>CM061066.1:165823644-167023644 GCA_030762895.1 Sophora flavescens | reverse complement strand
CGAAAGATAAAAGAGCCTACGGGGTGGATTGCCCGTCAAACTCGAACTGAAAGATAAAAGAGCCTACGGGGTGGATTGCCCGTCAAACTCGAACTGAAAGATAAAAGAGCTTACGGGGTGGATTGCCCGTGAGAAGCTCAAATGAAAGATAAAAGAGCTTACGGGGTGGATTGCCCGTCAGAAGCTCGAACAGAAAGATAAAAGAGCTTACGGGGTGGATTGCCCGTCAGAAGCTCGAACTGAAAGATAAAAGAGCCTACGGGGTGGATTGCCCGTGAGACGCTCAAACTGAAAGATAAAAGAGCTTACGTGGTGGATTGCCCGTGAGAAGCTCAAACTGAAAGATAAAAGAGCCTACGGGGTGGATTGCCCGTTAAAAGCTCGAACTGAAAGATAAAAGAGCTTACGGGGTGGATTGCCCGTCAGAAGCTCGAACTGAAAGATAAAAAGAGCCTACGGGGTGGATTGCCCGTCAGAAGCTCGAACAGAAAGATAAAAGAGCTTACGGGGTGGATTGCCCGTGAGAAGCTCGAACAGAAAGATAAAAGAGCTTACGGGGTGGATTGCCCGTCAGAAGCTCGAACTGAAAGATAAAAGAGCCTACGGGGTGGATTGCCCGTGAGAAGCTCGAACTGAAAGATAAAAAGAGCCTACGGGGTGGATTGCCCGTCAGAAGCTCGAACTGAAAGATAAAAAGCTTGTGAGGCCATATAGACAAATGCAATATATGAATGTAGATTTTGCTCACTGATGGAATGACAATTCGAAAACTCAAATAACTAGTTTTCAATTTACAGAAAGAATGATGATGATGAGAACCCTTATTAATTTTGGGCATGATGCAAAAGACTGATGATAGATTATTTCTTCTTTGCTATTTCTTTCATTATTGGATCCTTGACCCCCTAAAGGCATCGATCACAGTCAGTCTTGAGGATGAACTAAAACAAGGCCCGTCTTATCTGGGAGAGATATCTTGCACTTTTATCCCCTGATGATTAGATGTTCTTGATGATAATTATCTCGATGGTTGAGTCTCAGTATTCCTTCCTTTCTTTGGTGCCCTTTATAGGGGAAGCATCGTGCCCCACAAGACCTTTTGAGGCTTTCTAAGGAATTCTAACTGCTTAAAAAAACATTACTTGTTTCACGTTTCAGTATATATACTTATCGGGATGAATGCACACACACAAATGACAAAAGTTAAGAGGAAAGGACTAAGGTAGCGAAATAAAGTAAAGGAAGTCAATGTCATTATATTTGGATTGAAAAAGGTGTACAAAGCATAAGTTGCAAAACGTTGCGGAGTAGATTCACATCTCCTCAAGTGATGTCTCTTTCAATGACTAATTTTAGTATCCCTCATATAATCTTGACTGCTCAGTAATGGGCTTCAGAGATGTTATCTCGCCCCAATCTTCATATATCCAACTCATGGACTGCCCCCGTTCATCGACTTGACGACACTTCCATTGTTATATATATACATTTTTTCATTTTTTGAACCCTAACTTTTGCCTAGACCGCCTTTTCAGGTTTTCAGCCTAGCGGGTTGCTCTAATTTTTTCCTAGACTGTCTTTTCGGATTTTCAGTCTAGCGAGCCTTTTCTCTTTTCATTTTTCATTTTTCTTTTATTTTCTTCTTCTTCTTGGGAAGTGTGTTCAAGCATAATACTTTTTTACTGCATCCGAGTTCACAGGGAGCGGGAGGTCTTCCCCATCCATCCTGGTGAGAATTAAAGCACCTCCAGAGAAGGCCTTTTTCACAACGTAAGGTCCTTCGTAGTTCGAGTCCATTTCCCTCGATGATCCTTTTGGATTGGTAGAATCTTTTTTAAGCACCAGGTCACCCTCCCGAAACCTGCCGTGGGCGTACCTTCTTCTCATAAGCTCTCATCAACCTTCTCTGGTATAATTGGCCGTGACATAACGCCCCTAATCTCTTCTCTTCAATGAGGTTCAATTGGTCTAATCGATCCTGAACCCACTCAGCTTCTTCTAATTCTGCTTCTCTCAGTACTCTTAATGAGGGGATCTCTACTTCAATCGGGAGCACCTTGCCTCCATCCCATAAACTAAAGAATATGGCGTTGCCCTCTGCCGAGGTGCGAATAGAGGTACGATAGCCGTGTAAAGCAAAAGGTAACATATCGTGCCAATCCTTATACGTCACCACCATCTTTTGGACAATCTTTTTGATATTTTTATTAGCGGCCTCCATTGCCCGTTCATCTTTGGGCGATGCGGAGAGGAATTATGATGCTTTATCTTGAAATTTTCGCACATCTCCTTCATCATCTTATTGTTCAAATTGGTCGCATTATCGGTGATAATTTCACCCGGCAACCCATAACGGCAAATTAACTCTCTTTTGACAAATCGATCACGACATTCCCGGTCACATTGGGATAAGATGCAGCCTCAACCCACTTGGTGAAATAATCGATGGCAACAAGAATGAAGCGATGTCCATTTGAGGCTTTTGGTTCGATGGGCCCGATCACATCCATTCCCCACATTGAGAACGGCCAGGGTGCCGACATGACATTCAAAGGAGTCAGGCGGCGCATGAACCTTATCAAGATATATTTGACACTTGTGGCACTTCTTCGCATAATTAAATCAATCAGCCTCCATTGTCAGCCAATATTGGCCAGTCCTCAATATATTCCTGGCCATTGCATGAACGCTCGCGTGTGTTCCAAAAGGTCCTTCATGTACCTCCTCAACTATCGCTTTAGCTTCTTTTGCGTCAACGCATCTCAACAACACCATGTCATGGTTTCTTTTGTAGAGAATATCTCCATCTAAATAGATACCCATTGCAAGTCTTCTTAGAGTTCTTTTGTCATTTTCCGAAGCGCCCTGAGGGTATTCCCTTCTTTGGATGAAACATTTGTTTTCATGGTTCCAAGGTTTTTGATCAGACTCTTCCTCTATCACTTGACAATATGCGGGATGACCACGACTTTCCATTTTGATGAGTGGTAGGTTCCTCTCGTCACTTACTTTGAACATTGAGGACAAGGTAGAGAAACGCGTCGGCTAATCGGGTTATCTTCTCGGGGAATATGATGAAACGTGACTTCGTCAAACTGCTCAATCAAACCTTTGATGTAATCATGGTACGGAATTAACTTGGCATCTCGGGTTTCCCATTCCCCTCTTAGCTGGTGGATGACTAATGCAGAGTCCCCATATACCTCCAGTCTCCTTGCTTTTGCCTCTATTGCTGCTAAAATCCCTAGTGCACAAGCTTCATATTCGACTATGTTGTTTGTACAATCGAAGCAGAGCCTCGCAGTGACAGGGAAATAATCATTTTCTGGTGAGATTAAGATTGCCCCGATTCCGTGCCCCAATGCATTAGAAGCTCCGTCAAATAACAAAGTCCACTTTTCTTTTTCTGGTGATTGCTCGCGATCAAACAAAGCCATTATATCTTCATCTGGAAAATCACATTGCATCGATCCATAATCTTCTACCGGTTGATTGGCTAGATATTCTGCAAGGGCACTCCCTTTTATTGCCTTTTGGGTGACATAGATAATGTCATATTCTGAGAGTAGGACTTGCCAGCGAGCAATTCTTCCAGTCAGAGCGGGCTTATCAAAGATATACTTGATCGGATCCATTTTGGACACCAACCAGGTAGTATAACACAACATGTAATGCCTCAAACGGCGAGCCGCCCATGCTAAAGCACAACAAGTGCGTTCTAACAGTGAGTAGTTGGCTTCACAACTGGTGAACTTCTTACTTAGATAATAGATGGCACGTTCCTTCCTCCCTGACTCATCGTGCTGCCCTAGTACACAACCCATAGATTGATCTAGTACAGTCAAATACATGATGAGAGGTCTCCCTGGCACTGGGGGAACCAAGACTGGAGGCTCTTGTAGGTATTGTTTGATCTTCTCAAAGGCTTTTTGACAATCTTCATTCCATGTCACAACTTGATTTTTGCGCAACAGTTTAAAGATTGGTTCGCATGTCGCTGTTAATTGGGAAATGAACCTGGCAATGTAGTTCAATCTTCTTAAAAACCCACGAACTTCTTTCTCTGTTTGAGGTGCTGGCATATCGTTGATTGCTCGAACCTTTTCAGGATCAACTTCTATCCCTCTTTGACTAACAATGAACCCCAGAAGCTTACCCGATTTCACTCCAAAGGTGCATTTGGCTGGGTTTAATCGGAGCTTAAACTTTCTTAACCGCTCAAAGAGTTTTTTTGCAGATTATCAACATGGTCATCTTCGGATCTGGACTTGGCGATCATGTCATCTACGTAAACTTCTATCTCCTTATGCATCATATCATGGAATAAAGCCACCATAGCCCGCTGATATGTTGCCCCAGCATTTTTCAAGCCAAAGGGCATAACCTTATAGCAAAAGGTTCCCCACAAAGTGACAAATGTAGTTTTCTCCATATCCTCAGGTGCCATCTTGATCTGATTATATCCCGAGAAACCATCCATGAAAGAGAATAATGCATGTTGAGCAGTATTATCTACAAGAACATCAATGTGAGGCAAAGAAAAGTCATCTTTTGGGCTAGCTCTGTTCAGATCTCGATAGTCAACACACATTCGAACTTTTCCATCTTTCTTGGGAACAGGAACGATGTTAGCAACCCATTGAGGGTACTTTACAACTTCTAGGAAACCTGCATCCAGTTGTTTCTTGAACTCCTCCTTGATCTTTAAGGACATTTCCGCTTTCATCCTTCGTAGCTTCTGCTTTACTGGAGGACACTCCGGCTTTAATGGCAATTTGTGTTCTACTGCACCGGGGTCTAACCCTGGCATGTCTTGGTACGACCATGCGAAGACATCTTTATAATCCGTCAACAACCTTGATCAACTGCTCCGTCCTTTTCTTTCGGGGAAAGGCCAATCTTGACCTCTTTTATATCATCTTTGGTTCCCAAATTGATTAGTTCACTCGGCTCTTCATGGGGCCGGATTTCCTGACTTCTTGTTCTACCAATCTCAAAAGTTCAAGGGGAACTTCCCGGTCATCATCAACAACCTCCACAAAGATGATCAACGGAGCAGTCAAAATTGTATGATGGGTTACTAACATTGTCGTTTTCAAGAGAGTCACTTTTAGATCTGCATTTGGGTAATTATCAGGGAAAGATGAATGAATAAAGGTTAAAGACGAGAGACTGCATTTATTGGTGAGGGATGGTGAACAAAAACGAAAGTAAAAAAGAGAGATAACAACACAAAGATACTGAATGCATGCATTTATTGATAAGTCACACTGAAACGGAAACAAGTAAGCCCATTACAACAAAATTCCTAAAGCCTTGGGCAGAGCTAAAGGATAAGCATTACAGAATTACTTTGAAAAGGACTCTATGGTCTTGGGGAACTCAATGATCTCCCAATTGTTGAGCTCTGTATCCGGAGAGCATGGATACACCAGGTTGACACCATGATCGGCAGGATAATCATCTTCAATAGCTGCTGCCTGGTCCAGGAATGCGAACCCTACGCTCAAAGCTCAGTCGAATGTCACAGATGGGAACCCTTTCAGCCTCGCATTCACGATTTTCCAGTAGAGCCAACCTCTTTCTTTTCTTCTCTTCTATCACCCTCATCTTGTCGGCCTTAGTGGGTTTGTATCCCACCCAAACCTATCCCCTGTTCTCGGTGAGCATGAGGATGTCGGCGACACCTTGGCTATTATTCCCCAGACCGCTTCCAGGTTGGTATCCTCCTTGAAGCATAACCTTGGCCATCATGATGGATGCTTTGGATGACCGAGGTTTCAAGAGTGGAGCTCCCTCCCCAACATAAGTGGCATTGGCAATTTCAAGTGATTGGAAGGCGGTCTCGAGAGCTTCCTCGCGCTTCAATATAAGGGGTTGTTGATGGCTTGCTTACTAACAGATCCTCCTCTCCAGAGACAATTATCGCCTTACAATCAACAATGAACTTCACCTTCGGTGCAATGTGGAAGGTACAGCTCCAGGGCATTAATGGATCCATGGTCGTCCTAGGAGACAACTATATGTTGGTGTGATGTCCATTACTTGGAAAAGTACTTCAAAGGTGCATGGGCCAATCTGAATGGGCAATTCAATTTCTCCCATGACTTCCCTTCGGGTGCCATCGAAAGCTCTTACGATCATTGTGCTTGGCTTCATATGAGTTCCATCGAAAGGCAACTTCGCCAGTGTTGACTTTGGCATTACATTCAAAGAAGAGCCATTATCAATGAGAACCCTGGCCATGACATGGTCTCGGCACTTCACAGAAATGTGCAAGGCCTTGTTGTGCCCCATACCTTCGGCTGGTATTTCATCATCGGTGAAAGTGACATAATTATCAGCAACTATGTTACCTACAATGTTATCGAGCTTATCAACTGTGATGTCATGGGAGACATGCGCTTGATTCAACACCTTCATCAAGATTTTCTTCGTGTGGCTCGAGTTCATTAATAGAGACAAAAGATATATCCGAGCCGGAGTCCGATTTAACCGATCCACAACCCTATATTCACTCGCTTGATGAACTTCAAGAATTCGCCTACCTCCTCATCAGATACACCCCTTTTATTCTCACCCCCGTTTGCTTCCTTGTCATCTAGGATTTCTTCCACCTTCTCTTTCCCTTTGTGATCCTTTCCTTCCTTTTCTATTTCCCCTTTTCGCAATACCTCTGGAGTGTAAATGCGACCACTCCTAGTCATTCCACCAATTCCTGAAATGTTGGTGACCACAGTAGTCCCGTTGGAAGGATTGGGTTGGACCTCGCATCTCATACTTCCATGGTACTGCTTTGGTGTCCTTGTAAGGGAAAGGACTTGGAACTCGGATGACGATCGGTGTTGGCCCACTTGGAACCGGCAAAGGTTTCTTCTCGGTATAGTATATCACCACTGGTTTCGGAGTGACTTGCTCAGGAACTGGCCGAGAATTAACCACAACAGTAAAAGGGGTTATCTTAATTGGGGTTGGGGAAGTTGTAGATTCAGCAACCATATTAATGGCACATTCATTTGATCCACAACCAATTAAGATAATCTTCATATCCATTAACTGCTGCACGACTTGCTGAAAACTCAACAGTTTTCAATCGAATGCCCCATGTTTCCATCAAAGTCACACCTTATCTCTCCATCGAGCTTTTTCTTCCGTGGCCGGGATTTGGATCAATCCACATTTGCACATCTCTCTAAAAACAACTCTCATAGGAGTCCTAACATCGGCCACTTTACTCTTTAGAGTATGTTCCAAGAAGCTCTCAATGGCATTGACCCCCGAACTCCCATGATTTGGCATAGGACCCTGTGCCACATTTGGAGCATCCTTCTGAAAGCTCAACCATTTGGCATTAATCAGGTCTTGGACCTTAAACTTCAAAGCTCTACAACTCTCGGTGGAATGTCCTGTGGCCCCATCGTGATATTCACATTGAGCATTTGGGTCGTACCACTTTGGATAAGGAGGGTCTAGTGGTCTTGTCGGGATAGGAGTTAGCACGGATTTGCTCACAAGTTGGCGGAATAGTTCGGTGTAGGTCATGGGTATTGGGTCAAAACGCACTGGCTTTCTTTCCGGGTTATATGGTGGTCTTGCTTGGCTGGTGTTTGGGTTTGGATTTAGAGGCTGGGACGATTTGAGGTGGCATGGTGGGGTGTGTTTGAGGTCGAGAAGGGTATGATGGTCGGTAGGGAGCCATTTGTTGAGGGTTTGGAAATTGCGAGGTTGCAGCGATGTATGGCTGGTTGGCTTGGTGATATGGAGGTGGTTGGTAATATGGGGCGTATTGGGCATGGAAGGCGGGTGTTTGGTTTGGTCTCCATTGGTTCGGTTTCTTCTGTTCCAAGGTTACTGCATGTGCCTCTCCTTCCTTCTTTTTCACGAATGGGGATTTCATTGTGCCGTTCCTCATCGAAGTCTCGACGATCTTGCCATTCCTCATTCCACTTTCAATTCTCTCGCCGATGATGACCATGTCGAGAAAAATTTGATGACACACTCCCAATCATCCTATCATAGAAAGGCGACCGGAGTGTATCAATGAACAGTGCTACGATTTCTTTCTCGGCTAAGGGAGGCTCCACCTGGGCAGCCAGTTCCCTCCATCGTTGCGCGTATTCTTTGAAAGTCTCTACATCCCTTTTTGACATATTTTGGAGCTGCATCCTATCGGGAGCCATGTCAACATTGTACTTGTACTGCTTTAGGAATGCATCTGCTAGATCTTTGAAGGATCGGATGTGTGCCCGCTCGAGATGCGTATACCAATTTGAAGCTGCCCCGGTCAAGTCATTTGTCTTGGAAGAAGTGAATCAAGAGTTTATCATCTCGGGCATGTGACGCCATCTTCCTAACATACATGGTCAAATGGTTCTTGGGACAAGTGGTTCCCGTATTTGTCAAAATCGAGGCACCTTAAATTTCGGCGGAATTACAACATTTGGCACCAGACAGAGTTCCGAGGCATCCCGAAGACCATAACTATTTACCCCTTCGATGGCCCGCAATCTTTCCTCTAGTACTTCCAGCTTTTCTTTAGACTGGGAATCCCCCCCCGACTGATTCACCGGAGCTTCTCCGTACATATTATGGGGAAATGAATATGGCATGGAGGAGGAACCGAAGTTTGGCATCATTTGAGCCCCCTGGGGTCCATAATGTAGGGTGTATTGTGGGGGCCTTGGATTGACAGAAGGTGTCACTATCGGGGTGTTACCATCTGTAGAGTTGACATTCTGTGCTTGCGGTATTTCGACAGTATTGGTGGGGATTTGTGCTTGAGTGATGTGTTCGGAGTTCTGAATACCATCTTGTGGACTGGGGGCTGTTGGTGGTACAAACCCACGAGGCAAACCGTATGGGGGATTGTTCGAGTCAAATGGAAAATGAGTTGGGTTGAGAGGCATCATGGCCCCTGGTTGGTTGAAGCCTTGAATAGGAATATGAGAAAAACCGGGCGGGATGAGAGGTGTGGCTGGCTGTCCTTCGTTCGAGGCTGGAGGGTTCTCCTCTGTGTTCTTCTCCTTTTGCATTTCTTGTAGGATCTCCATCATCTTAGCCATCTGATCTTTGATTTGACTGACTTCATCCCTGATCACTTGAACTTCTTCTAGTTCATCCGCCATGGCTCTTGCCTGTGATCGAGTGCGATAAGGGTGTCTTGGAGCAATTGTTCAAAAAACCACACTGTTTTATTTAATAAAAGAAAGAATAAATGAATAAAATCAAAAGAAAGAGCATAAACCAATTAAACTCCATTTTTGATAGGAAGACCGTCGCATATACTTATAGCAAGAATACTCATCCTGCAATCAAATCTAGTGGTATAATTCCCTCTAGCTTGACTGCAGTTGATGTCGAGTCCAAGGGAGAATTCACTCCTCGATAGACCACATCTGGTACTAGCAATGTCATTGTTTGATGATACCCATATTTTTACACGGAAAACACATCGTTTTTAGGGTAAAAATATAGTTGATGAAGTATCTAAGGGAGAATTCACTCCTCGACAGATATCATCTGGAAAAAGAGAGAGCATTCCACAAAAAAATTGATGAAAACTTCTATTTCATTGGATGGATGTTGCAATACAAACATGAGTCTTTGGTCAACTAGAAAAACAATACATCGAGAGTTTTCATATTTCTAACCCATCTTTGGGGACCTCAAAATACTATGCCAAGAGCTTCATCTTCTTTTTGCTGAATCCCTTTGCAAGCTTCCCAAAATGCTTGAAGAACTCAGTCACCTCCGGTGGTATTTGGAGGAAAGGGTTCTTGTAGACCTGAATTGATACTTCTTCAAATCGATCCACCAACTGGGAAGTATGATATTGAATTCTACCAATCATGTCTTCATATTTTCTTCTCCATGCTTCCCTTTCATAGATCACATCCCTTACAACCAATTTCCATCCCTTTACCCATTCTGCGTGACGTTGAGCTTCTCCTCTTTCATTTTCTTGCATTTTGGTCCTGAGCCAATTTTCCCTTTCATTAGCTTCTGTTAATAATTGACGATATCTGGCAGCTTCGTTCCATCCTCGATCAGAGTAAAGTTCGGTCTGGGCCAAGGATTCTTGTAGAGATCCAACTCTCTCCTTTAGTATCTGTATTGTTTCGACATGAACCCCTACGTCCCACTCAAGCTCTTCTTTCTTCTTTAGAATTCTGACTAGCGTGTTTTCTTGACACTCCACCTTTGCTTGCAACTCTTGGATCACTGCTTCTTTCTCTTTTCTTGCCCTTTTCATGCGACTTGGGGCTTCGTAGGAATCGGCACATTCACTTCTCAAATTCTCGATCTGTAAATTTAGTTTTTGCACCTGGCTTTGGAGCTTGACGATAGTTACTTCGCAACTTGGTTCTTTTCATCCAAAACCCCATCCGAGCTTTTAGGATTTCAATTTTTTCCAAAGCATTTGATCTTCTCAGTAAGAGGATTGTTTTCAAGATCTGGGGGGGGTTCCGGTTTTGAAGGACACCCCCTTCTTGCCTCTCTCCATGCTTCATATCTTTTTGTTCGAGCTATGATCCGCCTTCCTAACTCATCACGCCCTTTTATGTGAATATTGTTCCATGCTGACCTTATTGCCATTGTCTGACTCTTGATGCTTTCACATTCTTGATATAGGAAATATGCTCCACCCAGCAGCTCTTTTGGGGGTTCATCTTGTGTCCACCTGAGTTGGCACATTACTAGAGCTGGTGAATATGACACACATCCTCTGGGTCCCATCAATGGGACATTCGAGAAACCTCCACAATTGAATATAACGGAATCCCCATTGTACCATGGGCACATCCATCTAAATGAACGTGAGTCGACCTGATCAAACTCTTGTTTCCATTCATATAGTTTGCGTGACTTTAGCGGCATGCGAATGAATCCTTTCAACGGGTCATCCGTTCTATCAATTTTGTTTCCAAAGATACAAGTGAGTCATAATCCAAACATATAACATTGGTGCACAAGACCGCAACTTTCCTTGTTGATTCCGATGACAAACTTTTAGTGAGAGAAAAGTCTCGACTAGGATAGCAGGGGACTAAATTCACCCCATATTCCTCAACTCTGTAGAAGACGTCCATGGCTGATCGATCAATCACATCCGAATAAAGGGAAAAAGCACCAGTCAGTAGATGAGGAGAGCCAACAACCTATTAAAAAGAACCCATCGTTGTTGTTGAGCCAACTCCCTAAGATAACCTTCCAAGAATCGCCTCTTCAAGCCCGTAGTGTTTCCTTTTTCCACTTTATCCAATTGTTCCGGTTTAAGTTCCAACAGACTTGCTATCTTCCCATCTCGCCACATATTGTCCATAATACAAATAGACACGTGATTCCTTTTGGATAGGCGGTCTCAAAGCATGTAAGCATACTCCTCTATGGTGGGAGTTACATCTAGGTCAGGCAATTCAAAACATCTCAAAGTTGAGTTCCAATACTGAGCGAATGCACTTAGAACGGGGGCATCCACCGGAATACGTAATAGATCTAGTATCCTCCCATACTTGTTGTTAAAGTTCGAACGTGCCTTTTCTGACATTTGTTGACTAATTTCCCATAAGCTCTGAACATCATTGAGTGTCACGTCGATCTTGATGCTCTTCTTGGAACTGCTTGCATTGCTAGTACTCTTTCCGACGCTTGTTCCTTCCATTCTTTGCTATAAGATTAATACTAAGGTCTTCCTGTCAAGAAACACAAATAAAGAAAAAATTAGAAATAAAACACACGAAAAAATGCCCTACATGCTTCATGTTGCATGAACCCCAGTAGGGTTGGGAACCCTATGTCGGGTATGCTGTCAATGCACTACCTTCACTATGACACGCCGCTTATTAAAAGTGCAATAATATTCGAACATGTCATTCGGGCTTGGAGCGACGATGTGTCGCCCCCTTTTCCTTTTTTCTTTTTTCTTTTTTTTTTTTTAAAAAAACTTCATAATAAATATGTATGTGCATGACAATTTATGTTTATGATGCCAAAAAAATGGAGAGAGAGAAAAAGTATGCTCCCTTTGTCCTAAATTGGGTAAAACTTAGGGTTGGAAAAACCTGAGGTAATGACTCTAAACAGGTTGGCTACTAAGTTTGCTCTATCAGTGAAAATTAGGTAGGGTCTAGACTTCTAAAAGCCATGGTTCCCGGATTGCCCCTATCTCGAAAGATAAGGATCCGATTCATGAATCTAGTCACAAGTAGGGATAAACCCTCTCAATATGACCATCCCATGATATCGGGTACAACCTGAGTGGTGAATCAACAAATGTCAGGGAGGTACGAGACCTCTTCAATGACAATGTCGAGACACCGCCTAATCCTTGAGTTTTGAGCAAGCTCGGGTACAGAGCCAAAAGTGTGTGCAAGTTGTGATAGTGATGTGTGTGATGGGAGCACACAAACCTTCACAAAAACCTACTAAAATAAAACTACCCCAAGCCTGCAAAAGGGAACAAACAACACAAATACAAAAGTTCTCTACCCTAAGGTTGCAAGAATATACAAAAGCAGTTATGGAAGCATTAAAAAAAAAAAAAAAACCTTTTTTTTTTTTAAAAGAAGAGGAAAGAAAAAAATAAAAAATAAAAATAAAAATAAAATAAAATAAAATAAAATAAAATAAAATAAAATTTGCACAACCAACTATGATAGGCCTGACTCTCAAAGTCGTCCCCAGTGGAGTCGCCAGCTGTCGCGACCGTCCCGTCCGGGAGCCGCAGAAAGATGGATAAGAAAACAGAGGAGTCGCCACTAAAATTTTTATTGGGAAAATCTTAGAAAACCCAATTATTTAAAGGTAAACTGGTCTTTTAAAAAAGAGAGATATGAGTCCGGGAGTCGGTTACGAGTAGGGAAGGTATTAGCACCCCACACGCCTGCTTAAAAAACGTTACCTCAAGTTAATTGTGCAAAAATATTTTAATAACCTTTTAAATATTTATTCTACCCAAAAATTATTTACAAGAAAGTGTTATTTTTAATTTTAAATATTTTAGATTTTTATTAGTTCTTATATCTTTAAATTTATTGTTTAGAAAAATTAAATGAGGTTGAACATGGCACATGAGTCCACAGGGCAACCTCAAATCTAAGGGACTGAGCATGACACCGTGTCCATAGAACATCCCTAAAAAGGAAAAGTTTAACTTTTTGATTAATTATTTTAACGAAAAAACGGGATGCAAAAAAAGGAAAATTAATTAAATGAGGTTGAACATGGCACATGAGTCCACAGGGCAACCTCAAATCTAAGGGACTGAACATGGCACCGTGTCCATAGAGCATCCCTAAAAATAGAAAAGTTTAATTTTTGATTAATTATTTTAACATAAAAAGGAGATACAAAAAAGGGAAAATTTAGTTTTGGCCCGACAAGATGATTTATCTTGCTCCTACGTATTCCCAGGTGCGATGGGAAACTCAAAGCCATGTAGTTCTCTTGAAAAGTTTTGATTGGTTGATTGATTTTAATTTTTGATAAAAGATTTGATTTTGTTTTGATTTTATTTTATTATTATTATTATTTTATTTTTTTTAAAATTTATTTCAGAATAAATTCACTCTTGCATAGAATCCAAGATAGCAGTGCTATACGATGAATCCTTACAATTCATACGACACTTGAGGATGAAAAATCATACATCAACATCGTAGATTGTTGCGTAAATTCAAAGAAAATTTTTCCTAACTTCTGTTTTTTTTCCTTTTCTTTTTTTTTTTTTTAAAAAAATAAAATAAAAATAAAAATAAAAATAAAATAAAAATGTTTTCTCACTTGTCACTTTTCAAAATAAAGCTATGCCATTTGAAAATCACGTACACGGTTTTGGCAAAAGGTGAAAGAGTAAGTCCCTGTGTTTATTGCTACCAACACACATAAAGCAAAATAAAGTGACAAAAACCACAGACAGCACGAGGTGAGGATACAGTGAGAGAGAGTGACAAACCAAAGAGAAACCTTGACCCTCCGTCCCTGTACGAACGCCGGAGGGAGCAGCGGCTGGCCGGAACTGCGGTTTCCGTCGAAGATAGTGGCTGGGTTGGAGGCAAGATTTGACGACGCCGCGGTGCGCTGGTTCGGGTTCTGGTTCGTAAATGGCAGTGGCGGAGAAGGCGTGGGTCACGGATCTGGGGAGCCGTTCGCGCGGTGGTCGCGCAGAGGGGCGGTGCTCGCGGTGAAGGCGGCGTCCGCAGTGGAAGACAGACCAGAAGCGCGGGTCTGCACCTCCCAGCGGCGGTGGTTGCAGTAGTCTCCCGGATCTGGTGGAGGGGCGATCCGAGCGAGCAGCAGCTCGTGGTGTTGACCGGATCTGGAGGCTGGGTCAGGAGCGGCGGAGGAAGCAACGGCGGAGATGATTGGCGGTGGTGGCCAAGGAAGAGGGTACGTTGCTTTTTTCAGATATTTAGTTTTATATTTTTTTTTTTATTTTTACTTGAGAAGAAGAGGAAAACAGGGGTTAGAATGAAGAAGAAAGGGTCTTGGAGGTGATGATATTGGAGGTTATGGTGCTAAGGCTCTAATGTAAAAATAAGGCATGGAGAGAGTAAACATTCTCTTTTTGTTTCTGATTTTCGGAGCTTCCCCTTCCCCTTTCAGATTTTTTTTGTGCGTTCCCCCTCTCTGTTGTCTCTGTTGGGTCCTTTTTATAGAAGAAGATGAACTCTTCTCAATGTCATTGGGACCTTGCAAGCTTGAGTGTTGCAGAGGTTACCATGCTTAGGTCCCTTTCCATTCCCATTTATGTTTCTTCTTCCTCTGATCTAGGCAGATGCTTTTCCCCAAGTTCTGAAAATTAACTAAAAATGGAGATTGATTACTTGAGCTTTGGGAGAGATTTTGACAGTTGCCCTGGCTCTTGAGCAGCCCCCATCTGAGTGTTGCTTCATTCAAGAAGGCTTGGGAGTATGTTGGGTTAAGAGGAAGGCTGAGGGGGAATGACCAACACTGTAGCTGCAGGCAGTAGAGGACGTAGATGGTGCAGGAGAGGGACTCAGACGTCTTCTCTGTTTTTTCCTTTCTTTTTTTTTTTATATTTTTATTTTTTTATTTGACTTTCAGATGTATTATTTTTTATTTTATTTTTATTTTCCATTTTTAATTTTGTAAATATTAATTAAAAGGATAAAATATCCGGACAAAATTAGGTGTTCACAACATATATAAAACATTTATTTTGATTGAGCAGCTTGTACAATTATCCATCCTTGTGACTTCACACTTTCAAATTTTATGTAAATAATACTGCATAGCTATCGTTTCAAGTTTCAAGCCTCTGTCGTAATTTTTTTTGTTTGTAAGATCCTCTATCGTAATTTAAGTGGCTATACCTTTATTTAGAATTTTAGAGTAATAAACATCTGAACAAAATGCAAAATTACGCATAAACAGCAAGTTAAATCTAAAATCTTTAAAAAAAAAAATATGCTCGCACTGAAATACTACAACGTACCTAAGCAACTGTGCATAAGTGTTAATTAATGATACCAATACAGTTGGGGACGTATTTCTTATTAAGTACTACCTCCGGTCCTTATTATAAGAAATAAAACCTTAAAATACGCGTATCAAGGAAATACATTGAAATAAACTAATTATAATTAATATTCATATAAATTTACAAAAATATACACTCTAATCTTAATTAGTGTTCCATTTGTATGGAAAGTTGATACTATATCATAAATATAAATCCTATAATAAATGATGGTAAAATTAGAAATTAACATTTAATATGTGTTAAAGACAGGAGGGAGTATTAATTAATATCAATATCTATTTTCCTTTACTGCCAAAAAAGTTAGCACTTGTTGAGGTCCAGTCAAACTAAATTTATAGTTAGTTTTGCCGTTGGAGAAGGGAAGTGCCTTCCTGCCCTCTGTTATGAGCCATCGGTTTCTGTCTCTTATTACAGACTTGCACGTACCTCCTTGTTGGTTTAGTTGCCCTGAACGCGGGCAACTTTTATGATGGGTGATGGATGCAAGACATGCGACTTTTCAAGTGTATTATGTGTACACATGAACAAGTATACCCAGCATTTAGAGCATCTTTGACATAAAGTTTATCACCTTTAAAACTAGCTAGGTTTAAAGTTTTGATTTTTTTAAATATGTCTGACATCTTAAAGTTCCGTTAATTATTTAACTATAATCGGGTTTGGGATCCAAATGTTTTGAAGGCTATGAAAGTGATGCAATGGTATGAATCACCCAAGTCACACAATCTGAATCATCTATATTATCACTTGGGTTAGTTGAATTTTGACCATATGACCTGGTTGAAAAGTCAACCACCTCAAGTGGCAATCTGATTGGTCTAGATTGTGCCACTTGTGTGATACACCTTAGACAACATCATTCATATTTTTTTTAATGGGGAGATAAATGTTAAAATAAAATTGAAGAATACTTCAATAAGTACACATATAAAAGTTAGTATAAATAACATCATACAAAGAACATACACTCTAGTAAGCTTATTTTAACAATAAAACATCTAAATATAAATAGTTATTACAAACTTACTTTAACTAAACCAACTTTGCAAAACTCTGTTCATCAAAACATAGTTTGTGCTAGAGTAAATCTCAAACTTGGTCTTTAACATTATAACATAGCATCAATATCATATCTGACATTAACAAAATTTCAAAAACATCCATAAAGTTGTCAAAAGTTAATCAATCTGGTTTCTCCGTCAATAATGGCGAGGACTAGATTAATTGGGGTTGGAGACTAGATTGATTAACTTTTGACAACTTCGAAAACTTTTTTAAAATTTCGTTAATACCAGGGACGAGGTTGATACATGTTACAATTTAAGGGATCAAATTGGAGATTTATTCTCAATAGTATTACTTAAAAAATAAAAATTTAGTAAAGAATGAAGAGGAATGTATGACCACTGATCGTGTTTATAGTCCTACATTGCCCCTTGTTGTAGCATATTGACAAAACATTAATATATGTCGTATTTTTTACGGCAAGAGTTCACCTTGCTGAAAAGAGAATATATATGGCTATATAGATTTGATCACCATCAATGCTGCAACCTACTAGCAGAGTAGCGGTACCTTGTGATAAATGTCCATTTGTGGATGAAAAAGATATGACTGTGTTTGGGTACACAATTTATTTAAATGCTTATGTTATAAGCTTTATTTTAAATAAGTTAAAAATATTTTATTTTCAAAAGTTTATCTGATAAGCTTATGAAAATAAGTTAAAAAGAACTTATGAAAAGATCATAAACTATTTTAATAAATATTTACTTGAATTTATTATCATAAATCATTTTCATAAGCTTCGTCTGAGTTCTTCCAAACACATCGATATATAGTCTATTGACTCTATTCCATGTGGAGTTACAAATGCTTCCTTCCCACCATATAAACCGATTTCGTTGGCAATGCATTTTTTTTATTCATAATAATAAATGTTCCTTCGTACTGTATGAGGTAGGATGTTTCTATATGGCTTTAATTTGTTGGGAATTCCAAGTGAGTTGAAGACTAACAAGTCCTCTAAGACTAAAAAGGCTCTTAGAGGAAAGTTTTTGGAAAATTATGAATCTGATTTATATATAACATTACTCTTATGTCTTAACGAAGTTATCTTATCAAACATGTAACACTATGGACTGATTGCAATTTCAAACATTTAATGTTCACGTGTTTGAGGCATGCTTTCTCCTTCTCATTACTTTTTGACCCAGGTTCAGTTGATCATAGCATACTTGAACATTTGAGTGAGCCTTTCCGGGAAGATGACAATTAGGTGATGCAGCTAAATCATTAGTGGGAAATAAGGTAACCCTATATTTTCATTTGATTAGGTGAGTTATGATGAACATGATTTTCATCTTGACCAATTCCATTTTGCTTCTTTTTATTTGGTTAGTGTCATTTAACAAGTTATTTAAGGGACTCCAACCTATAAGAGCTTTAAGATTTTCAAACCAAAAGTTGAAGGGTCAAGGTTGTTTTGGAGACCTTGACCTTTCACTTTTTGGCTGTTTTTATACCCTTTATTTTCTCATTGCTAAGGTTTGTTGGAAAATGATGTTCCAAGAAAGAATTCCTTTAAAATAAGCTCAACTCAACTCTAAAGAAACAAGGAAGGGTGTAATTATTTTTAACTATATATAATGAAATAGAGCATATATCATATCCACATGTAAATGAGGTGTCGTTTAAAATTTAAATAACACATTTTATGTATTAATTAAATTTTTAACTGTAATGACTAATGAGTAACTATGCTGCTACGGAGGGGAACAGAGTACGTCAGGGAAGTGAAACACTTAAAACATTGCTCCATGAAGCAACTACGCAGTACTATGTGTAGCAAAAGTTGAAAGGTGCTTCTTAATTAATTAGTCCTTGGGCAAGGAGTTCCAAAAACAAAGGCGAAAGCTTACAATACAAATATTAATATACAATGGCCCACAAGATGCAGAAAAATTAATTAATTTAAGTTTCATTAGCGACGTATACACATAAAGAAGATAAAGCAATCGAATGAAGATGAAAGAAAAATATTCCCACTGTTTTGTTTGATGTTTAAGTTGAAAAAGCAAGATATCCAAGTTATTCACAAGTGTCTTCGTCATATCATGAAAAACTGTTCCATTTCTTTTTCTCTTTTCTTTTTCCCCACATTTATATATTTGTTTGCAGTTTGCACTTTGTTACGCAATATAATATAATATAATATAATATATATATATATATATATATATATATATATATATATATATATATATATATATATATGCTCAATTTTTCATGCTACCTTCCCCGTTAAAGAGAGCAACTGCCACAATTTGCATATGGATCCTTTGAGCTAACCAACCAATAAAATGGATTACTTACATAGAAAGAAATAGATGAAATTAGTTTTATCAGATCTCTAGCACGTGGGCCTTTCAAAATCAGTAATTTTATTTGCACACCTGAACTGAACACCCAATCTAGACATCCAATTATATATGTGTTAATTAGTGCACTTATATTTACACAATTGTCATTATGGGTGCACCCATTAACACATATATAGTTGGGTGTCTAGATTGGGTGTTCATTTTAGGCGTGCAAATATCATTACTCTTTCAAAAAGCTAATGAGAATTGTTCATTTGAGTCATACTTGACACTGTTGTGACTCGTGACTTGGGAGACGGGTGAGAATGAGTTAGGCCGAATGGGATCCTCTCTAGACCAATAAAATAAAATAATATTATTTATAAAATATTATTATTTTAATGTATGAGTTTATCTCACTCATACTGAAAATTTCTAGTGATCGGAGATGATTTGAACCCGTCGAATTAGGCCCTAACATAAATAGGTTTGATATGTGTTCTAAACTCAAAGTTTGAGTCTGATCTATTTGTCCGATAAAGGCCAAGTTTTAAAGTCTGACCTGCCTACTCCAAAGTCCGACCTGACATGAAAGTCTGTTTGAAAACCTACTTTTCAACAAGGTCTTTAAATATGTATCCACCTATAAATAGATCATATGTCTTCACTTGTAAATAGGCTTATAAATCCTCTAATGACAAAGAGATTAATAGGCTTATACTGATAAATAGGTCATCGACGTGTCTATTATAGTATTACAATGTATCATTATCAAACATAACTCAAATTTTTTTAGTCTCTATTTATTAAAATCAAATATTTTAATATTAATTCTTTCAAAATTAATTCAATCAAATTTTAAAATAAATGAGCCATGGTATCATTGGGACTGCAAGAACATAAAACATTATACTTTAAAATTTCACCGCCCTTAATTTGAAGGGCAAAGATGGTAGTTGAAGAAAAGAAAGAGGAACATTAGAAATGAGTAAATAGCCAAAATGGTCCCTGAAACTGTGAGATCGTGTCAATTTGGTCCATCAAATTAACGAAATTTCAAAAAGGTCCCTGAAACTGTCAAACGTTGATCAAGTTAGTCCCCCCGTTAGGTAGGGTTCCTTGACGCCGTTAACGGCGCTTATGTGGCACGTTAAGTGCCATGTGGCCTCCACCTTGCATGACAGCTGTACCACAGTTTTGGGGACCAATCTGACACTAAATTTTAGGGACTAAAATGATACATGGACCAAATTGACACTGAATTTTTTTACTCAAAAACCTATCTTCTTCCTTCGTCTGTCTCTGGTTTGTCTCTCTACTCTCTCTCTCTTGTACTTTTGTGCAGATGGAGTCCAAAAGATATCTCTAGACTTAGAAAGGTTTACTGCAAGAATGGAACATATAAGCCCCATGAGTGGGCACACATGATGGTTGTAGTTGTACTCCTTAATGTGAATTGTTTTGCTCAATATGCACTTTGTGGTCTAAACCGGGGTTATAAAAGATCCGAGCGCCCTGCAATAGGAGTTGGAATATGTATAGCATTTGCAATTGGTGCACCTGCAGTCGCAGGTTTTTATACCATCCTTAGCCCCCTTGGTAGAGATTATGACTCTGAGATGGATGAAGAAGCGCAGGTTCAAATTTCGGAGGCTCAAAAGCTAGAGCCGCTGAGAATGAAGTCATTTGAAAAGAAATATTCATTTGCATCGAGAGATCGACAAAGAGTTGTTTGAAAATGTACCACAATGAGAGTGGACGAATACTTGACCTTTGGGATGATATTTCTCAAGCATATCTATCACTTTTATGCACATTTTGTGTGTTTGGGTGGAACATGGAGAGACTTGGCTTTGGAAACATGTATGTTCATATTGCCAGAGAGCGAGAGCGAGAGCGAGAGCGAGAGACAGAAACAGACGACGAAGGAGAGAGAGTAGAGAGACAAACCAGAGACGGACGAAGGAAGAAGAAGATGAACGATATGTTTTTGAGTAAAAAAATTCAGTGTCAATTTGGTCCCTGTATCATTTTAGTCCCTAAAATTTAGTGTCGACGGTCCCCAAAATCGCAGACAACCGCATGCAAGGTGGAGGCCACATGGCACTTAACGTGCCACATAAGCACCGTTAACGGCGTTAAGGAATCCTGCCTAACGGAGGGACTAATTTGATCAACGTTTGACAGTTTCAGGGACCTTTTTGAAATTTCGTTAATTTGATGGACCAAATTGACACGATCTCACAGTTTCAGGGACCATTTTGATTATTTACTCCATTAGAAATAGTAGTATTTTTGTTATATATTTATTTAAAAAATATAATAAAATAAAATCAAAAGAAAAAGACAATGTGATTCCTATTTTAATGTAACAATACTATTCGTAGAAGAGAGTGAGTGAACACAAACATGACAAGCATCCGTCCATCAAATAAGCCAGGAGATTACCAGAAAATAAGGTGCAACAATCTTCTGAGCTTCACTTCCTGTCTTGTCTCTCTGTTTCACACTTCTCTAGTTCAACCCTTTCTGTCTCTATCATAACATCCATTTCCCTCTTAATCCACACCCCACTTCCTCTTTCAACTTTCTTCTTCCTTTTCCCATTTTTCCCACTCCACGTTCTTCTGACCTCAACCTTTCTTAACTCACCAAACCAACTCATGGCTACATAGATTATGGTACGAGCTTCGAATTGGGAACTTTATTTTTTATTAAAGTTCTTCTCTTTATCATCTATTATTGAACTTTAATTGTTAAAGATCTGGTTTTTGGCATGCTTTCAGTGATGGGGTTCTTCTGAGTGTGGGAATGGATACGAGAATGAAGAAGTACCAGCGGCAAGTGAGTCCAGAGAGGGCCAAAGTGTGGACAGAGAAGTCACCAAAGTACCATCAGAACAGGAAGGTGCCTGTGATTTACTATCTTTGTAGGAACAGGCAGCTAGAGCATCCTCATTTCATGGAGGTTCCGCTTTCATCCCCTGATGGACTATTCTTGAGAGGTAGAGAAGTTGAAAAAACCAATACTTTTTTTGTTGTGTTATTCTTTATGGGGTGTGGTTTTTTGAGGGATTGTGTGTGTGTGTGCAGATGTTATTGGTAGACTTAACACATTGAGAGGTAGAGGCATGGCTTCTTTGTATTCATGGTCTTTTAAGAGGTGAGCAAGTTATTGCACTTACCATCTCCTCTTGTGATTTTCAATTTGTATGTTGAGAAACATAGAGAGAGAAAGAGAGGGAAAGAAAAACTAGAATAATATTGAGACTTGATAGCTAACAATGGTTGGGATAACTGATAAGGGCAAACTGTGTCAACTAAGTTTCCTGGATTTTGAATTGTGTCACAGTTGTTGTTGGGGAATTATATGTAAGTACACTGTAAGCACTCGTTGAACCTGAGGCCTAACTGACCTTCAATTTTTATGTACTAACAAAAAAATATACTGAGATTGATAGGGTCTGAATTTACCCCTATTCTTAAAGTATGAAGCAATAAAGGTATAATAAGCTTCAAATTGTTTCACACTATGGTCAATTTGTTTGTATTCAGTTTACGCCTTATCTTGTTTGTTTATTATGTAATTCAGAAGCTACAAGAATGGATTTGTGTGGCATGATCTCTGTGATGATGATATAATTCTACCAGCCCATGGAAATGAGTATGTCCTCAAAGGTTCTGAGCTATTTGATGAGTCGAATTCAGGTCAGGAATATTATGTATCTGTTTTGTACTTTTGTTTATCTTCAACATGTAGTGTTTTCTTAAGTACTGATTGAAACCTTGGTCATTGTGAATTTTGCCTCATAGATCGTTCGAGCCCCACTAGCGATGTCAAAATACAAAGCCTGAAGCAGTTGCCAGAGCCAGTTTCTTGTAGGAGCCATGATGAAGCTTCCTCCTCTTCTAGCCTGAATGGGAAAGAGACAAGAAACTCCCAAGAAGATGAGCTTTCCCCAGGAAAACACGGCGGTTCCTCTGATGCTTCTCCGAAGTCTAATGCTGGAAAGAGTGGTCCTCTAAGCTTGCCATTGACAGAGTACAAAATCTACAAGACTGAAGGGTTGGCAGATGCTTGTACTCAGACAGAAGAAAATGTTAGCAGACCCAAAATCCAGAAAACTTGTACCAGGGGTGTATCAACAGATGATAGATCATTAGAATCTGAGTGCAATGAAATATGTCAAGCCGAAGAGCCACAAGTGAAAGATAATTCAGAAATATGTAGGGATGCTGTTTCTACTCCTCCCTCAACTTCTAGTCCCTCTTCTTCTGGAAGGAAGACTGAAACTTTGGAATCCTTGATTAGAGCTGATGTGAGTAAAATGAACAGCTTTAGGATCCTGGAAGAGGAGGGCATTCGGATGCCAACGAATACAAGGCTTAAGGCCTCAAATCTGCTGATGCAACTGATCTCATGTGGGTCAATATCTGTGAAAAATCATAGTTTTGGCCTTATTCCTTCCTACAAGGCTAAGTTTTCAGATTCAAAATTCCCTTCCCCATTGTTCTCAACTTCTATTATGCTGCCGGAATTTGATTGCCTAGCAGAGAATCCAAAGGTGATGGGCCAGAGATTGGAAGACAAAGAGTATTTTAGTGGGAGCATAGTGGAGTCTAAAATACTGAAGGAAGAAGGAGATGGACACAATGTTCTTAAACGCTCTTCTTCCTACAATGCTGAGAGGTAGGTTTTGCTGCTTTTCAACTCTTTTCTTGCAACATTACAAATGAGCACTGGGAAAGAGTTACTGCTTCCTTTTCCAAAAATTATGGAACCTGCAAATTAATCCAACACTGGACGGTGCATTACACGATGCGATGGGCTGCACTTGTCATAACTTGAGAGAAGACTTGTTCAAAGCTGAGGGAAATGACATATGGAGTGCTTGAGGTCTAATGATGCTAGGTTAGTCTAAATATCGACATAGGTTGTGCAATAGTCCGAAGGTGGAAAATGCTTGAATCTGGTTGTAGAATGTAGAATACTTGTGCTACTTATAGAGTTCCTATAAGACCTGACATTTTGTCCAGTTTGAGCCAACTCCCGTTTTCTCTCTCGTTAAATGAATATTTTGTTATCATACAAAACAATCCACTAAGCTGCTTGTTATAATTCAAAACTCAGATGCAATGCTTGTTATTCTTTCACTTCTTTTTTAAAAGAATCCAATTTAAAAGTTAGACAATATCAACTTTAACATTTCTTTGGATAAAAAATCAATTAAACATCTTCCTCTAATCACTTTATTCATTTATTGGTTGGGATTTTGTTCAAGGTGAAAGATTCTAAAATTATGCCCTGCCATTTGTCTTTGTATTTCTTTTGTCAGTTGCTTTTTAAAGGTAGACAATAGTTAATGGAGTGTAGGTGCTTTCACATGCATGTGTAGATATTTATTTATGATTGTATGCGAAGATGTCTCATGGAAATGGAGGGTTCAAAGACACTTAAATCTAACAAAAATTATCCATGGAATAACACGCGATTTGATGAAATAGTCAGCACTAAGATATGATATAGAAACCCCATGGAAAAAGTACTAGTAAACTTCTCTTGTATAATGTTGCTAAATAGATATTACAAAAATGCGAAACACTTAAATCTAACAAAAATGTTCTGTGGAATAACACACGATTTGATGAAGTAGTCAGCACTATGATATAGAAACCCCATGGGAATAAGTAGTAAAATTCTATTGTATAATGTTTATATATAAATATTGCACTTAAAGGAATTCTCTCGTATCCAGCCTTTCATTTTAATGTATGTGATGTTGCTTTCTTACAAAATGAGGTCCTTACTTGGAACTTATCTTATATCACATGTTGCTAAATATGACTTAGAATCAAGAATTCTTGTGGCTATCCTAGTGAATTCATGTTTCAGAGTTCTGTAATAATTGATTTTGATTGGTATCTGATAGGAACAAGGTAGTCATCACATCCTGGCCAATGTTTCATATGTAACAAACCTGTAGTGTACACCATTGTGCAGGTCATGTAAAGAGCTGAAATCAGAAGACATAGAGGAATCATCCTCTGGACATTCAAAATGCATTCCATGGTCGGTTAAAGCTTCATCGACAAAGCAGCCACAAAGTGAATCCATGAGATCTCCTGTTTCTGATGGACCACGAAACTCCATGGATAGAATCGAAGGCTCAAGCACATCCCCGGTACCATCTAACGGTAGCAGCAAAAGAATCACGGAACCTTCATCAGGGAAAATGCAATCTAAGAGGGTAGACTCATTTAGAGAAGAGGAGAATGTGATCAAAATTGAAGAAAGTTGAGTTCATATTGTATCTACTTTCTATTGATGTTCTTAAAATTATTAAAGTTTGTCTAAGAGCAAGAAAAAGTTCTTATTTGGAATCATTTAATGTGTACCACCTCAACTTCATGGGCCATCACTATCTTTAGCAATATTTTTAAATATTATATTTGAGGTGACATTGAATGACACAGAACAAGAACTTTTTCTCACTCCAGGTGCACCTTGAAATTTCTCATCCTTACAATTTTTTATCATTGATTAACAAGTTTGATTTTAACTCATCAGGCTTTCTTCTGGAGCTCGGGTTATAATCCAATCTAAACCATTTTGTGACACACCATCCAGCAGCTCTTAAAAAATTATGTTCCAGAGGTTAGACAACTTGGAAACTGCTGGTTTTCAGCTTTAGTTTGAATGCAACATGATGGTGTCTATATATATAGATCCACATAACATTTATGTAATGTAAGTGTACAAAGTGAAAAATGTTATGACATATGTCTCAATGAAAATGGGGCTAATAGTGCAGGTGTGGTCCCTGTGGTCCATTACTCTTCCTGTAAAATGTAAATCTTCTTATAGGGACTGCTATCTGAAATGAAGTGATTGCACATTTTTTTTAAACTATAGATAAATATCCTTTAGCACCCCTGCATTTGTTTGGTTAAAATTAGTGCCTACTAATTTGTTGGCACTTCCAAGGCTTAAAAGGTGCCAAAATGAAAACTGCTAGGTCGTTTTCTAACCCATGTTCTCTTGGCATTGGTGTTAGTGTAGCTAAAGATGTGAGGTTGGACTTGACATTGGATGCGCTTGTATTTAAATTCAAATTAGCATAAATTGGATAACCACATGTACTTCTGATAGTTAAAAGGTGACCAAAAGCTAACTTTATTGACACTTTTAAACCTACAAAAGGGGGAGTCAATCTGAAAAAAAGTGGGATTTTATTAAATTATTTTGAAACATTGACTGTAAACCATTAAAACTTGGGATTTCTATGTGATATAGCAAGATAAGGTATAACCCTGAAAATAATAAAAGAATCTTAATGTCAATATTTCCAGGACAATTTTATTCCAAAGGTGTATGGCTCCTTAATTAAATTCACGTGTGGGACAGCTTTATTCCAAGCTTTCATGCAGAAATCAAGGACACTCTCATCTCCACATAATGCTTTTTATTTGTATAGGTGTATATGGATTAGGTGGCATTTGGAAGAGCTTATTTAAGCTCCTTTTGACTTATCTGATGACATAAACTCTTATGTAGTGTGTTTGACAGAGCTTATAAAAATAACTTATGATATCCCATAAGGAGTTTTTTACTTATTTTCACAAGTCACTGTGAGAAACTTATGAAATTATCATAAGAGTTTGTGCACTAAACACATCTTCGTGTTTTTCACTATTTGAATCCTCTCATGCCCCTTTCTTTCTTTTTCGTTCTTATCTTTTCTTCATCTCTTCAGTCCAGGTCCCTCTGCCCCTGAACCCTTGCCCAGATAGCAGAGAAACGTCACATCCCATGGCTGTCGTCCACCTCCTGTCGTTCACCCGCCGCTATCCGCTGCCACTTCTACCACGAGCAATGTCTTGTGTCTCTGCTCGAACGACGTTTGGACGTTTGGCCGTCTCACGTCTCGTCTCGACAAGAACCCATCTTCTTCCTCATCATCATGTTCTTACATTCTTCCTCATCATTACATTCTTGCAGATTTGGTAGAGAAGATGAATTACAAGTAGAATCGAAGTAGAAAGAACTCAAATCACTGAAAAAATAATGTAGATATCAGCAAAGCATTGGTGAATTGGTTGAAGGGAATTGAGTTTAGGTCAGAAGCTGTTCCGAGAAAGAGAAAGAAAAATAAAAGACAAATTATTATTATTATTATTTAAAAATGTTTATAAGTGTTTATATAATAATGTATCCAAACGCCTTAATTTTTTATAAGTGATTCTGGAGGTGTACATCCAAACACACAGCTTATTGAATTTAATCGCTTATGGCACAAGCTCTCATGCAATAAGGTCTTATGTGATAAGCTCTTAATTAAGTTGTTTACCCAAACGCGGCTAGTCCTTTTGTGCTCTTGTCTGGCCATTGAGATCTTCAGGCCGAGAAAATTGAATTAACAAATCTTGGGTTTCACTTTCACATAAAGCATGAAGGAATTGTGTTTGTTCTGCAATCTGTTCTTCTTTTTCTCCCTCTGCTTATGTTTCTGCTTTTGAGGTGATATTTTTAATTTATGCGAGTGGCAGTGGCAGTGTGCAATGATAAAAAAAAAAAAAGTGTAAATTGACGGATTAGGATTCTTTCCTATTTTGGAAAAACATGATCAAGTCTAAGCCTTATATTTATATGAAATTAATTTGTTTTGAGATGATACAAATAAGACTTAACATATATGATAGAGATTTCTTGAACTGGATTTTTTCCTGTTTTTCTACAACAGAAGAGGATCCTGATACTTAATTGACATGAAAAATGTTTCAAACACATTCCATATAAATCACACCACCTCACCTTTTCATGAGGGGGCATGTGATTGTGCACAGAATAAGGTGAAACTAATTAATAATTAAGTGTTATATGCATGTAAATCCGTAGCACCGAACTCTACATGAATTGACACAGCTCATTGATCCCCTTTGCATGTAGCACGAGCTCAGCGTGAACAATGAGTTGGGAGGTGGACTAGAAGACTGATAAGTCGCTGGCTCATCTAGTTTTATGGCTAGTATGACCATGGTTTTGTGCTAATTATATTTCGTTTTCGCCCAAATTAGATTAGATTGTCCTCAAGCAAGGTTTTGAGTCTCTAAAGTAGTTTTAGGTTAATTTAGCCAGTTTTGAGTCAAATAAAGCACTTATGGCTATTTTATTGTTTTCAGGTTAACTTAGAAGTTAAGGGAATAAATAAGCAAGGGAAATTTCAATCCTGGAGGTATTCGCCTCGCGAGAGTCTTCTCGTCACGCGAACCTGAAACCAGCCTGAACAGCAGAATGTCATCCTCTCTGGTTCGCCCCGCGAACAACACCTCGCCTCGCGAGCCTGAAGGCTGACTGCTCCAGAAAATGCAAACCTTTATGTGTCGCCTCGCGAATCCATTTCTTCGCCTCGCGATCCTGGAAGTCAGAAAGCATCACGCGCAGGCCCTGATACTCATCACGGGCATAATAAGAAGACTTTTCAATTCCTCGCCTCGCGAGAAGTCCAAACGTTTCAGATTTCTTCATAAGATTCGCCTCGCGAGTGAGTGTTCGCCTCGCGATAGGGCGCAGTTCCTGAATGTTATAAATTGCTGTTTTGGGCAGATTAGGAGACACTTTCTCATTATCCATTGTTTTTACATATTTTCTGGTTGTGATACGTTTTTATGGAGAACTAATTTTCTTGGATTAGTCTACTGTAATCGATTTCCACCGCACTTGAGGTTCTGTAATTCATGTTTTGTTTGCTTTTCCCTTTTCAATGCTATGCTATATATTTCTGTCTGCTTAATTCAGGAGTGTCTAGTGTTGTGTTGATTTATTTCGGTGATGTTATGTTCCTATATTTAATCGTGTTTGCTTAATTCGCGTGTGTTCAATTCGTGTTTGCTTAATTCACGAAGGGCTTAACCCCGTTTGCTTAATTCGGGAATTAGGAACATATATCTCGTAGTAACGATTTCGCTTGTTAATTGTTGCTACAACCGAAAGGGGATTAGAATCTGCTTAGGGCTTGGAATTTATATGAACTGATGATGGTTGGGAAATCGAGAACAGTAGATTAATCGTCTCTAGCTTATTTGATAACCTCTTAAACTGCTTTGTTTTTATTGCTCTGTTTTTGTTTTTTTTCCAATTGAATTTCAATCCAATCCCCCCCAAAAAAAAAAAAAAAAAAGATTTTTGTGGTAAATAACAAGTCAAGAGTCCTTGTGAGACGATATCCGAGTTGTCGCGCTCTACTACACTTTTATAAAACCGCTCGCTTTTTGACCCGTGTGCGACAGCGCGTCAAAATTGGCGCCGTTGTCGGGGACTCTTGTTTGTTATTTTCGCATTTTTTTTAAATTTTTTTCTTTTCTTTCTTCTTTTACTTTCGTTTTTGTTTTGAATTGGTCTGGCTACTAGGTCTACTTGCCCTGAATTGTGTGATTTTGATCCTGAAATTGAAAGAACACTGCACACACGCTATAGAGCAATTCGGGTTAGCACTAGTGGTGATTCTAATTCTGAAACTGTTTTTGATAATATGGGTGACCAAAGGACATTAAGACAACTTGCTGCCCCTGATGTTAATTATAATGGATTGTGTATTGAATATGCTGGTGCTGTTACTCCCTTTGAATTAAAATCTGGTTTAATACATTTGTTGCCAAGGTTTAGTGGTCTTGCAGGTGAGGATCCACATAAGCATCTGAAGGAATTCCAGGTTGTCTGCTCCACACCCTTGAGACCAGAGGGAATAACCGAGGATCACATCAAGCCGAGAGCCTTCCCGTTCTCACTACAGGCGCGCTCAAAGGATTGGCTGTACTATCTTGAGCCAAACTCACATTACCGCCGGAACGATTTGAAGAAGGTTTTCTTAGAGAGATATTTTCCTGCCTCCGCAGCTACATCAATCGGGAAGGAAATATGTGGCATCGACAAGGCAATGAGTCATTGGTCGAGTATTGGGAGAGATTCAAGCGGTTGGTATCCGGTTGCCCTCAAGATCGATTTCCGAGCAGCTCCTTATTCAGTATTTTTATGAGGGGTTACTTCCGATGGATAGAAATATTTTGGATGCTGCTAGTGGGGGAGCACTTGTTGATAAGACTCCAGCTGCTGCCAAGCA
Organism: Sophora flavescens; assembly: GCA_030762895.1. NCBI lineage: Eukaryota > Viridiplantae > Streptophyta > Magnoliopsida > Fabales > Fabaceae > Sophora > Sophora flavescens. The sequence goes on along the minus strand of CM061066.1, from coordinate 166,993,661 downwards.
ATTAATTGAAAATATGTCACTAAACTCCCAGCAGTTTACAACCAGGAGAAATTCTGTTGAGACAAGGGGTGTGAATGAGGTCCATAGCTCTTCTTCCAACCAGGCCCTTGAGAATAGAATTGATGAGATCACTTCTTTGGTGAAGCAACTGGAAATGGATAAGGTTCAGCCGGCAAGGTTGTGTGGCATGTGCAGCTCTCCTGAGCACCTGTATGATGCATGCCCCATTCTGAAAGAAGGGTCAGTTACTGATTTGCCTCAAGCTTATGCAGTCCATCCTTACAATCAAGGCAACAATCGAACCCGACAGCTGCGTTCCTGACCTCTCCACAAATAAGTACCACCCCAACTGGAGGAATCATCCCAACCTTCGGTATGGAAACTCATCCCAACAACAACCGGTGGCACCACCACAGAGTCCGCCTCAAGTGACCACTTCTGCACCTTCCGGACCTTCACTAGAGGACATGTTCAAGCAAATGACTTCACAAATGACTGCACAAATGACTACACTTTTTCAGCAGCAAGTTGGACAGGTTCGCACCTCGCAGTACGCCAAAGAAATAAAGGATGCTAGCATTCAAAATTTACAAACACAGGTTGGACAGCTTGCCACATCCATAAATAACATACAGCAAGCTCAAGGATCAAACCAACTACCTGCACAGACAGTGATGAATCCCAATGTCTCCAATCCTAATGTGAGTGCCATTTCTTTGAGATCTGGAAAAGTGGTCGAGGCAGCCCCTTAAAAAAATGAAGAAACTGTTGAAGTAACTCCTGAGCCTTCTGTTGTTGTTGAAGCTGATAGAGTATATGTGCCACCAATCCCCTTCCCGCAAAGAGTGCAGAAAAATAAGAAGATTGGTGGGGAAGACAAGGAGAGGGAAATTCTAGATGTGTTCAGAAAGGTGGCGGTAAACATTCCGCTTCTGGATGTGATCAAGCAGGTTCCTAAGTATGCTAAATTTCTGAAGGATTTATGCACCCACAAGAGGAGGTTGAAGGGTAATGAGAGAGTTAATCTAGGGCGAAATGTTTCAGCCCTCATTCAGCCTAAGCCTGCACTTGAAAGGGTTACTGTTTCAGCCCCCACTCAGGCACTACCACAGAAGTGCAAGGATCCGGGCACTTTTGCTATTCCATGCACTATTGGGGACAGTAAATTCGAAAATTGCATGTTGGATTTGGGAGCCTCCATAAATGTCATGCCCACCTCTGTTTTCAATAACCTTGATCTTGGTCCCTTGCAGCATACGGGTCTCACTATCCAGTTGGCCAACAAGACCAATGCTCGCCCCATGGGAATGGTAGAAGATGTGCTGGTACAAGTTGATGAGTTGATTTTCCCTGTTGACTTTTACATCTTGGACATGGCAGGGGAAACAAATTCCACTAGATCACCAATCATCCTGGGCAGACCGTTCATGAAGACGGCAAAGACAAAGATTGATGTTGATGATGGGACCATGTCCATGGAGTTTGGTGACATTGTGGCAAAGTTTAACACATCTTCGATGCTATGAAGCATCCCCTGGAAGAGCACTCTGTTTTCCAAATAGAGTTGCTCTCTGAAATTATTGATGACACCCATGAGGACTTGGTTTCTGATTTTCTATTTGTTTCTGGCTTTGATGATATTTATTCATGTACTGATTGTACTAACACTAACCCTTGTGCTGTTTGTGCTGAGTTCATTGATTTTACTTTGCATGGTGATAGTGTGAGTGAAGCTGTCTGTTCAGCTGCAGTTCTTGACATCATGGCTGCTCCAAATATACCATCCATTGAGCAGCCACCCTCCTTAGAGCTCAAGCCACTTCCTGGGAATCTGAAGTATGCTTACTTGGAGAGGAACGAAAAACTTCCAGTCATTATTTCCTCCAACCTTGACTCTGATCAGGAAGCTAAGCTCTTGGAGGTTCTGAAGAAGCACAAGAAGGCGATTGGGTGGACCTTGGCTGACATCCCAGGAATTAGCCCCTCCAGATGTATGCATAGAATTCTGTTGGAGGATGGGGCTAAACCGGTTAGGTAGCCCCAAAGACGGCTCAATCCATTGATTCTGGATGTTGTGAAGAAGGAGGTGACTAAACTTCTGCATGCGGGTATCATATACCCCATCTCTGATAGTACTTGGGTAAGTCCAGTGCAAGTTGTACCCAAGAAGTTCGGCCTCACAGTGGTAAGAAATGATAATAATGAGCTTGTACCCACTAGAGTCCAGAATAGATGGCGAGTCTGTATTGATTATAGGAAGTTAAACCAGGTCACCAGAAAGGATCACTTTCCTTTGTCGTTCATCGATCAGATGTTCGAATGGCTGGCTGGTAAATCCCACTACTGTTTTATTGATGGCTTTTCCGGTTACTTCCAGATCCATATTGCACCAGAGGATCAGGAAAAGACCACTTTCACGTGCCCCTTCGGCATGTTTGCCTACAGGAGGACGCCATTTGTCCTTTGCAATTCTCCTGGCACTTTCCAAAGATGCATGCTTAGCATTTTTACTGAATTTATTGAAAATTGCATGGAAGTGTTCATGGATGATTTCACTGTATATGGTTCCTCATTTGATGCATGCTTGCATAGTTTGAATTTGGTTCTAGAAAGATGCATTGAAACTGACCTGGTTTTGAACTATGAAAAGTGTCACTTTATGGTTGAACAGGGGATTGTTTTGGGGCATGTTATTTCTAAAGAGGGTATTTCAGTAGATCTTGCTAAAATTGATGCGATTTCTACATTGCCTTATCCATCTTGCGTTCGCGAGATTCGTTCTTTTCTTGGTCATGCAGGTTTCTACAGGCGCTTCATTAAGGACTTCAGGAAGATAGCTCTTCCTTTGTCAAACTTGCTGAAGAATGATGCCATGTTCCACTTTGATGACAACTGCAGGAAGGCATTTGACTACGTGGAAAGGGCATTGACCTCTACCCCCATCATCCAGCCCCCTGACTGGACCCTCCCTTTTGAGCTCATGTGTGATGCTTCTAACTATGCTGTGGGAGCGGTCCTGGCACAAAGGGTGGGCAAGGCTGCCCATGTCATTCATTATGCTTCTAGGACTTTAGATGCTGCACAATCTAATTACACAACCACTGAAAAGGAACTTCTAGCTGTTGTTTTTGCTCTTGATAAATTTAGGTCATATTTGCTAGGTTCCAAGGTTATTGTTTTCACTGACCATGCAGCTCTGAAGTACCTGTTGAAGAAACCAGAAGAGAAGCCGAGATTGATTCGGTGGATGCTGTTGCTCCAAGAGTTTAATGTGGAGATAAAAGACAAGAGTGGAGCTGGAAAATTTAGTAGCTGATCACTTGAGTAGAATAGCAAGGGATGAGGATCAGGATGATTTTCCTGATGAGAAGCTTCTACATCTGCATGGGGTAACTCCTTGGTTTGCTGACATAGTTAACTATCTTGTTGTTGGTGTTTTTCCTGCAGGTGCAACTAGATCACAGATCCACAAACTCAAGAGTGATTCCAAGTACTATGTGTGGGATGATCCGTACCTTTGGAAGTTTTGCAGTGATCAGGTAATTCGGAGGTGTGTCCCCGACTATGAGATAGAGTCTATCTTGCACTTTTCTCATGCCTCTCAAGTAGGGGGACACTTTGGACCACAGAGGACGGCAAGAAAAGTCCTAGATTCTGGGTTCTACTGGCCCACCATTTTTAGAGATGCCTATGAGGTCTACCGGACATGTACGGAGTGTCAAACAGCAGGCCCTGCCGTCACTCGTAGGATTGAAATGCCTCAGCAGCCCATGCTTTTCTGTGAGGTGTTTGATGTGTGGGGAATCGACTTTATGGGTCATTTCCCTGCATCTTTTGGCTTTCTATACATTCTTTTGGCTGTTGACTATGTTTCAAAGTGGGTGGAAGCTATCCCCACTAGGACTAACGATTCTAAAATTGTTTCAAAATTTGTTAGGTCCAATATTTTTTGCAGGTTCGGCATACCTCGGGCTATCATCAGCGACCAGGGCACTCACTTCTGTAACCGCACCATGGAAGCTCTACTCCGGAAGTATGGAGTTGTGCATAGAGTCTCCACTGCTTACCATCCCCAGACCAATGGCCAGACTGAGATATCAAACAGGGAGATCAAGCAGATCTTAGAGAAAATGGTGCAGCCGAATAGGAAGGACTGGAGCCGCCGTCTAGAAGACGCACTTTGGGCTCAGAGGACCGCTTTTAAGACACCAATAGGGATGTCCCCCTTTCGGCTTGTATTTGGTAAGGCATGTCATCTCCCTGTGGAAGTTGAGCACCGTGCATATTGGGCGGTCAAGTGCTGTAATTTGGAAATGAAAAAAGATGGTATTGAAAGGAAACTCCAATTATAGCAGCTTGAGGAGCTTAGGCTAGAAGCCTATGAAAGCTCCCGGATTTATAAAGAGAAAACCAAGCATTTTCATGATAGGATGATTGCTAGGAAAGAATTTTCTGTGGGCCAACAGGTCTTACTGTTTAACTCCCGCCTGAAAGTGATGACTGGGAAACTTAGGTCCAAGTGGATTGGCCCATTTGTTGTTACTAATGTTTTTCCTTATGGTGCAGTAGAGATTAAAAGTGCAGGTAGCAACAAGGCCTCCAAGGTTAATGGGCAGAGGCTAAAGCTATTCCATGAGAGCTCGGTGCCTGCGGATGCTAATGTTGAGGAGCTCTCCTTGGAAGCTCCCACCTACACCGCCACTTGATCAGGGAACACCCTTTCCTTTCCCTCACTCTGATTTTATAGTTATGTTGTTCATTGGGGACAATGTATGTTTTAAGTGTGGGGGACGGAACCAATTGTCGTTTTGTTTTGTGTTTTGTCTTGTTTTTCTTTTAGCTCTTGAATAAATTGTGTGAGTCTTTGGTCGGTGAGCTTGATTGGTTTTGATTGATTTGGCAGAGATTGATTGCATGATTTATGTGATGATTCCCCCTAGGTTAAATTTTTTTTTTGAAAAGTGATCAGCATGAAAAAAAAAATTTGGTTCCTAAACTTTGAGATATTTTGTTGTGATGGCATGATTTATGATAAGTTTGGGGTGAAGGGGTGCACACACTAGGGATAGAATCTCGGTCAAACAATTTGCAAAAATGTCCAAGTGAGGATTTGAGCCTCCAACATGTTTTTAACTGTGTGAATCACTTTTGAGTTGCACTTTCCTGAATTTGCTTGAATCTCATCTTGGTTTGCATGCTTACGTGATTGCATCAGATGATTTAGGCATTTTCTTTGTAAATAACCACTTGGCCTGAAAAGAACCAATTCCTAATGCATGTTCCTTTGTTAGCCCCTTTGAGCCTGATTAGCCTATTGTTTCTTGTTGACCTTATGTTATGAGCCTAAAATCTGGAAAAAACCATGTTAACCCGATCTTAGGATTAGGAGAGCATGGAAGCTTAGCAAAGATAATGTTTGTAAGAAATTAAGTTTGGGGTGGCTATAAGGATGTGACATGTCATTCTGGGGTGAGAAAAAGAAAAAAAAATAATAAAAAGGTTGGAGCCAAGGGGCAAAGATAAAAAAGGAAATAAAAGAAAAAAAAATTTCAAAAAAAAGAGATCTAAAGAAAAAGGCTGTAGTCACCCAAAGCATAAAGAAAAATGAAAAAAGGAATTTGAGTGGAAGTTCAATGTGTAAAATGTTTCATGCTCTCTTAGTTCCTAGGGACTTCAGCCCAGTACCTTTGTATATCCTACCCTTAGCCAGGCCCCATTACAACCTTAAAAGACCTTTTGATGTTGCATGCATGTTTTCGTCGGAACCTTGATTGAGATGAAAATCAAATTCATGGGAAGTGCTCTTAAAAGTGAAATTGAGTGAAATGTTGATTGCCTAGACAAACTGAGCGGATGAGTGAAACACTAAATGCCCTTGTGAGGAAGGCGATTGTTTGAATTTGGTGATCTCCCTTTTGTGTGTAACTTGGATCCCTTGCTTAGATTACTGATTGTTTGAATGATGAAATTCTCAATTGTTTAGAGTGAATGCATGTGGGGATTGCTTTGTTTGTAAGGGGGGAACATTGAAGGAAAAATTATTTTGGTGAATTGCTTGAAATTTGTGCAAAGTTGATTGAATCCTTTAAGCTTGCCATGTCTTGAGTCTTTTTTAGTTTTTGAGTTTTAGTTTGTTTGGGGACAAGCAAAGGTTAAGTTTGGGGTATTTACGGGTCAAAGACCACACAACAGGGGACCCTTTTGTAAGCTACGTCCTCTTATCTTTGATTATGATTACTATTGTAACTTTTACTGAACAAGTTAAATTATGTACATACCTTGTATGGTTTGTGTTCCAACATGGGCCGAGATGTCCTCGGCCCAATTCATCTCAGGTTCAGGGAATAGAGCTCGACTTACTTTTGGAGCATGATCCAAGGAGTCTTCGGCCCAATTCTATTGTCAAGAGGTTGACTTATGATTAGAATATTTGAATATATCAAGCACGTTTTTATCATGGACATAACGTTTAGAAACCGAGATTTATGTGACTTTAAGAGCATTAAGATGATGGGAGAGGATCATGCACAAATGATAACCAACAACGAAATATGCGTTGACGCCCTATGCTATATTAGGAGGCTCAAACAAAGAGAAGACATGTCATTCAGAAATAAGTAGTATACTAGGTTTACACGAGTACCTATTTGTGCTCGGAGTTGTACTACATTTTGTGTAAACATTTTGGCACCCACCGTGGGACCGCGGTAAAACTTTTCCCTGGCCACACATGTAACTTATCACCATATTACTAGCTTTCCGACGTGTAGAAGGATGGATCTGCCTGTTGATCCAGCCCAATTTTGAGAGCTCATGGCGGCTGTAGACGGGTTGACGAGAGAAAACCAAACCATGAGGCAGTAGATGGAGAACCTACAAAACCTAGATCAATATGATGACACAACATCAAATGCCAAGAATCAAAACCGGAGCCAAGCTCCCCGTTCGGAAATCTGCCATAATGACTATCAAACTGGACACCCATTCACCGAGGTGATCACAGATGCTCTGTTCCCTGAAAACTTTAGAGCACTGTCATCCGATTCGTATGATGGAAGCAAGGACACAGAGGAACATTTGAGGATGTTTGATGACCAAATGTTGCTAACAAGAGCAACATATTCGATCAAATGTAGGGTATTTCCCACTACTCTAAGAGGCCCAGCACTGGTATGGTATTCTAGGTTACCACCTAATTGTATTTCTGATTTCAATACTTTAGCTACTAGCTTTGTTAATTTTAGACAAGATCCGGATGAGACGTTAAGAGAATTCATGACACGCTTCAATCAGGAGACACTTTAGATTAGAGACTTAAGTCTAGTGGTAGCTTTACATGCTATGTTAACTCGTCTGAAAGAAAGGTTGTTCGCGGATTCTCTGGCTAGGAAGCCACCCAAGGACATAGATGATTTGAGATGGAGAGCCGCCAAATATATTACCATGGAGGAAGTAGCATTATCTCGGAAAAAATTGCATGCTGAGACCTCCTCTCCCACTTGAAATATTATGCTTAAATAATGTATTCGATGGTGATGTACTCTTTTTCCTTGATTGGTCTTTTTCCCAATGGAAGTTTTTTGGCCAAGAAGGTTTTAATGAGGCACACCTATAATAATCAATAAAAATTGATTTTATGAGTAGCATATTTTTTCGAGAATTTAGGAGTTATTTGCACAAAGTCAAAGGGACAAACTCCGCTTGGAAGAAACCAAGCAGAACTCGGTCAAGTAAGCTGGAATCCCAGGTAGTACTTGGCTCCGCACAAACAAAAAATCCGAGATGACCACGGTCAAGTAAGTCGGAATCCCAAGTAATACTTGGCTCCGCACAAAACAACAAATCCGAGATGACCTCGATCAAGTAAGCCGGAATCCCAAGTAAAACTTGGCTCCGCACAAACAACAAACCCGAGATGTCCTCGGCCAAATAAGTCGCAATCCCAAGTAATACTTGGCTCTGCACAAGCAACAAATCAGAGATGACCTCGACCAAGTAAGACGGAATCCCAAGTAATACTTGGCTCCACACAAATAACAAATCCGAGATAACCTCGTCCAAGTAAGCCGCATTCCCAAGTAATACTTGGCTCTATACAAAACAACAAACCCGAGATGTCCTCGGTCAAGTAAGCCTGAATCCCAAGTAATACTTGGCTCTGCACAAACAACAAATCCAAGATGACCTTGGCCAAATAAGCCGGAATCCTAAGTAAGACTTGGCTCCTAAAAAAAAAAAACTTGAGATGTCCTCGGTCAAGTAAGCCGGAATCCCAAGTAATACTTGGTTCCGCACAAAAATCCGAGAGGTCCTCACCCAAATAAGGCGGAATCCCAAGTAAGGATTGGCTCCGCACAAATAAAATTCTGAGATCTTCTCGGTCAAATAACTCGGAATCCCAAGTAAGATTTGGTTCCACACAAAGAAAAATCTGAGATGTCCTCGGCTAAATGAGACGGAATCACAAGTAAGACTTGACTCCGTTAAAAACAAAACTTTACGAGCAGTGCTCTGCTAAATAAGTCCGAAACCCAAGTAAGACTTGGTTCCGCAAAAATAAAATTTTTCGAGCAATGCTCACATAACTCACATTCCGAGAACTCCTCGGCAAAAAAAGTCAAATGCCTAAATAATCTTTGACTACTCAAATTTAAAATATTTCGAGCAATGTTGGACACAACAAAGGCAGATGTCCAAGTAAAACTTTGCTATGCAAGCATCAAATATAATTTTAGATGTGAGAACTCACCAACGCACAAGAATCTGAGGTATTCTCGGACTGAAAAATTCACACACTCAAACCAACCAATACTTGGGATCATAGGTCAACATACTCAAAAAAGGACTTGGCTCTAAAAAATTAAACCTAGCAATGCTCGGACCAAACCGAGCACATCTCGGTCAAAACACTTGACACACCGACTCAAACCAACCATTCTTCGGTCTGCCTTGTCCATAGAGAATGGACAGGGTCAAATAATGTGAAGATCGCCTCTACAAGCTTCATCGTTGACTTACAACTCAAAGCTTGGGGGGACTTAATGTTCCAACCCGGGCCGAGATGTCCTCGACCCAATTCATCTCAGGTCCAGGGAGCAGAGCTCGGCTTACTTTTGGAGCATGATCCAAGGAATTTTCGGCCCAATTCTATTGTCAAGAGGCCGACTTATGATTACAATATTTGAATATACCAAGCACGTTTTTATTATGGACATAACGTCTAGAAACCGAGATTTATGTGACTTTAAGAGCATTAAGATGATGGGAGAGGATCACGCACAAATGATAACCGACAACGGAATATCCATTGACACCCTATGCTATATAAGGAGGCTCAAACAAAGAGAAGGCAGGTCATTTAGAAATAAGTAGTATACTAGGTTTATACGAGTACCTATCTGTGCTCGAAGTTGTACTACATTTTGTGTAACCAACTAACCATCATAATTTTTTTAAAATTCTTTTCTTCGGATAATAGGAATCAAACCTCAAATGTCCATCTTCAATGGAGTTAAGAAATGTCATTTGAATTACAACTCATGAGCCATACATCTTCAATGGAATAAGTGGGCACAACATTGCATTTTGTTGTGTGTCTTCTCTCTCATTCACATATTGCATACCCCTTCTAGAAGATGCTCTGGTGAGACATGGCCGACCTGTGTTGTTCATGGCTCTGCTCGACTTCCATGTTGTGGGGTATCTCGAGAGCTCAGGTATGTCACATCTTGGGTCGGTGCCTTGCCATCCTCCTATAATGCTAGGATCATTGTCTTTCAGTTGGGTCGGGTGCTCATGGGTCTTCTACAAGACTGTTCAGACGACATTGGATTGGGTCCAATCCGGGCATGAACCACTCTGGTCTGCCAAAGCTCATCTTACCATGTCAGTCACTCCAGACGAGCATGAGGTTGTAGGGCTTACTTGTATTTGTCGTGTGTTGTATGAGTTGCAACTTAAGCACTTCAACTCCACAGTGTGGGATGGAACCTCAGTTCACTCCACAATCATTGCAAAGTATCTACACCTGATTTCATACATGGCCTCACTTAGAGATGTAGCATGCATGATAAGTTACCATAATAGTTCTTATTGAATTTGGAACCCCTCATGTAACATGATCATTTTGTTGGAGAGAGATAGACACAATTTTTATCATGCAAGGAAAGATTCATCATGATTGGTCATAAGGCTTAGGTTCTGTTTGTTTTAGATTTTGATAGAATTGATTTCGGTAGAATTGAGTTTGGCATAATTGATTTTGAAAAAATCAAGGTTAAAAAAATTGATTTGTGTTTGGTAAAAATATTTTAAAAGTAGGTTTAGAAGAATTGATTTTGTTTAGATGATAAAGTAAAATCACTTTTGAAGTGGAAATATGTAGAATTTTGTGGGTCCTACATCTAGAATCAATTATTCTCAACGGAAAAGCTAGAAATTTTTGCTTCCACAAAACTTAGTTTTGCCCACCAGGAATCAATTATTTCAAACTGAATTTTGCACCCAAACACTCCGGTTACTGTAGCAACTGGGGTTTGGGTGCCAAACAGGATTTTCCAACGCTAAACAAACATGCCCTTACTAGCTATATCCAAAAGGAATTGTGTCTCTCTCTAACGTAACTGTCCCATCTTATTCATCGACACGAGAATCTAGATCCATTTGTTACTTTTTTTAATAGGTCAATGTTAGTAAGTTAAATGTTATGTCAGTTTTTTCTTCTTTGTAAGGGTTTCAATCCTTGACCTCCTGCTTCTTAATATCTTATACCCTTAGCTAAAACAAGATGAGCTAGCTATCAACCCCCCACCCCAAATCCATTTGTTACTGAACCTTCTTTCTTAAGTTTCAGGCATTGGGGTTGAGGCAACCTGACCAAAAAGCTTTCATACAATAATGTCATAATTTTGAGAAGACCAAATCCATTGCATCAATGATTTATGTGTAGGAGAATAAATTTGTTAGTCACATAGAGTGGTCAAACTTCTTCCAAAAACTTGACATGTCACAGATGGATTTAGAGCAAACAGGACACGGCTACCTGGATTTTCAAGGAATTAGTTAATAATTGCATTTGATTTTTTTTTATAAGCAATAATTACATTTGATGTTGGATGAAGGTATACAACAGCGACCTCAGTGCAGCATTAAATAGATCTAGCATGATGTTTTGAATATGTTATCGCCAAATATTTGTTATCCCGAATCAGTGTATGTCGTAACCAAAAATGGGGATGAGGACGGCGATAAATAGATATTTTAATAGAAAAGTAGAGTCGTCACCAATTTAATTTAAGAAAAATTGAAAAACCTTTAAAAATGGTCTTTGAAACCAAGTTAAGCTCGGGGTCGATTACGAGTAGGGAAGTTGTTAAGCACCCTACATCGCTCATTCTACGAATGGTACCTTGAATAAATTGCGCGAAATTAAATTATTTATTTTTTACCCAAAAATAGTTACAAGGAAGAATTTATTTATTAATATATTTTTATTTAATATTTAATGTTTCTTTATTTTATTTTATTTTAAATTCTAGAAAATATTATTGATAAATCCTAAATGAGGTTGAACGTGGCACGTAAGTCCATAGGACAACCTCAAAGCTAAGGGATTGAGCATGACACTTGTCATAAAGTAACCCAAAAATATTAAATAAACTATTAATTAATTATCTACATTGATAAATTAAAAAGAACACAAAAATAAAGGAAAAATTAATTTTGTTGCTTGACGGGATGATTAATCCCGCTCCTATGTATTCCCCACTGCGATTGGAAACTCAAAGTCATGTAGTTCTTGTAGAAAATATTTCATTTGTTGGTTGTTTTCATTTTTTATGAAAAGGTTTTTTTTATTTTATTAGAAAGATTTTTTTAAAATCATATATATTTCATTTTTTATTTTATTGTTCATTTATCGAAAAATAACCTAAGCGAGATAGAACATGACAGATTCGCCACAGAGCTATCCCACGTCTGAGGAGTTGAGTGTGAAACTCTCACAAAGCAATCTCAAAATAATTAAATTTCCATTTTTACATTATTCTATTTAGTTTCTCTTAGCTCGTTAAGAAAAGTCTCGACCCTATGATTTTTGCCAACCTGATCATTTTTACTTAGATGAAACTCATTTGACTTGGGCCACTAGCTAACCCATAAACCCCAATAGCCCACTCAAAATAATTTTAAACAAGAATATAAAAAACAAAATAAAATAGAAGAGACTACCAAACTAATACAATGTATCTAGCCACTGCTAAGAAAGAGAAGGTTGCATAATAACATGGAGCAACCAAAAGTCCCTTGACCCTTCACCTGGACGAGAACAGAAGGAAGAAGCGGAGGTGGCGGTCGACGGCGGAACCAGCAGAGCACGCTGCTGCAACTGCGATGGCGGGTACAGGTCGTGCTGTCGTGGAAGCGATGGTGGCGGAACGGAGATCTGGGCAGTGTCTGGTTATGGTGGCGACGTCCGGACTTGGATTGAAATGATGCGTCAGTGCGGTGGCTGGGTTGTGCAGGACCGATCGCGACCAGATTTGGGCGGAGTGCAGGCGACGGCTCGCGGTTGGCGACATTACGAAACACGAACGTTGTTCTGGATGGCTGCCGGCGTCGCAATGGTCTGCGATGGAAGGGTTGGCGGAGCACCAAAGAGAGGCGCCTCCCTCTGTATTTGTTTGTATGTTTTTTATTTTCTCTCTCTTTTCTCTATTGATTTTCTTTCTGCTCTCAGTATTGTTTCAGAAAAAAAATTCATCTTCTCGCTGCTCTCACTGTTGTTGTTCTCAAATTTTCTCTCTGATCTCTTTATTCTGTAGCCCCTATTGTGATTTTATAATGCCAATCGTTTTGATTTTGATCCTAAAAATCTGCCAATATTTAAATTTCTATCTCTGATTTGAAATAGAATCAAAACTAGTGAGCCTCATCTGCAAAAATTAAGGGATTTGCCAACTGGATTCAAATTCAAAATAAGGTGGCTACTAGGGTTTGTTGGAGGATGATGAAATGGGTTTGAGTAATGGGTTTAACTGGCTTGGCCTAATAAAATTAAAATCTTTTTATTATTTTTAATTTTTATTTTCTTTGCATTTTAATTTTTTTAAAATTTTTAGTGAAAACTAAAAGACCCGGTCAAAATAGGGTGTTCACAGTTGCCCCTCTTTACTTGTTCATTACTAGACTACATGAAGAAAGAAAGATTTTTTATGTGATAGTAGTAAGGAACTAGTAAAGAAAATGTACTCACATTTTGGCAGGCATGGGAAACAGGCTGGAGAAAATTAAGCTTCAGAGCTTGGAAAATAAAAATGATAGCGGACCTTAGATCCCGGAAATAAAATTAGTGGTGAGCCTCAGAGCTCGAAGAATAAATTTACAACAGGCCTCATATCCCAAATATAAAATTAGCAGTGAGCCTCAAAGCTCGAAAAATAAATTTGCAGCAGGCCTCAGATCCAAAATATAAAATTAGCAGTGAGCCTCAGCTCGAAAAATAAATTTTCAGCGGGCCTCAGATCCCAACAAAAATTGCAGTGAGCCATAGAGCTCGAAAAATAAATTTCAGTGGGCCTCAGATCCCAAATATAAAATTAGTAGTGAGCCTCATAGCTCGAAAAAAAATTTGCAGCGGGCCTCAAATCCCAAAAGTAAATTAACAGTGAGCCTCAAAGCTCGAAGAATAAATTGCAGTGGGTCTCATATCCCAAATATAAAATTAGTAGTGAGCCTTAGAGCTCGAAAAATAAATTTGTAGTGGGCCTCAAATCCCAAAAGTAAATTTGCAGTGAGCCTCAGAGCTCGAAAACTAAATTACAGCAGGCTTCAGATCCCATAAATAAAATGATGGTAACTTGCTTTCTCTTTTCTATCTTTTTCTTATTATTATTTTCTTTTCTTTACCTTTGCTTCAATTACAGCTGAACCACACGCTCCATGGAAAAACTTCGACCAATCAAACCCCTGTTTACCAACAGCTCTGAGTCAGGGTCTTGTCAGTTCCTTTCGATAGGAGGGGCTTCTTTTTCAAAGCGGTGGAGGCATGTAGAGCGATTGTTTCCTTCAAGACTAGGACTCGTGGAGACTTTCATTATTGATTTTCTTTTCTCCTCATTGTGCACCGTTATCTCCCTTATTGACTTTGAAATGCTGGGCTTTCTTTGGTTCAAACCATTCATTGAAGTAACCATTAGAATTATCAAATCATATTATTAAACTTAAATTTACTTAAATTGAGACATGATTTCAATGCATAAACATGATTTAAGCACAATAGGGAAAAATGGATGAATAAAATCCTTGCCTTAATATGAGAATTTACATTGCACACAAGGAAATTGGAAAGAAAGATGGGAAATACAAATGGGTGTATGGGAATTGTATGAAAAGGGATAATGGAACAAAAGAAAACCGCATGAAAACTTGCCCCGGTATTGGTTCCTTGATCCTCTTAACTGATTCCCAACAACTGTTTGACGTTGCAGATCTTGGTCTCAGCTTCCACATACATCCTTTCATTAAGATTTCAATGATTTTCTTTGCCCCATTGTAGCCGGTCACAAACAAAATTGCCCCAGTGTAGCAAGTCATGAGCAAAATTGCCCTAGTGTGGTGAACATTAAGATATCGCTTAAACTACCCTTGCGGGTTTTCAGCCTAAGATTTAGTTTCTTTGTCCTAATTTTTGTTTAGGTCGCCTTTTTCGGGTTTTCAACCTAACGGACTTCTGTCTCTTTTTTTTTTAATGCCCTAACTTTTGCTTAGGCCGCCCTTGCGGGTTTTACACCTAACGGCCTTTTATTTATTTATTTATTTATGCCCTAACTTTTTCTTAGGTCGCCTTTGCAGGTTTTCAACCTAATGGGCTCCCCCCCCCCCACAATTTTTTTTCTTTTTTATCAGGCATAGAACTTTTTCACCGCATCAAAGTTTACAGGTCTCGGGAGCTCTCATCTGTTAGGACCAAGACTCCGCCTGAGTATGCCTGCTTTACTATATACGGCCCTTCATAATTGGGTGCCCATTTTCCTCGAGCATCTTCTTGGTTGGGAAGTACTTTCTTTAACACCAAATCACCCGGTTGAAACACTCTATGACGGACTTTCTTATTAAAGGCTTTAGCCATTCTTCTTTGATATAGTTGTCCATGACAAAGGGTCACCAGTCTTTTTTCCTCAATCATGTTTAACTGATTATATCAAGCTTTCACCCATTCTGATTCTTCCAAGTCAGCTTTCATCAGCACTCTTAATGAAGGGATTTCAACTTCTATAGGGGAAACGACTTCCATTCCATACACCAATGAGAAAGGCGTTGCCCCAGTACTTGATCGTATATTGGTACGATACACATGCAAAGCGTATGGCAACATTTCATGTCAATCCTTATAATTTACGACCATTTTAGTAACAATTTTCTTGATATTCTTGTTGGCCACTTCTACCGCCCCGTTCATCTGAGGTCTATATGGGGCGGAATTATGGTACTTGATTTTAAAAGTCTCTAATAACTTCTCTACATCCACCCTATTAAGATTGGCAACATTATCTGTAATGATTTTTTCTGGTATTCCATAGTGATAAATAATATCCCTTTTCAGGAACTTGGTAAACACCTTTTGAGTTATATTGGCATATGATGCTTCTTCCACACACTTAGTGAAGTAATCTATTGCAACCAGAATGAAGCAATGTCCGTTTGAAGCCTTGGGATTGATTGGTCCCCAATGACGTCTATCCCCCACATAGAAAATGGCCATGGAGACACCAGATTGTGTACTTGGAATGGTGGAGCTTTGATCTGATCTGCATATATTTGGCATTTATGGAATTTTCGAACATACTCCGGACAATCGGCTTCCATTGTTAGCCAATAGTGACCATTTCGTAGGATCTTGCGTGCCATCATGTGACCATTGGCATGTGTTCCACATATCCCTTCATGAATTTCTATCATGATAGTCCGGGCTTCACGAGCATCAACATATCTTATGAGGACCCCATCATAGTTCCTCTTATATATAATTTCACCATCTAAGTAAAAGGACATTGATAATCTACGAATCGTCCTCTTATTCATTTCATTTGCTCCAACTGGGTACGTTCTACTCTTCATATATTACTTGATGTCGTGATACCAAGGATTACCATCGTGCTTCTCTTCCACATGTGCACAGTATGTTGGCTCATCTTGTACTTTCACTTGAATAGGCTAGACGGTGGTATGGAGACCCAGCTTGGTCATAGCGGCTAATGTGGTTAAAGCATCCGCAAATTGATTCTTGTCTCGAGTCAAGTGCGAGAAAGTAATCTCATCAAACTTCGCAACTAGCCGAGTCAAGTATTTCTGATACTGGATAAGCTTGGGATATTTAGTTTGCCATTCACCGTTGACTTGGTAAATTATTAGGGCTTCATCTCCAAAGAACTTTAGCTATTTTATTCCAAAATCAATTGTCGCTTGTAATCCACTTGCACATGCTTCATACTCAGCAATATTGTTGGTGCATTCAAATTCAAGCTTAACAGCCACCGGGTATTGCTTTCCATCCGGAGAAACAACCACTGCTCCTATGCTGCTTCCATGCATATTAACTGCTCCATCAAAATACATCTCCCACATATCATCTTCCTCTGTTTCACCTTCTTCCAATGACAGTATCTCTCCATCAGGGAACTCGGATATAATTGGCTGTCCACCCTCAAGTGATCAGTAATTGCACTTCCTTTAACGGATTTCCGAGTCATATACTTAATATCGAATTCTGATAATATCATTTGCCACTTTGAGACCCTTAATGATATGTGAAGGCTTTCAAAGATGTACTTCAAAGGGTCCATTCGAGAGATTAACCAAGTGGTGTAGTATAACATGTATTGCCCGAGTCTCTTTGAGGTCTATACCAATGCACAACAAGTCTTCTCAATTTCCATGTATCGAGCCTCGTAGTCCTTAAACTTCTTGCTCAGATAGTAAATTGCATATTCTCTCTTGCGAGACTCATCATGTTGCCCCAACATTGCCCCCATTGAGGTTGGTAAGATAGTGAGATACAGTATCAAGGAACGACCTTGAGTGGGCGACACCAACACTGGTGGGCTTAATAGGTATCCCTTTATTTTGTCAAAGGTTTCCTGACATTCCTCATTCCATCTCCCCGGATTTTTCTTCTTTAATAGCTTAAAAATAGGCTCACAGGTGCTAGTCAAGTTAGCAATGAATCGGGCAATGTAATTTAATCTCCCTAGAAAACCCCTTAGTTCTCGTTCAATCTTGGGAGTTGGCATGTCTCTGATCGCCTTTTCCTTTTCTGGCTGCACCTGTATTCCTTCTCTGTTGACCACAAAACCCGGTAATTTCCCAGTTGAGGCTCCAAACACACATTTTGTGGGATTGAGTCTCAGATTGTACTTCCTTAATCTCTCAAATAACTTATGCAAAACCGCTACATGACTTTCCTCCTCCTTAGACTTAGCCACTATGTCATACACATATACCTTTATTTCCTTGTGCATCATATCATGGAACAATGCTACCATAGCATGCTGGTAGGTAGCTCCGACATTCTTCATCCCAAAAGGCATTACTCTGTAACAAAAAGTTCCCCAAGGAGTGATGAAAGTCGTCTTCTCTTTTTCATCAACGTCTATAAGAATCTGATTGTATCCCGAATACCCATCCATGAAGGAGAACTTGTGGTTTCTTGCTGTGCTGTCTACGAGGACATCAATATGAGGCAATAGGAAGTCATCCTTCGGACTTACTTTGTTCAGATCTCTGTAATCCACCTACATTCTTACTTTCCCATCCTTCTTTGGTACTGGTACGACATTACCAATCCACTCTAGGTGTCTCGACACTTCCACAAACCTAGCTTCTAACTGCTTAGTTACCTCTTCTTTGATCTTTAGTGACAGATCTAGATGCATCCTCCTCAGCCTTTGTTTTTTCGCCACCGTATTTGGGTACAATGGGATTTTATGTGATGCTATCTCTGGATCCAATCCTGGCATATCTTTGTAGGACCATGCAAACACATCAAGGTACTCCTTAAATATCGCGACCATTTCTGTACACTCTGGATGATCCACTATATATTTTCAACTCCTTCTTGTCTTCCTCGGTCCCCATATCAATCAGTTCTATAACTTCATCATTTGAAGTGAACCCATTTTCTGAGCGCTCCATCAACTTTGTAAATTCCTCATTGGCTTCTTCTTCCTCACTAATCCCAGAATCGTCTTCGTCAACAGCCGCAAGGGAATCATTAAATGAGGTTTCAAGGTTCCTTTTGTGAGACAAACCTTCGACAGTGGTGAGATTCCTGAAAGATGTTTGCAACATGAGAAATATATGCAAGGATATTATTCAAGAAATAGAGCGCGATTGATATAAGATAAATGGTAGAGAAAGGAAGACACCAAGAAAAATGCTAAAAAATCATACTAACTCATTTTATTCATGTCTCAACTAAAGTAAATATCAGTTTATTCGAGATACAAAAAGGTAATTACTTCATGGAAATAACATCAACAAATGGTTCGGACCGCCAATTTCCAAGGACCTCATTGTCAGCAGAGAGATAAATAACAGGGTTTCTTTCTTGCTCCTCTTCAAGTGCACTGGTAGTGAAATGAGGGGAAGTCAACTTTTCTGGCAAGATCACTTCAGTTGATGCCGAGAAAGTATCCATCAAGTGGGGGACATTATTAAATTCCTTCCCTCCTCCTTTCTTGCCTCTGAGAGTCAGGTACTTCATCTTTTCTTCTAGAGAAGGATCGTACCCTAGACCATGTCTTCCGTCTCTTACAGCTGCTGCAATCGGTTGAGGGATCCCTTGGAGGCTTGCCCCTAGGCCTCCTCCTTTATGATGCCCATTCCTTTCCATTATACGGACTGCCACTTCATTCACATTCTGCATTGGCAGCTCCTTCTTCTTGCTCTTTGGCTTCAGGATTTCAAAACTGCGTAGGGAATCATCCTCGACTTGCTCTGCACTTTCTACCTAAGGTACCGAAACAGGCTTTGAAAGAATGATTTCCTCTTCGCCACGGATTGTAATCACAGCCCCATCCTGAATGTACTTCAGACGCTGATGCAATGTTGATGGAACAACACCAGCTTCATGAATCCAAGGCCTTCCTAGAAGCATAGTATAAGCTCGTTGGATCTCCATGACTTGAAAGAGAACATGAAAACAACTAGGCCCTACTTCGAGGGGCAGAGTTATTTCCCCTAAGATCCCTCTTGCTATACCATCAAAGGCTCGCACAATCATCTCTTGGGGTGTCAAATCCGTCAAGCCTATGTTTAGCTGCTCTAGAGTAGACAACGGAACCACATTCAATGTCGAGCCACCATCTATAAGCACCTTCGCAATCACAAATCGTTTGCACCTAAGGGTAATGTGGAGTGCCTTAGGACTACCTCTAAACTTCAAAAACACCTCATCTTCCGAGAAATTGATCATGTTGACCCGCCTCACTGGATCCACCATGTTTACTACATTCTCTGGCGTGACGTCAGGATTAGCATAAGCTTCATTCAACACCTTCAATAATGCCTTACGATGCATCTCTGGTGTGAGGACAAGCGACAAAAGGGATATTCTTGCCGATGTTTTCTTCAACTGCTTCATCATATCGTATTCAATTTGCTTCATGATCTTCAGAAACTCTTCTTCTTCTTCCTTCTCCTTTCCTTCATCTTTGACATTCTTCCTTGCTTCTTCTTCTACTGGGTCGTAGTATCGCCCACTCCTTGTGATGCCTCAAATTCTCACAACATTAGTAACCTGGGTCTTTGAAGCTTCTCCTGCCCCTCCTACTAGCTCAACTTTCTATTCATAATTCCATGGTACAACATGTGTATCATTATAAGCAAAAGGAGTTGGCTTTTTCACCTTTACAATCACTTTTTCTGGCGTCGGGGCATCATTCATAGGTGGTATCGAGAGCACAACTTTTTCAACCACGTTAACTTCTTCAGTCGTACCTCGCCTAGCTTGGATCACCCCCAAGGTAAGCAATCCTTTGACTCGGACCTTAAAGTCCCAACAAGTTTCAATATCATGCCCTACCTTCCCATGATGATAATCACAACTTAAATCGTCATCATGCTTCTCTTTTTTCCTGATCAGCTTCACCAGTGCAACAATATCATTTCCTGCTTTCTTGAGCCCCGCAAATACTTCTTGCATCGGGGTTCGCAATTCCAAAACCTTCTTGAATTGAGGCCCTTTCACTTCCAAGTTATTCACACTATTTCCCGCATTATGGTTTGGGATTGGGTTATTAACAATACTAGGCCCAAAATCTTATTCGAAACCCAATCTTCCATAAGCAATCAATTTTCTTACTGTTGTCTTGAAGGCCTCACATTCTTCAATGGAATGCCCCAGGGCATCCATGTGATACTTGCAAGTCAAGTTTGGATTGTACCAAGCAGGGAAAGGTGGTTCCATAGACCGTACAGGGTTTCCAGTGATTAGGTGACGATCAAATAGTTGTTTGAACAAATCTGCATTGGAGATAAACAGTCATGGGAAAGGCGGTAGATTTTGAGATTGGAAGCATCCCTGATTTGGAAAATTTGGGCGAGGTCGAGGGTAGCTTGGATGGTTTTGTTGAGGTGCAGGTGGATAATGAGTATATGTTGGGTGAGTGGGGTTGTATGGTTGAGGGGTAGGGATGTTATTTATTTGGTTTTGTGGCTGGGTGATGGTTGGTGAGGCATGTTTAGGTGGGTAAAATGGTGTTTGGGTCTGATATGGTGCTTGGTACCTTGGGTATGAAGGGTCATTATGAGGTCCAAAGTTCTGCTGGTGTTGCACGTAGGATTTCCGACGGACTGTTACCGACGGTCGCCATTTCCGTCGGAAACCAATGACTTACCGACGGAATCCTCCGTCGGAAAGCGTGGAAAGCAAAAGTCACAAGAATTACCGATGGAAAAGCCGTCGGTATTTTCGTCGGTAATTCCGTTGATATCGATGGTGGGAAATGCAAATTTTTTAGCGCGTGGCTGTACTGCCCCTATTTCCATCAGAAATGCTGATTATCTATTACCGACGGATTTTCCGTCGAAAAATATATCTCAGTTACCGACAAAAATTTCCGTCAGCAATCGTTTTTTGAATTACAGACGGCAAAAGCCGTCGGAAATGCCGATTAGCTGTTACCGACGGATTATCCGTCGGAAAATCAGATCCAAGTTATCGACGGAATTTTACGCCGGTAATGGTTTTTTTGAATTACGGACGGTAAAAACTATCGGAAATGGCGGAGGCCGTCGGAAATTTCAATTAAAAGGGAAATGACCGCCCCCTCCTCCCTCACTTTATTTTCTCTCTTCTTCTCCCATTTCTCTCCAACAGCAGCTGCCACCTCTCCCATGTCGCCGTCCCCTTATCTCGCCGCCACTGTCCTGACCGACACAACCTTTACCATCTCTGGCGGATCTGAACTCAGAATATAGATCGGCACAAAAATAAAGCTCTATGGAGATGGTGCTGATACAGATATGGGATTTTTCTACCCACATTCTTCAACCGCCAAAGTGCATTCATCTTCAACTGTAGCTTCATCGGAACCTCCGTCCATTGTGCAGCGTCGTCGCAAACCTTTCCGGGCTTCTGCTTCGTTCCAGTGGGGGTGAGTGGGGTGGTGCGGTGGGAGGACAGCCACGGTGGTGCAGTGGGAGGATGACAATGATGGCGCGGTGGGAGGACGATAGTGGTGGCTTCACTTCGGTGGTGGGGGTGATGGTAGTGCAGTCCAAAGTGGTGGTTGTGGGGGGTATGGTGCTGGTTGTGGTGGAAATACGATAAAGAGTGGTGGCTGTGGTGCTGGTTGCGGTAGAGGCTGTGGAAATATATTTATAATAAAAAAGAATTAATAATTATATTTTAAAAAATTAAATAATTAATAATTTTTTTTAAAAAAAACCTAATTACCGACGGCTTTGTTCGTCAGTAACTTTTCGACGGCTTTGTCTGTCGGCAACTTTCCGACGTCTTTTTCCGTCATAAAGTTATCGATGGATCTGACCTGTCTGTCGGAAATCGTTTCCTACGTGCCTAGTACCGACGGAACATGGTCCGTCGGAAACGTGCTTTTCCGACGGATTTTTGGCATTTCTGACGGCCGTTGGTAATCACACTTTTTTTGTAGTGATTGGCAACTTCCTGACTCTGACTAGGATTTCAATTCTTTCCCATGCGACAATCAAGTCAGAGAAATCCCTTTAAGCTACTCCTGCCATTGCTCCAATAAAAAGGGATCCCAAGGTTTCCAAAAAGTATGAGCACATTTCGGACAACATCAGCGGCGGCTGAACCTGAGTAGCCAAACTCCTCCACCTTTGTGCATACTGTTTGATAGATTCATCACTCTTCTTATGCATTGTAGTCAACTGTTCACGGGTCGGAGCTACGTCTAAATTAAATTTGTATTGATCCATGAACAAATCGACTAATTATGTCCGAGAGATCTTAGAATGGTCTAACTGAAGGTACCACTCTAGTGCGATTCCGGTCAAACGTTCATGGAAAAAACCAATGAGAAACTTGTCATCCTTAGACCAGATGGTCATTTTGGTGGCATAGCTAATCAAATAGAATCGTGGGTTCCCACTTTCTTCATACTTGGAAAAATCAGTAATTTTGAAATCCTTAGGAATCACGACATTTATGGCAGGACAAAGTTCTTCAATCTTGAGAGGGCCATAATTATTTGAGCCCTTGATCTCTTTTATTTGTTCTTCTACCTTCTCCATCCACTCTTCCTTCATCTTATCAGGTCCAAAATGAACTCCCCTTGATTGTTCAGGAATGGATGCATGGGGTTTTTCCCATGTAAGCCCTGCAGAGCCAGCATCCTCATGATACACGTTCTTGATAGGGCGATATCCTTCCCCGATGGGGATTACTATGGGCTCTGTGTAACCCGACATTCCCTGAGTAAGGCTATTGTTTATGTTTGAAAACAATGGCGTCGTTACCATGGAGAGGGCCGGCTGTACCCTCACATGTGGGTCATCTTCATTTCCAATTCTATTTGAACCAAGCCTACTAAGAGATTACCTCATATCCTGTAGTATAGCCTCAAACCTAGCTTGAGTTTCAGATATTTCAGTCACCCTTCCCCTCACTTAGTCTACTTCTAAACTCAAGTTCCTTCCTGTCTCAGGATTGTTGGCAGCCATCCTGGTCCTAGATCTTGTATTGTGAACTAGGTTTGATTGGTATTGTCTTTCTTAGGTCGCGCAATGGTTCTCGAACCCTTATATTCGCGTTTTTAGCTGTGTGAAAAATCGTCAATTATTCTAATTAGGAGCCCCTTTATATATATATATATATATATATATATATATATATATATATATATATATATATATATATATATATATATATATATATAGTCGTTATTATTATTCAAAAAGGAAGATAAAAGTATGCTCGAAAGGAAAAACCCATGAGTTCTTTCTTTTGCAAAGGAAAGACCACTTTTGTAGCAAGCAACTTCACCCCGACACATAACTCTAGGGGCACATCCCCCTTAGGTTAATGTGTGGTTGATGACAAATCCATGGGAACATGTGTCCATCAATAGACAGCATCATTCACTAGCAATGCAATCATACAGGCCTACTTGTAACACACCATAAAATAGAGTAGAATTCATTTATGGACGTAAACAAAAAAAAGGCTTTTATTTCTTTGTAGAGAAAATACAATGTCTCCCATCTAACAGAATTACATCAAAAGTTTTAAAGTCTTCCTTTTGAATCCGCTAGCAAGACCCTACAATACTTCATGAAGCGAGCTATTTTTGGAGGTATTATAGATTCGTCATTCATGCGAGTTTGATCTAATGCTTCCTCGAGGTGACCCACAAATTGATAAGTATGGTATTTCAAACTTCCTGAGAGGTTTTTATATCTTTTATTCCAAGCAGCCTTCAAATCTTTTGCCACGGATTCCCAGTTCTCTAGCCATTCTTCCTG
Source organism: Sophora flavescens (assembly GCA_030762895.1). Lineage (NCBI taxonomy): Eukaryota > Viridiplantae > Streptophyta > Magnoliopsida > Fabales > Fabaceae > Sophora > Sophora flavescens. The sequence goes on along the minus strand of CM061066.1, from coordinate 166,969,655 downwards.
TTGTCTGATCTCGTCCTCATACTGTTTTTTCTCCCTTTCGAACATCCGGACCCTCATCCATAATTGTTTCTCTTTCTCTTGTGATTTTTTCAATAATTCGCCCATAGTTGCAGCTGCATTCCAACCTTCATCAGAGTAGCGCTCAGTATGAGTTAAGGCTTCTTGTAGAGATCCTATGCTTTCCTCCAACATCCGGATTGTCTGAACGTGCACTTCGATTTTTTCCCCCAAGTCTTCTTTTTCTTTGAAGATTTGTGCCAATGTTTTTTTTTTTGATATTTTATCCTTGCTACTAATCCTCGAACTTCCGACTCTTTCATATTCCACTTCCTTGCTCTCTTTGCTGGACCTGCGGCTTCATATGCATCGGCACATTCATTTTTCAAATGTTCTATCCTCATGTTTAAATTCTGGATTTGGTGTTGGAGCATGACGATGGTGATATGATCTGTTTCATTCTTTTCCTCTTGCACTATAACATCCTAAATTTCTAATATATTATTTTAATAAAAAGAATAAGCTAGTATGATGCTTAGTGTATTGTTAGTACAAAAATTCATTGAAATTGTTTAGAAATTAGAAAAGGAAACAAAGTTTAAAATAAAAAATAAAAAAGGAAAAAAAGGGTCAGCCACCACCTAATTTCCTAAGTTCACGTAAAGGAGGGAGAATTTGGTTTTATCCAAATTCCAACTTTCTAGTAACAGCCCCAAAACATGGCACATGCTAACAAATTCAATTTGAATTTTAATGCAATTCTTAAATAGATAGAAGCATGGCCCACACCATAAAGTTGTTAACTTTAGGGTTTTAGCTTGAGTCAGATATAGACCCAGCGGCAAGACGTGAAGGACGCAGAGAGAGCGTTTTTGAGACGTGCCTTTTTCATTTGTAGTGTTGACTAGGGAGCACACAGATCGAAAATTATTGGCAAACAGAAGGAAGAATTTTAGTGAAGCGCTAACTTTTATCAAAGATATTTTTAGAGCTTTTTGGAGATCTTCGAGAGGTGAGTAACAATACTTTTTATGAACCCTTTCCATGGTATATTTATGTGTTTATGGTAATTTTAAAATATGTGATCTCATGTTTCAATTGTTAGAGGATGATATTTGCGGAGTGAGAAAGAGTTTTCGTTAGTTGTGCTTGAGGTGATAATATCACTGTTAAAATTGGAATTTCTTTGTTTGTAAAAATTATCTGTTTGTACAGTGAGTGTGAGAGTTTAATTTTTTCATGATGGCTGCAAGAAGACAAGTACGCAGTGCCTGTGGATTTTTATAGTAACCAGTGACTTGACATATTAAACACATGTAGTGAGAGAAACATTAAGGTTTGATAAGAATAAATATATTATAGGTTTTCAATCAATTGAATGGGAATATATATGTATATATATATATATATATATATATATATATATATATATATATATATATATATATATATATATATATGTGAGTTTCATAAGAGGGAATAATTATTAAGATTGAAATTATGATATTCATGATCGTCGTATTGTACCTATCAATTTTGTTTGATAATATGATGTGTTTTTATTTGGCATACATGATAAGATTGAATGTTTAAATTATGATTAATGAGTTGTTATAGTATGAGGCATGGGATGTTTGACTTATGATATATGGTATGATGTTTGCTGCAATACCGCCTATGATAGAGGTACCGAAGAGTAATACCGTCGTAATGGGTATTGAAAGTAACATTCCCATGTAATTGGGGTGTCGAAAACGAGTAATACCACCTAAAAAGGGTATCGAAAGTAACACCGCCACGCGATGGGGTGTCAAAAGGGAGAAATACCGCCATGTGCACATGGGAGGTATCGAAATGGAAATGTCCCTGACATGAGGGTGACATCGAAACACTCCTCGTGAGTATGGGTGGGCAATGGGACGCCATTGTCATGTGATGTGTGAATTTATGGCATGCCGGCAATAGACCAATTTAATTAGGAGATCTTCGGGCCATTTGGATTAAACCAGAAATTTACTTGGTATATGGAATGCGATGCATTGAGATAAGTTGTTGTTACGTTATATGCTATTGGGTTGATGAGATTATTGTTGTTATTAAAAGTATTTTCTTTTGTATATATTATTTTGGAAAACTAGCGGGTGCCATGGACAGTTTTTCTGGTTACCGCGTCGGCTGAGATCAATACTATTTTCGAAAATATTTTATAAAACTGTATTGTTGATCACTGAGATTTTATATCTCATTATAAGTGTTGTTTTCAGAGATCGAGGACATCGCTATTGAGGACCCAGAGATCTGAGGAGTCATCTTTTTATTACCTAGTTGGTTAGTAATGTAGTATGGTTGAGGGTGCTAACGACGTTCTTTGGTTTACGTATTATTTTTCTCGGATTGTAATTAGACACCCGGTTTTGAGGCTTTTGGTTTTTATTTATTATTCGAACGTATGGATTTATATTTATATTCACTACTTAGATGCTTTATTTCTATATTATTTAATATGAGGTATTTTCAGACTTTAAATATTTTTTAATTTTTCTTTATGAGATATATGTTTTAATTAAATGTTTTAAAGGACTTTTATTGATTTTATCTTGGGATTACTAATGTATCAAAGGGTGTTACAAGCACTCCCATCTGGGCCATCATAATCTCGATCTTCTTTAACATTTCTGCTTCCGTTTGCGGATTTTCATCTTTATGCGGGATTGGTTTCAAAATAACAGGGTTGCCTTTCCTTGCTTTCCTTCATGCCTCATAGTTTTTAGTATGAGAAATAATTTGTCTCCCCTACTCATTTGATCCCGGTACCCGGATGTTGCTCCAGGTGGATCTAACAGCTATTGTTGTATTCTTGACAATCTCGCATTCTTTATATAAGAACGAAATTCCACCTAACACCTCTTCAAGTGGTTCTTGTTGAGTCCATTTCAATTGTTGAATCACAAGTGCCGGATAATATGACACGCAACCCCTTGGTCCCATCAAAGGAATATTCGAGAAATTCCCACAACTGAAGATGATTGTATTTCCTTTTTTCCAATGACACATCCATCAAAAATCTTTCGAATCAACCTCATCAACTTCTTGTCTCCATTCGTTGGGCTTGCGCGTCTTTATCGGAATGTGATGGAATCTCCTCAAAGGGTCATCAATCCCACTGATATAATTTCGATCATACATGTGAGTCACGATCCAAACATATAACATTTGTACACAACATCGTAATTTGCCTTGTTGACTTTCATGGAAAACTTGCAATGATAGGAATGTTTCTGCCAAAATTGCGGGAACAGGGTTCCCAGTATATTCTTTCAACCTTGTAGCAGACATCCAAGGCTGCGTAATCCACCATGTCTGGTATAAAGGGAAAAAGGACCAACCCATAAATGGATAAAGCTAACACCCGCTTGAAGATAACCCAATTATTTTGTCGTGCCAGTTCCTGGAGATAAACTTCAAGGAATCTTCGCCTCAGACCTCTGACAGCTCCCTTTTCCATTCTGTATGATGGCTTCAGTAGAACTCCCAACAACTCTGCTACATTCCCATCACTAACATGTTGGCCATAATAGAAATAAACACGAAACTCCCTTGGAAGAGGCATCCGTAGCATGTAAGTATATTCTTCTATAGTCAGTGTCGTATCCAAATTTGGCAACTCGAAACACCTCAAATTCGGGTTCCAGTATTGGGCCAAAGCACTCAAGCCCAAAGCATCTACATGTATGTGTAATAAGTCCAAAATCTTCCCATACTTGCTTGCAAACTCATAACATACTTCTTTTGGCATCAAGCGACTGATTTCCATTAAAGTCTTCACATCATTGATTTTCACGTCAACTCTAATATTCTTCTTCAGGCCAATTGCATTGCTAGAGTTAGACATTTCCATTCCTTGCTACATAGATAGTGTTTTTCCTCCACAAAAGAGAATCACCTTTAAAAAAATATATTATTTTACATACAAATAAAATAAAATAAAAAACTATGTATTTTATTTATTTATTATTCATTTGTTAAAACACAAAGGGAAATGAAGTAAAAATAAATAAATAAGTAAATGGATAGAAAAACACAAGGGAAATATGGTACGCCTCCAATTGTCTTAAGAGGTAGGGCCTAATAATCAAAGGTACCTATGATGACAACTTCTAAGTTGAGCGGCCACTAAGTCAATTTAGGAGTGTACACTTTAGGACGTGTCTATACTTCTATAGGTCATGGTCCCCAGATTGCCTTTGTCAAGGACCTAGTTCATGAACCTAATCACAATTAGGGATAATCCCTCCAGGATGACTAGTCCATGACACTAGTAACAATCCGAGTGGTGAATCAACAAATATCAGAGAGGCACTAGGCCTTTGATGAATGTGCAAAATATGTTAGTTTGGAAGTGTAACTAGGAAAGAGTTTGTAAATAATCTTAGTAATTGTAGAGAAAAGTGATAAGAAATGCACACATTCATATTGAATAGAGTTTTGATCCTTGGATTGCAATTTTTGTGAAAATACACTTAAAAGCTATTGAAAATGTGCAGGAAAAAAGGAAATGAAATTACAGCGCTCAGCCTGGTTCGTTAGCGCCCAGCGTTAGCAGGAACAGAGAGAACTAAGTTTCTGTTTACAAGCCAGTGCTTAGCTTCAGAATCCAGCGCCTAGCGCTGTTCACGACCAGAAAGTGCCAAAGATTTGTTGCTAGCGCTCAGCTTCAGATTCTAGCGCTTAGCTCTGGTGGAAAAATCAGAATGCTATAAATACGCGTTTTAACAGATTTGGAAGAGACTTTTGACATTTTAGGGATTATTTTGAGTGGGAAAACATAGAGGAGGTGTGAATGTTGGTTCCAAGGGTGATTCAAGACTTGTGGGAGCAAATCTTGAAGATCCAATGGGTTTTATCATTGATTCTCACTCTCTTTTCTTAGTTTTTATGAATCTCATCATGTATCTCTAGATTCTTTAGGTTAGGGAAGATGAACCTTAGCTTGATTCTTGTGTAAACAAATTTCTTCTCTTAATTCAAGTTTTAATTCACTCATTTTGATTGATTTCTTCTATTATTTAATGCTTTTCTTGGATTGATCAACCTCGAATTGATCTTAGATTCAATTTCGCAATTGAAAAATTGGTTAATGAATTGGAATATGAAGTTAATCACCACAATTGTGATGATCCTAGGGATAGGACTTGATGATTGTGTGTTCTTATGAATTCTCTTTCTCTTGCTTAATGCTTGGCTTGAATTGAGAAGACCTAAGGAATTAGGGTTCTTGACTTGAATCAAAGGGACTTTGTATCAAGGAACTGAACCTAGTCTAATCTAGTGAATTCGAACATCAATTTGGTGAATGTGGCTTGAATTGAGAGTGGATTGAGTTGAACAAGAGGAGAGCCGAGTGAATTCTACCCCTAACCACCGTTAGTCCGTTGTGCTTGTCCTTAGATTTATCATTTTTGATTCTCTATTTTGTTTTTGTCATTGTTCGTGATAATAATTCATTCATGGATTCATTCATAAAGCTCAAATAGTGATTACTTTGTGAGTTGATACTTGAAACACAATCATCATTGGGAATGATACTCTACTCTCACTTTATTACTTGTCACGATTTGGTACACTTGCCAAACCATCAACAAGTTTTTGGCGCCGTTGTCGGGGATTGTTAATTTCAATATCAATAAAGCAAAGGCATTGCTAATTTGGACATTGATTTTTTGGTTTTGTTTTGAGCAATCCTTTAATTGTGTGTGTGTGTTTTCTTTTAATTGTTGTTCCTTTAGTTGTTTTCCATAGGTTTTGTTCTTGATTTTGTTTTTGTAGTTCTTCATTGTGTTCTTTATCTTGTTTTCCATTGTTTGTGCCTCTAACTATACTCACAATGTTTGGAATGGATGTTTAGAGTTACCTACTTGCACAAAATGAGTTGTTGTTGAACCAATTGTCTCATATCTTTGAACAATTACATGAAAGTAAAGTAGGTGCATTATGTTCTAACCAAATTGCGTGTGATTTTTGTGGTGGAAACCATGTAAATGGTCTTTGTGAGGAAACATTGCAACACTTCCAAGAACCAGTGGGTTACACGAGGACTTATAGAGAACAACCATTTTTTTATCAAGATTCTCAACAATTCTCCAGTGAATATCAATTTCGAGAACAGCGACGGCATTGGCAACAAGATAGGACTTCATCTTTTGAGAATACTCTTACACGGTTCATTGAAGATACCCAAACAAATTTCAAGAACACTGAGGCTTACATCAAGAACCTTGAAAATCAGATCGGGATGCTATCTAGACAATTAGTTGAGAGAACAATTTGCTATTTGGAGGAAGAACACAATATTGGTACTATAATGAGTGGAGAGGTCCTAAGTTCTTCAATATCAAATGAGCTGATAATTTTAGAGATAGATGATGAGAATGAAGAATGCATGGAAGGCATTTTGGAAGAGTGTTTCAATGAAGACAGGTCACAGAAAGATGTTGTTGTGAGGTTGGATGAAAAGCATGATCAACATGAGGAAAAAACCAAGAAGGATGGAGTAAAACATGAGGAGTTTCTACCACCAATGAGTGATGATATACTCAAAAATGCAAGGATTGAGTTTGCAAAGTTAAACTATATGAGTCAGCATTGGCCATGACTAGTTACAATATGTGTGGAACATGTCATGCAACCTTGGTCAATTAGAAGGAAACAAGATAAAGAACATTTTAAGGTCTTCGATAGAGGAAAGCAATACATAACTGAAAAGGAAAAAGGACGAAAATATTCATCGAGTTTCATGTCACCTTGAAAAGAGCCTAAATGTCAAGCTAATAACGTTAAAGAAGCGCTAATTGGGAGGCAACCCAAGCATAGATCTCCCTTTTTTTCTTCTTTAATTTCTGTTTTTAGCATTCATACATAAGTAGTTGTTTGAGATGATTGAGTAGTTCCTTGATGTGTAAGCCAATTAATGTGGTGTAATTGCTTTGAATTGTTATGCAGGCACATATAAGGAAAAATGACCAAAGGAATGGGAGAAATGACACAAGAGAATGGTGAAAATGACCCACTGTAAGCGCCGGGTGCTACTGTGAACGCTGAGCGCAAACGGAAAGCAGTTTCAGCAGAAAATACTGCACCTTGGGCGTAGAGCATGGATTCCTAGCGCTGAGCGCTAGCCAGTGTAAAAAAACAAATTTATGACAATGCTAAGGCACCGCCTAATCCTTAAGCTCCCACAAGCTCGGGTATAGAGATGGAAGTGTGTGAAAATGAGTGTCAGTGTTGTGTGTGCTGGAGGCATACAAACTTGTACAATCCTAAAACAAAACTACTTGAACCTGTAAGGCAAGCAAACGACAAATATCATGGTCTTCTATCCTAATGTAAAAATAATTATTAAAGCAAAAAGGAATCAAATATATACAAAAATAAAAGAAAAAAATTAAAAGGGGTAAACGATAAATACCAAAATGCGCAACTCATTACTTAGGCTTGACTCTTGAAATTTCCCCAATGGAGTCGCCATCTGTCGTAACCAAAAATCACGACGAGGATGGCGATAAAAATAGATTTTAAGAGAAAAGTAGAGTCGCCACCAATTTTATTTAATTTAGGAAAAATTGGAAAACCTTTAAAAATCTTCTTTGGAACCAAGTCAAGCTCGGGAGTCGGCTACGAGTAGGGAAGGTGTTAAGCGCCCTACATCGCCCATTCTACGAATGATACCTTGAATAAATTGCGCGAAATTAAATTATTTATTTTTTACCCCCAAAATATTTACAATGAAGAATTTATTTATTAATACATTTTTATTTAATATTTTATGTTTCTTTATTTTTTAATTTTTTTTTAATTCTAAAAATATTATTGATAAATCCTAAATGAGGTTGAACGTGGTACGTAAGTCCATAGGACAACCCCAAAGCTAAGGGATTGAGCATGACACTTGTCATAAAGCAACTCAAAAACATTAAATAAATTATTAATTAATTATTTACATTAACAAATTAAAAAGAACACAAAAATAAAGGAAAAATTAATTTTGTTGCTTGACGGGATGATTAATCCCGCTCCTACGTATTCCCTACTACGATGGGAAACTCAAAGCCATGCAGTTCTTGTAGAAAAAATTTCATTTGTTGGTTGTTTTTATTTTTTTATGAAAAGGTTTTTTTTATTTTATTAAAGAGTTTTTTTTAAAACATATATATTTCATTTTTTATTTTAGTGTTCATTTATCGAAAAAAGAAACCTAAGCGAGATAGAACATGACAGATTTGCCCACAGAGCTATCCCACATATAAGGAATTGAGTGTGAAACTCTCACAAAACAATCTCAAAATAATTAAATTTCCATTTTTACATTATTCTATTTAGTTTCTCTTAGCTCATTAAGAAAAGTCTCAACCCTATGATTTTTGCCAAACTGATCATTTTTACTTAGATGAAACTCATTTGACTTGGGCCCACTAGCTAACCCACAAACCCCAACAGCCCACTCAAAATAATTTTAAACAAGAATAAATAAAAACAAAATAAAATAGAAGAGAATACCAAACTAATACAATATATCTAGCCACCGCTAAGAAAGAGAAGGTTGCAGAATAACATGGAGCAACCAAAAGTCCCTTGAACCTTCACCTGTGCGAGAACAGAAGGAAGGAGCGGAGGTGGTGGTCGACGGCGGACCCAACAGAGCATGCTTCTTTGTGGGTCGAGATGGCGGGCACAGGCGATCTTTGTTGTGGAAGCCACGGTGGCGGAGCGAAGATCCGGGCGTCTGGTTATGGCGGCGTACGCACTGACACTGGATCGAAACGATCGCGTCGGCACGGTGGTTGGGTTGTGCGGAGATCGATCGGGGGTCGATCCGGGGCGGAGTGCAGGCGGCAGCTCGCGACTGACGACGTTACGAAACGTGGACGTTGTTCTGGACGGCTGCCGGTGTCGCGATGGTCTGTGGTGGAAGGGTTGGCGGTGCACCAAGGAGATGTGCCTCCATCTGTATTTGTTTGTATGTGTTTTATTTTTTTTCTCTTTTCTCTATTGATTTTCTTTCTACTCTCAGTATTGTTTCAGAAAAAGAAATTCATCTTCTCGTTGTTCTGACTGTTGTTGTTCTCAAATTTTCTCTCTGATCCCTTTATTCTGTAGCCCCTGTTGTGATTTTATAATGCCAATTCGCTCTGATTTTGATCCTAAAAATCTGCCAAGATTAAAATTTCTATCTCTGATTTGAAATAGAATCAAAACTGGTGAGCCTCATCTGCAAAAATTAAGGGATTTACTGACTGGATTCAAATTCAAAATAAGTTGGCTGCTAGGGTTTGTTGGAGGAGGACGAAATGGGTTTGAGTAATGGGTTTAACTGGTTTGGCCCAATAAATTTAAAATCATTTTTTTATTTTCTTTGCATTTTTTATTTTTTTGAAATTTTTAGTGAAAACTAAAAGACCCGGTCAAAATAGGGTGTTCACAGTGTATTCGGATGTGTTATCTCTCGTCCTTCTCCATTCCTATTGCCTCTACTTATAGTAGGCTCTATATTTATTTCTCATAAACGGGCCTCTTTACTCACAGATAACTGTTGCTGTCCTGGGCAATCATAGTCGAACGGCGGGTGTTAATACCTGTTGTTATCTTTCATTCATGAGTTGGTCGTTCAGCCGTTATATGTTTCATCCTCTGACTATTTGATTCCTCCATGTGACTTATTTAACTCTTGGGCTATGGGCCAAACACGAACTCGGCCTCAACTACCAAGTTTCCTGTTTCCTGTTTCCTGGCCCAAATCCTTAGTAATCTTAGAAGGCTAACAAAGTCGACGCCAAGTATACAAGTTGGCCCCGAGTATACAACTCGGACTACCATAATAGAATCCATAAATATCTTACCGTCTTACTATAATTTTGTTCAATCTCTTTAACACACTCAAGTGTATTGAAGGTAAGACGGTAATATCTCACAATGTATCAAATAGACACTGAAAATAAAATTAAAAAAATAAAACAGTATATAAATGAAATCATCTTAGAGAGAAACAGACAGCTTTCCACTAAACTTGCAGACTATATGGACTGGTGGTTTGATTTACCTCAAAGCAAAACAGGGAAATTGTAATGCTTTGCTATGCTCATCCTCTGTAACCTTGGAGTAGCAACATCCTAAAAACATTGGCAGATTTAAAATAATCAGTTAATGGAGAAAAGGTAGGAAGAAACTGAAGGTGGAGAAATACCAAGTAAATAAGTAAGAGGAGTATTCAGTATCCATCACCTTTTAAGTAATTTAGTGGGTTACAATCACTTTAGACTAAACCAACAGTTAATTTATTTGGCTTAATTGTCTTTTGGTCCCCTATTATTGGTTATGTGTGATTTTAGTCCCTCTAGATTTTTTGGAGTACATTTGTTCCTCTATTTTTTCAATATTGTAAATTTGGTCCTTTCGTCCTATGTCCGTCAGTTTTTTCAATGATTGACAAAAAGAAACATTACTCTAAGCGCATAGAACTTCTAATTGAGTTTCTTTTTCATTCATCTTTCCATTTCAACATGATTCAATGGTTTCTCTATGACATTTGTTGGTTTCGTCCCTCCTTTTCGGGACCTTTTTTGGTTCTACCAGAGTCCTTTACCACAGAAGCTCAATCAGAGGTTCTATGCGCTCAAAGTAGTGGTTCCTCTTTGTTGATTATTGAAAGAATTTACGGACATTGGACATAAGGACCAAATTTGCAACATTGAAAAAATAGGAGGACTAAATATGCTAAAAAAAACTTGAGGATCAAAATCGCACATGATCAACATCAGGGGACCAAAAGTACAATTAAACCAATATATTTTTACTTGCTCATATTAGAAAGGCTTAATTGTACTTTTGGTCCCTCAACTTTTTCAATTATGCGATTTTGGTCCCTTAAAAATTTTAGTTACACTTTTGGTCCCTCAAAAAATTTAATTGCACATTTCGTCCATCAACTTTTAAAATCGTGTGATTTTGGTCCCTCAAAAATTTAATTGTACATTGACTAGTCATGGACGGAAGGACTGATTTTGCACAATTTGATAAATTAGAGGACTAAATATGCAATTAAATTTTTGAAGGATCAAAATCATACAATTGAAAAATTTGAGGGACGAAATGCAATTAAATTTTTTGAGGGACCAAAATCATACGATTGAAAAAGTTGAGGGACTAAAAATACAATGATTCTATTAGAAAATCATTTTTGGCCGAGGGTGTAGAGAAGTGAATTAAAAAGCACTTCAAATAATGATATTTAAAATTAAATTTTTAATCAGTAAAATAAGAAAATTAAAAAATATATATAATGAATTAAAAGATGTTATCATTAGTATATTAGTGTAAATTAATGAATTAATATATCCAAATAAAAAAGAATAATTTATTGGCACATTAATTAGAGCATTAAGACTTGTTCAAAGGATTTTAAAATTCATGATAATAGTTTACAAAAGAATCAAACTTCAAAGGGTCAGCAACAGCATACCCTTTTCTCTATTTTCAACTAAAATGGGGCTATCTGGTATTTGAGACCAATGAAATATTGGCTGAGCCTACTCAATTTAGTAATGGAATGATAAAAATTAAAGAGAATGGATCATGCTGCACCTAACGACTAACGTCACATGAAATTAAGAAACTTGAATAAAAAATAAAAAAGAAGGACCTTGCAGCATTTATTTTTTCATCTTCGGGTGTGTTTGCAATTGCATAGGATTTATGCTAATTAACTGCTTATTGTTTCCACAGAGAATGGGCTAGAGTTCAGCTAATAGTGGCTGGTTTAGAGTCGTGAGTCGTGACTTTGGGGTAGTTCCGCAAATATATGAGCAATTGGTGAAATTCTAAAACCATTTCCTATTTTATGGAAAAAAAAAATAGTTATAGTAATTAAAAAAATGAGAAAGTATCAGTGTATCTGCTTTTACTCATAGGACATTGAATTTTTTTTTTTTAGCTCCGGGATGGAAATACAGCGTAACCCCACAGCCGGTAGTCGTAAGACTAATACCTTGAGTATATAGAGTACCAGTTAAGAATGAATTAATATTAAAATAACGTTTATCAAATTATTGATTAATAAATTCTCATTTAATTTTATAGATAAACTTACTAAAAAATACAAGCATATATGATCGTGTTATGAGGCAACATGGTAGGACCCGTGGAGAAAGGAATTAAGCAACTATTTTTTTATAAGCATAACTATATTGATCGAATACAAAGATATTCTAACCCGTATACAATGTAACCATAGGAAAAGAATATAATTAGGAGAACAAAAGATACAATTTCAACCTAAAGCACAAGCATTGAGACATTTGGGAACCTTTGGATTAAGCAACTTCAATGAATTGCACTATTAAATATGCTCTCATGCATTTTTCTTTTTGGTAATAGATTGTGTTATGCATATGGATGGCATTGGGTACTCTCTGGGTATGGTACTACAGTACCCGTCCCGATATCGGTGTTTGAAAAAATTACCCATACTCGTATGTGTAGCAATTTTGGTATCCTTACTCGTACCCTCAGGGGTACCTAAGTACCTGTTACGTGCACTTTAATTGTCAAAAAACAATAAATAACAAAAGAAACGTTATAACAATTAAAAATGATTAATTTTTTTAAAATCTACTCATAAAAAATTACAAATCAAAATATTTAACTAAATGAAAACATCCAAAAGGAATTATAGATGTTGCTAGGTTTATAAAGTTAAGCTCTTAAAAAAAGTTTAGAAAGTTAAGAATATTTAGATTAATTTTGGTTTTAAAATTTGTATTATAGTTAAAATTATATATATATATATATATATATATATATATATATATATTAGTAATATAAATAAATATATGTGTGTGAGTGTGGGACGGGTGAGTAATATCTGTAACCGTACTCATACCCATTCAAATATGTGGTAATGATCCGTATCGTAATCCTTACTTATTGTGTGGGTAATCACCTACTCATCGTGAATACTTTTTATAAGTACCAAGTGAATATGGTACAAATTGTTACACAACTAGACTTTGATCCCGTGCACGCACGAGGCAAATTATAAATGTTTTCTTTTGTTTTTCCATATTTGTATGAATACAATAGAAAATAAAAAAGATATGACAATGACACGTGGAAACTAACACATGACAATTTTTTTCTTGCATAAGGGATTGTTTTGTATTATTAATAAAAAATATATATAGATAGATAGATTATACATACAATAATAAATTAAAAAATTGTAGTGTTGACACTTGGCACATGACATATGGCAACATTTCATGCATAAGGAAGATGACACATGGCAAAACTATATTGCATAGGGGATATGATTGTATAGTTTATAGATTTATAAAAGATAGATATAGATAGATAGATTATACATACAATAATAAATCGGAAAACTGTGGTGTTGACACTTGACACATGACATATGGCAACATTTCATGCATAAGGAAGATGACACATGGCAAAACTATTGCATAGGGGATATAATTGTATTGTTTATAGATATATTTTGTTTTTTCATATTTGTATGAAGACAATAGAAAATAAAAAAGATACGATAACGACACGTGGAAACTAACACATGAAAATTTTTTCTTGCATAAGTGATTGTTTTGTATTATTTATAAAAGATAGATATAGATAGATAGATTATACATCCACTAATAAATAGGAAAATTGTAGTGTTGACACTTGTCACATGACACATGGCAATATTTCATGCATAAGGAAGATGACACGTGGCAAAATTACATTGCATAGGGGATATAATTGTATTGTTTATAGATTTTTATAAGTACCAAAGTGAATATGGTACAAATTGTTTGACAACTAGACTTTGATCCCGTGCACGCACGAGGCAAATCATAAATGTTTTCTTTTATTTTTTCATATTTTTGTATGAATACAATAGAAAATAAAAAAGATATGATACCGACACGTGGAAACTAATACATGACAAATTTTTCTTGCATAAGGGATTGTTTTGTATTATTTATAAAAGATAGGTATAGATATATAGATAGATTATACATACAATAATAAATTGGAAAATTGTAGTTTTGACACTTGACACATGACATATGGCAACATTTCATGCACAAGGAAGATGACACATGGCAAAACTACATTGCATAGGGGATATAATTGTATTGTTTATAGATTTATAAAAGATAGATATAGATAGATAGATTATATATACAATAATAAATCGAAAAATTGTAGTGTTGACACTTGACACATGACATATGGCAACATTTCATGCATAAGGAAGATGACACATGGCAAAACTACATTGCATAGGGGATATAATTGTATTGTTTATAGATATATTTTGTTTTTTCATATTTGTATGGATACAATAGAAAATAAAAAAGATATGATAACGACACGTGGAAACTAACACATGACAATTTTTTCTTGCATAAGTGATTGTTTTGTATTATTTATAAAAGATAGATATAGATAGATAGATTATACATACAATAATAAATAGGAAAATTGTAGTGTTGACACTTGGCACATGACACATGGCAACATTTCATGCATAAGGAATATGACACATGGCAAAACTACATTGTATATGGGATATAATTGTATTGTTTATAGATTTATAGATAGATAGATAGATGCCTTTTATTATTATTCCTTTTAAATCAAATATCAAATTTGAAATCAAATCTATAAACAAATAATTATTCTAGATATGTATCAAAAAATATATATAATAATTATTCTAAAGCTGTTACGATGGTACTTGTTTTATAAAAAAAAAGATAAAAAGAGATAAGGTAAGTTGTTACATTTATGAATTTATGGATTAAAAAAAAATTTTGTTACAGAATTTATGAATTATTTAAAAGGTGAGATTTGATATATTTATTTAAATTTAAATTTTAATTCATGTAATTTAAACTTAATTTCAATTTTGATAAGATTTACGTAAAAACATATTGTATGACCTTAAATTTGAAATTAAATTGAAATAATTAAATAATAGATAATATTAGTTACATTTAAACTTTCAATTTCAATTTCGGTAACTTTAATTCAATTTTTATTTTTAGTGTGTTATTTTTTATTAAATTTATAAATGCAATAATCAATCGAAAAATTGTAGTGTTGACACTTGGCACATGACACATGGCAACATTTCATGCATGGTGAAGATGACACATGACAAAACTATATTGTATAGGGGATATAATTGTATTGTTTATAGATTTGATATATTTATTTAAATTTTAATTTTAATTCATGTAATTTAAATTTTAATTTTAATTCATGTAATTTAAATTTAATTTCAATTTTGATAAAACTCACGTAAAAACATATTGTATGACCTTAAATTTGAAATTAAATTGAAATAATTAAATAATAGATAATATTAGTTACGTTTAAACTTTCAATTTCAATTTCAATTTCAATTTTGGTAATTTTAATTCAATTTTTAATTTTAGTGTGTTATTTTTTTTAAAATTTATAAATGCAATAATCGATCGAAAATTTGTAATGCTGATACTTAGCACATGATAATATTTTATGTATAATGAAGATAACATATGATAAAATTATATTGTATAAGGGATATAATTGTATTGTTTATAGACGAGAATGTTGGGTTTGTTGGCTCTGATCAGGGGAAATAAAATTGACACGTTGGGCCATGGCACGTGTAGTGTCAACCCAAACTGGTGTCTCCCACGTCCCTGCACGTGTCATTCACATTCTTGGTTTCAAATGTTGCACAAAAATAGTAAATTAAGTTGATGAGGAGAAAAATGCATTCTGCTGTGGGTATTTCTTCCTTCATCTGTTCTAGAACATGGTTATATATAAATTAAGGTTTTTTCTATCATGTATAATTTTGCACATGTTAAGAATCTCAAAGAAATAAATTTATATAGAAACTTGTGTATTTTATATATGCAAAATTGAAATGCTTATTTTATCAATAAATTATTACTGTTTTTTAGTTTTTTAACCTATGTAAAATTACGCATGATAGAAAAACCCATAAATTAATTAATCAGAGAAGAAAGAGAGCCGAAATAATTGTGATCAAACAGTGGTCGCTGATCTCAGTTTATATTCTCCAAAAAAAAAAAAGTCAGTTTCTAGAGCTTCAATCTTTTGTCGAGGTCAATGAGAGCGACAACACTGCTGCAGGATTCAATTATTTATTTCGGCACCCACAGTTTTGGTGTTCATATATGCAATCACCAAAATATTACATCTTCCCGTTAACATATAATCACATATATTAGTCATGATCAAATTACAAAATTCGTGAATTTTCAAACTTTTGCGATCCAGCTTGCATGTAAGTCAGCAATGACGTTGTGTTGTTATTGTTAAATGTTAATACTTCGACCTCCATTTTGATTGTTGAGGACAAGAGCCCACACACATCTGAGTTGTATATACATATAATGTGTTTTTTTTTGTGTGAATATATACATATAATAATGATTTAATTGTCATGAGATGTGAGTATGTAAATAATTTTAATTTTTTTTATTCTTAAATAATTTAATTTTTTTATACAAAAGGAAATGAATTGAAAACTAGCTAAGGATGCGGGGTATGCAAACCCCTCTTAAATCATCAACACACCTATTGGCTTCGCGGTATATATGTCACACCGAGCAATGCCAATCAGGTAGATATCCAGAAGCTGCAAGAGCTTCTTCTAGTAAAGGCTTCTAAAGGTATCAGAGATACAAGACTGAAAAGGAAAGAGTGGTAGAAAGAGGGAGAGAGCAAAATTGCTTTAAGATTGTATTGACTGAATTGTTGAATGAATGATACACTTCAATATCCTTATATATAGTAAGTATAGCTAGCAAGCTAACTGGAGCACAACTGAGTAACTGATTTACATAACAGAACTAACAGTAATAACTAACTTTAACTAACTTTGAGTTGATCCCTTTACAGCTTTAGAGTTCAGATGTAAACTCTGATAACGATGCATGTGAACCATGTTGACAATAACGTGGGAATCAACTTCCACCTCAACCTGAGTTTATACTATTGATCAATCATAAATTGTTATGTTATTACAAAAAATATTTCATTATTATTGTTACTACATTAAAAGTCATACACACACATATGAGTTTAGTTTTGATACACTGTGAGTGTAAAAAAAATTATATTGACAATCAATCATAAATCTTATATATGTGTGATTTTTTAGATAATAATCATAATTGTCAAATATTTTTATTGATATGACAATTGTATATGATTGATTGACAATGTGAATAAAAATTAAAATATACATGTGTGTGTGTGTTTAAGTGTAATTTCGAAATATCATTAGTTTAAAGATCTGCCAACCAATTAAATACCGTCTCATTTATGACTCCTAAGGCAGTTATTACGGACACTACAAGAAAAACAGCATCGGCCAAAAGCCCACGCTAAAAGCCGACGCTCAATAGCAAATTAGCGTCGGCCACGGGACTATCGCTAAAGTGCATGATGCTAAAGTTAACATCGGCCACATAGGAACCGACGTTAATTAGCGTCGACTTAACAGCGCTAAATGGACGTTGTACACCTCTAATAACATGTGCACGATAAGAGAGATGGAATGAAAAAGAGTGAGAAAGAGAAGGGGAATTGATAGTGAAGGAAGCTGATGTTTGCTCGAATCCGCAAGTGAACGGCTTCGTCGTCAAGTAATAAAAAGATTGAACCCACAGAGACCGTGATCTTAAATAACTATCAATTATTAAATCAATTAAATTGGAATAGAAAAATATTTGGAAAAGATTTGATTTTTAAAAGATTAACTAACAAATCAAATATCTAAAACGCAATTAAACAAAATAGCAATCAAATCAAATATGAGATTTTTCAATATCAAAAGAGATTTCCAGGAATTGGGTTACCAACAAGACTGCTCATGTTACTAAATTTACTACCCCTCTTTATAATTATCGAAATTTACTTTGAAGGTGAATTTATCCTAAATAAGTTAATGTTCCCTCTCGGGATACAAGAACCGTGCCCAATTAAACCAACCCCTACTCCCGTGGTAATTGAATTTAAATCGAACCATTTAAGCTTTGTGACAATTCAGTGAACCCTCGAAGGACCGCTTCTAACTCTCGTGATTTAAGTCCTAAGTTTGATTCCTATAGATCCGATACCTAAGTTCACCGCTAGGTTCCTCCTTAGAGTATCTATGACATGCAAATAAGTGCGCACCAAATTCACAAGTAATTCATGCAATAGGAATTAAATCGAAAGCAAATTGAAATTAACAAGAAGTAAAACGTCAATTCATAACATAAAACAAATCTTGGGCATAGCCCCAATTCCTAGAAATAAAAATGACTACTCAAGCATTGCCATGTTCATAGCAAGCTTGATTAACAAAAGCATAAAAAAACCCTAAGAGAAGAGAAGAAATTGAGAAGAAGAGAAATCCTAATTTTTACCTAAGGTAGCAGCCCAAGGGGATCTATTTTCGAGCCTAATTGCTCTATTTATAGAGTAGGGTAACTTGAATCCCAAGCAATTACAAAATCAGATCAAATCAGGTTTTAAAATTCCAGATATTGCACATCACGACCGTGATGCCTGTCACGGCCAGGCCGTGACAGATTCTGTCTTGGAAAATTTGGCACTGATGGCCTGTCACGGCCGTGACAGGTTCTGACTTTTTCGTTCTTTTCTTTTCAGCCTTGCTCGATCATGGCCGTGATGGCTGTCACGGCTAGGCTGTGATGGGCTCTGTTTGGCTCATTTTTCAAGCTCCATCTTCATGAAAGCTCCATCATGGTTGATCTTAAACATTTTAATCTTCAATTCCTGCACAACAACACCACAAAACCGCCTTACCCGTTTCAAGGTAAAAACTAACAAAAATCAAATTAAAAATGCCTAAACTACATGAAAATACATGCAGCATGATAAAAAAATATGAGGTGAAATCACACTCATCAAACTACCCCAAGCTTAAGATTTTGCTTGCCCTCAAGCAATAACCAAGGCCAGACAAGATAAACAATCAGAGCATGGGCAGTGAACCAAGAACCCGAGTAATAAATCCAAGTAATAGGAACATCCAAATAAGTACTCAATAGACAATCAATTTCAATTCCAATTAGAAGCTTAGGTTCCCTAAATTTATATCTCTCACAAATTTGGGCACTCTTCTCACCTCACTCAAGTGTTTAAGGGTATATGACAATTCGCTCAATGATCAGCCGTTGGCTCATCTAGTTTTATGGCTAGTATGACCAGGGTTTTGTGCTAATTTTATCTCATTTTCGCCCAAATTAGACTTGATTGTCTTTAAGCAGCATTTTGAGTCGTTTAAGTATTTTTAGGTTAATTTAGTTGATTTAGAGTCAAATAAAGCACTTATGCTATTTCTTGTTTTCAGGTTAATAAAAAGAAATAATTCTGGAGTTCTTCGCCCCGCGAGAAGGCACTCGCCTCGCGAACCTGAAGCGTGATTGTTCCAGACTTTGCAATCCTTTCTGTCTCGCCCCGCGAATACATTACTCACCTCGCGAGACTGAAGACCAGAAGCCATGACTTTTCCATTCCTCGCCACGCGAGCCGTTCTTCGCCTCACGAGAAGACCAAACGATGCAGACTGTTCATGATATTCGCCTCGCGAGACAGTGTTCGCCTCGCGAGACAGCGGAATCCAGAACGTGTATATAAGCATGTTTGAAGGCAGAACTGAGGAGTAGCTTTAGTAGTAGTAGTTTATCTTCTTTTCTTAGATATGTTTTGTTTTCCCTTTGTAATGGAGAGCTAGTCTCCTTAGATTAATCTACTGTGATTGGTTTCCAGTTACACTTGAGATTATGTAATTCCTGTTTTATTTGCTTTTCCCTTTTCAATACCATATTATACATTTCTGTTTGTTTAATTCAGGAGTGTATAGTGTTGTGTTGATTCATTGCGGTGATGTTATGTTCCTATACTTAATCGCGTTTGTTTAATTTGCGTGTGTTCATTCATGTTCGTTTAGTTCATGAGGGCTTAACCCCGTTTGTTTAATTCGGGAATAGGAACATATATCCGTAGTAGCGATTTCGTTTGTTAATTGTTTCTACAATCGGGAGGGGATTAGATTCTGCTTAGGGCTTGGAATTTACATGAACCAATGATAGTGGGAAATCGATAACAGTAGGTTAATCGTCTTTAGCTTATTTGTCATTTTAACTGCTCTGTTTATGTTTTGTTTCTTTATTTTAATCTCAAATATCCAAACTCCCCAAAACTGATTTTGTGTTAATAACAACAACCAAAGAGTCCTTGTGAGACGACATCCGAGTTGTCGCCCTAAACTACATTTTTGTAAACCGCTCGTTCTTTTTGGCGCGTGCGCGACAGCGCGACCAAAAATTGGCGTCGTTGCCGGGGACTCTTGTTGTTATTGACAGAAAATAAAAAATTAAAAAAAAAATCTCTCTTTGCTGAATTAGTTTTGTCTGCTTTGTCTGATTATGGATCTTAGTACTGCTATGGATAAATTACTATTTGGTGATATGCCTAATGTTGATTATAAACCACCACCATGCACAAATATCCTAATTTTGATGGAATGGATAGGCTCACTTATTTGAAGCAATTGTTTCGGCAGAGAAGGTTTTGTGGCATGTGCGGCTCGCCTGAGCACCTGTATGAGGCATGCCCCATTCTGACAGAAGATACTTATTTGCCTCGATGCTATGCAATCCGTCCTAACAATCAAGGCAATAAGCTTGAGGATAATGAAGAACCTTTGGAAGTAGATGCACGTGTTGAAAGTGATGGGATGGATGAACTGTGTGCTGAAAGTCCAGACATTCAGACCTTTACTAATTCAGTTTCTTGTACTACATGTACTGACTGTACTGACACTAACCCGTGTGCTGTTTGTGCTGAGTTTCTTGACTCTATTTTGCAGGGTGATAGTGTGAGTGAAGCTGATTGTTCAACCGAGGTTCTTGACATCATGGATACTCCAAATGTACCATCCATTGAGCAGCCACCTCCCCCTGTGGAACAACCAGCAATGGAGTTCAAGCCTTTGGATTTTTCACCATGGCCAGTCCAAGAGGTTGAACCCCACTTCTATTGGGAGGACTTTATGGACAAAGTTGAGAAAGAGGTCAATTGTGGCCTGATAGGGAGTGAGAAGTCCGCCGCACTTGGCGGAGGTACCATGATTATCAGGCGCCCGCTCTCATCCTTATGCTGCATGCCATGGGATCCGGGAGGATCATACTGCAATTTGAGTATTCCGTGACCAATGTATCACAGACAGTGGGATCCCGGTGGAACCGCCCCATGAGTTTTCTCTGAACCTTACTCTTTTTAATTGCTTTGCCTTGCTTTTTTTTGTTTTGTTTTCTTTTAGCTCCTGAATAATTTGAGAAGATCAGGAGTATGTGTGTTGAGTCTTGTGTTGGCAAGTTTGCTGGATTTTAATTGAATTTGCATAGATTGATTGCATGTTATGTGTTGACTGTTTCCCCCTAGGTTGAAAAAAAAAATTGTTTTTGAAAATTGATCCCCACTTGAAAAATTGAAAACTGAACTTTGAGATATTTTGTTGTCATTGTATGATTTATGATAAGTTTGGGGTGATGGGGAGCACACACTAGGGATAGAATCTCAGTCAAAAAATTGCAAAAAAATGTCCAGGTGAGGTTTGAGCCTCCAACATGTTTTAAACTGTGTGTATCACTTTCAAGTTGCACTTTCCCGAATTTACTTGAGTCTCTACTTGGTTTGCATGCTTATGTGTTTGCTTCAGATGATTTAGGCATTTTCTTTGTAAATAACTACTTAGCCTAAAATAACCATCCCTAATGCATGTTCCCTAGTTAGCCCCTTTGAGCCTAATTAGCCTGTTAATTCTTGATAACCTAATGTTATGAGCCTAAAATCTGGAAAACCATGTTAACCCGATCTTAGGATTAGGAGAGCATGAAATCTTAGCAAGAGAAGGTTTGCAAGGAAACTAAGTTTGGGGTGGCTACAAGGTGTAATGTGTCGTTTGGGATTGAGAAAAAGAAAAAATACAATAAAAAGGTTGGAGCCAAAGGCCAAGAAAAGGAGAAAAAAAAAACAAAGTGTAAAAATGAAAAAAAAAGTATTAGAAAAAAAGAGGTTGTAGTCACCCAAGGCATAAAGAAAAATGAGAAAAGGAACTTGAGTGGAATTTCAATGTTTTGAAGTGTTTCATGCTCTCTTAGTTCATAGGGACTTAAGCCTAGTACCTTTGTATATCCTACCCTTAGCCAGGCCCCATTACAACCATAAAAGACTTTTTGATGTTGCATGCATGTTTTCTGTGGGAACCATTTTGAGATGAAAATCAAATTTATGGGAAGTGCTTCTGAAAGGTGAATTGAGTGAATTGTTGATTGCCTGACACAAACTGAGCGATTGAGTGAAACACAAATTTCCCTTGTGAGGAAGGCAGTTGTTTGAATTTGGTGATCTCCCTCTTGTGTGTAAATTGGATCCCTTGCTTAGATTAATGATTGCTTGAATGATAAAATTCTCAATTGTTCAAAATAGATGAATGTGGGGATTAAATTGTTGAAAGGGGGGAAACATTAAGGAAAAAAATTGTTTGTTGGAATTGCTTGAAATCTGTGCAAAGTTGATTGAAAACCTTTAAGCTTGCCATGCCTTGAGTCTTTTTGAGTTTTTGAGTTTTAGTTTGCTTGGGGACAAGCAAAGTTTAAGTTTGGGGTATTTTGATCAGCCGTTGGCTCATCTAGTTTTATGGCTAGTATGACCAGGGTTTTGTGCTAATTTTATCTCATTTTCGCCCAAATTAGACTTGATTGTCTTTAAGCAGCATTTTGAGTCGTTTAAGTATTTTTAGGTTAATTTAGTTGATTTAGAGTCAAATAAAGCACTTATGCTATTTCTTGTTTTCAGGTTAATAAAAAGAAATAATTATGGAGTTCTTCGCCCCGCGAGAAGGCACTCGCCTCGCGAACCTGAAGCGTGACTGTTCCAGACTTTGCAATCCTTTCTGTCTCGCCCCGCGAATACATTACTTGCCTCACGAGACTGAAGACCAGAAGCCATGACTTTTCCATTCCTCGCCACGCGAGCCGTGTTTCGCCTCGCGAGAAGACCAAACGATGCAGACTGTTCATGATATTCGCCTCGCGAGACAGTGTTCGCCTCGCGAGACAGCGGAATCCAGAACGTGTATATAAGCATGTTTGAAGGCAGAACTGAGGAGTAGCTTTAGTAGTAGTAGTTTATCTTCTTTTCTTAGATATGTTTTGTTTTCCCTTTGTAATGGAGAGCTAGTCTCCTTAGATTAATCTACCGTGCTTGGTTTCCAGTTACACTTGAGATTATGTAATTCATGTTTTATTTGTTTTTCCCTTTTCAATACCATATTATACATTTCTGTTTGTTTAATTCAGGAGTGTATAGTGTTGTGTTGATTCATTGCGGTGATGTTATGTTCCTATACTTAATCGCGTTTGTTTAATTCGCGTGTGTTCAATCATGTTCGTTTAGTTCATGAGGGCTTAACCCCGTTTGTTTAATTCGGGAATAGGAACATATATCCGTAGTAGCGATTTCGTTTGTTAATTGTTTCTACAACCGGGAGGGGATTAGATTCTGCTTAGGGCTTGGAATTTACATGAACCAGTGATAGTGGGAAACCGATAACAGTAGGTTAATCGTCTTTAGCTTATTTGTCATTTTAACTGCTCTGTTTATGTTTTGTTTCTTTATTTTAATCTCAAATATCTTTACCCCCCAAAACTGATTTTGTGTTAATAACAACAACCAAAGTGTCCTTGTGAGACGACATCCGAGTTGTCGCCCTAAACTACATTTTTGTAAACCGCTCGTTCTTTTTGGCGCGTGCGCGATAGCGCGACCACTCAATTTCCTCAAGAAATGTATTCTACCATAAGCTTGACTATTAACCAAATCTCTACTTCATTAATGAAGACACATAAGAACCAAGAGGTCTTTTATTTTGGTTATAATGGGGTCATGCGATTAATTGTTAGGTGGGGAAATCAAGAAAGGGAAAATTCAAGAAAGTTAAACAAAATATCAAACAATGCAAAGCATGACAACCTTCTAAAATACCTTTTTGGGCTTTGATTCACTTTTCCACCTTTCTTTCTTTTTTTTATTTTATTTCTCACTTTCTTTTTCACATCCCCTTCTCCATTTTTTTTGGTTTATTTTATTTTATTTTTTTCAATTTGGAGAAGGGGAGATTTCCAACTTAAGAGAAATATTTTTCTAACTTTTTCATCCCACAATTTATTTTTTTCAAACCACCTTTTTGTCCTTTTTGCAATACTTTAAAAGGTGTCATACCAAGCATCGTTCATCAAAATAAATCAAGGTACCAAGAAAATTATTTTATTCTTTTAGGTTCAAAATTGGGCAACTAAGGGGTAGCGTTTAATCAGTTCAAAGCTCAAAAGACCAGAAAAATACCTAGTGCCTCAATCATTTTCAAATATGTTTTCAAAAATTTTTAAGTTTCAAAACGGTTTCAAGTCAAGTTCTAGAGAATACAATCCAAGAGGAATAAAACACTCAATCACAAAGAATGGGGTAGATTTAGTGAGTGCCCCTTTTAGGCTCAAAAATCTCACATTTAATAGTTTAAAATCAATGAGAAACACAAATCTAAGAAATCACATGCTAATTATCAACTATCAGAAGATCATCTCAAGCATTTTTTATTTTTAGCCTATCACAAGAATACGAAAATTGGGTTCGAAAATTCACTGTCTCAATTCATTTGGCGCAAAGTTCTCACAATTGGATGCATACTCTAAGCAATGGGCAATCTAATCATGTGATTATGCAAAACTATGCCTATATGAATGCAACATGAAAAATGCAAAAAAAAAAAAAATGCAAAAATACCCCTACCCCAAGCTTAAAAACTTACATTGTCCCCAATGTAAATAATCAAGTCGGAGAGAGGAGAAAAATGGAACAACTCACCGAGGTGGGGGAGGGTGTTGGCTCAAATGCCAGTCATAGAGCTGTTGGAGGACGCGTCACGGGCGTGACATTCATCACGGTCAGGCCGTGACCAGTTCTGGTGTCACATCATGCCATGATGGATATCAGGGGAAGGCCATGATCTCCTCTTACTTCATTTTTCCATGCCTTTTTGCTCTTCATGTCTTCATAACCTGAAAATACTCGGCAAAACCATCAATTAGTGATCTTTCTTCTCTTAATCTTCTCAAATTATTCAAAAACAGAATTCAAAAATGAATTAAAAAGGGAAAGAAAACTTGGATTGTCTCCCAAGAAGCGCTTATTTACGGTCTTAAGCTTGACCATACTCCCTTAAATCAACTGGGATCAGCTGGGCTTGGAAGTGCAAGAACACCTCTCTTCCAAGGAAGTCCATAAAAGAGCCTATTTTGTTCATATGGCCACATGCGCTTTCGCTTTGCTCTTTTCACTCTGAGTTTCATGGCCTTAATTCCTTCCGGTGGATGTTTTAACTCCATATGTTGAGCAACTCCAACTTCATCATTATTTGGTGCATCATTTGTCATGAAAATTTTCGGAGTTACTTCCATGTTAAGCTCTTCCTTCACCTTTGGAGGCATTATCTCAATCCTGCACACATGACACTCAAAAGGAGGGTTGTTATATGAGTTAGTCAAATCAAAATCCACCCTACCTTCCTCTACATTCAAAGAGAGCTTACCATTTTTTACATATATTATTGCTCCAGCTGTGGCCAAGAATGGCCTTCCAAGAATGATAGGGAATTCAGAATTCCCGTTCATATCCAACACCATGAAATCGGTAGGAATGAAAAATTTCCCTACCTTTATGGGAACATTCTCTAGTATGCCTAGAGGAGTTTTAGTTGAACCATCCGCAAATTGTAAAGAGAACTTGGATGGACTCAATTCCTTGGTTCCTAACCTCTCAAAGATAGTAAGCGGCATCAAACTCGCACTAGCCCCTAAGTCACATGAGGCTTGGTCTATTTTTACTTTTCCAATTGAGCAAGCAATAGAGAAGCTTCCTGGATCTTTTAGTTTAGGAGGTATGTTAGTTTTTATCATGGCATCATACTCTTCAATTAAGCTCTTAGTTTCTTTTTCTACTTGTTTTTTCTTGACCAACCTTTGTGTGAAAGGTATTGAGGGTTGGTAAGGTGGTGGAGGGACATACTTTGGCTCTACCTCTTCATGTTAACTCATGTCCTCCTCACATTCCACATCCTTTTCAACTACCCCAAGCTTATCATCCCTCAAGTATACAACATTACAGTGCTCATTGGGATTAACTTCGAGTTGTCCTAGAAACGTACCCTTAGTTCTAGAATATGTACTAGCTTGTTGGGAAATCTGAGTTTCTAACATCTTATTATGGATGGCTAAGTTTTCTACCTTAGATGTTAACTCTTTTATTGCCTCATTGACTGCCCTACCTTGTTGCATAAACTCTTCATTTTGCTTTGTTTGAGTTTCAACAAAATTTTCCAAAAGAGACTCAAGTTTAGACTTTTGTACCTGAGGATACCCCGATGCAGGTTTCCTATTACCTTGGCCTTCCTGGAATTCGTGGTTCAACATGTTGTTGTAGTTCCCATAGGAGAGATAAGGGTTATTTTTCCTTCCTTGGTTGTAAGAATTTGGGGGAAGATAGTTTGACAACTTCAGGTTCGTGTCATAGAAGTTGTGACAAGAGCACACTTGTTCCCCCGAAGCACCGGATCCAGGAGCAATACCATGTGGGCACTCCATTATGTCATGTCCCTACATTCCACAAATCTCACAAACAACATCAGTAGCACCTATTGAACTCACTTTAGCCTTTTCAAGCTTATCAAAGCATTTATTCAGTGAGTCAAATTTAGACATAATTAGATCAGTGCTATTCATTTCAAACTTACCCCCCAAAAGCTTTCTCGGGTTATTACCTATTTTCGAACCCCATTGGTGATAGTTGGTGGCTACGTTTTCAATGATATTGAACACTTCAGTCAGAGGTCTATTCATAAAGGCTCTACCAGCTGCGGAGTCAAGTGACACCTTCGAAGAGTAATCCAATCCGTTGTAGAAGGTATGTACTAACAACCACCTCTCGAGCCCATGATGTGGGCAAGACTCCAGCAATCCTTTGTAACAATCCCAAGCTTCGGATAAGCATTCTCCGTCCTTTTGGAAGAAGACGGTGATTTGAGTTCGTAGGTAAGCAGTCTTGGATGGGGGGAAGAATTTCTCCAAGAATGCCTGCTCTAGTTGGTCCCAAGTTGACAAAGTATTAGCGGGCACTTGCTTCAACCAAGCTTTTGCCTTTCCAGTCAGAGAGGAGGGGAATAACCTCAAGCGAATAGCATCAATCGGGGCACCATGAATTCTTATTGCATCGGGGAACTCCAAGAGTGTCTCCACATGATCAGTCGGGTCCTCCGAGGGTAATCCTCCAAATTGATTTTGCCTAATCATGCCAATTAATAGAGGCGGTATAGTGTAGTTCTCCGCCTCAATTTCTGGCCTAGCAATCTCACTTCGCAAACCCCTAGCATTTGCGGCTGCGTAGTCCTTCAGTGGTTTGGTATCCGGTGGATTTGCCATGAGTGGAATGGTAATCAACCTCTCTCTCTCTCTTTGTCTTTGTAGTCTCCCACGTCTACGAAAGGTCCTTTCGATTTCGGGGTCAACTTCAACAAGATTTCCAAGACTTTGGGATCTTTGCATAAAAGATAAAAATACCTGCAAAGAGAGATAGATACTCTAGAAAAAGAAAAGGAGATAAATGAAAAGAGAAAATTTTAATATAAAAAAAAGGTCCAGAAAAATCAATTTAAAAATTAAATTGAGATTCAAGAAAGTACAGTCCCCGGCAACGGCGCCAAAAACTTGATGTTTGCTCGAATCCGCAAGTGAACGGCTTCATCGTCAAGTAATAAAAAGATCGAACCCACAGAGACCGTTATCTTAAATAACTATCAATTATTAAATCAATTAAACTGGACTAGAAAAATATTTGGAAAAGATTTGGTTTTTAAAAGATTAACTAACAAATCAAATATCTAAAACGCAATCAAACAAAATAGCAATCAAATCAAATCCGAGATTTTTCAATATCAAAAGAGATTTCCAGGAATTGGGTTACCAATAAGACTGCTCATGTTACTAAATTTACTATCCCTCTTGTTAATTATCGAAATTTGCTTTGAATGTGAATTTATCCTAATTAAGTTAATGTTCCCTCTCGGGATACAAGAACCGTGCCCAATTAAACCAACCCCTACTCTCGTGGTAATTGAATTTAAATCGAACCCTTTAAGCTTTGTGACAATTCAGTGAACCCTCGAAGGACCGCTTCTAACTCTCGTGATTTAAGTCCTAAGTTTGATTCCTATAGATCCGATACCTAAGTTCACTGCTAGGTTCCTCCTTAGAGTATCTATGACATGCAAATAAGTGCGCACCAAATTCACAAGTAATTCATGCAATAGGAATTAAATCGAAAGCAAATTGAAATTAACAAGAAGTAAAACGTCAATTCATAACATAAAACAAATCTTGGGCATAGCCCCAATTCCTAGAAATAAAAATGACTACTCAAGCATTGTCATGTTCATAGCAAGCTTGATTAACAAAAGCATAAAAAAAACCTAAGAGAAGAGAAGAAATTGAGAAGAAGAGAAATCCTAATTTTTGCCTAAGGTAGCAGCCCAAGGGGATCTATTTTCGAGCCTAATTGCTTTATTTATAGAGTAGGGTAACTTGAATCCCAAGCAATTACAAAATCAGATCAAATCAGGTTTTAAAATTCCAGATATTGCACATCACGGTCGTGATGCCTGTCACGGCCAGGCCGTGACAGATTCTGTCTTGGAAAATTTGGCACTAATGGCCTGTCACGGCCGTGACAGGTTCTGACTTTTTCGTTCTTTTCTTTTCAGCCTTGCTCGATCATGGCCTTGATGGCTGTCACGGCTAGGCCGTGATGGGCTCTGTTTGGCTCATTTTTCAAGCTCCATCTTCATGAAAGCTCCATCATGGTTGATCTTGAACCTTTTAATCTTCAATTCCTGCACAACAACACCACAAAACCGCCTTACCCATTCCAAGGTAAAAACTAACAAAAATCAAATTAAAAATGCCTAAACTATATGAAAATGCATGCAATATGATAAAGAAATATGAGGTGAAATCACACTCATCAGAAGCATAGCACGTTCGATGGCAACAGTGAATGAGGCTAGGGGTGTAAGTGGATCGGGTCAACCCGACCAATCGACCAATCCGAACCGAACCAACCCGAAAAACCCGAAGATAATTGGTTCGAGGAAAATCCCGAACCGAACCGAACTGATGAGAACCAATTATCATTGGTTCGGGTATTGGATTTTGTCTTCCAAATCCAGTGACCCGATGGCCCGACCCGATGGCATAAAAATTTTCCCCAATTTCTTCTACCTAATATTCCTGACCTAACTTAACCAAGTTAACTTCTCTTCTGACTCTCTCCTCACTTCTCCTTCATCTAACTCCCTTCGACCCTCTCACTTTTGCTGCCTCACCACTGCTGTTACCAGAGCGGTTGCAACCAGAGTGGCTCCTCATTTCTTCCCTCCGCCGTCGTGGTGCTAAGGTGCTTCACTGGTTCGCGTTCGTGAATCGTCAGTAGATCGGCGTCATCGTCTCCTCCCTCCGCCATCGTGCTTCACTGCGTCATCCTCCGTCGAGGCCGCCGCGCCTAGCTCCATGGAGGCCGTCCTAGCTCTGCCATGGTGAGTCATGCGTCTTCCCAGTAATACTATTACTACCACAACAAACACCACCACACACACACACACTGATCGAAAAGGAAAAGAGAACAAGAACATCACTTGCAGTTGCAGATCGTGGGTGGATGATATCTTTTGGACCCTTTCAAATTCCTCCATTTTGCTTGATTTAGATCTGTTAAGCATGAAGATCCCAAACTTCTATTTAGCATATGGTAGGGATGAAGATTATTGTTGAAGCAAAGATGAAGATGAAATTGTTGTTGGAGCATAGATGAAACAAACATGGGTAGTGGCGAAGTGGGTCAAAGGGATGAATGAGGGACCAGTGTGTGTATTTTAAATTTCTTTTGTTTTTTGTTTTTTTTTCATTTTTTAATAGGGAACCCGAACACTCGATCCGAACCAAACCGAACTTCATCGGTTTGGTTTGGTTCGGGTTTGGTAGTAAAAAATAAAGAAAACCGAACCAAACCGAACCGATCAATTTTGATGGGTTCGGATTTTTTTTCCGCCAAAAACCGAACCAAACCGACCCGTTACATCCCTAAAGGAAGCTGAGGACAGATAGTGACGGTGATGGCTGCGGCAAATTCGTCTCCCTTGAATGTGTTCTCACAACAGGGTGACGACTGTAGGTAGGGTTCTCACGATCGATGGTTTGTGTGGAGTGCAGAAGAATAAAATAAAAGAGGGGGGAAAATTAAGTGTTCCCGCAAATGGGTGATTGGGTTATCAAAATATAGTGCCCACCAGTTCGACACTAACTCAATATTCAACGAAGCGTCGATAAAGCCGACACTAAATGTCGCAAAATAGCATTGTCAGACCCACCCAAGATTAGATCCATAGATAAAAAAACGATGAACAGTGTTGCGTCCATTTTGCGCCAGCTAGATCGATTTTATTAGTTTCGGTGTCGTGGCCGACGCTAATCTTATGACGCTAAATCATGTACTTCTTGTAATGAGAAGACAACGGATTTAGATGATATATATAACAACCCATGATTGATTGATAATGTAATTTTTTTACATTGTCAGTGTATTTAAGGATGGAGCTGGAACTTTGGTTTAAGAGGACCAAAACCAAAGAGCTTATACCTTATATATAATAGAAAAACTTAAATAATTTAATGAAATAAAGGACAATTCCAATAAATTCTATGATCAGAAGCACAAAATGCATTTTTTTCCTAATAAGTTAAAAGGAAAATGAATTAGAACAAAACTTACACACTTGTGATGCTATCTCCAATAAAAATATAAAATGTATTACAATTCATCAATGAAAACATAATATCCGCTACATCTATTACAAATGTTATATGTTAATTTAAAAAGTGTTATATGCACTCAAAAAATTATACATAAATTTTGTCCAATAATCAATTGCTGATAGATAAAGTCACAGAAAAAGTGGATAAAATATATGATTTTTTCTTAGTTATTTTTATATAAAAAATTTATAGACGTGAAAATGCAGATATACATAAAAGAAGTGGATATATATATATCACCAAAAGACTTTCTATATTTCAAATAAAATGACCACTAAGTAACACATACTTACATTTATATTATATGATATATTCATTTTAATTACCTTTAAATACAAATTTTTTATGTAAACTTTAAGTACAACATTGTTGGATATTCATGTTAAAAAAAAATTCTATATATAGAAGGGGTTGGAAGTTTTGAAGAATCTCCCGATTATTTAGTAATTTGTTACTTTTTAAATGGATTCGCTATCCCTTATCATTTATTTTATTTTAGATTAAGTTTAAGATATGTGAGTTGCAAACGTCATTATGTCTCCCATTTGATTCCGTCCACACAACAATAATAGAGAGACCACGTCTGCATTTTACCAGAACAAGAAGTTGATGTGCCCATCATGAGAAAGTGCCCTGGTACAAGGCAAACTGAGTTTTATGTGAGTGAATTTTACTTGCATTGTAAGGTTTTGGACCTTACTAATTAGATCACCTTGACCTTGAGTTTAGGGTTAAATTGATGTTAAGAGATTATAGTTTTACGTTCGAATAGTTTGGGCTCATCTGTTTATAAAAAAAAAAAAAATCATATGGGCTCATCTTGTGGTCTTAAAAAATAGACTGAATCGTGTCAATTAATGATCTAGACGAAAAAACTTGCTTTAATTAATATAAAGTCATCAAATGCTCCATGCACATTCATGCCACCGGAAAACTAAATAACATTTTAATCATATATATATATATATATATATATATATAACTACTAATGCTAGCCAGCATGATATATGAAAGTGAAATCTGCGGGTAAACCATGAAGAGAAGATATATACATAAACTTATTATTATTACACTGCAATTGTTGAAAAGTGACATCCATGGGTGGCAACTAGGTTTATTTCTATTGAATATGCTTCAAATAAAGAATTTATAATTGACAAGGTGACTAGGCTAGTTTCTTCAGTCTTGATCACCAGTGTCTTATTCCATATAATTGCACACCCAGTTAAAACTCAAACTACATGTTATTACATATCACGAGTGGAAATAATGTAATATACGGGAACGTTTTACGTCAGTTGATTATGTATTTGACATTAAAAATAAGGCGGTGGCAGTTTTGTAAATATTAAATCACTATTTAGTCAGTTGTGTAATGAACTGACGTTAAAAGTGATTTGCAAGAATTATTAACACTTTTAACGTCAGTTGTATAAACACTTTTAACGTCAGTTGTTTATACAACTGACGTTAAAAGTGTGATTTTTACGTCATTTAAATAAATAACTGACGTAAATAATCCTATATTCCTATCTGAAACTCATTCCTATCTTTCTTTCATTTTCATCTCTCTGTTGTCACTCTTAACGCAGATCACTCAATATAGTGCAGTTTATTTCTAAACTTTTTTTTAAACAAGTTTATTTTTAATCTTAATTAATTAGCTTGAATTAGTAAACAAATTCTTGTGCAAATTAAAATAAATAAACATTTAACATAAAACAAGTTATATGTATAATCAAATCGTATCTCATTGAAGCGATTCATAAGTTACAATTACAAGATTAAAAGATAAAAAATTTCCGCAACATAGTCCTAAAATATAAAAAATTTCTGCTTCAACGTCATTTTCTTCTCAGTCCTGTGTCCTCAGAAACTCAAATGGATGCATCTCCTCCCTCACTTGAATTCCTTGATGCTCCATCTGAATCCACAGTCACTTGCTGCCAAAGCATAGTTAAGGGGATGAAGGGGATGAAATAAAGTGAGGGAATCACATTACGTGATTCACCCAACCTTACCATCCATGTCACGTGATTTACTCAACCTCGGAAGTTTTTTGACCAATAAGACAGAGACCTTTAAGTATAGGTATAGGAAGAAATAACAAAAGTCTCAAATATGATAGAGCCATAGTGTGAAGGAATAGAAAACGCACGAAATATAGAGGAAAAGAAGAGGCTATATTACAGACTGATACAGAAGAATGGTACTTTATATAGAGAAGAGAGACTACCTGATTTTCTTGAAAACTGATCTATAAACTTAATGCTCATTAAGAGGATTAAGTTACAAGGTGCATGGGTAAGTAGCACAAAGAGTCATAGGAATGAATGTTTTTGTAGAAACTTATACACTTTTTAACGTCGGTTGTTACAAACAAGACCTAAAATGTTTTTTTAAAGATGGTTTTTGATTATAACGTTTACACCCGCTCGCCTTCTTCACTTCGCTCTGTCACGCTCTGTTCTTCTCTTTTCATCACGCTCACTCTCACTCTCACTCCGCCCTAATCGCGAGCTCCTGTCCACCGCAACCACCGCGAGGGCTTCTTCGCCACCACCGTGAGGTACACTCTTAACCCTAACTCTATCTTTCCCGCTCATTCTTTGCAATAACTTGACATCTCTCTTTCCCTTTCCCGCGCACTAACTCTCCTTGTCCCTCTGCTCTCAGTAACCACATGGAATGTTGGCCACCACTCGAGCTCCCTTCCCCACCACCACGCGAGCACCTATTTCTAGTGAGTCTTTAGGGCACATTTTTTATTTTTGGTTTTGAGTATATGTTGAAACTGTAGTCTCTGTAGTTGAAACTTGAAACTGTGAGTTTGAGTTGTTTGGAATGTCTCTATTTCTGGTCGTGGGTTTTGTGTTTTCTCTTGTTTTTCTTCTGCTATCATGACCTATGTCAAAATGGGAAGAAATTTAGAGTTGCTTGTAGCATGTGACATCAACAATATATTGCTCATTGCTCAACCTGAAAATGGTGTAAATTTGAAATAATTTTTAAATGCCTTGCTTGTATATATCATGCTCTCTTGATCGATTCATATGGCTGAGTGGTTATAGTACTAGATATATCAATAGTCCTAATATGTGTTGTTGCCTGCTTGATGAGAAGAATGATGCGAGATTACCGTGGAAATTTTGTTTTAGGCAGTTAGTCAAATAAGATATACATGGTTGACGGGATTTCAAAAACTAGTTTTCAATTAGGATTTCAAAAACTAGTTTTCAATCAGGATTTCAAAAACTAGTTTTCAATCTCCCGTATTGTCCTTATATTGGATATATGTTTTGTATATCTACAGAACCTATCTAGTTATGGATCGTAGTTGGATGGTTTGTAAGCGCACTAGTGCTGAGTATTTGAAGGGGGTGGGAGAATTTATAAAATTTACTCAAAGGAATGTTCCTAATAGTAATGGAATGTTCTGTTGTCCTTGTGTCAAGTGTTTGAATATGAGGAAATGTACGGTGAAGGATATACGTACTCATTTGATTTGTGAAGGGATTTGCTTGAGTTATACAAGATGGATATGGCATGGTGATGTGTTGTTGAGTAGTATGGCAAGTGTCTCCCAAAGTGAGGACGTTGATGTAGATATGGAGGATGATCGAGTAGAGGACATGATTCGTGATATTGGACAAGAATCTTTTCATCGAGCTCATGTGTATGATAGGTTGTGCGGTGATGCGGATAAGCCTGTATATCCAGGGTGTACTACTCATACCGGTTGTCGGCGGTGATAAAATTGGTTTGTGTGAAGGAGAGAAATGGTTGGACCGATAAAAGCTTCACGGAATTGCTTGAAGTGTTGAAAGACTTGCTTCCGGAGGACAACACATTGCCTGACCGTAACTATGAGGCCAAGACGGTATTGTGTCCGATGGGTATGGAGTATAAGAAGATACACGCATGCCCCAATGATTGCATATTGTACACCGGTGTTCATGAAGACAATCACGATTGCCCCAAATGTGGGTTATCATGATACAAAGTGAAGGGTGGTGATGATGATGATGATATTGATGATGTGAGAAAAAAGGGTCCTCCTGCGAAGGTGTTGTGGTATCTTCCAATAATTCCAAGGTTCAAGCGATTGTTTGCCAATGCAAAAGATGCGAAGAATCTTAGATGGCATAATTATGAGAGGAAACGTGATGGAAAGGTTCGTCATCCTGCTGATTCTATGCAAAGGAAGAATATTGATACTATGTTTCCGGATTTCGCCGATGAGCCAAGAAACCTAAGGCTTGGACTTGCTACGGATGGAATGAATCCTTATGGTAACATGAGTAGTATTCATAGTTCATGGCCTGTTCTGTTGATAATTTACAACCTGCCCCCTTGGTTGTGCATGAAACGCAAATGCATGATGTTGTCTATGATGATTTCGGGCCCAAAGCAACCGGGAAATGACTTAGATGTTTATCTAAGTCCCTTGATTGAAGACTTGAAAACGCTGTGGGTGGAAGGTGTTGATGTAGTTGATGGATATTCTCATGAGACTTTCAAGCTTCGTGCCATATTATTTTGCACCATCAATGACTTTCCAGCATACGGTAACTTGTCCGGGTACAGTGTCAAGGGGCATAAAGCATGCCCTGTATATGAAGAAGGCACATGCTACACTCAGTTGCATCATGGAAAGAAGACGGTTTACCTTGGGAATCGGAGATTTCTTAGACGTGATCACCCATATCGTAAGATAACAAAAGCTTTTAATGGATGCCAAGAGACAGAAGAAGCTCAAGCGGCCTTAATTGGAGAGCAGGTTTATCAGAGGGTAAAGGGCATCGATGTTATATTCGGCAAGTCCAAAAAGAAAGGTAAAGCTGCTGAGAAAAACATATGGAAGAAGAGGTCGATATTCTTTGATCTTCCATACTGGCGCAAGCTTGATGTCAGACACTGCATTGATGTGATGCATGTGGAGAAAAATGTGTGTGATAGTGTGATAGTGTGATCGGGACGCTTCTCAACATTCAGGGCAAAACAAAGGATGGTGTGAATGCTCGTCTCGACCTTGTTGCTATGGGTATACGAGAGCAGTTAGCTCCAGTTGTTGAGGATGGTAAGCGGACTTATTTGCCGCCAACATGTCATACTTTGTCAAAAAAAGAGAGACAAAGTTTCTGCGGGTGTCTTCAGGGCATCAAAGTTCCACATGGTTACTCTTCAAATATGAAGAGGCTTGTCTCTAGTGATCTTAAATTGGTTGGCTTAAAGTCTCATGATTGTCACATCTTGATGCAACAACTTCTGCCCGTT
Source organism: Sophora flavescens (assembly GCA_030762895.1). NCBI lineage: Eukaryota > Viridiplantae > Streptophyta > Magnoliopsida > Fabales > Fabaceae > Sophora > Sophora flavescens. The sequence continues at coordinate 166,933,311 of CM061066.1, read as the reverse complement.
GCTATTCGTGGTATTGCTCCAAAAAATGTGAGACATGCCATTACTCGGTTGTGCTCATTCTTCAATTTTATATGTAGCAAAGTCGTTGACCCCCATATGTTGGATAACTTAGAAGTTGAGGCTGCTACAATCTTGTGTCAATTGGAGATGTATTTTCCTCCTTCCTTTTTCGACATAATGGTTCACTTAATTGTTCATTTGGTGAGGGAGATTAGATTATGTGGGCTGGTTTTTCTGAGATGGATGTACCCAATTGAGCGCTACATGAAGATCTTGAAAGGGTACGTGAAGAATCCTCATCGTCCGGCAGCATCTATTGTTCAAAAGTATGTTGCGAGAAAGAAGCTATTGAGTTTTGTTCGGACTACCTTCATAACACGGATCCTATAGGGGTTCCTAAGCCTCGACATGATGAGATAAGATGTCAAGGTAAGGGTACACATGGCTTAAGAATTAATAGCAAGGGTCGGGAGGAAGTGCTTCAAGCACATTTGTATGTATTAAACAACATCGATTCTGTTCAACCTTTCTTATTTGAACATAAAAGAAAAGTCAATCAAGAAAACCCTCGAATGAGTGAAAGGTGGTTGTTGAACAAGCATAACAAGACTTTCTTACCATGGTTCAAGGAAGAAATGCTTAAGGATGGTAGTACCGCTTCTGATGACGTAAGATGGCTAGCACGTGGGCCTAGCTTCAACATCATATGTTGGAGCGGATACGACATCAATAACTTTTCCTTTTATACAAAGGAACAAGATAACAAGAGTACCATGCAAAATAGTGGGGTTATGATCATGGCCGATGCAATGCACTTCTCCAGTGCAAAGGACACAAAACCTGTTAAAGCACCGACACCTTACTTTGGATATATTGAAGATATTTGGGTGCTCGATTACACTAAGCTTACGGTGCCGGTTTTTAAATGTAAGTGGGTTGATAGTAACGGTGGTGTACAAACTGACGAATTGGGGTTCACATTGGTAGACCTCAACAAGTTAGGTCATATAAATGAGCCTTTCATAATGGCTTCCCAAGAAAAACAAGTGTTCTACATCACTGATCCTTCTAACAAAAGGCTGTCCGTGGTTCTCCAAGGAAAAAGCATGTATAATGGTAGTGATGAAAATCAAGATTCAAATCTTGATATCCCTGAGACTCCTTCTTTTTCAACAAACATGCCTACTATAATAGAGGAGACACAGGTGGACGATGTACATGCCACTCGTGATGATCATCACGAAGGGATATTGATATAGGTAGTTTAAACTTAGTATACATTTATTTTTATTTATACTTCTGTATTTATTTTTAGTTATAACCTATGTTAATAAATATATATTGTTTCTGAACAGGCATATATATGGATCAGTCAGATGGCCCACATGCACGGGAGGACACTGTGGGGCCTACGCAGGACTCGATCGCGCCTACGCCTGATTCTAGTGTAAGTTTACATGTTATATACTATCTTTAGTCCTTCTTTTTAATGTAAGTTTATAATGTTACAACCCTCTATTTTATCTTTTTTTTTTGTCCATACAGACATCACAGGCTCATAGGAAACCGGATAGAGGAGCCACGACTTTGAAGAAACTAGAGAAGGCCAGGCAAAGCGGACAGAAGCTTGAGGTATGCTTTGATGCTAATCTAAATCCCCAGGGACCCCGTTCTAAAGAATTTAAAAAGTGGGTGTTTCTACAAGCGAAGCAGCACGTTAACATCAACTACAACCATTGGAATGACGTTCCACAGAACGTTAAGGATCAGATTTGGGAGGCTATCACGGTATTTTACCTTTACATTCTTTTGATTTACATTATTAGATAATTATCCGAGTTATAATCCATCCAGTTGTTATGTATTTAATGTGTAGGTAGCTTGGATCGCGTCGAATCACGAGGATCATCGTAAGAAATGTATGAAAATGGCATCAAAGCGTTGGAATGGGTTCGAGCATGATCTTACCAGGTACTATGTATCTGGGAAGAAGCGGCTTGATAAGATGTTCTCGGATTATCCCTGGATTGATAAGTATACTTGGGATATGGTTGCTAGGAGTCGACGGGATGAAGAATTTCAGGTTGGTTGATTAAGTTAATTTTGTATACTTCTTATAGATCATTTAAATGTATTTAATTATGTGTTTTTGTTTGAATAGGCTAAGGCAGAGAAGGGTAGGCAGAATCAGGCGAAGAACTTCCACCGCCACACCATGTCTCAGGGTGGGTACGAGACTCGGATCGAGGAGATGGTGGCGGATAGGCTGATGGTAAAGCAGGAAGAGCACGCTGCCAGGATAGAAAGAGGAGAGGTGCCTGAGGGCACACCATTAAGTCCTCCGTCGGACATCGACCGCGATGATGTCTGGTTAGCCGGTCGCATGACAAAGACGGGATCTTTTAAAGTTGATGCCACTCGCGAAGTGGCAGATAAGATTGTAAGTAAATAATTAACTTCATTTCAATTGATATTTGTATAGATATTTTTAACACTTTTTACTTGCACGTTTTTTCATTTTTTCATTGTAGATGGATCTTAAAGCACAATGCTCCCCGGGCTCATTCGTCCCTTCTGGACGGCGGGACATCTTGATGACTGCTCTAGGCAAGAAAGACTATCCTGATCGGGTTATCGGTGTTCCTGGGAACGTGACCATCAAAGAATATTATGGCAAGTCTGCTTCACGAAAGCGGGTGGTCGATGAAGCATCAATTTTGGATGACATGACTCAGCAGCTCATCTCCAACCCTGCTATTACAACGCATCTGATGAAAAGCTTACTATCCAACCCAGAATTCAAGCAGGCGCTTGCTAGAGAGCTTTCCTTCGTCGGTTCATCCCAAGACACCACAGGACATGCCAACCCTTCACATGTGAGCACAAAAGAGAGTTATAGTAGGGCACATGTGGAGGACGATGAGTTGGCAGCTAGGGAGCGGGAGTTGGAAGTCCAACGCCATGAGCTTGAGTTGGACTTCAAACGATGTGAGCTCGAAATTTTAACAAAGGTATGTATTCATTATTAATGTCCAAATTAGTCAAATAATTACTTGTGTTTTTTTTAATTATCAACAACTTATCTATTTTATTTTTCCTAAATTGAAAGCCAAGTCGACGTCGGTGTCGCTGTCACCTGTCACTCGTTTGTTCTAACTTGGTGAGGATTATGCGTTTGAGATTTTTGAATGTTCATTGGAGCACGATGGATGGGTGGCACGCCCAAATCAACAGAGGATATTTTCCTTATGTGGTGAAGATCTCGGGCACGCCTGCAGAGATAACGTGTGGATGGCCAGCACGGTTTTGAGTCTCTGGTGCGCGTAAGTTAATTTTAATTTTATAACTTATTTATTTTGGTATTTTTCCATTTAATAATTTATTTTAATTTCAATATATATATTATGTAATTAACATCCACACCTTTTCATATCTTAGGTATCTCCATCGTTTTCAGCTTGATAAGGGCTCCAATTCAATTTACGGCTTCTTAGATTCGTCAATCCTTATGCCTCAATTCTTTGCTGGAGATGAATTTAGTAAATACATAGGGAACTTGATGGGAGACAATCGGAAAGAATTATATCTAGCTCCTTACTGTATGAATAACCATTGACAGTTGCTCGTACTTCACCCGTCTAAGCATACTGTCATATTCTTCTGCTCTCTCCACCAAAACCCTCCATATGAGGTGGTGGAAGCTGTAAATATGTAAGTAACTAATCTTCAATTTATTTTTTAATATCAGTTATTTTTAATTTATTACACACATGATATATGAATTTGTTAATTGACATGATTATTTGTTTATGATAGCGCGCTGAAGGCGAGTAGCATAAGTTGCGCCAACGGGAGAAGTAAGACTTCTAAGGCTAAAGGAAATCCTGAATGGATCATCCTCAAGGTTTGGTAGTTTATTTATCAACTAATTAATATTATAAGTACTAATTTATCTGTATATTTAACTGACATTGAAATTAATTTTGTTTGTAGTCTCGATTTCAACCTGACGGGTGGTCGTGCGGCTATTATGTGATGCTTCATATGCTGAACATAGTCTCCGCATCTATGACGGATGGATGGAAGAAGGTAATATTTAAACAACTTGTTAAATTATATATTATAGTTTTGGTGATGACTTGCGTTAATGTTATTGTTATTATTTGAACGTGTGTAGGCATTTAACAACCAATCGCCTCTTCAAAAAGATGAATTTAGAGACTTGAGGATGCACTTGGCAGAATTCTTCTTCAAGTATGCGGCTGAAAAATGAATTGACAAGATACCTCCGCAATACTTAGATGAATAATTTTTTTGTTAGACTTTAGAAACTAATTAATAACATTTATATATATATATATATATATATATACACACACACACACACACACACACATATATATACTTAGATTGGTAGTTTTGTTTTTAGACATTAGAGACTAAAATTTATATATATATACTTGTAGATAGTTATGTTTTTCCTATACATGGGTTTTGGTTTTAAGTCCCCCCATTGTTCCTTTGTATATTTCTTTTCTTTTTATTAATATTGAAATTTAAGGGTAGTGTTTGCAATTCTGTATTGTGTGTGATATTCTGTGTTACTGGGATATTTACTGAATGCAGGGATCGATAGCTGAGGGGAGTGATATTTTAAAACTGAATTTTTAAAAAAAAAAAATCTATTAACGTCAGTTGTAACAAACAACTATTAACGTCAGTTGTATTATGAAACTGACATTAAAAATAAAACCTATAACGCCGCTTCTTTATCAAATCGGCGTTAGTTTGAACAACATTAACGCGGTTGTGTTAAAAAATCGACGTTAATAGTTTAATATTTAACGCCGATTGTTTAAACAATCGACGTTAAAATATTAACTATTAACGCCAATCGTATTTACGCCGATAATATTCTGACGTATAAAATCAATTTTAACTGATGTAAAAAGCATTTATTGCACTAGTGTATTGAAACCAGCTTCATGAAGATCTCATCTGTGTTGAGTTAATTCACAAGTCACTTTACAAATTAAAAAAAAAAATGTATGGCTAATTAGAATATTCCGTATAAACAACATACATGAATTTGAATGTGGATGAGTGGGTAAGTATTAAGATATCTCATATTCAAAACTGAAATAAATAACATACTATATTTAATATAAGAGATAGTCTCATTCTCATATGAGTGTCAATTCTAAATGTTGGATTAATATATGCACCATACACCCGGACACATATCTATCATTGCAATTTGGCAGTTAACACCTACACCAGAAGAAAATACATCGGTAGTTAATTAACTAGCAGAATTAAAAATAATAGAACTAGGTGCAAGAGAACTAATCTTATTCCATTCACACTAACACTATTATATTAATTTAATAACCATGTCAATCTTCAATATATATATATATATATATTTCAATTAATAGACCCCTTAACCAAGTTCCAACTATATGGATATTGCAATGGATGTTCACCAAGACAATAATCTGGTGCACATTAATGACTTTGAGCTGCATGACTTCATTGATGATCCAAACTTTGATCAGTTTATCAGTTTGATCCGTGGGGAAAATGACCTTATCAACGATTGCTTAGTTGATAATCAGTTCCTATCATCATGTCCTGGTGGAAACCCAATATTTGATCAGAGTCAGACCAATAATAATAATGTTGTGAATGTCTATGATCCTAGCTCTGCATTCAGTTCATTCTCTACTTTTCATGGGAAGCTTATGGGAGAAAGAGAAGAAGAAAATGATGGAGTGGATTCTTCTGCAACAACAACTGAGACTGCCAATGCCAAAGCGAGGGTAAAATCAGATAGGTCCAAGACTCTCGTTTCTGAGAGGAGGAGGAGAGGCCGAATGAAGGAGAAGCTTTATGCATTGCGTTCTTTGGTTCCTTACATAACTAAGGTACGTGTGTTCTAATACAACATATGATGCAATTGGATTAGTTCATTTTGTTTTCAAAACAACCTATGATCAAATTAAGCCAAACATGTTATACGTCAAAAGGGAATTAAGCTAGTAAACTGTTATTGTAAGTCATATATAATCTTTTCGTGATGAATTGAAGGCCTGGAGATAATGTAAAAAAAGATGACATGTATTGAAAAGTTCAGGCCAAACTTTTGGCTTGAAAATATAAAGATCTCATGTTCAGTTTCATAAACCTATCTGCACCATGTCACATTGGCACTGAACATATGAATTGGCCTTATACTATTAAAAGGTTAAGGTTCATCATTAATTGAGACTGCTAGAGCTCTTTTAAGTTACATGCTTCACATTAGAGATTGAGATGTAAGAGATGTATATGCACAGATGGATAAGGCCTCTATCATTGGAGATGCAGTACAATATGTGCATGAGCTTCAAGCACAAGCTAAGAAGCTCAAGGCTGAGGTTGCAGGACTTGAAACATCATTATTAGTGTCCGAAAATTATCAAGGATCAATTAGCAACCCCATAAAGGTTCAAGTCACCAACAACAGCCATCCAATCTGCAAGAAGATCATGCAGGTTTGTTTGATAATTAAAATCCTCTCAACTCCAAGAAATTTGAGTTAGTCTTACTTTGTGCATGTAACGTTTGTGCATGCGGCTTTGTAGATGGACATGTTTCAAGTGGAAGAAAGAGGGTATTACACCAAAATAGTGTGCAATAAAGGAGAAGGGGTGGCTGCCTCACTGTATAAAGCTCTTGAGTCTCTTGCAGGTTTCAATGTTCAGAATTCAAACTTGGCTACAGTTTGTGACAGTTTTCTACTTACATTTACATTGAATGTAATTGAGCTATGTCTAGTGTTTTCTATTTTATTGAAATGAGTCATGGAATTTTGCTAACTAATTTATGTGTTGAAAACAGGTAAAAGGTTGTGACCCAGAAATTAACCTGCCAAATTTGAAGCTATGGGTGACTGCCGCTCTTCTGAACCAAGGCTTTGAATTCATGGCATTCTTTCATGTTTAATGGTTGCATTAGAGGGGTTATGATGAGGCATGAAATGCTGTATAATATATATGCATGCATCTAGTTGCAACTTAACTATGACTATTGTCGTTTTAGAGCAATGTTGTTAGTACAACAAGCGACAACTTTATCGACAACTGTTGTACTTTGCGTTATAAAAATCAATGTTACGTGAGCAAGTTTGAGTCCCTATCATAACTAGTATAAGTTATTCTCGTTCGTTGTCCAGTGTCCCTGGGTGCTGAAATGGCAAATATATTTTGTTAGAAAACATGGCAGAGTCCACTGAAGAAGAAGAGAGAAAACTGAATTTGTATAATGAATTGAAAATTTGAAGAAATTGATAATCAGTGTATAATAATCATTAATCCTTATATCCAGCATAGCCTGGCTAACCAATCAACTAATTTCTAACTAAATATATTTGTAATAAGCATTTTTGGAGGGGTTTTACTTGCAAAAGGGTTCAAAGTGCAAATATGCAAAATCAACCACCTCGTAGAAAAGGAGGGAAAGGGTGCCTTGGTGGTTTGGGAATGAGAGATAGGGCTTGGAGTGATAAGAAGGAAGTCACGAGGTCAACTCCAAAAACAATTATATGGACTTCTAAATAAATAATACCTTTTCATGGTAACTGGTTTGACAATTTGCCACTAAATGACGGCCACTGATATACCCATTTTTTTGGGTGCACCATAAAAGCCTTTTTTTTCCGTTCAGTATGATTCACCAATTTTCAAAATAAATAGTACCACTGCAAAGATTAGTCAAAACTCCACAAGAACATCCATCCACATGTATAGATCACTTCATACTAATGCTTCTACTTATCGATAAGTTTTTCGTAATAGCAAGAAAATTATGTGACTTCAGTTGATTGGATTGGGAACCAACAAAACTGAGATTATTCGATTACAAGAATAATCATTAGGAAAACAGAAGGTATTCAATTGAGAGACTTAGGAGCAATTCAAGTATAAGAAGACTGCAAAAGAAATGTAGTTTGCTTAAACCAACAACGTTCATTACCTAAAGAATACATAGATACAAGCCTTTCACGAAGACCATCCACAGGCTCCAGTCAAACGAATGTTTAGCACCTTGATGATCAGCAAGCTTACAGGAAACCAATAACTCAAACACTGACGACAAATTTGACGACAAACACAGCATTTGTCTTATTGCCAAAAACAAAATTATGGCACTAAATGCCCCACTCCAGCGCCCCCAAACCCCAGGAAATCAAAAACAACAACGCTCATAGTTTTTCCTTGCTAGCCACCCCGCTTCTCGCATTGAAATGCATAGGATACATATCATTGCTCATTTATTGTTGTGGTTCACGTTGAAGAACAAGATCGCTACATTTATCCTCTTGGTTGCAAGATTTTCTATGGTCATCCCACCCTTTCATCAACTACAACTTTGAGAGCTTCTCCTGCAGGAAAACTTCATCATCATAACAATTTGTGGCAGTTGAATTTCGAATAATAGGAAGGTTTGGTGGCAGACACATGAACATAAACAAGCAGCATACAAAAAAAAAATAATGTCATTAGCAAGGCCTCTGTTCAGGTTGAGGATCAGATCCTCTCATGTCATTTTCCTCTCGTGGTGTGTTGGAAAGAAATAGACAAAGGTTATAAACAAAATTTCACAAATCATGATTGGGTCCATGATAGGAACCAACTGATATTACTGTAGAAATTAGGGAAATTCCCTTACAAAATGTGTAATCCTAGAGTATTTGAGAGACTCTAGACTCTCCCAATGCCCACAGGCCCCAACTATTCCCAAAATACAAGATATCCCTCTCTCAATCTATCCTCTTATTTATAGGCAACATGCCTTATCTCCCTTAACTAACTCCCTAACTCACCTACTAACCAATTAACTAATTAACTAACTACTTAGCTAACAATATCTAACAATACTCCCCCCCTAAACTTTCACCTTGTCCTCAAGGTGTAGGACTTGTTTTTAGCTGAAAAAAAAATGTCCCACCAGGGTCCCATGGAACTAGTGCAGACAGAGGTGGTTCTCTTTTGAAGGGCCATTGCCATGTTAGTGTCACGATGATTCTGGTTGCTACAAGTCCTTGAATACTCTCCAATCCTTGCTTTGCACTATTGCCCCCTGGGTCAAATAACCACAAGCTCTTTTTGAACAGCCCCTCGTGCATATGCCCTCTCTGTCCACAAACTGTAGATTCAGCATCTATTAAACATTTGGGCTGTGAGCCAATATCAAAAGAATTCTGGTAAATGGGTTCGATAGTGAATGAATCTGCGTCAACCAATACACACCAAACCTTCCTTTTATTAACACACTGACTATCTTCCTTCTGGACCAATTCAATATTGGGTTGTAGCCCAACAATGAAGGAATTTTCATTGACGGGCCTATTAGTTAATGCCAGCTGATGAACTATAGCACCCCCAACAGTACATTTAATAACCCATTGCTGCATCACAAATAATTGGGCCTCCCCCATTAAGTCAAATTGGCCCAATTTCTGAAGTGCCAGTCTTACCCTAATGCCCTTCAGTCTCTCATGTGTGCTACTGCCTCCCTCTTCACCACCTGTCCCTGCCCCTGCCCCGACGACCCACCGATGAGTATCACGGTCCGGAGGTTTCGGCGGCAGCGGTGGCCTGATCGGGCCTAAGTACCTCAACGTCCTTGTTCCCCTCTCAACGACAGTGCTACTGATTAGGCGTTGAGATGCACGCGTGTTCTCCACCATCGTCGTAATTGCAAGTGTGCCACCCCCCTCTACGACCCCCACCGCACGGACATCACAGTCCGTCAGTTCTGGCAGCGGCGGTGGCCTGACCGATCGTTTATCCTCATCGGGAGTTTCTCTCTTCTGGAGGATCTCGCTACTGAATGGGTTTTTCCTTGCGGCCATCATCGATTTTCCATGTGCTTCCTTCTTTGCAGCCGCTAGCACCTCACCCGCCGCCGTATGACGATCCCGGCTCGACGGTTCCGATTCTCGTTTCTTGACCAGACCACTTGCGACCCTGCCGAGTTCTATGCTCACGACGGACCAGTAATTCTCAGTCCTCCCTTGCTCCGATGACTCGTTCTTGCCCGCTACTGTGGGATCGTGACCCACTGATGACAAAGTAAGCCGATATGTGCTAACCCTCTCATCACCTCTAGCAACCTCGATGCCTTCCTTTTCTCCTTCATTGAATGTTTCCCTCTCTGGTTTGGCTTCCATTTTCTTTGTTTCTTTTTCCTTCCCTTGTTCTGTTTCTTTCTCACCCCCAAGATTCTGATTCTTGATTCTTGAATATTTCCCTAACAGAGTTTCGAGCTTCCACCATTTGTTTCCGTTCTGATTACCTTCGCCCCCTGCCATCGTCTCTTCTTCATTGCTCCTATGGCTATCGCTGCCATTGTTACTGTGGTTGTTCAAATTTCTTTGGAGCATCGCTACAATTGTGTCAAATTGCTTCCGACTCTCCGCCTTTTCTTCTTCCAAGATCCGTCTCAGTTCTTGGCGTTCTCGCTGATCTTCATCACGACTCCTCCTCAAGTCATTGAAACCGCGCTCAAGAGCCTCAATTCTTGCATCCATCCTTCGCGTATGGACCATGTACCACTCCCAGAAAAGAGAGCTTTGATACCAGTTGATAGGAACCAACTGATATTACTATAGAAATTAGGGAAATTCCCTTACAAAATGTGTAATCCTAGAGTATTTGAGAGACTCTAGACTCTCCCAATGCCCACAGGCCCCAACTATTCCCAAAATACAAGATATCCCCCTCTTTCAATCTATCCTCTTATTTATAGGCAACATGCCTTATCTCCCTTAACTAACTCCCTAACTCACCTACTAACCAATTAACTAATTAACTAACTACTTAGCTAACAATATCTAACAGTCCACTAATAAAATCCCTTTTGTATCTATCTCTCTCCTCTACATGACTACACGAGAGAAAAAAATGACATGAGAGAATCCTAATCCTCAGGTTGAAGCATCCTAATTACAATTAGGACTAATTCTTAAGAAGGTCCAAGAATCATGTTAACCAAATAACGTCCAAGAATCATGTTAACCAAATAACGAGGTTCGTGACTTTGTTCAATGTAAATCAAGAATTGCTCCTAAGCATCTTATTCCAGTAGCAAATCAACTAATGGGCTCCATTCTAAATTCAAGAGTTGCTTACCCAATTAGCCATGACAGATGCAAATAATAAACCATCAATCAACACATCCCCCAACATTGCACGATCCAACAATGTGCTTTTATTTATTTTGTTACAACAAACTGCACAAGTGTTGATATATAGAACATAGGAAAATGCTTGGTGCACAACACCAAGACTCAAATAACCTCACATCAAGAGTAAGTGGAACTTTAGAGTGTATGTTTGCACAAAACAAGATGGGACCAACTATAAATAAGATGATAAAAACTAAAACCACACAGATGTGAGGTTATGAGAGTGTAAGTATGTGTGTAGCGTTATTCTATAACATATTAAGGAGCCAGATTAGTTACAAACAACAAGTCAATATCTGAACAAAACACAACAAATTCACTGTTAGGATGGATAAGAGTAAATCTTATCATGATAAATGAAATCCTCTAGAGAGTGGACCACTGAGAAAATAAATATTAAAAAGGAGGATTGAATCTAACAACACGTACCATTACTAGGACCACTCGTCCACTCCAATCCCTAGTTCTCGATGCACATATCTCAGAATCCCCAAATCATAGAATACTTTCATTTGTGAAAGACAGTATCTTCCAAACTAATCCAGACAACAATACTTGAACTATGCATTTGCATTTATCCACACGATTATACGAGAGTAGATGATCAAGCTAAAAAGACACCCAGAGGCAATAAGCAACCAAGAGGTCCAAAACTGTGTGTACCTAATTAAAAGGCTGGCAAGTCAGTATAGGCAATTCAGATTATCAGACCTCACTATGATTAACTATAATAGAGTATAGCCTAAGCTAGCATAGAATCCCTGTAAACATAACCGAATATGCTGAGTCAGCAGTATTCGGTTATGATAATTAGTTATGGCAGTTAGGCAGTTAGCAACAGCTGTCAAAATAACTCAAGAGCTGTTAGAAGCTCAAAGATATAAATACATAGCCTTCTCTGTAATTGACACAACTGGAAAACTGAAATACAGTTACAAAGAAAATTGATTCTCTCTCTTTCTCTATCTTTCTTCTTCTACTTTAGTTTTCTTTGCTTCTACCCTAGTTTCTGTTTCGATTATGGTATCTTGAGCTAAATTCTGGACCATGGCTGCTATCGGAAATCCTTTCGCTGAGAATGTCGCTGCATCTCTGACGCCATCGTCTTCCCCAGCCAACTTCAATCCATCGCTCTCTGTTAAGCTAGACGATCAAAACTTCCTTTTATGGAAGCAACAGGTGGAAGCCGTCGTCATCGCTCATAAACTTCATCGGTATGTTGTGAACCCTACGATTCCTACATGACCAAATGTTGTTCACGTGGTTACTCAGCTCGCTTTCGTCAACGATTCTTCCTCGATTCTTAGGTTGCAAACACTCGCATGAAGTCTGGGACAAGATTCACAAGGGTTTCTACGCGCACCTTCGCGCCAGAGTGAGGCAGTTTCGATCTGAACTGAAAAATACCAAGAAAGGTACAAGAACCATCTCTGAATACTTATTAAGAATTCGTGCCTTAGTTGACTCCCTCCAAGCCATGGGCGATCCGATCTCAGAACAGGATCACGTTGACACAGTGTTGGAAGGACTTCCTGAAGAATACAACACTTTTGTAATGATGATATATGGCAGAGGCGATTCCCCTTCGATTGACGATATCGAAGCCTTATTACAAATTCAAGATTCACAACTAGAAAAGTTTCGTCAAGAATTGCCTACTGGCAGTACAGTTTCAGCTAATGTTGCTGATGCCCCAATTGCTGCAAATGTGAACCCTAACAGTGATCACCGAGGTCAATTTGATGCCCAACGTGGTAGCTTTCGAGGTTCTTATTGCGGAAGAGGAGGCAGAAGCAGAGGCAGATGCCGTGGTCGCGGAAACAAACCTACCTGTCAGCTTTGTGGGAAGTATGGTCATGACTCCTTTAACTATTGGCACAGGTTTGATGAGACCTTCGTTCCTCCACAGCCTCCTCCTTCCAATCAACAAGGGCAATATACACCTAATCCAGCACCAGGCATTCTACCTTTGCCGAATTCTCAGTCAAATGCTCAGTCAAGTGCACACATGGCTGCTCAACCTACTCAGTTTTCTAATAGTTCCAGGAATAGTGATTACAATGAAGCAAGCCATTTTCAAGGTCAAACATGGTACCCTGATTCTGGGGCAACTCATCACTTAACTGCAGACTCTCAAAACTTCACTCATAGCACTCCTTTTGGTGGTCAAGACCAAGTTTTCATGGGTAATGGACAAGGTCTTGCCATTAACTCCATAGGCTCTTCTAAACTTTACTCTTCTTCAAATCCAATTACTACATTTTCTCTAAATAATCTTCTTCTTGTTCCCAAAATTACAAAGAACCTAGTGTCTGTATCTCAATTTGCTAGGGATAATAATGTTTATTTTGAATTCCATCCATACTCATGCTTTGTTAAATCACAGGACTCTAGCAGAGTTTTGCTTGAAGGCTACCTTGGAAAGGATGGCCTCTATTACTTCAGCAATCTCAAAGTTCATCAAGACTCTCACTCTCAGCCTCAGTCTACATCAAGTTCCTCTCTAGCTAAGTGTCAAAGTATTCCTGCTTCTGTAAATACCTCCAATGTTGTATCCCTTAGTCCTAATTCATACAACTCTTGGCATTGTCGTTTAGGACATGCTCATTTCAATGCTGTAAAAACTGTGTTACAGTTGTGTAATATTCCCTTAGTCAATAATAGAGTGATTTTTGCAATGCCTGTTGTATTGGTAAGGCCCATAGATTGCATGCCCCACCCTCATCCACTGTCTATCATGAATCCTTTGAATTAATTCATACTGATCTATGGGGACCAGCACCCTTTCAATCCTCTTGTGGCTATAAATACTACATTACTTTTGTTGATGCTTACACACGATTTACATGGATCTATTTCCTTAAACAGAACCTAATTCCGCACCTGAGCCTCATTCCTCACCTGCACCTAATCTCTCTCCCGCACCCTCTCCTCAGGATTCAGGTTCTGGCCACTTCCCGATATCTCCAACCACTACTCCTACTTCATCTCTGTTTAGCTCTAATGATTCTCATCACTCTCCCGTGTCTGTATCCCAACATGAGCCATCTCCATCTACTATTAATTCTGCTGCAGCCCCTGCTGATCATCCCTCCAGTAACTCTTCCTCTACAACTCAGTCCTCTTCCCCTCCTCCTGACAACACTCATCCTATGCTCACTCGGTCTAAAACTGGTTGTCTTCCTCCTAAGGTCTTCCTAGCTCATCTTGAGCCTACATCTGTCAAAGCAGCCCTGTCTAGTCCTCACTGGCTTGCAGCCATGAAGGATGAGCACACTGCTCTCCTCAAGAACAACACTTGGTCCCTTGTTTCCTTACCTCCAAATAGGAATGCTATTGGGTGTAAATGGGTCTTTCGTGTAAAGGAAAACCCGGATGGTACTATAAGCAAATATAAAGCCTGGTTGGTTGCTAAGGGCTTCCATCAACAGCACGGTTTCGATTTTCATGAAACCTTCTCTCAGGTTGTTAAACCAGTAACTATTCGGATCATTCTCACTTTGGCTCTCACAAATAAATGGGCAATCCAACAAATAGATGTCAACAATGCCTTTCTAAATGGCTTATTACACGAAGAGGTGTACATGATACAGCCCCCAGGGTTTGAAAACAGAGATAAAACTCTTGTTTGTCGCTTGAACAAGGCACTTTATGGTCTGAAACAGGCCCCTTGGGCCTGGTATGAACGGTTAGCCTCTACTTTGGTTCAGTTTGGGTTTGCTGCCAGTCGCTATGATCCATCCTTATTTGTCTATGCCAAGGACAACATCTCTGTCTTTGTCCTAGTCTATGTGGACGATATTATTATCACTGGGTCATCCACTGTTTTTATCAATGACCTGATAAAGAAGCTGAATGTTGAATTTGCTCTAAAAGAACTAGGATCTCTTGACTATTTCCTAGGAGTGGAAGTCAAACATCCGTCCCCAGGTACCCTGCTGCTAACTCAAACCAAGTACATTCGTGATCTTCTTGCCAAGGCACATATGACTGAAGCCAAGGGAATCAGCTCCCCTATGGTAAAGCAACTGTAAACTGTCAAGGTTTGGGACAGATACTATGTCCGATCCTCAGCTGTACAGGTCTATAGTTGGTGCTTTACAATATGCTACATTAACCAGGTCAGATATTGCCTTTAGTGTGAACAAAGTATGTCAGTTTATGTCTAATCCTCTTGAAACACACTGGCAAGCTGTTAAAAGGATTCTCAGCTATCTTAAAGGGTCTCTCTCACATGGGCTACTGCTCGGGCCAGCTCCTACCTCTATGCCCTTTTCTGTCTGCCTACTGTGATGCTGACTGGGCCAGTGATCCAGATGATCGTAGGTCCACTTCTGGTTCATGTGTCTACTTTGGTCCCAACCTGGTTTCTTGGAGTTCAAAGAAACAGCCACTAGTGGCTCGGTCTAGTACAGAAGTAGAGTATAGAAGCATGGCAAATACAGTCGCCAAACTATCCTGGATACAGTCATTACTATCTGAACTCAAGATTCCTCACACTATTCCTCAACTCTACTGTGATAATCTAAGTGCTGTGTTTCTAGCACACAACCCTGTCCTTCATGCCCGCGCAAAGCACATTGAACTTGATATTCATTTTGTAAGGGAAAAGGTTCTCTCTAAAGCACTCACTGTCCATCATGTTCCCAGTGGTGATCAGCTAGCAGACTCACTCACAAAACCTCTCTCATCAGCTCAGTTTGCTGACTTAAGGATCAAGCTCAACGTTGTATCTTTGCAGCCACCACCTTGAGCTTGAAGGGGGGCTAATAGAGTATAGCCTAAGCTAGCATAGAATCCCTGTAAACATAACCGAATATGCTGAGTCAGCAGTATTCGGTTATGATAGTTAGTTATGGCAGTTAGGCAGTTAGCAACAGCTATCAAAATAACTCGAGCTGTTAGAAGCTCAAAGATATAAATACATAGCCTTCTCTGTAATTGACACAACTGGAAAACTGAAATACAGTTACAAAGAAAATTGATTCTCTCTCTTTCTCTATCTTTCTACTTCTACTTTAGTTTTCTCTTCTTCTACCCTAGTTTCTGTTTCGATTAAACTAGGTAAATCATGTTACCTGTTCATGCCTGAATGATGATGTGCTCCCCGTGTTTCCATTGCAGCTTAGAAATTCCATTCTGGACCATATTCATCATCCAAAAAGTTCAAAGTTCCTTGTCCTATATGCACACATCTCCAATTGTAAGTTTATACATTTGACCTAACAACTGTATTTAAAACTATAATTAAAATAACATGACAAAGTGCATCCAACAATAAAAAATAGCCAGCAAAGTCACCAACACAATTATTTCATGTGAGAAAGCAATTAAATGTATCAATTCAATCTGCATTAGTGGCCCAATGTTTGATCTGAGACATTTACCACTCAATTCTTAACCTTCAAATTTCATATTACTACACATAATCCCTAGAAGCACAAGATTTCCTGTAAATTAGTAATGAAAAAGAGTGCAGTAAACTTTGCATATTGTTTTAGGGGCAAGGCAAAACCTAAAAGCTTAATCACCACATTTATAAATTCTGTCAGGAACGAAGCTGAGAAACACACTAGTGACAAGGTTTCTGCTAGTCCTTTCAGGTGATATGAGGGAGCCTGATTATATAGAAATTCTTGCACAAACCTTTCACTAGTTAGGACCCTGCCACAATATCCTCTTGGAAGTTGCTTCCTATGTTATACCTTTCTCATCTATTTCCTTCAATGAAAGAACCAAGGGCACCTTGAAAGGGACAAATTAAATCAAGTTTAACATCATCTAAAACCCTTTTGTTTCAATTTGAGCATCTTTATATGTTGTAGAGTTATATAACCAGTATCAGCATGTCTTTTCATCCGAGTTTCTTTCCCAAAGGCATTGAATGCTTGATCACTGTTATTAGCTTGGCAAGTTATGACCATCCACTAAAGCATTTAATCAAATTGTAAGTATATATAAATTACACAAAGAAAACGATGTTAGCATTTTGCAGCTATCTTCTACTGTCTCTTCTCTATGATGGAAGAGGACAGCATATAATCTGCAATAAGATTAGAAGGAACTAAACATTGTAATCATTCTGCACATAATATAATTTTGTTCAGTATTGAGTTTCTACAATCAGATCATTGTTGCAAGGTGCACACTTTTTCCCATTAAATTTTCAAAACATGATGTCAGCTAAAAGGAAGGGGGACTGAACTTTCACTGAACTTCACCTGATTTTTGGAGAAGCTACT
Source organism: Sophora flavescens (assembly GCA_030762895.1). NCBI lineage: Eukaryota > Viridiplantae > Streptophyta > Magnoliopsida > Fabales > Fabaceae > Sophora > Sophora flavescens. The sequence continues at coordinate 166,915,836 of CM061066.1, read as the reverse complement.
GACATCCTTCCTTCTTCACTCTACTAACGCCACTCAAATACTTAATAAGCCTTTACTGTGTTTGATATCCTTCATCATTGGCACCCTTGGACAAGATCTGCAGTACTGTGCCCTTGGTAATCCAGGCAGTCATTTCTGGCTGTTGTTCAAAGGGATTAAGAGGATGCTTGTTTCCGTCCTCAAGCTGCACGCCATACACAAATGGTAATTTAAGGGTAAGGAAACTCTCTGGTGGTAAGATCACCTGACATCCAAGGCTGAATTGCAATTTTCGTTCACGATCTGGAACTGATAGAGGCAGGCATGATGTCTACAAGGACAAAATTGCTAGAATATTATACAATTGAGCAGAATAACAAAAGGGACAGCAATCTCAATATATTTTTAGAAATCCAAATGCTGGGATAAGAGCAAAGCATGCAAAACATCTCAGCCACGTAGATTTCACTCTAATAATGAAACTCATTCAGGGATAGCAGCTAATAAATCACAGGTAACTCAAAAGGCTTTCGAATTCTCTGCTGATTATACGATGCTTTCATTAAAGTAATCCGAGCAATTACAAAGATGAAACAATGGCATTAGACAAATAATTCATATACAAACACCACTTGGGCCTACAGACTACACAACGGAAGGTTGTTCCCTCCCATCTTAAAACACCCATTTCTTGAGAAGGTTCAATTTTATCTACCTGAAGCCCTAGCATTTTAAATATATGAAATTATTGTTAATTTACATTCAATTTTTCAAGAAATGCACACTGGAAGGAGAAAGACATACCTCAAATTGTACGACTGGGCATGTTGCTAGTATCACAGGAAACGCAGGTGTCACCTACAGCAATATCTATAGATCAGGTTGCTGGACTAATGATAATTTCAAAATAATGATTATCTCAACATGGGGAAACAAATTAGCATCAATATCATGGAGCATCCAATACATACACATGTAAAAACAAACACGAACAACACAAAGGAAGCATGAATTGGATGTATAAACCATCCCAGGGGTAGCAAAATGATCACTTGCGACTAATGCCCAACAAGTAAGAATCAATGATAAACCTCTCATCAGTCACCAGTTAATAATTCAACCTTGATATGCCAAATCGTAAAACAAACTCCCTAAAAAGTAACGGTGGTTTTTAACATTTTGTTTTAAGAAGAAAGCCAGTATTTACATCACATGAACTGAAAATATTTCTTAATCTATATATTGCCTTTCTTCAAATATATCACAAGCATCAATTTTGTCATAGAAACTGGCACCCTATCAACCAATGATTCCTCACCTTGAAGTACATCTAAAGAAATTTTAGTTTATCTTAAGCAATATAAAAGAAAATGAAATTATTTAATGAGGTGAAAGCAATGAAATTCGCTAGCCTAGAAAGCAATATCCCATTTGTCTTTTACATAATGCAAATGTGCAACATGGACACAGGGTGAGAAACATACACAACCATTAGATTGGTGTGTATTAAGATCTTCCCCATGAATTTCATGGGGGAAGTGACTAGTTTGAGCGACCCCCATAGGTTTATAATTATAAAAAACCAAGTAAATGATAAAACACACTCCAAAATAGAACATGCTTCAGTATTAATATACATTATGTTAATAGGAAAAATTCAATTACGCAAATTGGAAAAATTAAAGTGATTATATGAGCAGCAATTCATACCAGAAAAATTCTTTTAAGCTGTGAGATACCACTGGCAAACATAACCTTTGGTGTATCCTTCTTATTCCTAGAATGCCTGCAGTGAGGACAGATCATGTAGAGAGGCAAATTTCGATTCAACATGGAGAGTGCACAATCATGACCATCCATGCTAATAGCTTGAAGATCCCCTCCAAAATCTTTCATAAGATTAGGGTGTTTTGCCAATATGGATGTCAAATTTTTTCCCTTCAGTGGAATGGAAGTATCTATTAGTCCATCCGAATTCAAATCACCATTAGGAATCATTTCATTTGATTTGTCCACATCTCTATCCTTATTTATGGATGCAGCAAGACTTTCATTTGAGCTTTGATTAACTTTGCCCCAAGAATCATTCTCGCTTACTTTAGTATGATATGCTTGATTTCTACTGGCACGATCCGTAGAAGATGTATGTGATTCTTCAGATAATGAGTACAAAGATCCAAGTTCAGTGAGATGTTCTGCATTTAACAGGAAACGGTGGCCATGGGGGCACTCATGCTCGAATCCAAAATATACTATTACATGCTTTGAAGCAGAATGTGATTTGCTCCTTTCATCACTATTCAAGTATACAGGAACAACATTGCTACCTATTCTCAAAAAAGGGTCACCATCTCTGCAGCTACTATTGCCATTACCATCAAGAGGTCCCTGAGTAAACGATATATCTTGAGAACTTTGAGACACCTGATGATCGATCACTGCATTAACCCGTTCTGCATTCTGATTACTTGGCCTGCTTTGCTTCATACCCTTTTCTGAACCTGATGTAGGCAATTTCCTTTGCTGAAGAGGAGGGAATGCTGAATCAGCAGCCACTGATCCAGCAACAACCTCAGAGAAAGGTTTTCTCATTTTGAAAATAGGAAAACCTCTACCGAAACTCATCTTTTTATCATCAGCCTTGATAATATCTAAAGATGTTCTTTGGTCTTCCACTCCATTCTGGACAGCAGGGTGGGATTGTCTAACACCAGTTTTCTTTGTGTCTGCAATATACTCCACCTTGAGCGGCCTAGTTACTGAACCTTGCTTTGCTATACTTTCTATAGAACCATTTGGTCTTTTCTGTTTCTCTAGGTATATTGACCACTTCAAAAGAAATTTCTGGGTGGCACAAAATCCACTTTGAAGTAAGCCTTTAGAAGGTTCATAGTATCTTGCACCCCCAGTACGAAGCAAACTCCAAGCTGAAGATTGAATAGGTCCTGTAACTTTTATTTCTGGTAGTTTGACTGCAGGAAGTAGCTTATCACAGTCAGAGAAGCAACTAGCATCAGCTGATTCAAAATCAAAGGGATCAGGACGTAATTGTCGGGAACGGCCGCAAGCACAAGCATGAAGGAAAAAATAGCCACTGGAATGTGGCTTGGGTGAAGATTCTACGTCTGAAATACCGACCTCAACATCATGTCTTTGGTGCATGCATGGTTTGCCTGTCAAACTAACAGCATCACATAGCTGCCTTCCTGATTTCCAAATGGAAGTGCATTCCTCTTCCAACTTTTTTGCAAAAAGTTGCACTGCAGGTCCTTTTACCATTGAGTGAAATGCATGCAAAGCCTTATCTAAATGGGCTTCGTGCTGTGAAGTAGGATAACAAGCAGGCAAATCTTTCAGATAAATTTCCTTTGCGGCTGGAATGGCTCTCTGGCACCACAAAGTTGAAAACTTACTGTTCAGCCCTCTGCCACTTTGCAACCAAGATACTGCAACATCTACAGGATTTGTACCCTTCAAAGACCCCTCTACTGCTGGTGAAACTGTGTTCCTTGGACGTGGTTTTCTTTTAATAATTTCAAGTTCATCCAAACAACCCCCTTTTGCACAGAGAATTTTACTCAAGATATGATGACTAGAAGTTAACCAAACTTCCAAATTGGGAAGATCTGGAGTAGTAAATGTTTTCCCTGATGCAGCTGAGGCAGCAGCTGCAGCTGCTGCAACAGCAACCATACCAACACCAGCAGCTGACCCACTGTTAGTATTTACTAGACCCCCTCTCCCTCTCAAAATATCAGATTGCCTGTAAATGAACTCCTTAACAGATATTAAATCTTCTTTGCTTGCACTTTGACCATGGCTTTCTAGCAGAAGAGAATCTGAAGTTGCTTTCCCGTTTAGGACATCTTCAACAAGTCCAGTGGCAAACTCAAGAGATTCACCTCTTTGATTCGAAAACTGATCTAACAAGACAACTGCCCTTGATGCATCAAGTGAAAACAAAGGTGCAGAAGATGAAGTGCCCCCAGTTCTCATACCAGAATGAGTTATTTCAGAACCAGATAATGTACGACATTTCTTAATCAGAAAGCGAATTTGTGCTTCAAGAGATGACTGTAGTTTCTTCCTAAATCCACCTTCAGATCGGCTTGCAGGGCGTGCCAGAACAACTACTGAACCAGAACCTTTAGCAGACAAGTTTGTCTTGGCTACACTACCCAAATTAGAAGACTGACTATGTGAAGAGGCATCTGAAGAGTCCTCCCCATTTGTGCTGGAATTTGGTAAATTAGAGAAGTCATCAAGGAATACAAACAGTGTGACAGGTATACACTGTCCTGGAAACAAAGAAGTATAAGAACCTAAACCTGACATGAGAGATATGGCTGACGCATTGCGACCCAAGTTTCCACCACCTCTACCAGGAGAAGCATTGTTTGTTGACGAGGTAGGCCGTGAGGATGATGAAGAGGAATGCGACCTAGACGATAAGGGTGCGGTAGTTTGGGATTTTAGAAATGGAGCCATAGCATGCTTGGCTGCTTGGAGCACCCGAAAATTCCTTAAAACCCTAGTCCCAAAGTGTGAACCCTCCTGAATATATACGATAACATGGCAAACCTGCATCTCTAAGTTGTCAATTACACCAAGTACACACATTATATACTTGTAAGTACAAAGACATACCCTGTTATTAGCTATATCAAAAAACAAAAACAGTAAAATCAATGTTCCTAATCCATTTGTAATTCTGAAAATTTGAATCCTACTCTAATAACATGTTTGGAATTGATTATTTTGGTGGAAATAATCGCTTTTATTTTGTTGTTGTGAAAATGCTGTCTCTGTAAGATTTATAAACACAAAATAATATAATCCAAACACTAATTCAGCAAATTTTGCAAAAGAAACAAAGGATTGAAACTTTAAAAGAACTAGTATGCAATTTAGATGTCAAGATTAAGCTATTGATATTGCAATAATTGCAGCAACAACAAAAAAAAAATTTGAACAGAGAATAGAATGGCTTACAGTGAACATGAAAAGCATTCCTTGAAGGTCACCGAACTCGTGTTCTTCGACAACGGAATCGAATCCCGGTGATGGCTCATCGAAGCCATGAGCGACGGGACAGCGAGCGGAACAAAACTGAAGGAAGAGAATCCCCTTATCGTGGTCGTGGAAGTAGCTGATTCTTCTCCGCTTGAACCAGTCACTGGCGGCAGAATCGTCGTCGTCGTCGAGGAGCAACGGCTTGTCGAGATTGCCGGAGCCGAAAGCGTTGGAGTCGATGACGCGGTTGAGGAGGTGAGACGAATCCTCCTGGCGGCGTGCGATGAAGCCGACGACGACGACGCCGTCGGAGCGAGGGAGGGAGGGCGGTGGCGCGTGATCGGAGAGATAAGATGAAGGTTGAGATGGAGACGGAGAAGGAGGAGGGCGAATGAGGACACGAACGGGAGAGGGAGAGGGAGAGGGAGAAGGTGGAGGGTTTGGTGGTGCCTCCATTAACGGAATGGAAGAAGAGAGGTGATTTTTTGTTTTTGTTTTTGGTTTTGGTTTTGTTTGGTTTCTGAGATTTGAAGTGCTCCCTCCTTCATTCTCTTGTTTTTCTCAATTCGTTTGGTCATTTTGTTTTCACTTCCTTTAGCTCTTTCTTCTACTTTGCACTTCCATTGCATTTGCATCACTTCTTCCCTATTTCTAACGTGGACTTTTTAGTTCAAGATTCAAGTTCCTGTCTGGTCTAAACGCTTCAACTATAAGTTTAAATAGATAAAAACAAAAAAGTTACAAAAGCATTTGCATAATGAGTAATGTTACACACTTTCACATTTTAATTGAAATTGATTTTAATAGAATTAAGTACGTGTTTGGTTACACGTCCAATCCCCTCAAACGTGAGTTTGTAGTGGTCAAACTCGGATTTGACCAGCTATCAAGTTGTTTGGCAACATATGGAAAAGTGATTTCTGGGCATCATAATCACGTCTTCACTGAAGCTGCCATGACTAGCTTCTGCTTCACATAAAAATCGATTTTGCATATGAACAGAGGGCAGTTATCCTATATACCCTTCCTTGCAGCCCATTAGCCACTCACAAGTCATACACTGGGCTATGTCACACCAACGCTTCCATCTGTGATTGGAATGAACAATCAGGACTAAATACAAATGGAGATGGTGATGTTATTGAAGAATCTTCAAATTTAATACTTTTGTTGTCTATTTAATCAATTTTTTAATTTTAATATGTTATGCAATTTAACCAGCATATAAAGAAATCTAGTTATCCCCCTTTCTCTCTCTCTATATATATATATACCCGTTTTGGTAATTATACACCCAAAAGCAATTTTGATCCAAACTATCCAAATAACAAGAGTTGATAAAAATCATTTTTTCCATGAAGTCATCCAAACATAAATCACTTCACTGTCAACTCACTTTTAACCAAAATCAATTCTGCAAAATCAATTCTTCTCAAAATCACGTTTGTCAAAAGTTTATCCAAACACACACTAAGTTTGATTCGAATGATTTATGTTTGGATTTTTTATTTTGAAAGTAAGTTTGATGTAAAACTTAATCTAATTTGAGGTTAAAAATCACGTTTGGTGACAGAAACTATAAATTCTAGCTTCAAGTTAGAATTGATTCCAGAGACAAAATCAATTCTAGGCAAGAACACTCAAACATATCAAAATCAATTTTTTTTCTCTGAGATTACTTTGCCTCTAACAAAAGTGAATCCAAACATGCATTATATTTCATATAACATTTGTGTTATTTGTACAACATTTTGGGACAGCATCAATGATTAATACAATTCAAAATTGTCGTAAATAATACGGTAAACTTAGTTAATGAGTACATATATAGTAAATTTATAACTCATTAACCCCCTATTGAATTATATTAACTGTACTGGCCGAGGAGTAAAACCCGGTCACCGAGCTTGGATACTCGATCCAACCAAGGCGGGAAGGATAAAATATCGATATTATCTTTATTAATCCTGATATTATCTCAAACAACCTTATCCGGTTGGAAGAGATAATATCCCTTAAATTAAGGGATAAGATATTGATATTATCCTTAAATAATCCTAATATTATCTCAAATAACCTTATCCGGTTAAAAGATAATATCCCTTAAATTAAGGAAATCACATCTCAAAGAAGATTTAAGAGATAAAAGGAGATAAATCCAGATCTCTTAAAGATGGGGATCCTGTTATAAAAAGAGGAGAACCCAATAGAGAAACTCACTTTTCACTAACCCCGGTGACTCTCCTTTAAGCGTATTAAAGAAACTAGCTCGACCAAGAGACTATTGAAGAGTCCTTGCTCGCTGGTATTCATCAGATACAAGATTAAGGGATTGAGATCACCGTATGGCCAAGGGTTGAACCTAGAACTACGTCTGTCTTTGATTCCTATTGGGATACGTAGAACCGGAATACAATATTCTGTCAAGCCATAATCTAAAACAACCCTCATTGTTCACTCTTGGTTTAACGTTCTACGGCGAGATTCCAGCAAGTCGGATCTCGGCAAGAACATTTGGCGTCCACCGTGGGGCCGAGGTAAACTTTCCCCGGCCGCATATTTATCGACATCTGGGGATGATTGATCGATGATCAGTACAAAAAATTTCGTGGCAACGAAGCCTCTTAAAATTCGGCATTCTCAATTTGAACAGAGGCAACTCATCTCTCATGGCCTTACAAAGTCGACCTCTAACATACTGGGCAGAAGTGAGTCCACTCGGCTCAAACCGAGTTTGGAAACTCAGTCAATATAGGTTGCACATACAATAAAAGAAAGTCTCATTCAAAAATAATGGAGACGAGGAAGGAATATATATGGTGCAAGAGGTGGTGAAAATATGGTAATGGTTTGCAAGGACACCATCTTGATGCTCTCCACCTAGTCACAGGCTAAGAGATAAAGAGCTCGGCCACCAAAGCTTGGCCTCGGAGAGCTAAAGACTTAGAGAGCTCGGCCACCACAGCTCGGCCTCGGAGCTCGGCCACCATATCTCGGCCTCGAAGCTCGGCCACCACAGCTCGACCTCGGAGAGCTAAAGAAGATGTCTCAGAGCTGAAAAAGATATCTTAGAGAGATCGGTCACCACAGCTCGGCCTCGGAGCTCAGCCAGTACAGCTCGACCTCGGAGAGCTGAAGACTTGGAGAGCTCGGCCACCACAGCTCAACCTCAGAGAGCTGAAGAAGATGTCTCAGAGAGCTGAAGAAGATATCTTAGAGAGCTCGGCCAGCACAGCTCGGTCTAGGAGAGCTCGACCATATGGGCTTGAGGGAATGCCTAAATCAGAGGTCGCGAAATGCTCAGGTGATATGGTTCTTTAAATCTAGGTTAAATCTAATATGATTTGATATGTTTTGCTCCACGCCTTTAATGTTGTGTTATGTAGCATCATATCATATTATTTACATATTTGAGCAAAGTGATGTTCGGATGATACCACTTCCAGAGTCACAAAATTTGCGACTACAAAGTGCTCGACCAAATGCCCACTGCTGCCATTGACAGAGAGTGTAGGCTACATCATTCTCCATGTGAACCGCCCAACGCCATACTTGATGATCCACCTTCTCCAGCAAATACAATGTTGTCGGCATTGAAGACACACTATGTTGTAATGATGCCTTCCTCTGGAGTTGGTTCTGTGATTCGTATTTTGGGCGTCACACGCCCCGAGTTTCCACAAGACTGACCTCTGTCTCGTTTCTGTTTAGACGCCCTCAAACTCTCATCTAAGGCTGAGCTCCGGCTCCCTTGAAAATAACAGGTCGAAGCTCCGTGCTTCCCTTTCCACAAGATCGAGCTTCGGCTTCCTCAAAACTCACAGGTCGAGCTTTGCTCCCTTAAAAACTCACAGTTCAGCTCTGACTCCCGAAAGGTCGAGCCAAAACTCCCTCTCGAAATTTGACTAATAGGAAGACGAGTCGGAGCTCCTCAAATTAAAACCATAGAGGCCGAGTTAGACTCCCTCTATAAAAATCATAGAGATCGAGCTCAAGCTCCATTTAAATGGAAGAGTGTGGGGGAGAACATCTCCCTTGGAAAATAAAGTTCCATCAGCTCGAGCACTCAAACACCATACTAACTCACAAAAAACAAAGAGCCTAAAAAGGTGACCGAGCTAAAATCGATCAAGATGTTGTCGAAACACCGAACCTAAAAAGACAAAAGTCCTAAAAAGGTGACCGAGCTAAAATCGACCGAGCTGTTGTCGAAACGCCGGACCTAAAAAGGCAAGAGCCTAAAAAGGTGACCGAGCTAAAATCGACCGAGCTGTTGTCGAAATGCCGAACCTAAAAAGGCAAAAGTCCTAAAAATGTGACCGGGCTAAAAGCGACTGAGTTGTTGTCGAAACGCCGAACCTAAAAAGGTAAAAGTCCTAAAAAGGTGACCGGGCTAAAATTGACCGAGCTGTTATCGAAACGCCGAACCTAAAAAGGAAAAGTCCTAAAAAGGTGATCGAGCTAAAATCGACCGAGCTGTTGTCGAAACGCCGAACCTAAAAAGGCAAGAGCCTAAAAAGGTGACCGAGCTAAAATCGACCGAGCTGTTGTCGAAACGTCGAACCTAAAGAGGCAAGGGCCTAAAAAGGTGACCGAGCTAAAATCGACTGAGCTATTGTAAAAACGCCGAACCTAAAGAGGCAAAAACCTAAAAAGGTTACCGAGCTAAAACCGACCGAGCTGTTGTCGAAACGCCGAACCTAAAGAGGCAATAGCCTAAAAAGATGATCGAGCTAAAATCGACCGAGCTAAAGTCGAAATGTCGGATCGAAGTGGCCGACCAAGCTAAAATCGAAAGGCCGACCCTAAAAAGATAAGCAAGAAAAATATGAAATAGTTAACTATGATAGGGCCGAGCTCAAAAAGCTCATGAGGCCAAATAAAAACACCAAGCACAAAAGGCAAGTAAGAACTTAGGAAAGTTAACCGAGTAAATCCAAATGCTGGGTTAAATACCATAAATATGAAGTCTTTATCATCCATAAAGTAAAAGTACATAGGGCATAGCCAATAGTACAAAATATCTTAAAAATTTGCTGAGTTACTCATGGGCATTCCCATAAGCAAAGACCCCATCAAGGTTGGAACCAATAGTGTCTTCAGCTTGCGAAATAGCAATTGAGGATGAATCGAGCACGACCACTTCAGTTCCTCTGTTCTCCTCCTCTCCCACAACGCGCTCTTCATTATTCTCCTCTTCCTCATCATCGAGCTCGGACAAAGGAACCATTACGCCATCTTTATTAAAATCCTTACGCACTGAAAAAAGTCGAGATCGAGCAATGCTTCTTCCCTTGCACTAAAAATCCTAGACCGAGCAAAACACCTTCGCACCAAGGTAATGTCCACAGCAGATCATGCATATTAGAGGCCCAATAAGCTGGAATCCCAAGTAAGACTTGGCTACGGACGAAAATCCGAGCAGTGCTCGGCCAAGTAAGTCGACAACCCAATAAAGACTTGGTTCTACAAAAAAACAAATTTCCGAGCAATGCTCCCGAATCATAATCCAAAGTCTTCGGCACCAAAAAGTGTGTTAAGATATGTGGGTTGACATTTAAGCTCTTTCGCTTATTTCAAGCTCGGAGCTTGAGGGGCTTATGGGGATAAAGGAAGGATATTCTCAGAAATTACAGAGAAAGGATATCTCTTAGCCTACAGCTCGATTGTTATTATGAAGAACTTGTATGGAAAATATTTTCTCATACAAATTGGAAAATATATTAGGAAAGTTTATTCTGAGATACACCTTCAAGATCGGTAAAAATAATGACATTCAAGGTCAAGTGTCAAGTTAGTGGGTATTTCAAAATCCACCAGATGAAAGGGTTAAGAGCTACTCAAAGAAAATGTTAAGAGCTCTCAAAAGCTTTAACGACCGAGCTACATTCGGAAAAATGTGAGTCAAGTTCAAACTATCAAGATAAGCATCTTGAAAGCATCAAAAATTTCAGCTGAAATACAAGCCTGAGATAAATTCCTAATGACCGAGTTTGAGCTTGACTTTCCAAAAGATCGGTTCGAGCCTGAATCATTGATAAGTTGAATCTCAGTTACCAGCTTCTAAACTTGTCTTAACAAAGGTAAGATTGAAGTATCTTCTGTTCATAACATGTTACTGGCCGAGATGTGAACCTCAACCACAAAACTCGAGTACTGCCCGAGATGTGAAACTCGGCCACCGAGCTTGATTAGTCGAAGTAAGAGGATCTATGCAAATCCTGTACTTTATCGACACTAAGGACAAGCTCAGTTTCTTTCATAAAGCTTTTGCGCTCTTCTGAGCTCAAAGCTTGGGGAGCTTATATACTGGTCGAGATGTTAAACTCGGCCACCGAGCCTACCAAACTTAAATATTGGACGAGAAATAAAGCGAGATCACCAAACCCAAACAATCAAATGGAAATGATTACTAGACTCGCCCACCGAGCCCGCTGAACTTAAGAATTGGTCGAAATGTAAAGCTCGGCAACTTGAAACGTGAAGCTCGGTCGCCCGAGGTGTTCACCGAAGTAAAAGATGTATATAGATCGAAGTGTGAAGCTCGGTCACTCACCTTAGCCGATGTATGAAGATTGGCCATCAAACTGTGGCAAAAAGGGGAGAAGTCTTACTCAATAAATCCTGAACTCGGATAATTTTAAAGCCAAGCTCGGCTCCTGTCATGAAAACTTCTACGCTCCGTTGAGCTCGAAGCTTGAGGGGCTTGTGTACTGGTCGAGGAGTAAAACCCGACCACTGAGCTTGGATACCCGATCCAACCAAGGTAGGAAGGATAAAATATCGATATTATCTTTATTAATCCTGATATTATCTCAAACAACCTTATCCGGTTAGAAGAGATAATATCCCTTAAATTAATGGATAAGATATTGATATTATCCTTAAATAATCCTAATATTACCTCAAATAACCTTATCCGGTCAAAAGAGATAATATCCCTTAAATTAAGGAAATCACATCTCAAAGAAGACTTAAGAGATAAAAGGAGATAAATCCACATCTCTTAAAGATGGGGGATCCTATTATAAAAAGAGGAGAACCCAAGAGAGAAACTCACTTTTCACTAACCCATGTGGCTCTCCTTTAAGCGTATTAGAGAAACTAGCTTGACCAAGAGACTATTGAAGAGTCCTTGCTCCCTGGTATTCATCAGATACAAGATTAACGGATTGAGATCACCGTATGGCCAAGGGTTGAACCTAGAACTACGTCTGGCTTTGATTCCCATTAGGATACGTAGAACCGGAATACAATATTCTGTCAAGCCATAATCCAAAACAACCCCCATTGTTCACTCTTGGTTTGACGTTCTACGACGAGATTCCGGCAAGTCGGATCTCGGCAGGAACATTAACAATTAATGGATATATCAGTAGATGGTTAGTGCATTTCAACAGAAGGTTAATGAGGTATCCATTTACCACGTGTTTTCCATTAACCAAGTTCAACACATAATTAATCATAATTTTAAACCACATTATCATAATTTTAAACTGCATTAACCGTCTTGTAAAAAAATATATATTAACCATTGACAAAAAGTTGTCCCAAAAATTGATCCATTTGGTTGTATAAATAACATTTCTGTTCGTATAATTTCGTCAATTAGTACTTTATTTGGATTTTGTTCAGAGGTTCACATTCTTCTATCGGAAACACAATCATTTTAGTTGGAAGTGCGTTGACACAAACTATTGTGAGCTGCTTTCACGTGCAAAACGTGATTCTACTAGTATCCAACACGATTTCAAACATATATGTATCTCACCTCCAAAACAAAACAGAAAATTACTTTGGTGTATATATTTTTAGGTTTAATTGCTATGTTTCTTAAATTTTTTAAAGAAGTTTAAATAAATTCTTACTTTTTAAAAGTGCATGATTATATCCCTACATTTATAAAAAAAAAAATTATAACTATTTCTCCCCTACATTAAAGTTCTATTGCATATGTTTGGAAACAAAGTTTGATGTACGTTTGTCAATGTGATCTGTGTCAGCTCTGCCCTCATGCATCCAAGAGAAGCTATATTATGTAGCTTATGAGTCTGAACCGTGCTTTTGCTCTATTTTGATGTAGCTCCGAACGGGCAAAATGTACTTTCAAACATGCACTACAATGAGTATCGAGTGATTAGAATTACACAAGGGTTTAGAGAAGGAAATCAAGTTGTGGATTGATCAGTAAACTTCTCCCACTCTTAGGTTATGTTTGGATTGATGAAAGGTAATAGAATGGAGGGGGTGAAATGGAATGGAAGAGTGTTCCATTGTTTGGATAAGACAAAAAAGAATGGAATGTAATGGAAAAGAATGGAATGTATTCCACCCTATTCCATCATTTAGCTCCACTTTTATTCCCCTCCAATTTGGGGGGAATGGGATGGAATGAGAAATTAACTTTTTTAAAAATTATTAAATTACTCTTTTATCCCACCCTAATTCATATGATTAATCCCCACCCTCCAACGCTTCACTTCCTCTCTTCTCCTGTCTACCTTCCCTTCCACATTGTTGCAGGTCGGTGAGTTCAGTTCAGTGAGTACCCATTTCTCTTATCTCTCTTAACCTTCCCTTCCAACCTGTTATCACTAGTTAAGTTCGCTTCAATAAGTGCTCATTTTGCTTATCATGCTTTCTTTTAACTGCATATTTCATTCTGAAATATGCAGTTGTATGTTTATTGGCAGCATCAACAATTTGAAGCTCAAGAGTCATTGTCAATCTAGTGCCATGAAAGCATATTAGAAAACATATTAGAAAGCAGTGATATGGGGAAATGAAAAGTAGTTCTCATTTATGTTGAATTTGATATTTGATATTTGTATACAAGTTATAGTAGAGAAAAGACTTTATAATCAGGGGGGAATGACATGTATTAATTTATTTTTTATTTTATTAAAGTCATAATAAATAAATATTTGTATTTTAAAGTAAGGGTAATATAGGAATAAAGAAGTTATAACTCATTCCATTCTGTCTACTTCCCAAACGATGGAATGAGAATTTTGTTCCACTCCATCATAAAATATCCAAACGATAGAATGATATTTTTTATTCCGTTCCGCTCCATTCCACTCCATTCCATTATGTTTCATTCTGTTCCATTTCATCATCTTCCATTAATCCAAACATAGCTTTAGGGGCAGCCCTAAGATCTTGGTGTCCTATATGAATTAGGAAATTGATGTCCTTATGGTCATTTGAACATTGTCCTCCTTATATTTTTTCCCTAAAAGATCATTAATAAATCATTCATAATCAAAATTCTTTAAAAAGTCATGTTGTGTGGATGAGACCATTTCACAGAGAGAGAGAGAGAAGAAGAGAAAAAAGGGATGAGGGGAAAAGTTTAAATCAAAGAACAGTGTAACTGATGCTAGTAAGTATATTAATTTAAAGAGATATTATAATTCTAATATGCACTTTCCATATTATCCTCTATTAGTCTGTTGTTAATTTTTTAAACAAATTTTTTTATTGGTACATATTAATTATATGAAATATTATTTTAATATTTTTATAAACTAGTTAAATTTTTTTATATTACTTAATGCTCCCCTCAGATGGAGCCATGTGCGATCGCCTATCCTAAACTTGCTCAGGGCCACCACTACTTGCTATCCAGATATTGATTTGCATTATGTGTTAGTTTTTCCAGCATAAAATTTTTGTATGCTTGAATTCTTTGCCCTCCATTGCAAAAAATGAAAAAAAAAAAAAACTTTACTATAGCCAGATAAAATAAGATATCATGTTGTATGTAATAATCTTATCAATTTAATTGATATTTACTGTGAGACTCAAGATTTTTTATAATATCAATCAATCATAAACTGACACATCATTAAAAATGTTTAACTCTTAAATTCCCCTATAAGATAATTTGTGATTAGTTGTTAGTCTATAAAATTTTAGACCGACAATATATCAAAATTAAACTCAAATTTGATTATCATTTTTATTTTATTTTATCAATCGTCATGTTAGATGTATATCAACATGTGATTGGTCCGAGTTGTAACGAGCTCAGGCCCCTTAAGTAAGTGGTGAGGAGTTTGATCCACGACTATTGCGTATGGAGAAAATCTGGTTGGGAATGTTCCAGTACTTTGAGGGATTAGTCTTCGTAGTTGCGCGCAAATGATACCATGGTAAAAAAATCTTAGATGTATTGAAATTTAATATGTTGTTTAGGATGACAATTTACACCAATTTGTGGGGATCCCCGTGGGGAATGCCCCAAATGGGGCCGTGCCGGGGGGATTTTTTCCTCGCGGGGACGGGATGGGGAACAAAATCCCCCCTTAGCCAATTCGGGGACCGGGGGCCCCGCCTGATAATTCGATAGATTATGTGATTTTTGTGTGCTTAATGAGTGTGTTTTTACTCCCAATAATGCTAATTGATTGAGTTTTGTCCCTAAGTTTAGGTAATTTAGTTTTTTAATAATGTTTTATATATTTTAGTTTAATTTCATGTTTTTAGAGTTTTTTTTTTGGTCCAGAGGATATTTGATACCTGCCCCGATGTCTAGAGTCTCATGTTTTTAGAGTTAATCTAATAAGTTTTTTTACTTGTTTATTTTAATAGGAAATAATAAAGATCAAACGGAAATTTTGCATTGATCAATTTTAATGAAGAATGCTGAAAGCAAGTACTTTGGACACAATAGAAAAATGAAATTGGAAGTGGGCCATGCCATTAAAGAAGAAATTGTGGAGAGAAGCCCAGCTGAGACAAATGTTAATTCTTACAATTAAAAGACCAATCCAATTTGGATTGGTATTGGAAAGCATATGAAGCCCACACATGAGGAGGCTTGCTGGGAAGCTACTGGTGTGATGTGGTATTGAATAAAGAGGAAGATAAATTGGAATTATATTGACAATGTGAAAGGGAGCTCCAAAAGGACTTCAAGTAAAAAACAAAATGATATGGACCTTAATGTGATGCTACAAGGGGACGCGCACAGTAAGGGTCCTGGAGCCTCAGTGATTAAAAAAATAGAGAATAGAAAAGTAACAACAGCAGCAAAAACAAAAAAATAACGTACAGGGGGCTGTTTAATTGTTAAGAATGAAGGAGGCAGTACCTTGACGAATCGGAGGAACGGTAGAGTGAATAAAGAGGGTGCGCACCAGGGGAGCGTTACCAAGCAGGGAACGTGAGGAACCGGTGGGAGACAACAGCGTGGAAACGGTGCTGCCGAGCTTGATCATTGTTGGGATTATCTACATTTCAATGAGTTTTCTCCTCTCTCTCACTCTTTATTTCATTTGGTTTTTCCTTTTTAATTATGTCCGGCTAATTTTCTTTTATCAGGTAGATGGAACTGTATATTGACTTGTTCTAGGTTGTTTAATTTCAAGAGTTTATTCACCGTTTTCATGTTTATCTATTGTATGAATTATGCAATTAGGGAATTCGAATTCATAGTTGTTGTTTGTGAATAAACGATTTGCGCGTGTTACTTAGGAATAAGAACACAATCAAATTAACTTTTTTGAGTGGAAATCTTTCTTAATGCTTTTGCTATTTATCTAATACTCAAGGAATTGAATTATTAACTTAGACAGAAAGATTTATTCACCCAAGGAATCAGGGGATAAATTACAAAACTCAGTTTCTTGAAATTGGATAAACTGTTCCGTTAATTTTCAGGATTGAACAAGTAGGAAAGGCAGGGAAATCGATCCTATAACAATTTATTCTTGATTGTTAAAACCCAATTCTTCTGTTGCTTAATTTTCTCATTTGAAAAATACCAAAAATATTTTCTTTTCTTTGTTAAGTTGTTGTTCTTACTTATTGGCGAAAGCCAATTTCAAACGTTCAATCGCTCAAACGAAATTGAGTTGACACGTTAGTAGTTAACAGTTTAATCCACGAGGACGATATTTTTATTACTACAAAGTGATTTGGTGCACTTACCAATTTTGCTCAACACCGCCCCATGGAAAATACATATTTATCTTAAATATATATACATGTATTATATTATGGGTCCGTTTGATTCGCGATCTGAGGAAGAAACGACAAAGATGCGATGCAAAGATGCTGAAACAAGTGGTTGAGTTACAGCACAACTTTTTGTGATGTATGGTGTTTGTTAGTTGATGCACAGAACAATCGATTTTATACAGTATGTTGTTTGATATGCTTACGTACTGGACAGGACAACGAAAAATTTACTAAAATGCCATTTATACTATATAATGTTTGATGTGCATTATAAAAATATACTGAACAAGATTTTTATATTTTAAATACTTTTTTATTTATAATTAAATTATTATCAAGCTATCCTCTTATAATTTATTAATAATATATATTCTCAAGTTTTTTTTATATAATTAAGACATATTAAAATATATTATTAAAATGCTTATATAATTTATATAAAAAAATCAGAAAGACGTGCAGGGGAGAAAAATGGTCTTGGTGGGTTAATGGGAGGAAGACGTGACAAGTGAGGGGTTGGAGGATAATTTTGACATTTAATTTATTTTGTGTACACGACAAGTTTTTGTTCTTTGGTTAAGTGGGTAACAAAACTTTAAGGTTTTGTCCAGTCCATCATCTTGTTTTTGTCCTGTTCATAAACCAAATTAAAAATCAAACATGTAACAAAATGATTTGTACTGTACTGTCCTTTAAAAAATAACAAATCAAACGGATCCTATATCTATTAAAATAGTATACCTCACATATTGGAGCGTTGGAAAAGACATGGAAAAAATTTGATATTATAGTTTTGAAACTTTTGTAATGTTTATTTAAATATCACGTTTATATTATTTGAGTTTGAATTTATTATAATTTTAAATTTAAGATTTATTAATATATATTTTTTAATTTTATTAGATTTTAATTTATGATTTTATAATTTTTTAATAAATGTCGGAAGTCCTCGTGAAGATTGCGAGTATTCAACTCCCACATCGGGGATCGGCGCCCCGTCCCGTCCACATCCTAGGGTTGTTTTACGAAATAAATAAAAGTTGAGGGGTATTGTCCATTTAAATTTTTTATCAGAATTGTCCATTTAAATTTATGTAAGGCTGATATAGTAGATGGCTTAGCCACCATTAAGTCAAAGTGTTGCATTATTTATGAGTATTCATCACAGCTTACAAGTCAACCTCCATAATCATATTCATCTCTGATCTCTTTGCATTACGTATTATTATTCACAACAAGCAAGCAAGCAAGCCCAATGCAAGCAGCATTTGCAGCCATGGCGGCAGCTCACACTATTCTCTCAGCAGCGCCGCCATTTGAAGTGCCTCTGTTTTCTTCCTTCCCTGCTGTCACCGCCGGTGTTTCCCAATCCATAACCGTTGCCGCCACTCCCTTTAAGCCCCTCGCAGTCGTCGCTGCTACCAAGAAAGCCGTCGCCGTTCTCAAGGGCAATTCTCCCGTTGAAGGCGTCGTCACGCTCACCCAACAAGACAATGGTTCGTTTCTCACTTTCACTACAAACTTGGGATTCAAGTAGTTGTAATATAAAAAATTCGATCAGAAAACTCAAACTTTGAATCATCCCTTTCTTCAGAATGTAAAAATTCTGCAGTTGCTTCTGCTATTGAAGATGAATATAATGCACCAAAAAGATGGAGAAATTTGTGCATCTTTGTTTTTCATTACAAAAAACAATCACTCTTTCTTCAAAGCTCTTTAAAAATCATAGTAAGAGAAAGGTAGTTAGGATAATAGTCAATCAATTTTAATGATGTGATAATTCATGATGGGTTGTCGATGTAAAGAAAAACCCTAAATCTTTACATTGACCGTTGATACCAATTAAATATTATTTTTAACATAAAATAGGCTAATCCGATATAGTTTTAAATTGCAATTCTAAACTATTGCACTGCAAACCTTCATTAGTTGTATTTTTCTGCAATTATTTGTAATTTCTGTTTTCTGACCACAATTTAAAACCATATGACCAATTCAATAGCTCCTCTTAGTGGCACTATTTCTCAGTGTGCTAACTACATATGTGTGGTGTGTAGGCCCAACAACTGTTAATGTTCACGTTACTGGTCTTACTCCTGGTCCTCATGGTTTTCACCTAGTGAGTGTTCAGAGCTTTTTCTTAGTCATCCCTTTTTTGAAATAATTTTATATTTGGTGCTATTTTATGATTTATCTTGCAGCATGAGTATGGTGATACCACAAATGGCTGTGTATCAACTGGTAAGTCCTTAGTAACCTTGGTTTCTATTTTTAACTTAGTTTTCTTTTCTTACTATGGTTCAATTGATGAAGTCACAAGTGTTTGCTTCTATGAATGACATATTTAGGAGCACATTTTAATCCTAAGAAACTGACACATGGTGCTCCGGATGATAAAATACGCCATGCGGGTGACCTGGGAAACATAGTTGCTAATGCTGATGGTAATTCCATGCTTCCCCCTCTGCTCTGGAATGCTTTATGTATGAACCCATTTATGTATCATTTGAATAATTTTTTAAATACAGGGGTTGCAGATGCAACAATTGTGGACAATCAGGTACCCTTTATGTTATAATTGTCTTTTAATATGCTTTGTAACCTTTGCTCCTTATGTCGGTTCGGTGGCTTTGAGTTCCAAGTCATTTTTGTAAAAACTATAGTTTCTTTTCTTTATATATATATATATAGTAGCTAACTGTGGTGTTTGATCTAAAACATGCAGATACCACTGATTGGCCCCAATTCAGTAGTGGGAAGAGCCTTAGTGGTTCATGAGCTTCAGGATGACCTTGGGAAGGGTTAGCAATTCCTTATTATACATTTTTTTTATAGGCCCTTATTATACATTTATTTATGTTTGCCTGACAACTCTGTGCTGTGGAGGATATTTCACAAGCTTCAGCACTTTTGTTTAGCCTAGTGAACAATAGAGGAATATGCAGTGGATGTGTACTTACCACAGGGGAGGAATGTAAAACGAGATTGGTTTTTTCCTCTTCACGCAAATATTTTATTTCGAATATTGCAATTATAGACTTGTATATTAGTTTCATGCCTGATTGTAATTGGAGCATTTTCACTTTAGTCTCATTTACTTATACTTTTGTAGGTGGGCAAGAACTTAGTTTGAGCACTGGAAATGCTGGTGGAAGATTGGCATGTGGTATGCAAAAGAGAGATAGAGAGATAGAGCGAGAGAGAATTAAAACAGTTCTATTTTCAAATTCATCAATCCATCCATTCTGATATGATTGCATGTTATTTGATTCACTTTTTGCTTTGATGTTCAAAGATGAACAATTTTCTATAATATTGTCATTAGTTTTATTTCTTTAATAAAACGCCCAATGGTTTTTCTCATAATATTGTTCCCAAAAAAATGCAGTATGATATGATTCGGAAGCGCACTTTATATGTAATTTTCATAAGTTGTGCATATAAACTCTGCTGAATAAGTTGGATCCTGATCTTTGTACCATTCACAGGCAGGTTGAACGGAAACATGCTTTATTGATGTTGGAATTTTGGAGTATATATTTAGAATATTACTTTGTAGTTATTTGCAGATTGCAGATTATATGCTAATTAGGATGAATATATGACAATTAGAACAGATTTTTTGGGTTCCTTATTTCAATATTCTTAGGAAAGTAGTTAACGGTCTATATATCATTATATTGTAAGATGAATCTTTCAACTATTGACATGAGATGCATGGCAGTGTTAGTACACGCTCATATTTGATAAAGAGATTATAGCTGAAGGTCTAAATAGATGATCTATCTATATATGATTTTAGAGACCTGTAGCGATCATATAACCATGGGATTTTCCAATAAAAGCAGCGAGGAACATATCTTCAGATTCCTTTTTTCTTGTCCATCGGATATAAAAAATTGGCTGGAAATTAAATTTGTCATGCTCAACTAAAATTACTTTTAATATAAACTAAAAAATCGCAAGTTAATTTGCATTGAGTCTTCCACATAAGATTGGTGTGAAAAAGCTTTACCAGCACTTACTATTGATTATCTTCTCAATCCATAGTCTGATCCTGAAAAGCTGCTGCTTGTTTATATGTCTGGAATTGTCTCCATATTCGTACTTCAATATTTCTGTATTAGACTTTATGTTTTTCCTTTATAATAACATCTCTGTTGTGCTTGCTTTATTTTTCAGGTGTGGTTGGTTTGACTCCAGTGTGAATGCAACCAATGCTTTTGTAGCAGTCATGTTTTATATCTGTTGTTTGCTTTCTTCAATTAGCCATGTAAAATATGAAGCATGATGTCCTTCTAAATATGAATGCAAAATTGAATCTTGAAGATACATGTGGTACCACAGATTCATCATGCTGTTAGGTGTTCACTCAATAAAGTTTGATTTCTGATGTATTTCATTGTTACCTTCTTGTGAATGAACCTACCATTGATAGTCCAGTGTTTTCATCATGTTCTTATAGATTGATGTGTAAGATTAGACCAGTCGAATCATTAATTAATATAATTAGCATAGTAATTAATAATTAGTTAATATAATCAACCATAATCGATGATGTGATTGGTGCACTCAACTTGTATGTTACATTTTGATGTAAAAAATTATCCTGGGGTCTGAGTTATCTTCAATGGAAGACTTCTTTGCTTAAACAGTTAGGTTTTGGACTTGGAGTTTGTGCTTGGGTACATAGATGATTGATTCATTGAGTGGAGTGTTTTAGTACTAGTGGGCTGGCTTTTTAAAGAACAAACAGGCCTCAATCTAAAGTAACTTGTAGTTAAGCCCATAAGAAACAGAAGAAGTGAACAACTTGTAACTTGGTATAGGGCAATGATAATGGGCGTTGCAATGTGGTCAACATCTCACACCGTATGGTTCTAATAAAAATATTGACTATGATGTACTTTATACAGAAACTTCACTAATTATGGTGGTGCCATGCCCAATTCTTCTAGAGAATCCGGTAATTCATTTTCCAAGGCGGTTTCTGAGTATCCTTGCAGCCCCCTTCTGTTGATTGATGCAGAGCCATCTGTGTTCAGTTTGATCCATGATTTTGGAGGAACCTTCCTCTTCCAACTAACTTGGACGGTGGATACTATCAAATTTGATATTGCATTGTCACGACCGTCTCGTGCGAAAGTCGCGAAAAGATGAAATAAATACAGAGGAGTCGTCACTAAAGTTTTTTATTGAGAAAATCTTAGAAAACCCAATTATTTAAAGGTAAACTGGTCTAAAAAGAAAGAGAGAGATGAGTCCGGGAGTCGGTTACGAGTAAGGAAGGTGTTAGCATCCCACATCACCCGTTTAAAAAACGGTACCTCAAGTTAATTGTGCAAAAATTTAACGACTTTTAAATATTTATTTTACCCAAAAATATTTAAAGAAAGAATTATTTTTAATTTTTAATATTTTAAATTTTTATTAATTTTTGCGTTTTTAAATTTATTATTTATAAAAACTAAATGAGGTTGAACATGACACATGAGTTCACAGCACAACCTCAAATCTAAGGGACTGGACATGGTACTGTGTCCATAGAGCATCCCTAAAAATAGACTAGTTTAATTATTTTGATTAATTATTTTAACATAAAAAGAGACACTAAAAAAAGAGGAAAATTTAGTTTTGGCTTGACAAGATGATTTATCTTGCTCTTACGTATTCCCGGGTGCAATGGGAAACTCAAAGCCACGTAGTTCTTCTTATAAAACTGGCTTGGTTGGTTGATTTTAATTTTTTGATCTTTTGTTTACCTTTCTTTGAAAAGGCATTTTTGAATTTAGAAAATATCTTTTTATTGAGAAAGAAATGTTTTTTTAAAGGATTTTTGGAAAAAAGACCAAAAATATTTTTTAGAGACTTTTTCATATTTTTATTTTTTACGTTTTGTTTTAGCTTTGGCCCAATGTTCTAATGATAAGGAGAAAAAATGGCAAAAAAAAAAAAACCAAATAGGCCACATACTGTAAACACAACCCAACAAACTATCAGAATCTAAATACCTACTAAGTAATAATAATAACATAAAATAAAGGAAAGATTAGAACAGTGAGAGTAAAAACAAATATCAGAGGCTTAGCCTCCATCGTTATCAACAGAGAGGTTAAGGAAACTGGCGGGTGCGGCTGGACCGAGGGGCGGAGGTGAGTTGCGTGGGCGGCAGCGAGGAGACTGGTGCGAGCGGCGGTGCTGCAGTGAACAACGAAGGGAGGCCGGAGGTTCGAGGCAGAGTTCGCGGCGGAGACAGATGCAGTGCGGTGCAGGGGTCGTGCGTCTGGTGCGGTGGTGGACCAGACAACGACTGTGGTGGTCGGAGCAACAACGGCCCCAACGGTGGTTGTTGGGGAGTTTGGCAGTGATGTGGTTCCCTTCCTCAGATCTGTACTATTGAACTTTTTTTTTTTGTTTTAGTTGAGAAGATGAATAGATACTAAGGATGGGGGAACTGGAGGAAAGAACTCTACTGTGACTGTAAAGAAAGAATCCCTCTACTCTCTTCTCTATCATTCTTTTTTCTCCAGTTTATCTCTATTCCTGATATAAAAAAAAACTCCCCTTTCTGTGAAATGTAACATGTATATATAGGATGAGGAAGCAAACAAAATCTGTTTTTTTTTTTCTGAAGGGGAGGACAGAAATATTACAGAATGGTGCCATAGCGAGGAGCAAACCAGCCTTTGCTCTCACTACTCTGCTGGGTTGTTGCAGGTGCAGGGGTTGCTACCCCTTATTTTGGAAAAAAGCATAAGAAAACAAAAGAAGGGAAATAAAACAAAGTTGGTTCATACCCAAAATAAAATAAATACAGATAGCAGCGCTGGGGAGGGGAGTAGAAGACAAAGTTCATTTTTTTTTTTTATATTTTTCAAATAGAAACAGAAAATCTCTCTCTCTATTTTTTTTAGGTTGGATAACTTGGATCATGGGCTTATCTAAATTAACAATGGGCGAAGAACAAAAACTTTTTTTCCTTATGCAAAGTTTTTATTTTTATTTATCATTTTTTATTATTTTTTCAAATCATTAATTAAAAAAAACATTTGGACAAAATTAGGTGTTCACAGCTGCCCCTCTTGACTTGTTTCTTATTAGATAATAGGTGCAACCGTAGTTAACATGTTATCGTTATAAGAAATGGGTAAAGACATGACCTCCAATTTTGACCGGGGTTCACTGACAAGCAAAATGATGCATAATTAAAAGAGCTTACGGGGTGGATTACCCGTTCAAAGCTCAAACTAAAAGATAAAGAGCTTACGGGGTAGATTGCATGTCAGAAGCTCGAACAGAAAGGTAAAATGAGCTTACAAGGTGGATTTCCCGTTAGAAGCTTGAACAAAAAGATAAAAGAGCTTACGGGGTATGGAACCCATTGAAGCTTGACAAAAGATAGAAAGCTTGCAGAGTCGATTATCTGCTGAAGCGTGATAGAAAAGGTTAGAAGCTTACAGAGTCGGTTATCCGCTGAAGCCTGAAAGAAAAGATAGAAAGCTTGCGGAGTCGATTATCCACTGAAGCTTGACAGAAAAGGTAAAAAGCTTGTGGAGTCAGTTATCCACTGAAGCTTGACAGAAAATAAAAAGCATGCAGAGTCGGTTATCCGCTGAAGCTTAAAAATAAATGTTAAAAGCTTACAGAGTCGGTTGTCCACTGAAGCTTGAAAGGAAAGGTAAAAAGCTTGCGGAGTAGGGTATCCGCTGAAGCTTGCAAACAAAAAAGGTTAAAAGTTTGCGGAGTCGGTCATCCGCTGAAGCTTGACAGAAAATAAAAATAAAAAGCATGCGGAGTCGGGTATCCACTGAAGCGTGATAGGAAAGGTTAAAAGCTTACGAAGTCGGTTATCCGCTGAAGCTTGAAAGAAAAGATAGAAAGCTTGCGGAGTCGATTATTCACTGAAGCTTGACAGAAAAGGTAAAAAGCTTGTGGAGTCAGTTATCCACTGAAGCTTGACAGAAAATAAAAAGCAAGCAGAGTCAGTTATCCGCTGAAGCTTAAAAATAAATGTAAAAGCTTACGGAGTCGGTTGTCCGCTGAAGCTTGAAAGGAAAGGTAAAAAGCTTGCGGAGTAGGGTATCCGCTGAAGCTTGCAAAAAAAAAAAAAAGGTTAAAAGCTTGAGGAGTCGGTCATCCGCTGAAGCTTGACAGAAAATAAAAAATAAAAAGCATGTGGAGTCGGTTATCCGCTGAAGCTTGAAAAGAAAGGTAAAAAGCTTGCGGAGTCGGTTATCCTCTGAAGCTCGACATAAAAGGTAAAAAGCTTGCGGAGTCGGTTATCCTCTGAAGCTTGACATAAAAGGTAAAAAGCTTGTGGAGTCAGTTATCCACTAAAGCTTGACAGAAAATAAAAAGCATGCAGAGTCGGTTATCCGCTGAAGCTTAAAAATAAATGTTCAAAGCTTACGGAGTCAGTTGTCCGCTGAAGCTTGAAAGGAACGGTAAAAAGCTTGAGGAGTAGGGTATCCGCTGAAGCTTGCAAACAAAAAAGGTTAAAAGCTTGCGGAGTCGGTTATCCACTGAAGCTTGACAGAAAATAAAAAGCATGTGGAGTCGGTTATCCGCTGAAGCTTAAAAATAAATGTTAAAAGCTTATGGAGTCGGTTGTCCGCTGAAGCTTGAAAGGAAAGGTAAAAAGCTTGCGGAGTAGGGTATCCGCTGAAGCTTGCAAGCAAAAAAGGTTAAAAGCTTGCGGAGTCGGTCATCCACTGAAGCTTGACAGAAAATAAAAATTAAAAAGCATGCGGAGTCGGGTATCCACTGAAGCGTGACAGGAAAGGTTAAAAGCTTACGGAGTCGGTTATCCGCTGAAGCTTGAAAAGAAAGTTAAAAAGCTTGCGGAGTCGGTTATCCGCTGAAGCTTAAAAGGAAAGGTAAAAACTTATGATGTCTATGAATTTTACGGGGCTTTGTGCTTACAAAAGATAAACAATTGTAATGCAATGAGATAATGCATGATACAGAAATGTCCTATATGCTTGATGAAAACCTCAAATGATTTTAATGCAACACAAGGAAAGCCCGTAATACATTAATATAATTTTTTTTCGTTATCATCCTCGACCCCTTAAAGCGTTGATCACAGACAAGTTCTGAGATGAACTAAAACAAGTCATATCTTCACGGAGAATAAGGTCAAGCACTTTTGAAAGGGTGTGCTTCCTTTACAATGATTGTCCCAATGGTTGATTTTATTGTTCTTTCCCTTCTATAATGCCTCTTGTCAGTAGACCACGATACTCTTTGTTGGGAGACCATCTCGTCCTTTACGGCCTTTTGAGACTTTTCAAAGAAATTCTAAATGCTTTTGAAGACATCAATACATGTTTCACATTTCAGCATATACTTATCATGATGAATGCACACACACAATTGACAAAAGTTAAGGGAAAGGGATAAGGGTAAAAAGAATTGGGAGTCAATGTCATTATATTTGGACTGAAAAAGGTATACAAAGCAGATATTACAATGGAGTATGGAATTGCAAAAAGGTTGTGGAGTGGAATCACATCTCCTTAAGTGACATCTCTTTCCATGACTAGTGTTAGTATCCTTCATACCATCTAGACTGCTCACTAATCAACATCTGAGAATGCTATCTGCCCCAATCTTCATGCATCTAGCCTGTAAGACTAAGCCCTCATTCATGTTTTGATGTATGACAAACAAAGTGTATTTTGCATAAGATTTTTGATTTTGACTATGTACTCATTACGTGTTAAGTTGCAAGCAAGATCACTCACGAACAAAGAAGCTGATGTCCAACAAAGCAAAATAAGCTGACATCTAACCAAGTAAAACAAGCAGACGAAGGGATAAAAAGCTGGCGTCCAGTAAAGTACAACAAGAAGAGCTCGTCTAACAAGAAGAGCGCGTCCATTGAAAGTAACAGAGGAGCTCGTCTGCTGATGTGGCACATATAGGTCGTCTAACAAGAAGAGCGCGTCAAATGAAAGTAACAGAAGAGCTCGTCTGCTGATGTGGAACATATAGCTCGTCTAACAAGAAGAGCGCATCCACTGAAAGTAACAGAAGAGCTCGTTTGCTGACGTGGCACATGGAGCTCGTCTATTGAAGTAAAAAAAAAGGAAAGCTCGTCTACTAAAAGTGGCAAATGGAACTCGTCTACTAATGATACGTGCTTTGGACTTACTAAGATCTTAATGAGAAGCTCCGTCCACTAACATGGCATATGAAACTCGTCTACCAGTTGAAGCACGTCCAATAACTTGTGTTAGCACTCCCGTCTACTGACGTGGCAAACTGGACGTGGCTATTTGCTATTCTTTCAGATAGAAACGGATATTTTACTCTTCAATTAGACTTGGCTATCCTTTCAGATGGAAACTGTTATTTTTTGAGAAGGACGCAAACTCTACAAGAATCAACAGAATCTCATTTCAAGAACAAGAATCAAGAAAACATATTTTGTTAAATCAGATCCAAATCTGTTTTAAATGATCCCAACGACTATAATTTGTCTTCTATATAAAGAGGGATAAAAGGAACACTTTTCATGAACCTAACTCATTCTGATTGTGAAACTACGAAAGATCCAAAAGTGCTTCATCTCTGAGAAAAATGTGATATTAGTTAGAACTTCAATTTGTATAATAAGACTTTTAGAGTCTTTCTTCTACTCAATTCTTTTCGTGAATTAGTGTGATTAAGAGAGGGCATCTCTTAGGCTTGAACAAGGATAGAAGGGATCCTTGGGTATAGAAAATCAAGTGTGCTTTCTGGTGAATTCTTGAGCAAGGAGGTTATCCTTGTGTTGCAGTAATTGGAATTTTGTAATTGCTGATTATAGTGGAGAAAACCACAGAGGTGTGGGACTGGATGTAAGCTTACCAGAGGAGGTAGCCGAACCAGGATAAATCGGTCTGTGTGTTCTTCTCATCTCTAAACTCCATATACTTGTTATATGCACTTGTGTGTTGTGAATGAGTTTTAAGAATACTTGTTAACTTGAATATTTGATCTACAATCTGTGTTAAACTTGTTATTACTTCTTATAGTTCTTCTTAACATCATCACTTGTTCCATAACCTGATTATTGGGAATTGAAATTGAGTGAAAACCAATTTTCTTTAAAGAAACATTGTTTTGCTTTAAATTATTGAAAAAGTTTTCAATATCTTAATTCAACTCCCACTCTTGAGATCGTAGCCACTATCGACAATTGGCATCAGGGCTGAAACTCTTGTTACAAAGCTTAATAGCTTCAAAAGATGGCTACAAATGATATCCTGGGTGATGGGGCTTCACTCACTAGACCCCCTGCCTTTAATGGCTCCCAATACATGTATTGAAAAGAGAGAATGCTTATCTTTCTTGAGGCTGCAGGTTTAGATGTATTAGATGCTGTTGAAAATGGTCCCTATGTTCCATTTATTCTTGATGCTAAGGGAAATAAACAAACTAAACAAAAGATGACTGGAATGATGATGATAAAAGAAGAGTTGGTTATAATGCTAAGCCAAGAAATATTATAATAGCTGCTTTGAATTATGATGAGTTTTTCAGGGTCTCCAATTGCAAAACGGCAAAGCAAAGGTGCGATACTCTTCAACTCACTCATGAAGGAACCAACGATGTGAAAAGAGCAAGAATTAATGCACTAGTCCATGAATATGAACTCTTTCACACGAAGAATGGTGAGGAGATAGATGAACTGCAAAAGAGGTTTATACACATTGTGAACCAGCTAGAAGGACTCGGACATACAATCACAGATGAGAAAAAGATTAACAAGATAATGAGATGTTTGAGTCGTGAATGGCAGCAAAAAATTACTGCAATTGCTGAAGTAAATGATCTAGACACCATGCAGATTGCTACTTTATTTGGGAAGTTGAAAGAACACGAATTGGAACTCAATAGATTGAAAAGTCATGAAGATATGGAGAAAAAGAAGAAATGACTCTCACTCAAGGCTCATATCTCTAAAGAATTAATAGAAAGTGATGAAGATGAACACCTTGATGAAAGTGAAGAATTCGAAGAAGAAGACATGGGATTGCTTGTGAGGAAATTTAGAAGATTCATAAAAAATAATAGAAACAAGAAGCAATTCAGTTTTCCTACCAAAAAGAATACGAACAAAGGTGAAAGCTCTTCCTCAACAATCAAATGCTTTGAATGTGGAAAGCTTGGACACTACAAAAATGAATGTCCAAAGCTATAAAAGAAAGAAAAGTATGAGAAGAATGACAATAAAGAGAATATAGGAAGAAAGCCTAGAAGAGCATACATAGCTTGGGAAGAAAATGATATGGATTCCACTAGTAGTGAATCTGAAAATGAAGAAGCCAACCTATGTCTCATGGCAAATCAACAAAGTGATAGTGAAACCGAGGTAAATGATTCTTCTCCTATCTATGATGAGTTACAAGATGCTTTTGATGAATTGCATGAAGAATATGTTAAAATTTGTAAAGAACTTATATCTTCTAGGAAGATCATCGCAAAATAATGTAGTGACTCCGCGTCTTTACAAATAAAGCTTAAAGAACTAGAAGCTGAAAATTCAAAATTACTTACATTTAGTTCAATTTGCACCAAATGCACTACACTAGAAAAGGAAGTTGAAAAAATGAATACAACTCTATCTAAGTTTACTTTTGGTAGAGATAACTTGAATGCCATATTAGGACAACAAAAGGGTGTGTATGACAAAGCTGGAATTGGATACAAGTCAATGGTACATGAAAAATCTTTTAAGAAGTTTTTTGTTGCACCTATTTCCTCAATTAGTCCTTTTGTTAAATGCTATTATTGTCTAAATAAAGGTCATACAGCTGCTACTTGTAGGCTTAGAAAGAACATTCATGTTGGCATTAAACAAATTTGGGTTCCAAAAGGAACTTATGGTGCTACTAACACCAAAGGACCCAACCAGATTTGGGTACCTAAAGGAAAAGTATAAAAAAAATCTGTTTTGTAGGTGTGTTTGAAGGCCAAAACCTCAAGCTGGTTTTTAGATAGTGGCTGCTCCAAACACATGACCGGAGACATCACAAAATTTACATCTTTCACTCCAAAAGAAGGTGGAAACGTCACCTATGGAGACAACGACAAAGGAAGAATTCTTGGCGTTGGAACAATAGGAAAAAGTCCAACAATCAAGATTGAGCATGTTCTCTATGTGGAAGGGCTCAAACACAATCTACTAAGTATAAGCCAATTATGTGATAAAGGCTACAAGGTAAACTTTAACTCAAATTTGTGTATGATCGAATCCATTCATGATAATAACATAAACTTGATTGGAAATAGAATCAATAACATCTACATGCTAGACTTAGACAATTTAATTTCCAATGATGCATGTTGCTTAATTTCCAAAGAAGATGAAAATTGGCTTTGGCATAGGAGAATAACTCACATTCATATGGATCACTTGAATAAATTGATTTTCAAAGAACTTGTAATTGGTTTACCAAATAAAAAGTTTATTAAAGAAGGCTTATGTGATGCATGCCAAAAGGGTAAACAAGTGAAAACCTCATTTAAGGCTAAAAACACTGTTTCAACTAGTAGACCCTTACAATTGCTGCACATGGACCTTTTTGGACCTTCTAGGACGAAAAGCTTTGGTGGAAATCTTTATGCTCTTGTAATTGTTGATGACTTCTCTAGATTTACTTGGACCTATTTTTTATCACAAAAGAATGAAGATTTTAAAGCTTTTAAGAAAATGAAGGTTGTTCAAAATGAGAAAGACGTGAAAATTGTTTCAATTAGGAGTGACCATGGAGGAGAATTCCAAAATGAAGAGTTTGATAACTTTTGTGATGAGCATGATATAAAACACAAATTTTCTGCACCTAGAACTCCACAACAAAATGGAGTAGTTGAGAGGAAAAATAGGTCACTTGAAGAATTGCTAGAACCATGTTAAGTGACTCTAATTTACCAAAGTATTTTTGGGCTGATGCTGTGAGTACTGCATGTTATGTTTTAAATAGAGTTCTAATAAGGCCAATTTTGAAGAAAACTCCATACGAACTTTACAAGGGAAGAAAACCTAACATTTCTCATTTTCATGTCTTTGGTTGTAAATGTTTTGTGCTAAATAATGGCAAGGATAATCTTGGGAAATTTGATCCCAAAGCTGATGAGGGTATTTTCCTAGGTTATTCATTAACTAACAAAGCATATAGAGTGTTTAATAAGCATACTTTATCAATGGAAGAATCTGTTCACATAACATTTGATGAGTCTAACCCCAAAAGGTTGGGAAAGGACATTTTTGATGATGCAGAAACACTTGAGGATGAAGTGAAATCTGATGAAGGAAAAGAGAGCAACAAGGAAAAGGAAGATGAAGAGAGCAATAAAAAACCTCAAGCAAAACTTCAACAAGAATATCTTCCTAAGGAGTGGCAAGCTTCAAAGAATCATCCCCTAGACAATATCATTGGTGAGATCACCAAAGGGGTAACCACTAGAAACTCTTTAAGGAATATTTGCAATACCATGGCGTTTGTATCTCAAATAGAACCAAAATGTGTTGATGATGCTATTAATGATGAACATTGGATGATTGCAATGCAAGAGGAGTTAAATCAATTTAAAAGGAACAAAGTTTGGGATTTAGTTCCAAAACCCAAAAGTAACCAAATAATCGGAACTAAACGGATGTTTAGAAACAAAATGGATGAGAATGGAATAATAGTAAGAAACAAGGCTAGACTAGTATCTAAAGGATATAATCAAGAAGAAGGAATTGATTATGATGAAACATATGCTCCCGTAGCTAGATTAGAAGCCATAAGAATACTCTTAGCCTATGCATGTATAATGAACTTTAAACTGTACCAAATGGATGTGAAAAGTGCCTTTTTAAATGGAATAATACAAGAGGAAGTATATGTAAGTCAACCCCTTGGCTTTGTTGATAGTGAGTTCCCAAATCATGTCTATAAACTGACTAAAGCCCTCTATGGACTCAAGCAAGCTCCTAGAGCTTGGTATGAGAGGTTAAGCAATTTTCTCCTAGAGAAAGGCTTTAAAAGAGGAAAAGTTGATACAACACTATTTACTAAAACAAAAGCACACAATATCTTACTTGTTCAAATATATGTTGATGACATTATTTTTGGTGCAACTAATGAGTCTTTATGCAAGGAATTTGGTGAACTAATGCAAAGTGAATTTGAAATGTCCATGATGGGAGAGCTTACCTTCTTTCTTGGACTTCAAATTAAACAATGCCAAGATGGAACCTTCATAAGCCAAACAAAGTATTGCAAGGAACTACTAAAGAAGTTTGGAATCGAAAGCGCAAAGGAAGTGGCAACACCAATGAGTCCAGCCCGCTACTTGGACAAAGATGAACATGGTAAATCTATAGATATATCCAAGTATAGAGGTATTATCGGATCCTTACTTTATCTCACTGCAAGTAGGCCAGATATAATGTTTAGTGTGTGTATGTGTGCAATGTATCAAGATAATCCTAAAGAATCACATCTTACTGCAGTTAAAAGAATCATGAAGTATCTTTTAGGAACAAAAGAAATGGGGCTGTGGTATCCCAAGGGATCCACTTGCACATTAATAGGGTATTCGACTCGACTTTGCTGGATGCAAGTTAGATAGGAAAAGCACAAGTGGAACATGCCATTTATTAGGAAATTACCTAGTGTCCTGGTTTAGTAAAAAGCAAACTAGTGTGGCCTTATCCACAGCTGAAGCAGAATATGTTACAGCTGGGAGTTGTTGTGCTCAAATCCTATGGATGAAACAACAATTAATTGACTATGGCATTTATCTGGATCATATACCAATAAAGTGTGATAACACTAGTGCAATTAATCTAACAAAGAACCCAATTGTGCACTCAAGAACCAAGCTTATTGAAATTAGGCATCATTTTATCAGCGATCATATTCAAAGTGGTGATGTTGTGATTGAACATATAGATTCAACCAAGCAATTAGCTGATATATTCACCAAACCACTAAATAAGGAGAGTTTCTTCTTTATAAGAAGGGAACTTGGCATAATTGATCCTCAAAATAATTGATATCAGATGTTATTTTTGATAATATAGTCAATATGGCAAGCGAGGCAGCACAAGATGCTGAAAATTATGAAGGACATGGGCAAGATGCTTTTATCTAGTCTCAGTTTAGACTAAGTGCCCTTAAGTGTCAGTAATTACTTTTTTTTTTTATTTTAGTATTTTGGATGTTTTGATGTATTGCATAAGTTCTGAAATTATTTATTATCAATGAATGCAAGACTGTTTTTCAGTTTGATTTCAATATTCTCCATAGTTTAATTCTTTTTGATAATGACAAAGAGGGAGAAAGATGAACCATACAACTATTAATTCTGTCTTGCATTTGCTGTAAAATTTTTTTCTCTGATATGTAATTTTTTTTATCTGATACCTGAGTATGAACTGCTTTGAAAAGACATACTTGAACTTATAATAAATGCAAGATGATTTTTTTTCATGATAATGATATGATAACAGTTGATCTTTTGAAAGATATCAATGACACAGGGGGAGGATTAAAATGACTCAAGAACCATGCTTACTGAATAACTGTACTCTGATTTCTTAATAACTAAGGTTAAGTATGGTAAGGTTTGTCATAATCAAAAAGGGGGAGTTTGTAAAACTAAGCCCTCATTCATGTTTTGATGTATGACAAACAAAGTGTATTTTGCATAAGATTTTTGATTTTGACTATGTACTCATTACGTGTTAAGTTGCATGCAAGATCACTCATGAACAAAGAAGCTGACGTCCAACAAAGCAAAACAAGCTGACGTCTAACCAAGTAAAACAAGCAGACGAAGGGATAAAAAGCTGGCGTCCACTAAAGTACAACAAGAAGAGCTCATCCAACAAAAAGCGCTCGTCTAACAAGAAGAGCGCGTCCACTGAAAGTAACATAGGAGCTCGTCTGCTGATGTGGCACATATAGGTCGTCTAATGATGCGTTATTTTTAGAATTAAAGGCAAGTGCACCTCGTCGCAATCAAGTAATACGGTGGTGAGACCGGTTATCGTATCCACAGGGATCGGATGTCAATTACCAATTCGCAAACTCAACAACTATCTAGACTAAACTAAAGTATGAGAGATTAAAAATAAAGAAATAAAATATTTTTGGTCTTTTGGGAATTTTATCGAACACTTGGTATGCAAACAGAGATGTGGCTAAGATTGTTAG
The DNA here is from genome assembly GCA_030762895.1 of Sophora flavescens. Classification (NCBI taxonomy): domain Eukaryota; kingdom Viridiplantae; phylum Streptophyta; class Magnoliopsida; order Fabales; family Fabaceae; genus Sophora; species Sophora flavescens. Next base: position 166,881,679 of record CM061066.1, on the reverse strand, counting down.
GGTTAGACTACACTAATCCTCCCTTAATTGCAATGAAATGATAATCAACACAAGTCCTACTTCAATTATGCCAATCAAGCCTTTTCTAAAATACTCAAGCCTAATTCCTTAGGTGCATTGAGCCTAAAACCCCAAATTAAACCCTAATTCCTTAGGTGGATTAACCTGTGATTTTCCATTAAGTCAAGACTTATAAGATTGCAAGCATTCAACACCTATGTCTAGATTCTTGAACTACTTGGCATATGATTCATGAGCATGCCTTAACACCAACCTTTCAGTCATCTATCAAAGCAACATATCATTCCTATGGGTAGCTAATCCAAGGAAAGCATTAAGCACATAATCACATACTCATAAAGAAATAAGAACTTGCATTAAAACACCAAATCAAATACAACAAGTTCAGAAGAGCTACATCTAAACCCCAACAATGGGGGAATTTAACTACTCATATTTACAGAAAACCAAACCAGGGAAATAGGAGAATAGGAGAGGAGAGACTCCATGGGAGCTTTCCTTCTTCTTCACAGCAACCCCTCTCAGCAACTCCCCTATAGGGTCGAAACCCTATCTCAGCCGCAGCCTCCAAGTCCCCAAGAGTTCTCTCCACCAAAAGCTCCTCTTTTCTGCCCTAAAACAGCAACTTATACCAGTCAGTGCTGCGCGCATTCGCGAGGCGAGACATGTCTCGCGAGGCGAATATTAAAAATCTGCATTCAGAGAATTGAACTCTCGCGAGGCGAGAGTTTCTTCGCGACGCGAGACCGAAAGGTTTTTCTTCAATACGCCCGTGAGGAGCATCAGGGCCTGGGCGTGATGGCTTCTGTTTCCAGACTCGCGAGGCGAGACATGGGTTCGCGAGGCGAACCAGAAAGGCTTGCATTTTCTCTAACAGTCAGCTTTCAGGGTCGTGGGACGAATCCAGGGCATTTAATCATGAAATCCTGCAAAACAACACCACAACACCACCTTATCCGTTCCAAAGGAAAAACTAAACAAAATAAAACTAAAAATGCCTAAACTATATGCAATTGCATGCAGAAATGTACATGAAAAATGAGGTGAAATCACACTCATCATCTAACAAGAAGAGCGCGTCAACTGAAAGTAACAGAAGAGCTCGTCTGCTGATGTGGCACATATAGCTCGTCTAACAAGAAGAGTGCGTCCACTGAAAGTAACAGAAGAACTCGTCTGCTGACGTGGCACATGGAGCTCGTCTACTAAAGTAAAAAAAAAGGAGAGCTCATCTACTAAAAGTGGCAAATGGAGCTCGTCTACTAACGATACGCGCTTTGGACTTACTAAGATATTAACGAGAAGCTCCATCCACTAACATGGCATATGAAACTCGTCTACCAATTGAAGCACATCCAATAACTTGTGTTAGCACTCCCGTCTACTGACGTGGCAAAATGGACGCGGCTATTTGCTATTCTTTCATATAGAAACAGATATTTTACTCTTCAATTAGACTTGGCTATCCTTTCAGATGGAAACGGTTATTTTTCGAGAAGGACGCAAACTCTACAAGAATCAACAGAATCTCATTTCAAGAACAAGAATCAAGAAAACGGATTTTGTTAAATCAGATCCAAATCTGTTTTAAATGATCCCAACGACTATAATTTGTCTTCTATATAAAGAGGGATCAAAGGAACACTTTTCATGAACCTAACTCACTTTGATTGTGAAACTACGAAAGATCCAAAAGTGCTTCATCTCTGAGAAAAGTGTGATATTAGTTAGAACTTCAAATTGTATAATCAGACTTTTAGAGTCTTTCTTCTACTCAATTCTTTTCGTGAATTAGTGTGATTAAGAGAAGGTATCTCTTAGGCTTGAACAAGGATAGAAGGGATCCTTGGGTATAGAAAAGCAAGTGTGCTTTCTGGTGAATTCTTGAGCAAGGAGGTTATCCTTGTGTTGCAGTAATTGGAATTTCGTAATTGCTGATTACAGTGGAGAAAACCACAGAGTTGTGGGACTGGATGTAGCCTTACCAGAGGAGGTAGCCGAACCAGGATAAATCGGTTTGCGCGTTCTTCTCATCTTTAAACTCCATATACTTGTTATATGCACTTGTGTGTTGTGAATGGGTTTTAAAAATACTTGTTAACTTGAATCTTTGATCTACAATCTGTGTTAAACTTGTTATTACTTCTTATAATTCTTCTTAACATCATCACTTGTTCCATAACTTGATTCTTGGGAATTAAAATTGACTGAAAACCAATTTTCTTTAAAGAAACATTGTTTTGCTTTAAATTGTTGAAAAAGTTTTCAACATCTCAATTCATCCCCCTTCTTGAGATCGTAGCCACTACCAACATAGCCCACTGATTGCCCCAATTCATCGACTTGACGGCTCTTCCATTGTTAAGTTTTTTCTTTTTAACCCTAAATTTTGCCTAGACTTCCTTTTTCAAGTTTTCAGTCTATCGGGTTGCTCTAACTTTTGCCTAGACCGTCTTTTCAGATTTTCGGTCTAGCGAGCTTTTCCTTTTCCTTTTTCTTTTCATTCTTTCTTTCTGATTTTTTTTTGGGAAGTGTGTTCAAGCATAGTACTTTTTGACCGCGTCTGAGTTTATAGGGATTGGTAAATCTTCCCTATCCATCCTGGTGAGAATTAAAGCTCCTCCCGAGAAGGCCTTTTTCACAATGTAAGGTCCTTCGTAGTTCGGAGTCCACCTCCCTCGGTGATCCTTTTGGATTGGTAGAATCTTTTTAAGCACCAGGTCACCCTCCCGAAACTGTCGCAGGCGTACCTTATTCTCATAAGCTCTCATCAACCTTCTCTGGTACAATTGACCGTGACACAATGCCCCTAATCTCTTCTCTTCAATGAGGTTCAATTGATCTAGTCGATCCTAGACCCACTCAGCTTCTTCCAATTCTGCTTCTCTCAGTACTCTTAATGAGGAGATCTCTACGTCAATCGGGAGCACTGCCTCCATCCCATAAACTAAAGAATATGGCGTTGCCCCTCTCGAGGTGCGAATAGAGGTACGATAGCCGTGTAAAGCAAAAGGTAACATCTCGTGCCAATCCTTATACGTCACCACCATCTTTTGGACAATCTTCTTAATATTTTTATTAACGGCCTCAACTGCTCCGTTCATCTTTGGGCGGTACGGTGAGGAATTGTGATGCTTTATCCTGAAGTTTTCGCACATCTCCTTCATCATCTTGTTGTTCAAGTTGGTCGCATTATCAGTGATAATCTCACTCGGCAACCCATAACGACAAATTAATTCTCTTTTTACAAATTTGATCACGACATTCCTGGTCACATTGACATATGATGCAGCCTCAACCCACTTTGTGAAATAATCAATGGCAACAAGAATGAAGCGATGCCCATTTGAGGCTTTTGGTTCGATTGGACCGATCACATCCATTCCCCACATCGAGAATGGCCAGAATGCCGACATGACATTCAAGGGAGCTGGTGGCGCATGAACCTTATCAGCATATATTTGACACTTATGGCACCTCTTCGCATAATTAAAGCAATATGTCTCCATTGTTAACCAGTATTGGCCAACCCTCAAGATTTTTCTTGCCATTGCATCACCGCTCGCGTGTGTTCCAAAAGATCCTTCATGGACCTCCTCAATTATCCGCTTGGCTTCTTTTGCGTCAACGTATCTTAACATCACCATGTCATGATTTCTTTTGTAGAGAATACCTCCATCTAAATAGAAACCCATTGCAAGTCTTCTTAGAGTTCTTTTGTCATTTTCTAAAACGCCCGGAGGGTATTCCCTTCTTTGGATGAAGCATTTGATGTCATGGTACAATGGTTTTTTATCAGGCTCTTCCTCTATCACTTGACAATATGCAGGATGATCACGACTTTCCATTTTGATGAGTGGTAGGTTCCTCTCTTCACTTACTTTGAACATCAAGGACAAAGCGGACAATGCGTCAGCTAATTGGTTATCTTCTCGGGGAATATGGTGAAACGTGACTTCATCAAACTGCTCAATCAAACCTTTGATGAAATCATGGTACGGGATTAACTTGGCATCTTGGGTTTCCCATTCCCCTCTTAGCTGGTGGATGACTAATGCAGAGTCCCCATATACCTCCAGTATCCTTGCCTTTGATTCTATCGCTGCCAGAATCCCGAGCGCACAAGCTTTATATTCGGCTATATTGTTTGTACAATCAAAGCAAAGCCTTGCAGTGACAGGGAAATAATCATTTTCCGGTGAGATTAGTATTGCCCCGATTCCATGCCCTAATGCATTAGAAGCTCCATCAAATAACAAAGTCGATTTTTCTTTTTCTGGTGATTGTACATGATCAAACAAAGCCATTATATCTTCATCTAGGAAATCGCATTGCATCAATCCATAATCTTCTACCAGCTGATTGGCTAGATATTCTGCAAGAGCGCTCCCTTTTATTGCTTTTTGGGTGACATAGACAATGTCATATTCTGATAGCAGGACTTGCCAGCGAGTAATTCTTCCAGTCAGAGCAGGCTTATCAAAGATATACTTGATTGGATCCATTTTGGACACCAACCAGATAGTGTAACACAACATGTAATGCCTCAAACGGCGAGCCGCCCAAGCCAAAGCACAACAAGTGCGTTCTAGCAGTGAGTAGTTGGCTTCGCAAATGGTGAATTTCTTACTTAGATAATAGATGACATGTTCCTTCCTTCCTGACTCATCGTGTTGCCCCAGTACATAACCCATTGATTCATCTAGCACAGTCAAATACATGATGAGAGGTCTTCCCAGAACTGGGGGAACCAAGATTGGAGGCTCTTGTAGGTATTGTTTGATTTCTCAAAGGCCTTTTGACAATATTCATTCCATGTTACTACCTGATTTTTGCATAGCAATTTAAATATTGGTTCACATGTCGCGGTTAGTTGGGAGATGAACCGGGCAATTTAGTTCAATCTTCCTAAAAACCCACAAACTTCTTTCTCTGTTCGAGGTGCTGGCATATCGATGATTGCTTGAACTTTTTCAGGATCAACCTCCATTCCTCTTTGACTAACAATGAACCCCAGAAGCTTGCCTGATTTCACTCCAAAAGTGCATTTGGCTGGATTCAGTCGGAGCTTAAACTTTCTTAACCGTTCAAAAAGTTTCTGCAGATTATCAACATGGTCATCTTCAGATCTGGACTTGGCGATCATATCATCTACATTAACTTCTATCTCCTTATGTATCATGTCATGGAATAAAGCCACCATAGCCCGCTGATATGTTGCCCCATCATTTTTCAAGCCAAAGGGCATAACCTTGTACCAAAAGGTTCCCCATAAAGTGACAAATGTAGTTTTCTCCATATCTTCAGGTGCCATCTTTATCTGATTATATCCCGAGAATCCATCCATGAAAGAGAATGATGCATGTTGAGCAGTATTATCTACAAGAACATCAATGTGAAGCAGAGGGAAGTCATCTTTTGGGCTAGCTCTGTTCAGATCTCGATAATCGACACACATTCGAACCTTTCCATCTTTCATGGGGACAGGAACAATGTTAACAACCCATTGAGGGTACTTTACCACTTCTAGGAAACCCGCATCCAGTTACTTCTTGACCTCCTCCTTGATCTTTAAAGACATTTCCGCTTTCATCCTTTGTAGCTTCTGCTTTACTGGAGGACACTCCGACTTTAATGGCAGTTTGTGTTCTGCTACACTAGGGTCTAACCCTGGCATGTCTTGGTACGACCACGCGAAAACATCTTTATAATCCATCAACAACTTGATCATCCTACTTCGCTCCTTTTCTTTCAGGGAAAGGCCCATCTTGACCTCTTTTTTATCATCTTCGGTTCCCAAATTGATTAGTTCACTCGGCTCTTCATGGGGTCGAATTTCACCGGCTTCTTGTTCTACCACCTCAATAGTTCAGGAGGAACTTCCCCGTCATCATCAACAGCCTCATCAGCATGATCAATAGGATAGTCAAAATTGTATGTTGAGTTATTAACACTGTCATTTTCAATAGAGTCACTTTTAGATCTGCATTTTGGTAGTTATCAGGGAAAGATGAATGAATAAAGGTTAAAGATGGGAAATTGCATTTATTGATGAGGAATGATGAATAAAAGTGTAACACCCCGATTTTCACTGCTTTCTAGTGTCGGTAATTAATATATAAAAATATATTTTTATCCGAGACTTAGAAAATTATTTTGGGTGAAATACTGTTATTTTCCCGTCATGTTTTATATCTTAGGGTTACGATGAAATTTTGGGTTGAAAATTCAGACGGAACCCGGTCTGCGTTTTCACTGACAGTAAAAGTTTACTGCTCAGACCTAATTTTAATTCGTGAACGAGATGAAAAATGTTTTTATCGTATTTAATACGGTACTGGAAGTTTTGAAAATTTTGGTAAAAAAATTAAAATATTATATTTGTTGCGGGTGTATACGTCGAGATATCTCTAGGAAAAGCCTGCGCCAGATGAACCAAGGAGTCGGCAACGGAGCTGAGGTGATGGATTTGACCGACTTGACGAGCATTTATGACGAGCTTATCCGTGTCATAATGGCCATAATGACGCATTTATGGTAAATGGAACTTTTGCCTAGAAATGACCATTTTACCCTTGGTTTTTCATGAAAATTACAAGCCATGCCATTGAGAACTTCGACCAAATACTGCCCAAAACCCATGGCTCCAACATGTCTTCTTCACTTAAGCACATTTTCATCTTCCGTTTCCATGTTCTTCTTCTCCAAAGCTAAGCTTTTGTCATAAGAACTCCATAAGAAATTTGTGAAGAACATCATCCAAATCTTTCTTTCCTTGGATCATCAAGAGGTAACAACTTCTTCTCTTGTCATTTAAATCCTTTCTCTTCATCACTTTTGTGGATTTATGGCTTAAATCAACATGTTCTTCATTTTACTCAAAGTTTATGGAGCTAGATTCAAAAATTCATAACTAATTCTAGAAAAATCCTTTTGATATGAAACCAATTGCTATGATCTTATAATCATCTCTATTTTCATCATCTAGAAGCCTAAGATCATGAGAAATTTCTTTCCTTGATTTCTGGACTGGGCCGAACCTAGGTCAATATTATGTTCATGGTTTTTTTTTTCCATGTCTGGATTCATGATTCAATCTTCAAGTACCTTGATAGTTCTTGTATGTAAGTACATAGAAGATCAAAAATCAAACTCTAACCTATTTGTTTCTTCAAGGCCGAAACCCTAGGTATGAGCACTTGATGGTTTTGTGATTCAAAAGTTGTTTGTAATACTTGAATCCAACTCTAAGTTTTGTATGTTGATTTAATCCAAGAGTTGAAGAAAATTTAAAATTTCTAGCCTATGAATCTTGAGAAAACCGAACCCTAGTTCTTAGAACTAGATGAGTTTTAGTTCATGTTCTTGGTTCATAATCTTGGTTTAAGTGTTTAATCATGCTTAAGTAACTTATGGATCATAAATCCCTAAGTTAACCAAATTTTAATTCTCCTAACCTAGAAATTGGTTGAAGCCGAACCCTAACCTCCATGAGCCAAGTGTATTGTTGTTTGATTTGATTTAATTTGGTTGCAATTCGTTTGAAGGAAACAACCGAGTTAACTGATTTACACTGACGAAGAGAAAAATTGGATCGGGATCAGGAGATTAACAGGAACTGTAGTTTAATCTTCAAGAGGTAAGGGGAGTATGCCTGAGGAGTTTAAGATAATCTCATGCTTATTTGTGGAGTCATTTATTAATTTTCTGTATGAAATATTTTATTATATTGTACTGTTTACTATTAATTGCTAGATTGATGTGATATTTATCTGAGTAATTGAATTGATGTGATGTGTAGACTTACATGATTATAATTAATTGTTTATATTATAATGGTGATGCATGTCATGAATTGATATATGCCATGATATGCTGTGATTGGAATTTATCTGCTGTTAAGTGTTGGACTGAGTAACCTGACATTGGTCAGTGTTAAAAATTTTAATTAAGGATTTAAAAACTTAATAAGCTTGGATAATTAATTAGAGGGATTAATTTGTGAGGTTTTGAGAAAAATGAAAAAAAATATTATTTTAATAATATTTTGTGAAAACTGTGTAAATAAGCCATAGTAAGGGCGAAACCGTGAAATTTTTCACAGGCTCTAATTTTTATAAAATAAATTCAATTTTATTATAAAATGTTATTTAAAGTTATTAAGTTCCGAAAATAATATTTATAGCAGTCAGAACAATTACTTCTGACAGAGAAGTGATACAAGTTATTTAATATTATTTATTTAATATTATTAAATATTAAATATTTAACTATTTAAATATTCTAAATTTTATTATTAAATTTTGTTATTATTAAAAAAAATTTAGTTGAAATTTATTAAGAATTAATTTTTGAAGTGAAACAATTTGAAATAAAAGGAATTTATCAATGATTTTCAAAATTTATTAACGTTTTAACAGAAAAGGGATTTCTGTAAAAATGTTTTTATTCAGTGAAAGTATTCCGTTAAACTTGGATAAGTTTTCGGAGCTTTTGTTTTGTATTTGTTTTTCACTGAGCGAAATGTTTTACAATCAGATAAATAAGCCTAGAAATCGAGACGTCGGGGTTCTAGTGTTGTATGGACACGTAGATCAATGATTTGTGTCATGGGACGGAGTGTCCCGTAAAGTTTTGTTTTTGGACTGTGTGTCCTAAATTGATGTGGAAAGTGTGAGTTCCATATCCGCGAGCCTAAAACTGGTGCATCGGTTTAAGGGCCTCATGGTTGAGCACTCGGACTGTGTGTCCTGTGTTGAGTTTAAAATATTTGGACTGTGTGTCCTGTATTTGTTTAAAGTGAAAAGTATTAATTAAAAAAATTAAGCATGGTATTTAAGCTTGGTGTTTCGACAAGGAAAGATTATTACGACAAAGAAAACAAAAAGAGAATAAGAGTTTTCTCATGCATTTTTGGCAGACGTGCCATGTATTATGATCATTGTGTTCTGTGTGGACCAATGAGTTACCATGTGTATGACTACAACAATGGTTGTATAGTTGTCACAAGGGGCCGTATGACTAAGCTGCAATAGCTGTTTGAGTGGCTATCATACGAGGTCGGATAATACTTGTGCATAGTTGCAATAGTTGTTTGAGTTGTTATTGCACAAATGATTCCGTACATAACTGCAATAGTTGTTTGAGTGGTTGTCACAGAGGGGTTGTGCGAACAATTTCAATAGTTGTTTGAGCATTGGTCACATGTGGTTGAGGTGGATTATCCGACAGAGTAATCTGTGTACAATTGCAATAGCTGTTTGAGTGGTTGTCACAGAGGAGTCATGTGAACAGTTGCAATAGCTGTTTGAGTAGTGGTCACATGAGGTTGAGAGGAAGTGTTCTGAGCCTGATCAGCTCATTTGAATGAAGTTGGGATCTCCGAAGATTAGGTACCAAATTAGAGATTGAACATAGAAGTGTCATGCTGATGAGTGTGATTTCACCTCATTTTCCATGTACATTTCTGCATGCATTTGCATATAGTTAGGCCATTTTAGTTGGATTTTGTTTAGTTTTTCCTTTGGAACGGATAAGGTGGTATTGTGTGTTGTTTTGCAGGGATTTATGATTAAATGCCCAAGATTTAGCCATGAGGAAGCTGAGATGAAGAGAAGGCCTAAAAACTGAAGAAAAAGGGGGCCAAAAGTCAGAAGCTGTCACGGCCTGGCCGTGATGGCTATCACGGCCGTGACCCAAAACCACCAAAATCAGAATCGATCACGGCTTGGCCGTGATGGAGATCACGGGCGTGAAAAAATGGCTCGCGACGCGAATGTTAGCTCGTCACGCGAGAGACTGATTGTGCCAGACCTCCAAAAGTCAGAATCGATCACGGCCGTGATCCAAAAACCACCACAAGTCAGAATCCATCACGGCTTGGTCGTGATGGAGATCACGGGCATGAAAAAGTTGGCTCGCGTCGCGAAGAAAGGCTCGCCACGCGAGAGAGTGATTTTGCCAGAACTGCAAGAGACAGAACCCGTCACGGCCTGGCCGTGATGGCTGTCACGGCCGTGACGGGCCACGAGTTATAAAAGAACCTCTCGGCGGAAAGAAAGGGATCCGAAAAACCCTAAAAACAGATCCTCTCTGCTTTTGGGCTGTTGTGCAACATTCTATGGAGCTCTCTCCTTTGTTCATCTCTGTAACTCTTTCTTTTGTTTTATCTTCAATTATGTGTAGCTAAACTCCCCTTTGTTGGGGTTAGATTATTGCTTATCTGAACTTGGTTGTAAAATGACTTGATTATAATACAGTTTCCTTCTTCTTTATGAGTGTATGATTATATGCTTAATGCTTTCCTAGGCTTGATCATCTTAGGAATGATTAGTTGCTTTGATAGACAATTGAAAGGTTGATGTTAAAGCATGCTCATGAATCATATGCCAAGTAGTCCAAGAATCTAGACATAGGTGTTGGCTGCTTGCAATCTTATGAATCTTTATTCTTAATGCAATTTCTCTGATTAATCCACCTAAGACATTAGGGTTTAATTTGGGATTTTAGGCTCATTCCACCTAAGACATTAGGGTTTGAGTATATTAGAAAAGATTCGATTGTCATAAGTGAAGTAGGAACTGTGTTAGTTATCATTTCATAACAATCAAGGGAGGATTAGCTTAGTCTAACCCTAACAATTCTATCTAATTGTTATTCACATTTCTGTCTGCATTCTAACTGTTTGATAAAAATTCCAAAAAGAACAAAAATATTTTATTATTGTTTGCTTGTTAGATGATAGAGCTACCTTCACTCCAAAAGTTGATCGCCTAGATAGTAGTCTAATTTGCGAAGTGGTAATTGTCCACGATCCCTGAGGACGATAACCGGTCTTACCGTTTTATTACTTGCAACGAACCGGTACACTTGCCGAGTCCGTGTCAAGTTTTTGGCGCCGTTGCCGGGGATCGGTGTGCCAATATCACGAGTACCAAAGGGGACTCCTAATTTAGGCATTTTTTACTGTTTTATTTCCTTTTTTGTTTTCTGTTCTCTGCTGTATTTTTCTGTTTTGTTCTGTTCTTTTTCGGCGCTACTCTGTTTGTTCCTTGTATGCGAGGTACAATCGATCCAGGTGAACTCCAATTCAACCCTGAGATCGAGAGACTCTGTAGAAGGAATAGAAAGAAAGCCAAGGCAAGACAGAACAGAGAAAGAGCATCTTCTAGTAGACAAGAGCAACAAGTTGAGTTACCAAGTGTGCAAGAACCACAAATTGAAGTAGCAGCTGTCACCATGGCAGAAGATAATGCACCAAGGAGAACAATGGGGGACTACACTTCCCCTAGAGTTGATAGATGTGGAACTCCGATTGTGAGACCAGCAGTGGCTTGCAATAATTTCGAAATCAAGGCATCACTTCTCCACCTTGTGCAGCAAAACCAGTTTGGAGGTTTGGAGAGTGAAGACCCTCATGCTCACATTGGTACTTTTATTGAGCTGTGTGACACCATCAAGCTAAATGGAGCTTCTGATGAGGCCATTCGGTTAAGGCTTTTCCCTTTCTCTTTGAGGGATAGAGCTAAGTCATGGCTTCAATCTCATCCTCATGGAAGCATCATCACTTGGAACGACTTGGTCAGCAAGTTTTTATCTCGCTTCTTCCCTCCGTCAAGAATGATCAAGTTGAGATCAGAGATTAATGCCTTTGTACAGAGGGATGGTGAGTCACTCTATGAAGCCTGGGAGAGGTTCAAGTCCTTACTCACAGCTTGTCCAAATCATGAACTAGAGACATGGTAGCAGGTTGCAACATTTGTTAATGGGCTCAACAGGAATTCAAGAAGTATGATTGAAGCGGCTGCAGGAGGGACATTGAGTCAGAAGACGCCCGAAGAAGCAAAGGACTTGATTGAGAACATGGCTAACAATGACTATCAAATGCCTAGTTCTCGATCAATGGTCAAGAGAGGTGTTCTAGAGCTGGATGAAATTGGCGCTCTCAAGGCACAAATGGCTATTCTTACCAAGCAATTGGGGTCGGTTCAACTGCAGAATTCTCAACTACAAGCTGTCCAAGTTCAAGGTACCTCAGTGTGTGATTTCTGTGGAGGCAACCATGCAAATGGAAATTGTGAGATCAATGTGGTTGGAAGTTCTGGACAAGAAGAGGTAAATTATATGGGCAACCAAGGGCCTAAAAATGATCCTTACTCCAACACCTACAATCCGGGGTGGCGCAGCCATCCTAACTTTGGGTGGAGACAAGGGCAAAGTTCAAGTTCTCAAGCAAAGCCTCCTCAAGAGAGTTCAAGCAAATTGGAGAACATTCTAGGCCAGTTCATGCAAGCGACTCAAGAGACTATGAAGAATCAAAATGCCTCAATCAAGAACTTGGAGCATCAAATAGGCCAACTGGCAAGGCAGATGGCAGAGAGACCTCAAGGACAATTGCCTGGGGATACTGAGAAGAACCCAAAGGAAGATTGTAAGGCCATTATTACAAGAAGTGGGAGAGTGTTAAATCCACAAGAAAAAGAGAGGGAAGAAAAGACAAGTGATGCTGGAATTGATAAGGTGCAGTTTGAAGAGATAAACAATGAAGAACCCGGAACTTCCCAAGATACTACCTCTATTCCTACTGGTGTAGAAGCTGAAAAACCGCAGAGGGAGAAATTGGTTGATGAAGAATTTGCGAAGAAGAAGACTAAAAGACAGATTCTGGAAGAGGTTGATAATCCCAAAGAGCTGCCCCCATATTTCAGAATCCCGTACCCCCAACGGTTGAAGAAGGAGGCAAAAGACCAGCAATTTTCTAAGTTTCTGGATGTATTCAAAAAGCTACAAATCAACATTCCTTTTGCAGAAGCTCTCCAACAGATGCCCTCCTACGCAAAGTTCATGAAAGAGATTCTTACAAACAAGAGGAGGTGGAAGGAGGAGACAGTTATGCTTACTGAAGAGTGCAGCGCTATACTTCAAAAAGAAGCTACCAAGAAAAGATGAAGGACCCGGCAGTTTCACTATCCCATGCACGATTCGTCATCTTAACATAGGGAGAGCATTGTGAGATTTAGGGGCAAGTATTAATCGATGCCGCTCTCCATTTTCAAGAAGTCGGGGATTGGTGAGGTAAAACCAACAGGGATTTCTCTTCAATCGCGGACCGCTCCAGTACCTAGCCCTCTGGTGTTGTGGAGGATTTGTTGGTGAAGGTAGATAAATTCTTTTTTCCAGCAGATTTTGTGGTGTTAGATATGGCTGTAGATGGTGACACTCCTCTGATTCTTGGGAGACCATTCTTAGCAACAGTAGAGCCCCCGATCGATGTCAATCAAGGGGAATTGGTGCTTCGGGTACAAGACGAAAAGGTCACCTTTAATGTGTTTGAAGCGATGAAACACCCAAGCGACAAGGACACATGCATGATAGTGGACCTCATTGATTCATTATCTGACAAGAGTTTGCACCAGAAGTTTGAAGATTCGTTAGAAGCAGCTCTAATGGTAGAGGATGTAGAAGAAGAAGTATGTGCAGAAGAAGTTGATCTCATGATTAAATCTCTGGAGGCTTGTCTGGTTGTGAATACTGATGAGGACAGAGTGGTGGAAAATGTGAGAATTGAAGACAAGGGTGACCCACCGGTGCTAGAGTTGAAAGAATTGCCATCCCATCTCCGTTATGCTTTCCTTGGGATGAACTCTTCATTCCCAGTTATCATCAGTAGTGGGTTGAATTCCTTGGAAGAAGAGAAGCTGTTGAGGGTGCTTAGGGAGCACAAATCTACAATCGGGTGGTCTATGTCCGATTTGAAAGGGATAAGCCCCTCCTTTTTCATGCACAAAATCCGTGTGGAGGAAAATTTCAAGCCGGTTAGACAACCCCAAAGAAGACTCAACCCGAATATGAAAGAAGTTGTGAGGAAGGAGATTGTGAAGTTGTTGGATGCGGGCATTATCTATCCCATCTCCGATAGTCCAGGGGTGAGTCCGGTCCAAGTTGTGCCGAAGAAAGGGGGGATGACAGTGGTAGCAAATGAAAAGAATGAACTTATTCCCTCTAGGACCGTGTCTGGATGGAGGGTATGCATTGATTACAGAAGACTGAATGAGGCCACCAGAAAAGATCATTTCCCTTTGCCCTTCATTGATCAGATGTTAGAGCGGTTGGCGGGCCATGCTTTCTATTGTTTCCTTGATGGGTACTCCGGGTATAACCAGATTGTGGTTGACCCAGAGGACCAAGAGAAGACCGCTTTCACCTGTCCTTATGGAGTCTATGCATACAGGAGAATGCCATTCGGGTTGTGTAATGCACGCGCCACTTTTCAAAGGTGCATGCTATCCATATTTTCTGATATGAATGAAAAATTTATTGAGGTATTTATGGACGATTTTTCTGTGTTTGGTGATTCTTTTGATAACTGTTTGAATAATCTTGCCTGTGTTCTAAAAAGATGCCAAGAAACTAACCTTGTTTTAAATTGGGAAAAATGTCATTTCATGGTTAGGGAAGGTATAGTTCTTGGGCATAAAATTTCATCACGGGGGATGGAGGTTGATAGAGCCAAAATTGAAGTGATTGAAAAACTTCCTCCTCCCTTAAATGTGAAAGGTGTTAGAAGCTTCCTAGGGCATGCGGGTTTTTATAGAAGGTTTATAAAAGATTTTTCAAAGATTGTGAAACCCCTATGCAAGCTTTTGGTAGCTGATACTCCTTTTATATTTGATGATGATTGCATGCATGCCTTCCAAGTTTTGAAAGAAAAACTCACCACCGCACCGGTCATTGCACCTCCAGATTGGAGTTTACCATTTGAGCTAATGTGTGATGCAAGTGACTATGCGGTGGGAGCCATTTTGGGCCAAAGAAAAAATAAAGTGTTGCATGTCATTTACTATGCCAGTCGTGTGCTTAATGATGCCCAATTGAATTACACCACGACTGAAAAAGAATTGCTTCTTTGTGGTATTTGCTTTTGATAAATTTAGATCCTACTTGATTGGGTCAGTAAAACTACCGTCTACACCGATCATTCCGCTTTGAGATATCTTATGACTAAACAGGATGATGCCAAGCCAAGGCTTATTAGGTGGATACTACTACTCCAAGAGTTTGATTTGGAAATAAAGGACAAGAAAGGAGTGGAGAATGTGGTAGCCGAGCCATTTGTCTAGGCTTCCACAAGCAAATGTTCAAGCAGAAGCAAAGTTGCCAATTCAAGAGGAATTCCCGGATGAACAGTTGTTTGTGGTGCAAGTGGCACCTTGGTTCGTGGATATTGCAAATTACAAGGCCGCCAATAAGATTCGAAGGACTTCAATGCACAACAGAGGAAGAAGCTCATTCATGATGCCAAATTCTATATATGGGATGAGCCGTATCTTTTCAAAAAGAGGTTCGGATGGAATTCCGAGAAGGTGCATTCCGAAGAAGAGATTAATGGGGTGTTGACTCACTGCCACAACTCACCCTATGGAGGACACTTTGGTGGTGAAAGGACCGCCATGAAGATTTTGCAAAGCGGGCTATTTTGGCCCACTATTTTCAAGGACTCCAGAGCTTGGGTGATGAAATGTGATAAATGCCAGAGGACCGGCAGTATTTCCAAGAGAAATGAGATGCCCTTAAAGGGTATATTAGAGGTGGAGCTCTTCGATGTGTGGGGTATCGACTTCATGGGTCCTTTCCCGTCATCTTGCAACAACAAGTACATTCTGGTGGCGGTTGATTATGTGAGCAAGTGGGTGGAAGCCGTGCCAACTCTGAAAGATGATGCAAGAACTGTGATCAGTTTTGTGAGGAAGAATATTTTTACCCGGTTTGGGACCCCTAGGGCTATCATTAGTGATGGGGGTACTCACTTTTGCAATAATGAGTTCAATGCAGTGCTTGCCAAGTTTGGGGTGAACCACAAAGTTACCACACCATACCATCCCCAAACCAGTGGGCAAGTGGAATTGTCCAACCGGGAGTTGAAGAGAATTTTGGAAAAAACTGTGAACAATGCAAGGAAGGATTGGGCGAAGAAATTGGATGATGCACTTTGGGCCTATCGGACTGCTTATAAGACACCTATTGGTATGTCACCTTACCAATTAGTGTTCGGGAAATCATGTCACCTTCCGGTAGAGCTACAACACCGTGCTTTTTGGGCAGTGAAGGCCCTGAACTTTGATACAAGGCTGGCCATGGACAAGAGGATGCTTCAATTGAATGAGTTGGATGAGTTCCGACTCTTGGCTTATGAGAGTGCTAGGATATACAAGGAAAGAACAAAGTTCTGGCATGATAAGTACATTCTTCCCAAGAAATTTGAAGAAGGCCAGTCAGTTTTGCTGTTTAACTCAAGACTCAAGCTCTTTCCGGGCAAATTGAGATCAAGATGGTCAGGCCCATTCTATGTCAAGTCTGTCTCTCCATTTGGTTCAGTTAAATTGGAAGATCCATCATCCGGTGATACCTTCATTGTTAATGGACAAAGGCTAAAGCACTACCTTGGAGGCAACTTTGATCGTCAGGCGGTCTCCGTCACTCTTCAGGCACCATCTTAAAAAAAATGTAAAAAAAAAAAAAAAAAATCATCCGTCAAGCTAGTGACGTTAAAGAAGCGCTTATTGGGAGGCAACCCAAATTTTATTTTCATCTTCTCTTTTGTTTTTGATTTCTCCTCTTGAATAATTTGAGAAGCTCAAGAGGTTTGTTAATAGTTTGTTGAGTGCTTTCAGATTTTGAAGGAAGGAGGAGAAGAAGGGCAGGAGGAAACAAAACCAGAAAGCATGTGATGCAGCACCACTACCACCTGGGTGAGTTGTTCCAGTTTTCTCCCTTCTCTAAGCTTCATTATTTACATTGGGGACAATGTAAGTCTTTAAGCTTGGGGTAGGGGTAATCTTTTTGCTTGCATTGTAAATATTGCATTCATATAGGCTTAAGTTTGCATGATCGCATGATTCGGTTACCCCTGCTTAGATTGAGCTTATGATTGTGAGAGCTAAGTGCCAATTTTTTTGTGATAGTGAATTTTTGGACCCTGATTTTCTATTCTTGTGATATGGCTTCATTAAATATTCTTGAGATGGTCTTGGATAGTTGATGATTAGCATGTGTTTCTATGGATTTGTGTTTCTCACTGGTTCTTGAACTAATAAATGTGAGCTTTTGAGCCATTAGGAGGTACTCACTAAATCTGCCCCAGTTCTTTGTGTAGAGTGTGTTCCTCTTGGATTGTTTTTCTCTAGAACTTGACTTGAAACCATTTCGAAACTTGAAAATTTTTTAGAACATTTTTGAAAAGGATTGAGGCAATAGGTATTTTTTTTCCGGCCTTCTGAGCTTTGAATGAATAATGCTACCCGTAGTTGCCCATTTTGAGCCTGAATGAATAGCATGCTTTTCTTGGTACCCTGAAATGTTTTGTTAAATATGCTTATGAGGGACCTTCTAAAGTACTGTGCAAAAAGGGTTGGAAAATGTAGTTGAAAGTTTGGGATGATGAAAAGAAAAAAAATGAATCTGAAAAAAATTATTTCTCTTGAGTTGAAAATTCTCCCTTCTCCAAATAAAAAAAAAAAAAAGGAAAAGGAAAGTATATGGAGAAGGGTATGACAAAAGAAAGTGAGAAATAAAAAGCAAAAATAAAAGGAAAGAATGGTGGAAAAGTAAACTGAAACCCAAAGAAAGGTATTTTAGAAGGTCGTGCCTTGCAATGCTTGATTGTTTGTATAGCCTTTTGAAATTTCCTGTTCTTGAAATTCCCACCTGAAAATTGATCCCATGGCCCCATTACAACCAAAGAATAAGACCTCTTGATTCTTAGATGTTTTCATTAATAAAGTAAAGATTTGGTTGATAGTCAAGCATATGGTAGGAATCATTCCTTGAGGAAAATGGAGTGAATTGTTATATATACTTGAACACTTGAGTGAGTGAGGCAAGAATGAGAGCCAAGCAAATGAACAAGCTTGGGGTGAGCTTCAAGTGAGATAGAGTGCCCGAATCAGTGAGAATGTGAGTCTAGGAAACCTAAGCCCCTAATTGGACTTGAATTGATTGTCTCTTGCTGAAATAATTGAATGCCTGTTACTTGGATCATTTTACTCGGGTTCTTGATTCACTATCCATGCTTTGTTTATTTTGGTCTTATGGCCTTGGTTTTTGCTTGAGGACAAGCAAAGTCTGCATGCATTTGCATATAGTTAGGCCATTTTAGTTGGATTTTGTTTAGTTTTTCCTTTGGAACGGATAAGGTGGTATTGTGTGTTGTTTTGCAGGGATTTATGATTAAATGCCCAAGATTTAGCCATGAGGAAGCTGAGATGAAGAGAAGGCCTGAAAACTGAAGAAAAAGGGGGCCAAAAGTCAGAAGCTGTCACGGCCTGGCCGTGATGGCTATCACGGCCGTGACCCAAAACCACCAAAAGTCAGAATCGATCACGGCTTGGCCGTGATGGAGATCACGAGCGTGAAAAAATGGCTCGCGACGCGAATGTTAGCTCGCCACGCGAGAGACTGATTGTGCCAGACCTCCAAAAGTCAGAATCGATCACGGCCTAGCCGTGATGTACATCACGGCCGTGACCCAAAAACCACCACAAGTCAGAATCCATCACGGCTTGGCCGTGATGGAGATCACGGGCATGAAAAAGTTGGCTCGCGTCGCGAAGAAAGGCTCGCCACGCGAGAGAGTGATTTTGCCAGAACTGCAAGAGACAGAACCCGTCACGGCCGTGACGGGCCACGAGTTATAAAAGAACCTCTGGGCAGAACAGAAAAGGGATCCAGAAAACCCTAAAAACAGATCCTCTGCTGCTGTGGCTGCTGTGCAACATTCTATGGAGCTCTCTCCTTTGTTCATCTCTGTAACTCTTTCTTTTGTTTTATCTTCAATTATGTGTAGCTAAACTCCCCTTTGTTGGGGTTAGATTATTGCTTATCTGAACTTGGTTGTAAAATGACTTGATTATAATACAGTTTCCTTCTTCTTTATGAGTGTATGATTCTATGCTTAATGCTTTCCTAGGCTTGATCATCTTAGGAATGATTAGTTGCTTTGATAGACAATTGAAAGGTTGATGTTAAAGCATGCTCATGAATCATATGCCAAGTAGTCCAAGAATCTAGACATAGGTGTTGGCTGCTTGCAATCTTATGAATCTTTATTCTTAATGCAATTTCTCTGATTAATCCACCTAAGACATTAGGGTTTAATTTGGGATTTTAGGCTCATTCCACCTAAGACATTAGGGTTTGAGTATATTAGAAAAGATTCGATTGTCATAAGTGAAGTAGGAACTGTGTTAGTTATCATTTCATAACAATCAAGGGAGGATTAGCTTAGTCTAACCCTAACAATTCTATCTAATTGTTATTCACATTTCTGTCTGCATTCTAACTGTTTGATAAAAATTCCAAAAAGAACAAAAATATTTTATTCTTGTTTGCTTGTTAGATGATAGAGCTACCTTCACTCCAAAAGTTGATCGCCTAGATAGTAGTCTAATTTGCGAAGTGGTAATTGTCCACGGTCCCTGAGGACGATAACCGGTCTTACCGTTTTATTACTTGCAACGAACCGGTACACTTGCCGAGTCCGTGTCACATGCATTTTTATAAAATGACGATAACTGTCGGGCATGAAGCCCTGTGAATTAAATCATTCTACTGTTCGAATTAATGTTATTATATTGTGAATATTTGGTATTTGCTATTTGAGAGTCATGCATGGGGTTGTCTTATTAAAACTCATATATTGGAAACTCACCCTTGCAAATTTCTGTGTGATTTCCTCTGCTATGTGAAATCTATATATATGGGCATTTAGATGGATCCGGACGAAGTGGATTTGAACTACTCAGGGGTGTGATCCCTGATGTTCGACAACACTGATCGAGGGGACGCCTGGGTTATTAACCCAGGAGCTCGGAGTGCTACTTACACTGGTCCTTTGATGACACTTCGAGGTACAGTAGCTGAGGGACCACAACAGTAAATTCACAGTAGGGAAATGATTGAAGTCTCGTTACCACCTATCTGGATGATACTACGATATTTGATGCAAAACGGGAATCTGGAGCATCAACCTCCTCAGTTTGTTCAACCATTACAGCAAGTTGCACCAGAATCACCTCCTGCACCCATTGTATTAATTCCAGAGAATATTCCGGAGGAGATGGAGGAAGATCCAAAGGAGGATCCGGTGGAAAATCCTGACCATATTCCTTTATGAGACGAAGGGTCTAAAGCTGTTGGAGAGGGGGCTGTTGTATCTTCTCCAGACACATCTTTGGGGGTGGGGGAGTGTACACTGGACTCCCCAATGGATTTCTGTAGTGGTGACCGGCTTAGGATGTAGTTTTAGGAAAGAGTGGGAATTTTAGGTTAGTCTGACTTAGTGGCTACTGAGAGCCATCTTTTGCGTAGTACTTTTAGACTCCAACTATGACGTAGTTATGATATTTCAGATAGTGTAAAATATGTGTGACAAGTAGATGGTGACCTAGTAAGAAAAAGGTCAATTGTAAAATATTAAAGTACATGTGAAATATATATAGTGGTGTATATTATTTTACGAGTATTCGAGCGTGTGTTCAGAAAAAGGAAAAAATTTTATCACAATTTTTAAGAAGCATAGGGAATTAGAAAATGAATCTTATTTTCCGAAGAAAACCAGCAACTTAATATTTTATTCGGTTTGATGTTTGAATAATGTTACGTAAATGTGATACCTGAAAATGGGGTGTCACAAAAAGCATACGTAAAAAATAAGAGGGATAAGAACATACAGATATTGAATGCAGGCATTTATTGATAAGTCATACTGAAACGGAAACAAATAAGCCCATTGAAACAAAAATCCTAAAGCCTTGGGCAGAGCTAAAGGATGAGCATTACAGATTTACTTTGAAAAAAACTCTATGGTCCAGGGGAACTCAATGACCTCCCAATTGGTGAGCTCTGTATCCGGAGGGCAAGGATACACCGGATTGACACCATGATCGGCGAGATAATCATTTTCAACAGTTGCTGCTTGGTCCAGGAATGCGAACCCTACACTTCGGAAGCTCTGTCGAATGTCACAGATGGGAACCCTTTCAGCCTCGTATTCACGATTTTCCAGCCGAGCCCACCTCTTTATTTTCTTCTCTTCTATAACCCTCATCTTGTCGGCCTTAGTGGGTTTGTATCCCAACCCAAACCTGTCCTTGTTTTCAGTGAGCGTGAGGATGTCAGAGACACCTTGCTTGTTCTTCCCCAAACCGTTTCTAGGTCGGTACCCTCCCACGAGCATAACCTTGGCCATCATAATGGATGCTTTAGATGACTGATGTTTCAAGAGTGGAGCACTATCCCCAACATAAGTAGCATTGGCAATCTCAAGTGACTGGAAAGCGGTCTTGAGACCTTCTTCGACAGCTTCAATGTAAGGGGTCGTTGATAGCTTAATCACTAACATATCTTCCTCTCCAGAAACAATTATCAACTTACTATCAACAATGAACTTTACTTTCTGGTGCAATGTGGAAGGTACAGCTCCAGAAGAATGGATCCATGGTCGTCCTAGGAGACTATTGTACGTTGGTGTAATGTCCATTACTTGGAAGAGTACCTCGAAGGTGCAAGGACCAACCCAAATGGGGAAATCAATTTCCCCCATGACTTCCCTCCGTGTACCATCAAAAGCCCTTACAATCATTGTACTTGGCTTCATATGAGTTCCATCGAAAGGCAACTTTGCCAGTGTTGACTTTGGCATTACATTAAAAGGAGAGCCATTATCAATGAGGACCTTGTTGAGTCACCGGCAAGTGTACCGGGTCGTCGTAAGTAATAAAATAAACACGGTAAGTAATTACCGAGGTCGAACTCAGGGATTGGGCTACCAATTCGACGAATTCGCGAGAAATCCGATAAGTTGGTCAAGTTACAGAAAGTGGTTGAGATTGGAGAGAAAATAGGATCGAATTCAAATTAACAAATCTAATAAAATAATTAACTAAAAATCTGGAATTAAAATGTCCAAGGTCACAAATCCACCTACCCAATATGCATAACCAAGTGATGATGAATCCCTCCCTAAGTTCAATTACAATGTCAACCGGGACCCCCAAATTCTCCTAAATCCACTGTCGTGCTCATTAGGACGTATTCGAAGATTGGACTAATTACTTACTAGGTCTCATAATCCTAATCGTCAAACTCTGTTAACTCTTGTTCCCTATAAGGTTGCACCGATCTCCTACTCACTCTCGTGCAATATTCGACCGATGATCCCAATTCAAGTTCTAAACACGAATCGCTGACAAAGCCTCATCAACGTTAACAAGTCAATCACGCGTGCATGTGATCAACGCAATAAAATCAGAATTGGAAAACATTTATTGAGAAAAAGGGAGAAAAAGACATACATCACATCGAATCTACACTGCCATGGGTGGCATCATTGTTCCCCCAGACGAGGGGATTAGTTCCTCATGCTCATAGACAAACAATCGGACATAACCTCCATAGTAAAATAAGAAAAGAAGAAGGGAGACGCAGCTCCAAAGAGACAAGAAACTACCCTAAACGCTACTCTAAACAGTGGAAAAACTACTAGGATTCGCGGCCCTCCAAAAGCTCTCTAGTGAGCCCCCAAAAAAACTCCTCCTTCTGATCTGAAACAGCCTATAAATAGGGATTCTGGTTCTCGGCCGCTCGTGGGGCGAACAACCTTTCGCGAGGCGAATCATTAGTTTTGGCGCGCTTTCAATTTGGATTTTCGCGAGGCGAGAGTGTATTCGCGGGGTGAGTCTTCAAACCTTAATCTGTCACAGCCGTGACCTTCATCACGGCTAGGCCGTGATGGTCTCTGTTTTCCAGGGTCTTCAGACTCTCGCGAGGCGAGAAGCCCCTCGCGTGGCGAATTTCAGTTTTGGCTCCATCCTGAGTTTGAATGATCGCGAGGCGAACTGTGATTGGCGAGGCGAGACAGAATGTATGACTGTTGCTGTTTTGCTTATCTTCAGGATCGCGAGGCGAGCATCCACTCGCGGGGCGAGTATCTTCATAATGGAAATTTCCACTGTTTCTTGACTTTCCTTGACTCTCGGAGCTTCACTTCTAACCTGAAATAATAAAAAGAAACAAAAAGCTTAATTCTATTCAAAATAGACTAAAAACTACTAAAAAATTCCTAGAACGAGTCAAAGTTTACTTAGGAACAAAACAAGGCAAAATTTGGGTGAAAACGAGATTGAACTCGAATAATTAGCTCAGAAACCACAGTCCATCTAGTTATAAAACTAGATAAGCCAGAGGCTTATCAAAACACCCCAAACTTAAACCTTGCTTGTCCCCAAGCAAGCTAAAACTCAAAAAGGACTCAAAACTTGGCAAGCCTAAAGGAATCAATCGATTTCGCACAAATTTCATGCAATCAAAACAGTTTTTCTCCAATTATTTCCCCCCTTGCATCGATGTAATCCCCACATTCATTTACTTTAAACAATTGAGAACTTCATCATTCATGCAATCATTAATCTAAGTTGAGGATCAGGGTCACACACAAAAGGAAGATCACCTATTTCAAACAATTGCCTTCCTCACAAGGGTATGTAAAATTTCACTCATTCGCTCAAATGCGTCTAGGCTATCAACTTTTCACTCAATTTCACATATCAAGAGCACTTCCCATGAATTTGATTTTCATCTCAAAAATAGTTCCCACGAGAACATGCATGCAACATCAGAAGGTCTTTTAAAGGTTGTAATGGGGCCTGACTGAGGGTAGGATATTCAAGGATACTAGGCTTAAGTCCCTAGGAACTAAGAGAGCATGAGCATTTGACACATATTCCACTCAAATTCCTTTTTCCATTTTTCTTTTTGCCTCGGGTGACTACAGCCTTTTCCTTGCTATTTTTTTTTTTCTGTTTTGCCCCTTTTCTTCTTCTTTTTTTTTGGGTTTCAACCTTTATTTTTCTTTTTCTCAACCCAAAATGACATATCACCTTGTAGCCAC
This sequence comes from Sophora flavescens, assembly GCA_030762895.1. NCBI lineage: Eukaryota > Viridiplantae > Streptophyta > Magnoliopsida > Fabales > Fabaceae > Sophora > Sophora flavescens. The sequence continues at coordinate 166,857,714 of CM061066.1, read as the reverse complement.
CCCAAACTTAGTTCCTCACAACCCTTCTCTTGCTAGCGTCCATGCTCTCCTAATCCTAAGATTGGGCTAACATGGTTTTTCAGATTTTTGGCTTATAATATAGGGTCATCAAGAAACAATAGGCTAATCAGGCTCAACGGGGCTAACTAGGGAACATGCATTAGGGATGGTTCTTTTTAGGCCAAGTAGTTATTCAAAGAAAATTGCCTAAATCATTTGATGCAACACAATAACATGCAAACCATGAAGAGATTCAAGCAAATCCGGGAAAGTGCAACTTAAAAGTGATTCACACAATCAAAAACAAAGTTGGAGGCTCAAATCCTCACCTGGACATTTTGCAAATTGTTTGACCGAGATACAATTCCTAGTGTGTGCACACCCTCACCCCAAACTTATCAAAAATCAAGTAATCACAATAAAATTCTCAAAGTTCAATTATCAATATTTCACATGGGGATCAACTTTTCTATTTTCGAACCTGGGGGAAATCATCGATGGTCAAAATAATTCATGCAATCAATCTATGCTAAATTTAATTAAAAACCAACAAGCTTGCCGACACACTATTCATACACAAACTCTTTATCTTCTCAATTTATTATAGAGTGACAAACAAAAGAAACACCATAACAACAACAGTAACTTTACTAAAGTGAGGAGAGGAGAGTGTGCTCCCTGTTCAAGTTTCCATGGTTGCCTCCTCATCCAATTGGTATCACGGGCTCCCTTCTGTTGCATAGCATCCTGGAAGAACTCCTGCAAATTATAACCTTAAGTGCAGATTCGCGAGGCGAGAGACCACTCGCGAGGCGAATCTGGAAAATTGTTATTCACACTTTCCAGAATAGCGAGGCGAGTAGTATCTTGCGAGGCGAATCTGGAATTCCAACAGATGATGATGCCCAGAATCGCGAGACGAAAGTATACCTCGCGACGCGAGACAAGCGTGAGCAAGCCTCTGAGATTCAGGGCTTCTGTCTCGCGTGGCCACAGTGGATTCGCGTGGCGAATCAAGTTTTTTTTTTAATAATATAATTGAAAATGTCAGAAACTAAAAAAAACAAAGGATACCTAGATTGGGTTGCCTCCCAATAAGCGCTTCTTTAACGTCACTAGCTTGACTTATTAATAAGCATCCACCTGGATCCTATAGCCTGTGGTACAAGGGCTAAGAGATGCTTATCATGTGAGACCTTCCACCCGGATCCCATGGTTTGTGAAGTGGCCCTTGCAGAAGCAATATGATTCTGTTCATGGTTTCACCTGGCCTGAGTGTGAAAACTTCTTTGACCTCCGCAATTATGAACTCACTTCCTCTCGGGTCAAATGGTGTTTTCACGAGGAAGTGTGTCAAACAAGTGGGAGGGACTAACTTACCAATGTCCACACATGCATGCAAGCCAACATATTTATCCAATGCAGCAAAATCAGATTGCTCGGCAAGCATGGTGGAGCCCCCTACCACTTTATCTTCAAGTTGAACTCTACCCCCTTGCTCCGGTGCCTTGTCACTTGTCAACTCCTCTTCCTCAGGTTGCTCTTCCTCAACATGTAGTTGTTCCGGGGCCATGTCACTTGTCCACTCCTCTTCCTCAGGTTGCTCTTCCTCAACATGTGGTAGTTCTCCCTCAACTTCCTGAGAACTAGTTGCATCCCAGACAGATCCCAACACCCTACCGCTTCTAGTTGTTATGGCTTCGCATTGGTTCTTAGGGTGGTTCTCAGTATCACCTGGGAAAGTGCCTGGGAGAAGCTCTTCTAGTCGCTTTGCGAGCTGACCCAACTTCTCTACTGCCGCATTCGCCTTCTCAACTAATGTGTCCATCTTATCAATTGCCGCATTTGTTCTCTCAAGAGCTGCGTTCAACTTCTCAATAGCCAACTCCCAAGGTTGTGGTTGCCAATTCTGTTGAGGTTGTGGTTGCCAGGCTAGACCACCGCCATCATCATTCCAAGCGAAACCCGGATGGTCTCCCCTCATATCACCCCAATACTGATTCTGACTCTGACAGTTGTTCTGGGGCACGCTGTCATAGAAATTATGGCATGAGTCCACATATTCTTGAGAGAAGTAGAACGGACAGCTCCAAGTGTCATGGTCTCCATTACAATATTCGCAATTCGGAAGCATTCCCTCGTGTACCTCGCATACAAAACAAGGCAAGACCAAGTGGAATCAAAGAAGTAGAGAATAATAATAGAAATTAAAAATAAAAAAATAAAAATAAAAATAAAAATAACTTCACCAAATAATCAAACTTCCCTAAAATTAGGAAAATTGGTTGTGCCAATCCCCGGCAACGGCGCCAAAAAACTTGTTGAGTCACCGGCAAGTGTACCGGGTCGTCGTAAGTAATAAAATAAACACGGTAAGTAATTACCGAGGTCGAACTCAGGGATTGGGCTACCAATTCGACGAATTCGCGAGAAATCCGATAAGTTGGTCAAGTTACAGAAGTGGTTGAGATTGGAGAGAAAATAGGATCGAATTCAAATTAACAAATCTAATAAAATAATTAACTAAAAATCTGGAATTAAAATGTCCAAGGTCACAAATCCACCTACCCAATATGCATACCCAAGTGATGATGAATCCCTCCCTAAGTTCAATTACAATGTCAACCGGGACCCCCAAATTCTCCTAAATCCACTGTCGTGCTCATTAGGACGTATTCGAAGATTGGACTAATTACTTACTAGGTCTCATAATCCTAATCATCAAACTCTGTTAACTCTTGTTCCCTATAAGGTTGCACCGATCTCCTACACACTCTCGTGCAATATTCGACCGATGATCCCAATTCAAGTTCTAAACGCGAATCGCTGACTAAGCCTCATCAACGTTAACAAGTCAATCACGCGCGCATGTGATCAACGCAATAAAATCAGAATTGGAAAACATTTATTGAGAAAAAGGGAGAAAGACATACATCACATCAAATCTACACTGCCATGGGTGGCTTCATTGTTCCCCCAGACGAGGGGATTAGTTCCTCATGCTCATAGACAAACAATCGGACATAACCTCCATAGTAAAATAAGAAAAGAAGAAGGTAGACGCAGCTCCAAAGAGACAAGAAACTACCCTAAACGCTACTCTAAACAGTGGAAAAACTATTAGGATTCGCGGACCTCCAAAAGCTCTCTAGTGAGCCCCCAAAAAAACTCCTCCTTCTGATCTGAAACAGCCTATAAATAGGGATTCTGGTTCTCGGCCGCTCGCGGGGCGAACAACCTTTCGCGAGGTGAATCATTAGTTTTGGCGCGCTTTCAATTTGGATTTTCGCGAGGCGAGAGTGTATTCGCGGGGCGAGTCTTCAAACCTTAATCTGTCACAGCCGTGACCTTCATCACGGCTAGGCTGTGATGGTCTCTGTTTTCCAGGGTCTTCAGACTCTCGCGTGGCGAATTTCAGTTTTGGCTCCATCCTGAGTTTGAATGATCGCGAGGCGAACTGTGATTGGCGAGGCGAGATAGAATGTATGACTGTTGCTGTTTTGCTGATCTTCAGGATCGCGAGGCGAGCATCCACTCGCGGGGCGAGTATCTTCATAATGGAAATTTCCACTGTTTCTTGACTTTCCTTGACTCTCGGAGCTTCACTTCTAACCTGAAATAATAAAAAGAAACAAAAAGCGTAATTCTATTCAAAATAGACTAAAAACTACTAAAAAATTCCTAGAACGAGTCAAAGTTTACTTAGGAACAAAACAAGGCAAAATTTGGGCGAAAACGAGATTGAACTCGAATAATTAGCTCAGAAACCACAGTCCATCTAGTTATAAAACTAGATAAGCCAGAGGCTTATCAGACCCTAGCCATGACATGATCTCGACACTTCACAGAAATGTGTAATGCCTTGTTGTGCCCTATTCCTTCAGCTGGAATTTCATCATCAGTGAAAGTGACATAATTATCAGCAACGATGTTACCCACGATGTTATCTAGCTTATCAACTGTGATGTCATGAGAGACAAGAGCCTGATTCAACACCTTTATCAGTACTCTCCTGTGTGGCTTAGAGTTCATCAATAGAGAGAAAAGAGATATCCGAGCCGGAGTTCGATTTAACTAATCCACAACCCTGTATTCACTCTGCTTGATGAACTTCAAGAATTCATCGACTTCTTCATCAGATACCTCCTTTTTATTCTCACCCCCGTTTGCTTCCTTGTCATCTAGAATTCCTTCCACCTTCTCTTTCCCCTTGCGATCCTTTCCTTCCTTTTCTGTTTCCTCCCTTCACAATATCGCTGGAGTGTAAATGCGACCACTCCTAGTCATTCCACCAATTCCTGAAATGTTGGTAACCACAGTAGTCCCGTCGAAAGGATTGCGTTGAACCTGCATCTCATATTTCCATGGTACCGCTTTGGTGTCCTTGTAAGGGAAAGGACTTGGAACTCGGATGACGATTGGTGTTGGCCCACTTGGAACCGACAAAGGTTTCTTCTCAGTATAGTATATCACCACTGGTTTTGGAGTGACTTGCTCAGGAACTGGTTGAGGATTAACCACAACAGTAAAATGGGTTATCTTAATTGGGGTTGGGGAAATTATAGATTCAGCAACCATATTAATTCCACACTCATTCGATTCACAACCAATTAGGATAATCTTTATAGCTATTAACTGCTGCACAACCTGTCGAAATTTTGCACAGTCTTCAATTAAATGCCCCATATTCCTGTGGAAGCCACACCTTATCTCTTCATCGAGGGTCTTCTCTTCAACAATTGAGGTTTCCACCAATCTATGTTTTTGCATCTCTCTTAAAATAACCCTCATGGGAGTTCTAACACCAGCCACTTGGCTCTTAAGAGTAGGTTCCCTGGAGCTATCTATGACATTGATTCCCAAACCCCCATGATTTGGCATAGGATCTTGTGCCCCCTTCAGAGCATCTTTCTGAAAGCTCAACCACTTAGCATTAATAAGATCTTGTACCTTAAATTTGAAAGCCCTGCAGTTCTCAGTGGAATGACCTATTGCCCCCGCATGATACTCACATTTAGCATTTGGGTCAAACCACTTTGGATAAGGAGGGCCCAATGGTTTCATTGGGATAGGGGTCAACACAGATTTGCTTATAAGCTGATGCAGTAGCTTAGTGTAGGTCATGGGTATCGGGTCGAAATGTACTGGATTCTTTTCTGAGTTATGAGGCAGTCTCGTTTGGCTGCTGTTTGCGTTTGGGTTTAGGGGTTAAATAACTTGAGGTGTCATCGCAAGATGTGTTTGAGGATGAGAGGGGAATGATGGTCGGTAGGGCGTCATTGGCTGGGGAATTGGAAATTGTGAGGTGGCGGCGATGTATGGCTGATTGGCTTGGTGATATGGAGATGGTTGGTAATACGAGGTGTATTGGGCTTGGAAGGCGGGTGTTTGGTTTGGTCTCCATTGGTTCGGTTTCTTTTGTTCAAAGGTTGCTGCATGTGCTTCTCCCTCCTTCTTTTTCACAAACGGGGTTGTCTTTGAGCCGTTCGCTACTGAAGACTAGGTGATCTTGCCATTCCTCAGTCCACTTTCAATTCTCTCACCGATGATGACCATATCAGAAAAGTTTGATGACACACTCCCAATCATTCTATCATAGAAGGGCGACTGGAGTGTATCAATGAACATTGCCTCAATTTCTTTCTCAGCTAATGGAGGCTCTACCTGAGCAGCCAATTCCCTCCATTGTTGTGCATACTCTTTGAAAGTCTCGGTGCCCCCTTTTGACATATTTTGGAGTTGCATCATATAGGGAGCCATGTCAATATTGTACTTGTATTGCTTCAGGATTGCATCTGCTAGATCTTTGAAGGATCAGATGTGGGCCCATTCGAGATGCGTGTACCAATTTGAAGCTGCCCCAGTTAAACTGTCTTGGAAGAAGTGAATCAATATCTTATCATCTTGAGCATAAGATGCCATCCTCCTTACATACATAGTCAAATGGTTTTTGGGACAAGTTGTTCCCCGATATTTGTCGAAATCAAGTACCTTAAATTTTGGTGGAATTACAACATTTGGCACCAGGCAAAGCTCCGAGGCAACTCGAAGACCATAACTATTTGCCCCTTCAATGGCCCGCAGTCTCTCCTCTAACACTTCCAACTTTTCTTTAGATTGGGAATTCCCTCCCGACTGATTCACTGGAGTTTCACAATACATATTCTGGGGAAAGGGGTATGGCATATAGGAGGATCCTAAGTTTGGCATCATTTGAGTCCCCTGGGGTCCATAATGTAGGGTGTATTGTGGAGTTTTTGGATTGGCAGAAAGTGTCACTGTCGGTGTGTTACCATCTGTAGGGTTGACAGTTTGTGTTTGTGGCATCTCGACAGCATCGGTGGGGGATTGTGTCTGAGTAGTATGTTCAGAGTTTTGGATGCCATCTTGTTGGCCGGGGGCCGTTGGTGGAATAAATCCACGAGGTAAGCCGTATGGGGGATTGTTCGGGTCAAATGAAAGATGAGTTTGGTTGCTTGGATAAACGGTGAGAGGCATCATGACCCCTAGTTGATTGTAGCCTTGAATAGGAGCCTGAGCAAAACCAGGCGGGATAAGAGGTGTGGCCGGATGTCCTTCGTTTGAGGCTGGAGGGTTCCCCTCTGTGTTCTTTTCCTTCTGCATTGCTTGTAGGATCTCCACCATCTTAGTCATCCGATCCTTGATTTGACTGACTTCATCCCTGATCTCTTGGACTTCTTCTAGTTCTTCCGCCATGGCTCTTGTCTGTGATCGAGTATGATAAGGGTGTCTTGAGGCAATTGTTCAAAAACCACACTATTTTATTTAATAAAAGAAAGATTAAATGAATATAATCAAAAGAAAGAGCATAAACCAATTAAACTCCATTTTTGACAGGAAGATCGTCGCATACACTTATAGCAAGAATACTCATCCTGCAATCAAATCTAGTGGTATAATTCCCTCTAGCTTGACTGTAGTTGATGTCAAGTCCAAGGGAGAATTCACTCCTCGATAGACCACATTTGTACTAGCAATGTTATTGTTTGATGATACCCATATTTTTACGTAGAAAACACGTCGTTTTTAGGGTAAAAATATAGTTGATGAAGTATCTAAGGGAGAATTCACACCTTGACAGATATCATCTGGAAAAAAAATCATTCCACAAAAATTGATGAAAACTTCCATTTCAATTTATGAATATTGCAATACAAACATGGGTCTTTGGTTAAATAGAAAAACAATACATCGAGAGTTTTCATATTTCTAAATCCATCTTCGGGGACCGCAAAATACTATGTCAAGAGCTTCATCTTATTTTTCCCGAATCCCTTTGCAAGCTTCCCAAAATGCTTGAAGAACTCAGTCACCTCTGGTGGTATCTGGAGGAAAGGGTTCTTGTAAACCTAAATTGATACTTCTTCAAATCGCTCCACCAACTAGGAAGTATGATATTGAATTCTACCAATCATGTCTTCATATTTCCTTCTCCATGCTTCCCTTTCATAGATTACGTCCCTCACAACCAATTCCATCCCTTTACCCATTTTGCGTGACGTTGAGCTTCTCCTCTTTCATTTTCTTGCATTTTGGTCCTGAGCCAATTTTCCCTCTCATTAGCTTCTGCTAATAATTGACGATATTTCGTTCCATCCTCGATCAGAGTAAAGTTCGGGTTGGGCCAAGGATTCTTGTAGAGATTGAACTATCTACTTTAGTATCTGTATTGTTTCGACATGAATCCCTACGTCCCACTCAAGCTCTTCTTTCTTCTTCAGAATTATGACTAGCGTGTTTTCTTGACACTCCACCTCTGCTTGCAACTCTTGAATCACTGCTTCTTTTTCCTTTCTTTCCCTTTTCATGCGACTTGGAGCTTCGTAGGAATCGGCATATTCATCTCTCAAATTCTCGATCTGTAAATTCAGTTTTTACACCTGGCTTTGGAGTTTGACAATAGTTACTACTGCAACTTGGTTCTTTTCATCCACCATCTGAGCTTTTAGAACTTCAATTTTTTTCAGCATTTGATCTTATGTAAGAGGATTGTTTTCAGCACTGGGTGGGGGTTCCGGTTTTGAAGGACAACCCCTTCTTGCCTCTCTCCATGCTTCATATCTTTTTGTTCGAGCTATGATTCACCTTCCTAACTCATCACACCCTTTTATGTGAATATTGTCCCATGCTGACCTTATTGCCATTGTCTGACTCTTGATGCTTTCACATTCTTGATATAGGAAATATGCTCCGCCAAGCAGCTCTTTTGGGGGTTCATCTTGTGTCCACCTGAGTTGGCACATTACTAGAGCGGGTGAATATGACACACATCCTTTGGGTCCCATCAATGGGACATTCGAGAAACTTCCACAACTGAATATAACCGAATATCCATTGTACCATGGGCACATCCATCTAAATGAACGTGAGTCGACCTGATCAAACTCTTGTTTCCATTCATATAGCTTGCGTGACTTTAGCGGCATGCGAATGAATCCTTTTAATGGATCATCCGTTCTATCAATTTTGTTACCAGTATACAAGTGAGTCATAATCCAAACATATAACATTGGTGCACAACAACACAACTTTCCTTGTTGATTCTGATGACAAACTTGTAGTGAGAGAAAAGTTTCAGCTAAGATAGCAGGGACTAAATTCACCCATATTCCTCAACTTTGAAGAAGACGTCCATAGCTGATCGATCAATCACATCCGGAATAAAGGGAAAAAGCAACAGTCCGTAGATAAGGAGAGCCAACAACCTATTATAAGTAACCCATCGTTGTTGTTGAGCCAACTCCCTAAGGTAACTTTCCAAGAATCGCCTCTTCAAGCCCGTAGTGTTTCCTTTTTCCACTTTATCCAATTGTTCCGGTTTAAGTTCCAACAGACTTGCTATCTTCCCATCTGCCACATATTGTCCATAATACAAATAGACACGTGATTCCTTTTGGATAGGCAATCTCAGAATGTAAGCATACTCCTCTATGGTTGGAGTTATATCTAGGTCAGGCGATTCAAAACATCTCAAAGTTGAGTTCCAATACTGAGCGAATGCACTCAGAGAGGAGGCATGCACCGGAATACGTAACAGATCTAGTATCCTCACGTAGATCTTGATGTTCTTCTTGGAACTGTTTGCATTGCTAGTACTCTTTCCGATGCTAGGTCCTTCCATTCTTTGCTATAAGATTAATACTGAGGTCTTCCTGTCAAGAAACACAAATAAAGAAAAAAAATTAGAAATGAAACAAAAAAAAAAATGCCCTACATGCTTCATGTTGCATGAGCCCCAGTAGGGTTGGGAACCCTATGTCAGGTATGCTGTCAATGCACTGCCTTCACTATGACGTGCCGCTTATTAGAAGTGCAATAATATTCGAACATGTCATTCGGGCTTGGAGCGACGATGTGTCACCCCTTTTTTCTTTCCTTTTTTAGAAAACTTTATAGTAAATATGTATGTGCATGGCAATTTATGTTTATGATGCCAGGAAAAAATGGAGAGAGAGAAAGAATATGCTCCCTTTGTCCTAAATTAGGTAAAACTTAGGGTTGGACAAACCTGAGGTAATGACACTAACCAGGTTGGCTACTAAGTTTGCTCTATCAGTGAAAATCAGGTAGGGTCTAGACTTCTAAAATCCATGGTTCCCAGATTACCCCTATCCCGAAAGATAAGGATCCAATTCATGAATCTAGTCACAAGTAGGGATAAACCCTCTCAATATGACCATCCCATGATATCGGGTACAACCTGAGTGGTGAATCAACAAATATCATGGAGGTACAAGTCCTCTTCAATGACAATGTCGAGACACCGCCTAATCCTTGAGTTTTGAGCAAGCTCGGGTATAGAGCCAAAAGTGTATGCAATATGTAATAGTGATGTGTGTGATGGGAGCACACAAATCTTCACCAAAACCTACTAAAATAAAACTACCCCAAACCTTCAAAAGGAACAAACAACACAAACACAATAGTTCTCTACCATAAGGTTGCAAGGATATAGCAGTTATGAAAGCATAAGAAAAAGAAATAAAACAAAAAAAGGGTAAAACAAATATTTTCAAAGCTGTAAAAAAAACAAATTGCACATCCCACTATGATAGGCCTGACTCTCAAAATATCCCAAGTGGAGTCGCCAGCTGTCGCGACCGTCCAGTCCGGAAGTCGCGAAAAGATGAAATAAAAACAGAGGAGTCGCCACTAAAATTTTTTATTGGGAAAATCTTAGAAAACCCAATTATTTAAAGGTAAACTGGTCTAAAAAGAAAGAGAGAGAGATGAGTCCAGGAGTCGGTTACGAGTAGGGAAGGTGTTAGCACCCCACATCGCCCGTTTAAAAAACAGTACCTCAAGTTAATTGTGTAAAAAATTAACGACTTTTAAATATTTATTTACCCAAAAATATTTAAAGAAAGAATTATTTTTAATTTTTAATATTTTAATTTTTTATTAATTTTTGCGTTTTTAAATTTATTGTTTATAAAAACTAAATGAGGTTGAACATGGCACATGAGTCCACAGGGCAACCTCAAATCTAAGAGACTGGACATGACACCGTGTCCATAAAACATCCCTAAAAATAGACAAATTTAATTATTTTAACATAAAAAGAGACACCAAAAAAAGGGGAAAATTTAGTTTTGGCTTGACAATATGATTTATCTTGCTCCTACGTATTCCTGGGTGCGATGGGAAACTCAAAGCCACACAGTTCTTCTTAAAAAACTGGCTTGGTTGGTTGATTTTAATCTTTGAAAAGGATTTTCATTTTTTGATCTTTTGTTTACCTTTATTTTGAAAAGGCATTTTTGAATTTAGAAAATATCTTTTTATTGAGAAAGAAATGTTTTTTTTAAGGATTTTTGGAAAAAAAGACCAAAAATATTTTTTAGAGACTTTTTCATTTTTTCATTTTTTACGTTTTGTTTTAGCTTTGGCCCAATGTTCTAATGATAAGGAGAAAAAAATGCCAAACAAATAAAAAAAACCAAATAGGCCACATACTGTAAACACAACCCAACAAACTATCAGAATCTAAATACCTACTAAGTAATAATAATAACATAAAACAGAGGAAAGATTAGAATAGTGAGAGTAAAAACAAATATCAAAGGCTCAGCCTCCATCGTTACTAACAGAGAGGTTAAGGAAACCGGCGGGTTCGGCTGGACTGAGGGGCGGAGGCGAGCTGCGTGGGCGGCGGCGAGGAGGCTGGTTTGAGCGGCGACGCTGCAGTGAACAACGAAGGGAGGCCGGAGGTCCGAGGCAGAGTTCACGGCGGAGACAGATGCAGTGCGGTGCAGGGGTCGCACCTCTGGTGCGGTGGTGGACCAGACAGCGACTGTGGTGGTCGGAGCAACAGCGGCCGCAGCGGTGGTTGTTGGGGAGTTTGGCAGTGATGTGGTTCCCTTCCTCGGATTTGTACTATTGAACCTTTTTTTTTTGTTTTAGATGAGAAGATGAATAGATACTAAGGATGGGGGGAACTGGAGGAAAGAACTCTACTGTGACTGCAAAGAAAGAATCCCTCTACTCACTTCTCTATCGTTTTTTTTCTCCGGTTTATCTCTGTTCCTGACATAACCCCCCCCCCCCCCCCCCCCTCCTGAGGGGGAGGACGAAAATATTACAGAATGGTGCCATAGCGAGGAGCAAACCAGCCTTTGCTCCCACTACTATGCTGGGTTGCTGCAGGTGCAGGGGTTGCTACCCCTTATTTTGGAAAAAAACATAAGAAAACAAAAGAAGAGAAATAAAACAAAGCTGGTTCATACCCAAAATAAAAAAAAGACAGATAGTAGCGCTGGGGAGGGGAGTAGAAGACAAAGTTCAAAAAAAATTTATATTTTTCAAATAGAAACAGAAAGTCTCTCTCTCTTTTTTTCTTTTTTTTTTTGGGTTGGATAACTTGGATCATGGACTTATCTAAATTAGCAATGGGCCAAGAACAAAAACTCTTTTTCCTTTTGCAAAGTTTTTATTTTTATTTATCATTTTATTATTATTTTTTCAAAACATTAATTAAAAAAAATATCGACAAAATTAGGTATTCACATGCATGTAATATCATTCTTGGCCATTATGAAAATAGATTCTTTAGAACCAGTGCTCCCCTACTAAAACAAAAGTAAAAGAAACAGCATGTCTTAAAGTATCAAATTGGTATTATCATGCTTAGTTGCTATGCGTATACAAAATTAGTTTTGATACATCATGTGGACGTTAGCAATGCCCTGTATACATTGCTAATCTACCTATTAAGTGTATTTGAAATGTATTTAGGAACACTTTTTCTTTGTAAATTATACTTAAAAGAGTTTTATTATAAACATTCACTGAGATGACACCTCACTGACACTTGTACCAAATTTATATATGGCACAATGTCTCAAGCAAATATGGTATGCCAAGTGTTCAAAAAATATTTTTGTTATGCTAAAGAACTATCGAGTTTGTGTAAGAATGTTTCTGTTAGCATAATGAAAATAACGTGGCTCTCAAAGGACACCAGTGGAAAATATACATTAGACGGGAAAGGTTTACGTCAGTTAACCAAAAGCTATACGTTAAAAAGGAGGCGGTGGCAGTTTTGTAAATATCAGACTTCATTAATTCAATTTTAACGTCAGTTCAATAAACAACTGACGTTAAAAGTGAGTCACTTCACTTTTAACTTATGTTCTTTCATCAACAGACGTTAAAGGTTATTTTAATAATTTTTTTTATCTAGTATACGTACTCTTCCGCATTGCCTTCCTCAAAGTTTCAGTTTCACAATTGCTTTGATGTTTTGTGTTTCTGTTTTGAAAACTAAAATATATGTGCGAAGTATAAGTCGAATCAATAACCCAAACCGAATCTCATTCATGAAGTGTAATACAGACTGATACAGAAGATTGAAAGGGTTTAAAATCCTATAAAAAGTTACATTGAAAGGGTTTAAAATCCTAAACATTTGTTGAGGCTTCGTTCCCTTCACGGGTGAGCAAGAGAGGAGAGTCGAGTGACTGAGTTTTCCAGAGCGGCTGAGCAAGGGTGCACCCGATCTGTTTCAAAGAATGGTCTTGGAACAGTCATTTGCTTCCAAAGCCGAGGTTCTAGAGTCAGTAGCGCCGATTCTCCTGGAAAGATGATAAGGTGAGCAACTCACATTATGTGATTTACACAATCTTATCACCCATGTTATGTGATTTACACAACCTCAGAAGTTGTTTGACCATTAAGACAGTCTAGGAATAGGAAGAAAGAGTGATGAAGTTAATCTCCATGGCAGAGCCATATTGTGAAGCAGAAAATTAAAAGGATGGAAGGAAGCTATTCATAGGAGCAGGGGATGAAGTTATTAAGCTATTCTGATTTTCTTGAAAACTTATCTATAAACTTAATGCTCATTAAGAGGATTAATTTACAAGGTGCATGAGTAAGTAGCACAGTAGTCAAAGGAATGAATGTTCTTGCAGAAACTTATACACCTTTAACGTCAGTTGTTTAATACAATTGACGTTAAAAGTGTTTTTAAAATAAAAAATATTTATTTTTAACGTCAGTTTTTTATACAACTGACGTTAAAAGTGTGATTTTTACTTCAGTATAATAAATAGCTGACGTAAATAATCCTATATATTATAAACGTGCAGAATGAATATTGGAAATAATGTAATATACGGGAACTTGGCAGTCATAAATTAAGTTGACGTTAAAAATGAGGTGGTGCCAGTTTGTAAATATTAAATCACTATTTGCGTCAGTTGTGTAAATATTAAATCTTCATTAATTAGCTTGAATTAGTAAACATATTCTTGTGAAAATTAAAATAAATAAACACTTAACATAAAAGTGTTATATGTATAATCAAATCGTATCTCATTGAAGCGATTCATAAGTTACAATTACATGATTAAAAGATAAAAAATTTCTGCAACATAGCACTAAAATATTAAAAAGTTTCTGCTTCAACATCAATTTCTTCTCAGTTCTGTCCTCAGAAACTCCAATGGATGCATCGATCCCCTCCCTCATTTGAAGTCCTTGATGCTCCATCTGTGCTTTATCCACATTCACTTGGGGAGGAGATGGAATAAAGTGAGGGAGTCATATTATGTGATTTACTCAACCTCAGAAGTTTTTTGACCATTAAGACAGAGACCTTTAAGTCTAGGTATAGGAAGAAATAACAAAAGTCTCAAATGTGATAGATAGAACCATATTTTGAAGAAATAGAAAACGCACGAAATATAGAGGAAAAGAAGAGGGTGTATTTACAGACTGATACAGAAGAATGACACTTTATATAGAGAATAGAGTCTCTCTGATTTTATTGAAAACTTATCTATAAACTTAATGCTCATTAAGAGGATTAAGTTACAAGGTGCATGGGTTAGCACAATAGTCAAAGGAATGAATTTTTTTGCAGAAACTTATACACTTTTAACGTCAGTTGTCGAAGACAACTGACGTTAAAAGTGCTTTTAAAATAAAAAATATTTATTTTTAACGTCGGTTGTTTAATACAACCGACGTTAAAAGTTTTATTTTTACTTCAATTAAATAAATAGTCAAAGGAATTAATGTTTTTAGATAAACGTATACACTTTTAACGTCAGTTTCTTCAGACAATTGACGTTAAATATATGACCTTTAACGTCAGTTTTTACAAACAACTGACGTCAAATGTTGTTTTATTTTGGTTTACACTCGCGCGCCTTCTGCACTTCGCTCTGTATGTCTCTTTTCTCTTTTCATCACGCTCAACCCTCACTCTCAACCCTCAGTCTCACTCTCACTCTCACTCTCACTCTGCCCTAATCGCGAGCTCATCTCCACTGCAACCACCACGAGGGCTTCTTCGCCACCACCGTTAGGTACACTCTTAACCCTAACTCTGTCTTTCCATTCATTCTTTGCAATAACTTGACATCTCTCTTTCCCCTTCCCGCACACTAACTCTCCTTGTCCCTCTGCTCTCAGTAACCACATCGAACGTTGGCCACCACTCGAGCTCCCCTCCCCACCACCACGCGAGCATCTATTTCTGGTGAGTCTTTAGGGCACATTTTTTTATTTTTGGTTTTGAGTGTATGTTGAAACTGTAGTCTCAGTAGTTGAAACTTGAAACCGTGAGTTTGAGTTGTTTGGACTATCTCTATTTTTGGTTTTGAGTGCATGTTGCTCTGCTGGTTGATCTGTCACGGTCGTGATGCTCATCACGGCTAGGCCGTGATCAGTTCTGCCTGTGATGGTCTGGTTCAGTTGGCACGTTACGGCCGTGATGGACATCACTACCAGGCCGTGACCAGTGCTTGGCAATCTTCAAAAACATAGTTTTCAATCTCCCGTATTGTCCTTATATTGGATATATGTTTTGTATATCTACAGGACCTATCTAGTTATGGATCGTAGTTGGATGGTTTGTAAGCGCACTAGTACTGAGTATTTGAAGGGGGTGGGAGAATTTATAGAATTTGCTCAAAGGAATGTTCCTAATAGTAATGGAATGTTCTGTTGTCCTTGTGTCAAGTTTTTGAATACGAGGAAATGTACGGTGAAGGATATACGTACTCATTTGATTTGTGAAGGGATTTGCTTGAGTTATACAAGATGGATATGGCATGGTGATGTGTTGTTGAGTAGTACGGCAAGTGTCTCCCAAAGTGAGGACGTTGACGTAGATATGGAGGATGATTGAGTAGAGGACATGATCCGTGATATTGAACAAGAATCTTTTCATCGAGCTCATGTGTATGATAGGTTGTGCGGTGATGCGGATAAGCCTTTATATCCAGGGTGTACTACTCATACACGGTTGTCGGCGGTTCTAAAATTGGTTTGTGTGAAGGCGAGAAATGGTTGGACCGATAAAAGCTTTACGGAATTGCTTGAAGTGTTGAAAGACTTGCTTCCGGAGGACAACACATTGCCTGACCGTAACTATGAGGCCAAGAAGGTATTGTGTCCTATGGGTATGGAGTATAAGAAGATACACACATGCCCCAATGATTGCATATTGTACACCGGTGTTCATGAAGACAATCACGATTGCCCCAAATGTGGGTTATCACGATACAAAGTGAAGGGTGGTGATGATGATGATGATCTTGATGATGTGAGAAAAAAGGGTCCTCCTGCGAAGGTGTTGTGGTATCTTCCAATAATTCCAAGGTTCAAGCGATTGTTTGCCAATGCTAAAGATGCGAAGAATCTTAGATGGCATAATGATGAGAGGAAACGTGATGGAAAGGTTCGTCATCCTGCTGATTCTATGCAATGGAAGAATATCGATACTATGTTTCCGGATTTCGCCGATGAGCCAAGAAACCTAAGGCTTGGACTTGCTACGAATGGAATGAATCCTTATGGTAACATGAGTAGTATTCATAGTTCATGGCCTGTTCTGTTGGTAATTTACAACATGCCCCCTTGGTTGTGCATGAAGCGCAAATACATGATGTTGTCTATGATGATTTCGGGACCAAAGCAACCGGGAAATGACTTAGATGTTTATCTAGGTCCCTTGATTGAAGACTTGAAAACGCTGTGGGTGGAAGGTGTTGATGTAGTTGATGGGTATTCTCATGAGACTTTCAAGCTTCGTGCCATGTTATTTTGCACCATCAACGACTTTCCAGCATACAAGAACTTGTCCGGCATGCAGTGTCAAGGGGCATAAAGCATGCCCTATATGTGAAGAAGGCACGTGCTACACTCAGTTGCATCATGGAAAGAAGACGGTTTACCTTGGGCATCGGAGATTTCTTAGACGTGATCACCCATATCGTAAGATGAAAAAAGCTTTTAATGGATGCCAAGAGACAGAAGAAGCGCCGACGGCCTTAATTGGAGAGCAGGTTTATCAGAGGGTAAAGTGCATTGATGTTATATTCGGCAAGTCCAAAAAGAAAGGTAAAGCTACTGAGAAAAACATATGGAAGAAGAGGTCGATATTCTTTGATCTTCCATACTGGCGCAAGCTTGATGTCAGACACTGCATTTATGTGATGCATGTGGAGAAAAATGTGTGTGATAGTGTGATCGGGACGCTTCTCAACATTTAGGGCAAGACAAAGGATGGTGTGAATGCTCGTCTCGACCTCGTTGCTATGGGTATACGAGAGCAGTTAGCTCCAATTGTTGAGGATGGTAAGCGGACTTATTTTCCGCCAGTATGTCATACTTTGTCAAAAAAAGAGAGACAAAGTTTCTGCGGGTGTCTTCAGGGCATCAAAGTTCCACATGGTTACTCTTCAAATATGAAGAGGCTCGTCTCTAGTGATCTTAAATTGGTTGGCTTGAAGTCTCATGATTGTCACATCTTGATGCAACAACTTCTGCCCGTTGCTATTCGTGGTATTGCTACAAAAAATGTGAGACATGCCATTACTCGGTTGTGCTCATTCTTCAATTCTATATGTAGCAAAGTCGTTGACCCCCGTATGTTGGATGACTTGGAAGTTGAGACTGCTACAATCTTGTGCCAATTAGAGATGTATTTTCCTCCTTCCTTTTTCGACATAATGGTTCACTTAATTGTTCATTTGGTGAGGGAGATTAGATTATGTGGGCCGGTTTTTCTGAGATGGATGTACCCAGTTTGAGCTACATGAAGATCTTGAAAGGGTAAGTGAAGAAACCTCATCGTCCGGAATCATCTATTGTTCAAAGGTATGTTGAAGAAGAAGATATTGAGTTTTGTTTTGACTACCTTCATAACACGGATCCTATAGGGGTTCCTAAGCCTCGGCATGATGAGATCATATGTCAAGGTAAGGGTACACATGGCTTAAGAATTAATAGCAAGGATCGGGAGGAAGTGCTTCAAGCACATTTGTATGTATTGAACAACATCGAATGTGTTCAGCCTTTCTTATTTGAACATAAAAGAAAAGTCAATCAAGAAAACCCTCGAATGAGCGAAAGGTGGTTGTTGAACAAGCATAACAAGACTTTCTTACCATGGTTCAAGGAAGAAATACTTAAGGATGGTAGTACTGCTTCTGATGACGTAAGATGGCTAGCACGTGGGCCTAGCTTCAACGTCATATGTTGGAGCGGATACGAAATAAATAACTTTTCCTTTTATACAAAGGAACAAGATAACAAGAGTACCATGCAAAATAGTGGAGTTATGATCGTGGCCGAAGCAATGCACTTCTCTAGTGCAAAGGACACAAAACCCGTTAAAGCACCGACCTTACTCTGGATATATTGAAGATATTTGGGTCCTCGATTACACTAAGCTTACGGTGCCGGTTTTTAAATGTAAGTGGGTTGATAGTAACGGTGGTGTACAAACCGACGAATTGGGGTTCACATTGGTAGACCTCAACAAGTTAGGTCATATAAATGAGCCTTTCAAATGGCTTCCCAAGCAAAACAAGTGTTCTACATCACTGATCCTTCTAACAAAAGGTTGTCCGTGGTTCTCCAAGGAAAAAGCATGTATAATGGTAGTGATGAAAATCAAGATTCAAATCTTGATATTCCTGAGACTCCTTCTTTTTCAACAAACATGCCTACTATAATCGAGGAGACACAGGTGGACGATATACATGCCACTCATGATGATCATCACGAAGGGATATTGATATAGGTAGTTTAAACTTAGTATACAATTCTTTTTATTTATATTTCTGTATTTATTTTGAGTTATAACATATGTTAATAAATATATATTGTTTCTGAACAGGCATACATATGGATCATTGTTCCATTTTTCCTTTGCAATTCTGTAATGTGTGTAATATTCTGTGTTACTGGGATATTTACTGAATGCAGGGATAGCTGAGGGGAGTGATATTTTAAAACTGAATTTAAAAAAAAAATCTATTAACGTCAGTTCACTAGTGGAAAATATACATTAGACGGTAAAGGTTTACGCCAGTTAACCAAAAGCTAGACGTTAAAAAGGAGGCGGTGGCAGTTTTGTAAATATCAGAGTTCATTAATTCATTTTTAACGTCAGTTGTTTTAATGACTGACGTTAAAAGTGAAGTGACTCACTTTTAACGTCAGTTCTATAAAGAACTGACGTTAAAAGTGAGTCACTTCGCTTTTAACGTCAGTCCTTACATCAACAGACGTTAAAGGTTATTTTAATAATTTTTTTATCTAGTATACGATCCCTTCCGCATTGCCTTCCTCAAAGTTTCAGTTTCACATGAATTGCTTTGATGTTTTGTGTTTCTGTTTTGAAAACTATAAGTTGAATCAATAACCCAAACCGGATCTCATTCATGAAGTGTAATACATACTAATACAGAAGATTGAAAGGGTTTAAAATCCTATAAAAAGTTACATTGAAAGGGTTTAAAATCCTATAAAAAGTTACATTGAAAGGGTTTAAAATCCTAAACATTAAAGGTACATCCCATCAGAGAGTTTTATGAAATATGCCAAAGGGAAAACTATACTCAAGAAGACCTCGTAAAACTGGGGGCATGAGAGAGCTCAAGAGAGAGGCAAAAACAGGTGCACTAGATCTGTTTCAAGCAAAGGCAGTGGTTCTAGAGACTTCCAAGACGGTCACTTGCTGCCAAAGCTGAGGTTTTGGAACTGTGACCCCCGAGCACCTGATTAGCCCTCCAGCAGCTGATTCTCCGGAAGGTGATAAGGTGAGCAACTCACATAATGTAATTTACTCAGACTTATCACCCATGTAATGTAATTTACTCAAACTCAGAAGTTGTTTGACCATTAAGACAAAGACCTTTGAGTCTAGGAATAGGAAGAAAGAGTGATGAAGTTAATCTCCACGGTAGAGCCATATTGTGAAGCAGAAAATTAAAAGGATGGAAGGAAGCTATTTATAGGAGCAGGGGATGAAGTTACTAAGCTATTTTGATTTTCTTGAAAACTAACCTATAAACTTAATGCTCATTAAGAGGATTGAGTTACAAGGTGCATGGGTAAGTAGCACAGTACAGTCAAAGGAATAAATGTTTTTGTAGATTTTTTTACACTTTTAACGTCAGTTTTTTAAAAAAATTGACGTTAAAAGTGTTTTTCAAATAAAAAATATTAATTGTTAACGTCAGTTTTTTATACAACTGGCGTTAAAAGTTTGACTTTTACTTCAGTTAAATAAATAGCTGACGTAAATAATCCTATATATTATAAACGTGCAGAATGAATATTGGAAATAATGTAATTAATATACGGGAACTCGGCAGTCATAAATTAAGTTGATGTTAAAAATGAGGTGGTGGGTAAACTATTTGCGTCAGTTCTATAAATAACTGACGTAAATAATTATGAAACTCATTTCATTGGTTGTCATGTCCCTGTTGTCCCTCTTAACGCAGATGACTCCAGATAGTACTGCAGTTTATTTCTAAACCTTTTTTTTATACAAGTTTATTTTTAATTTTTATTAATTAGCTTGAATTAGTAAACAAATTATTGTGAAAATTAAAATAAATAAACACTTAACATAAAACAAGTTATATGTATAATCAAATCGTATGACATTGAAACGATTCATAAGTTAAAATTACATGATTAAAAGATAAAAAATTTCTGCAACATAGCCCTAAAATATAAAAAAGTTTCTGCATCAACATCATTTTCTTCTCAGTCCTGTCATCAGAAACTCCAATGGATGCATCACCTCCCTCACTTGAATTCCATGATGCAAAGTAAATCCTAAGTCACTAGCAGCGAAAGCAAAGTGAAATGGATCTTTGCATCTTTCTTCTTCAGTGGAGTTCCTTGATGCATCATCTTGAATCCACAATCACTTGCTTCCAAAGCAAAGTGAAAGGGATGACGGGGATGAAATAAAGTGAGAGAATCACATTACGTGATTCACCTAACCTTAATATCCATGTAATGTGATTTACTCAAACTCAGAAGTTGTTTGACCATTAAGACAAAGACCTTTGAGTCTAGGAATAGGAAGAAAGAGTGATGAAGTTAATCTCCACGGCAGAGCCATATTGTGAAGCAGAAAATTAATTAAAAGGATGGAAGGAAGCTATTTATAGGAGCAGTGGATGAAGTTACTAAGTTATTCTGATTTTCTTGAAAACTTATCTATAAACTTAATGCTCATTAAGAGTATTAGGTACAAAGGTGAATGGGTAAGTAGCACAAAGAGTCAAGGGAATGAATGTTTTTGCAGAAACTAATAAACCTTTAACGTCCGTTGTGTAATACAACTGACGTAAGAAGTTGTGAGTGTTTTTAACGTTAGTTTCTTAATACAACTTACGTTAAATATATGACCTTTAACGTCAGTTATTACTAACAACTGACGTAATAAGTGTGAGAGTTTTTAACGTCCGTTTATTAAGACAACTGACGTTAAATATATGATCAGGTTTTACCAAAAACTGACGTAAAATGTTGTTTTATTTTAATTATAACGTTTACCCCCGCGCGCCTTCTCCACTTCTCTGTACGTCTTTTCTCTTTTCATCACGCTCAACCCTCACTCTCGCTCTCACTCTGCCCTAATCGCGAGCTCATCTCCACCGCAACCACCGCGAGGGCTTCTTCGCCACCACCGTGAGGTACACTCTTAACCCCTAACTCTGTCTTTCCCGCTCATTCTTTGCAATAACTTGACATCTCTCTTTCCCCTTCCCGCGCACTAACTCTCCTTGTCCCTCTGCTCTCAGTAACCACATCGAACGTTGGCCACCACTCGAGCTTCCCCCCACCACCACGCGAGCGCCTATTTCTGGTGAGTCTTTAATTAGGGCACATTTTTTTATTTTTGGTTTTGAGTGCATGCATGTTGCTCTCACTGGTTTGAAACTGTAGTCTCGATGAGTTGAAACTTGAAACTGTGAGTTTGAGTTGTTTGGAATGTCTCTATTTTTGGTTTTGAGTGTATGTTGAAACTGTAGTCTCGGTAGTTGTAACTTTAAACCGTGAGTTTGAGTTGTTTGGAATGTCTCTATTTTTGGTTTTGAGTGCATGTTGCTCTACTGGTTGATCTGTCACGGCCGTGATGCTCATCACGGCTAGGCCGTGATCGCCCTGCGCCTATGAGGGTCTGGTTCAGTTGGCACGTTACGGCCGTGATGGACATCACGGCCAGGCCGTGACCAGTGTTTGGCAATCTTCAAAAACTATAGTTTTCAATCTCCCGTATTGTCCTTATATTGGATATATAGATGTTTTGTATATCTACAGGACCTATCTAGTTATTTTTATTTATACTTCTGTATTTATTTTGAGTTATAACCTATGTTAATACATATATATTGTTTCTGAACAGGCATACATATGGATCAGTCGGATAGCCCACATGCACGGGAGGACACTGTGGGGGTTTCGCAGGACCCAATCACGCCTACGCCTGATTCTAGTGTAAATTTACATGTTATATACTATCTTTAGTCCTTCTTGTTAATGTAAGTTTATAATGTTACAACCCTCTATTTTATCATTTTTTTTGTCCATACAGACATCACAGGCTCATAGGAAACGGGGTAGAGGAGCCACCTCGTTGAAGAAACTAGAGAAGGACAGACAGAGCGGACAGAAGCTTGAGGTGTCCTTCGATGCTAATCTAAATGCCCAGGGACCCCGTGCTAAAGAATTTAATAAGTGGGTGTTTCTACAAGCGAAGCAGCACGTAAGCATCAACTACAACCACTGGAATGACGTTCCACAGAACGTTAAGGATCAGATTTGGGAGGCTATCATGATATTTTACCTTTACATTCGTTTGATTTACATTATTAGATAATTATCCGAGTTATAATCTATCCAGTTGTTATATATGTATCTAATGTGTAGGTAGCTTGGACTGTGCCAAATGACGAGGATCATCGTCATAAATGTATGAAAAATGCATCAAAGCGTTGGAATGGGTACAAGCAAGATCTTACAAGGTACTATGTATCTGGGAAGAAGCGGCTTGATAAAATGTTCTCGGATTATCCCTGGATTGATCAGGATACTTGGGATATGTTTTCCAGGAGTCGACAGGATGGAGAATTTCAGGTTGGTTGATTAAGTTAATTTTGTATGCTTATTATAGATCATTTAACTGTATTTAATTATGTGTTTTTGTTTGAATAGGCTAAGGCAAATAAGGGTCGGCAGAATCATGCGAAGAACGTCCACCGCCACACCATGTCTCAGGGTGGGTACCATACTCGGATCCAGCAGATGATGGCGGATAGGCTGAGGGCGAAGCAGGAAGAGCACTCTGCTAGGATTGAAAGAGGAGAGGTGCCTGAGGGCACACCATCAAGTCCTCCGTCGGGCATCGACCGCGAGGATGTCTGGTTAGCCGGCCGCATGACAAAGGCGGGATCTTTTAAAGTTATTGCCACTCGCGAAGTGGCAGATAAGATTGTAAGTAAATAATTAACTTGATTTTAATTGATATTTGTATAGATATTTGCAACACTTTTCACTTGCACGTTTTTTCATTTTTTTTCATTGTAGATGGATCTTAAAGCAAAATCCTCCCAGGGCGCATTCGTCCCTTCTGGACGGCAGGACGTCTTGATGACTGCTCTAGGCAAGAAAGACCATCCTGGTCGGGTTCTCGGTGTTCCTGGGAACGTGACCATCAAACAATATTATGGCAAGTCTGCTTCACGAAAGCGGGTGGTCAATGAAGCATCAATTTTGACTGACATTACTCAGCACCTCATGTCCAACCCAGATATTACAACACATCTGATGCAAGGCTTAATAGCCAACCCAGAATTCAAGCAGGCACTTGCCAGAGAGCTTTCCTCCGTCGGTAAATCCCAGGACACCGCAAGGCTTGCCAACGCTTCACATGTGAGAACAAAAGAGAGTTTTAGTATGGCACATGTGGAGGACGATGAGTTGGCATCTAGGGAGCGGGAGTTGGAAGTCCAGCGCCATAAGCATGAGTTGGAAATGAAAAGGCGTGAGCTTGAGTTGGACTCCAAACGATGTGAGCTCGAAATGTTAGCAAAGGTATTTATTCATTATTAATGTCCAAATTAGTCAAATAATTACTTGTGTTTTTTTTAATTATCAAAAACTTATCTACTTTATTTTTCCTAAACTGAAGGCCAAGTCGACGTCGGTGTCGCTGTCACCTATCACTCGTTTGTTCTCACTTGGTGAGGATTCTGCGTTTGAGATTTTTGAATGTCCATTGGATCACGATGGATGGGTGGCACGCCCAGATCAACAGAGGATATTTTCCTTCATTGGTGACGATCTCTGAACGCCCGCTGCGAAATAACGTCCTGGATGAACAAAGAATGTCATCGGTCTGGTGCACGTAAGTTAATTTTAATTTTATAACTTATTTATTTTTGGTATTTTTCCATTTAATAATTTATTTTAATTTAAATATATATATTATGTAATTAACATCCACACCTTTTCATATCTTAGGTATCTCCATAGTCTTCAGCTTGATAAGGGCGTTGCATCAGTTTACGGTTTCTTAGATCCGTCAATCCTTCTGCCCGAGTTCTTTGCTGGCGATGCATTGAGTAAATACTTAGGGAACTTGTTGGGAGACAATCCGAAAGAATTATATCTGGCTCCCTACTGTATGGAACGCCATTGGCAATTGTTCGTACTTCACCCGTCTAGGCATACTTGTCATATTCTTCTCGCTCTCTCCACCAAGATCCGCCACCGAAGGTGGTGGAAGTCAGAAATATGTAAGTAACTAATCTTAAATTTAAGTTTTAATATCAGTTGTTTTTAGTTTATTACACACATGATATATGAGTTTGTTAATTGATCGACATGATTATTTGTTTATGATAGCGCATCAAGGCGAGTAGCATAAGTTGCACCAACTAAGAAGTAGGACTTCTAAGGCTAAAGCAAATCTGTATGGAACATCCTCATGGTTTGGTAGTTTATTTATCAAATAATTAATATTATAATTACTAATTTATGTGTATATTCAACTGACGTTGAAATTAATTTTGTTGGTAGTCTCGATTTCAAACCGATAGCTTGGTCGTGCGGCTATTATGTGATGTTTCATATGTCGAACATAGTCTCCGCATCTATTACGGATGGATGGAAGAAGGTAATATTTAAACAACTTGTTAAATTATATATTATAGTTTTGAAGATGACTTGCATTGATGTTATTGTTATTATTTGAACGTGTCTAGGCATTTATCGACCAATCGCCTATTGAAGAAGATGAGTTAAGAGACTTGAGGATGTGCTTACGCAATTCTTCTTCAAGTATGCGGCTGAAAAGGAATTGACAACATACCTCCGCACTACTTAGATAAATAGTTTTTTTGTTAGACTTTAGAAACTAATTAATAACATGTATATATATCCTTAGATAGTTTTGTTTTTTAGACATTGGAACTAAAATTTATTTATATATATACATGGGTTTTGGTTTTAATTCCCCCCATTGTTCAATTTTCCTTTGCAATTACAGAATGTGTGTGATATTCTATTCTTACCGGGACCGAATGCAGGGGATAGTTGAGGGAGTGATATTTTAAAACTGAATTTAAAAAAAAAAACCTATTAACGCTCGGTTGTATCAAACAACCGACGTTAATAGTATTTTATAAAATATACAAGATACACTATTAACGCCGCTTGTTTATTACAATCGACGTTAAAATTAAACCTTTAACGTCGGTTCTTTATAACAATCGACGTTAGTTTTAACAAAATCAACGTCCTGGTTGTATTAAAGAACCGACATTAATAGTTTTAGTTTAACGTCAGATTGTTTAAAAAAACCGACGTTAATTTTTACAAAATTAACGCCGGTTTTGTTAAGGAACCGACGTTAATAGTTTTATATTTAACGTCCGCTCTCAACCGACGTTAAAATATTAACTATTAACGCCAACAGATTTACGCTACAAGATTTCGACGTAAAAAATCAATTTTAACTGACGTAAAAAGCACTTATTGCACTAGTGGTTGTATCAAACAACTGACGTTAATAGTATTTTATAAAATATACAGTACACTATTAACGTCAATTGTGTAAAACAACTGACGTTAAAATTAAAACCTTTAACGTCAGTTTCGTTATAACAATTGACGTTAGTTTTAACAAAATTAACGTCTGTTGTCTTAAAGAACTGACGTTAATAGTTTTATGTTTAACGTCAGTTGTTTAAACAACTGACGTTAATTTTGACAAAATTAACGTTAGTTGTGTTAAAGAACTGACGTTAATAGTTTTATATTTAACGTCAGTTCTCAACTGACGTTGAAATTTTAACTTTTAACGACAGCTGTATTTACGTCAGTCAGTATTCTGACGTAAAAAATCAATTTTAACTGACGTAAAAGGCACTTATTGCACTAGTGGGGTCAGCTAACTCTTTTCTCCATTATTAATTATGAGTTACTAAAAGGGGCAACTTTTTCTAGTTAGCAGTTGGGCTTAGAATTGAAGTTACTTGCAATTAGGTATTCAGCGGAATACACTCTACCGGTGAATGCTAACTTTGCAGTAACATAGTTGTTAGAATTCAGCAACACAAATTCACACACATATTGTACAAGAACGTAAGTTCAACACCAACAAATTCATTTGAGACCACCTATAAACTCGAATGCAACCTCATACATGTGTATAATAATGACAAGCTAGAGTAACAACTTCATGAAAAATTATACCATACATGCTTTAAGGATTATTTTTATCATTAATCTTAAGTTGTTGTCCAAAATTTACGTCAATGTACCTAAGATGAATTAATAGTGGAGATTTCTTAGAGTATATATGCATTCATTTCTGCTCCAACAACGTACCAATCATTTCTCCAAATTAAGCAGAAGGGCAGTTGGTATGGCAATTAACTTTTTTTTTTAAAAAGGAATATGCTCATAACTAAGCTGTAATGAGTATGGTTATTGGTTTGCACTTGCAGTTAGAAGATGTGGTGGAATTTTGATGGAAAAGTTTTCTCACGAGATAGGCGTGGGAAATCAAAGTAAAGTATACAATAGCTAAGGTAAAGGAGTGAAATATATAGTTATATATGTGCAAGCAGTAAACCTAACATAAGAAGGTAGAGTCAGTACCGAGTCATTTTCGTTCAGAGAAAGGATTTGCTGACCCGTGACCACCTTGTCTCCACTCTATCTATAATCCAAACGTGTGCTTGGTCCAAGTAATAAGGGATTTTGATACGTTAAGCAGTGATCGACGCTCGAATCATAACTCTTATGTATGGAGATTAATCACTGCTAATGATGGTGGATATTTCATACTTATGTCATGGTTATCAAAAAAATAAAAAATAACTGCTATAATACTCTTTTTCAAGGTTTTAATTGGGAACATTATTGTCATTGTATTATGTTTAATCGTCGACGCCTCAATTGGACAATATACTCTCTATTACTATAAGTATGAAGAATAAAATTGAAAAACACATAAAAAAACCAACGGATAGAGTAGTTAAGTTGCTCTCCAATGTAACATCACTAATCAAAACTACCATGGGTTTACTGATCTCATCATAACCTCCACACCATTCAATAGAGTTTTTTTATTTTAATTTATTAATTGTTGAACGCCTAACTCCCTTAAGTGGCTGTGTTAGGCAGAGTCTTTTTTATGGTCCTTTCTCTGCAGTGTGTGAAGGTATCCTGAAGTCGTGAACTCTTTTAGATAGCTACAATTTTTCGTCACTGGCTTAAGCTTGTCTTGAGGTAGAAAAAGGAATAGAGGAAAATGCTGATTTTAAGAAACTTAGAATTTTAATAGCGGGTCAAAATTTATGGAATAGTGTTAGAGAGATTAAAAAAAATTAATTAACGTCTCTAGAATTATTAAAGTTGCAAGTTTCTATTTTTCAACTTTTGTGTGTACATTACTCAATTATGTCCTGACATTTAAGAGCTAAGAAAATTAATTTTCAAAACAAACACCTAATTTCTACCAACTACTATATATGCGCCTTGTTGGTAATAAAAATAAGAAGATACGGGTAGTTTTTAAGGTTTTCTTTTCTTTTATAAATGTTATATGCTTTGTTTTTTTTTTTAAAGAAATGTTATATGCTTTGTTTTTTTTATAGACAAATGTTAGATTGTTAGTTTTTGTTACGTTAGTGGAGGAGTTAAATCCATGACCTTTACCTTATCACTCAAGACCCTATCCCCTCCCCCAAATCACCAAGCCACCTTGCAACTCCATAATATTATATACTTTGTTAGGGCCTTGTTTTACGGTTTTTTTTTTTTTTTGATAAATTGTTTTACGGTTCTTTACTTCTGTACCCAAAAAACAAATTATATGATAGAAAAATTTTCATTAGAAATTTTCAACATAAAAAGGGGAGAAAATGAAATCTTCATTGTATTGATAACTTAGAATACACAAATTGATAAAATACTAATCAATTATTGTATATCGTCACTTTGAAAGAAACAAATATTGTTCTTCATTCTCAATAATACGAAGCTGGCAATTGAAATAATATTAATCAAACATTTTAATGATGACCCCAAGTGTCTATATCAGGATATTCTCTGGGATTTCATAACAAGCAAACAACACGCTGATTATAGAGGAAAAAATTTGTGTCAAATTATTTTTAGAAAAATGTTTAACACCTAAAATTTATATTATTACTTAAAAATGTCATCAAGCATTTGATTAGATGCTCACTCGATATTATAACTGGTAAATGAGTTTAACATCATATATTGACTCAAAATCTTAAGATTTAAGTTATATATGAATCTTTTCAACTTATATAGTCTTCAATTTCTTAAATTCGTTTGAATTAGACTTTTTCATTTACATTTACATCTTTCGTACATTAGTGTTGGAATTCAAGTGTGAGTGGTTAAGTCTCACATTGATTAGGAATGAGTTAAATGAATGATATATAAGAGAGATGACCCATGTACCTAATGTCTTAAGGTTTTGGATGGAGATGTGATGTTTTGGTCTTTCGGAGGTTCTGATTATTAGCCCATTGTTGCTGCTGTGCTCCCCGGACTCCCCCAACAATTAGAAAATAGAAATTTCCAATAAGTAATCCTTGACTTTTAATTTCTTAGCATATTTAAAAGTGGATTTAAAATCTTAGAGACCCCTTTGTACCTTTTTTATATATGCTTGTATTATTTTTGGGCAGACCATGAGATAATGCGTATATTATGTGTGCCTTAGAGACCCCTCTCTTAAATTAAATTTGAGTTCCTTAACTAACAACCGAAAAAATTGAATAAAAACAAAGTGAAGAGTGCAGAAAGTCTGTTTATAATTAAACTTGCAATGTAAATGCGAGATGCGTGATTCATGCTTAGTTGCAACTATCAACAAACTACCTTGTCTTTAATGTACGTCAGGAGTTGGAGTGAGTATTAGGTTTACTGGTTTTCTTTGCGGCATTCCACATGACTTTCGAGATAAGCAATGCCAACCTAATTGCACCTGTACTAATATATAGTGCCTATAAATCACAATTATATTTTGCAGACGTTTTCATATCTTAATTATTAGCTTATATTATTCTGAGAAACAATAATAGTATATGAAACTAGTACAACATATATTTGATAATTCAAAGCAAGAGAATTTTTTTACTATGAAATCACTTAAAGAATCTCACTATTTCTTGTATTTTTCTTACCCATCTAAAAAAGGCAGTGAGGTACCATGACTATTTCTTCCCTTTGTTGTAAGCTTTAATTCAAATTTTTTTTGTACTACGTGCTTTTCCTTTTCCTTTTTATTTCTCTCTATTACTATACGCACATTCACAACCTAACAATTTATTAGTACAAGAATTTCTGCAGTGGCAAATTCATAGGGAGAAAGGCAAAAAAAAAAAACAAAAACAAATGAAGCATCTTCAGCGATATATATATATATATATATATATATATATATATATATATATATATATATATATATAACGCTCTGAATTACTTAAAGACATTATGCAACTAACAAAAGCATCTTTCTTTTTATCCCACAGGAAAAGGAAAAACTATGGTAGTGAAGTGGGAATTTTTTTCCCAACAAATAAATAAAGTGGGCTGTTTTTGGGCCTGTCACTGTCTTCGGTCGCATGCGTTATCCATCGTTAATGTTGTATGGATAGCATGAAAATTTTCGTTCTCAAAAGGCAAATTCGTTCACTGCTGACCAAAGTAAAACAAATGTATTTGTTTGTGAACTGTGATATATATAGAAATAAAAGCAATATTAGGGGAAAATGGATTTCCTAAAGTCGATTTTGGACACATTCAGGTATTCATACTTTAGTGCACCATTAGATCAATCACTAAAAATGTTTAAAAAAGTTCAAGGTTGATCCAATGGTACATTAATGAATGAATGCGTGAATATACAACAAAAATTAAACGTAGGGAAGCCAAATCCATATTAGAGTCTGTTTGGTTTGTATTTTCATTTCCTGTTTTCATTTTTTTAAATTTTTATTGATTTTAAATTGCTAACAAGAGGATGGAAGGCTCCTACAATAAACAGTTGTGACAAAGAAAGAATGGAAGACTAGTTAGGAAGAATGTATTTATGGAAACAATGAAAACAACTATTTGACATTTTCAAAATTTCTAGAAATGCTGGATGCATGTGTTTTCAAAATTTGAAAAAGAAAATGATATGACAAATACTAAAATCAATATAGATTTTAGAAAATAAAAATAAGAAATGAAAATACACACCAAACATACCCTTAATATTTATGTGAGGTGCTTTAGCTACAACCAACTTGTTTGATCTCATGAGTGGTTCACAAGCTTCTCTAGCTCTCAGTCGACCTGTGAACTGTTAAAGTGGAGTTGGAGTATTAAGTCCACTACTTTCAGTGTCTTTGTGCTAACAAGTGTGTGTAATGCCAAGCATGTCTAGCTAGTGTATCATTAAAATATGGATCTTACTAATGGCACTCATTAAAAAATCTAAAAAATAGTAATAATTTATAATAAAAAAAACTAAATATACAACTTTTGATATCAATAAATACATCAATTTTTTTTAAAAATCTTGTTATTTTTTATTTTAATCAGTACTTTAAAAACACTTTGTTAATATTCTTCTCGAAATGTATGTAAGAATATATGAGCTCCACACACTGACAGAGTACCCCCCACAGGCCCACTCCATTCTTCTGAGCGTGTTCACCAGCACCCCTATTATTATTGTCTAGTTTTATTACAAAATACAAATTAAGCATTTTTTTTTTAAAAAAAAAAGACCTGATTTTTTGTAACCAAAAAAAAAAAGACCTGGTTTTATCTATAAATTATAACCATATATAGATGTTAAATATATATAATGGAAATGCTGCATGAGATGTCCCTTTCTCTTTTTCTTTTTCTTTCTCTTTCTCTTTCTCTTGATCTCTTCCTCTGAAAATGAGAACCCGCTCCTTGACGATTGAGCAGTCCTTATCTCAATATTAGGTAAATGGGAGTATACCATGATATCATGCATAAGATGGAAAATTGACCCATTTTAAAAAATTTATCTTAATTGATAAACTATTACATTTGCATTGGCAGATCCTGCATATATTTTTTTTACCCGACTCCCTAGTCCCAGAAAAGAATATGTCCAAAATCTTATTCATACCATATGAATACGCATGAGAAGTTGGAAAAGTTAAATGTTGCAGCATGGTCTTAATTAGTTGCAAAAGGCTGCGTAGTTTGGGGGTTGGCGGATTGGATCGGATCGGATCAGTTTTGAACTAAAAAGTCATTCGATTCAATGATGAAAACAACGTATGGTTTGGATTGGATCGGTTTGCTTTCTTAAAAAAATCTGATCAAATCCAATCCAATCAAATGCGGTTTGGATTGGATTGGATAATTCGATTTTTGTCATACTTTATTTTTTTCTTATGTCGAGTGTCCTTTTTACTTATTTAATAGTGAACAAAAGATAATCTTCATTTAAGTGAGCTAGTTTAGGGTGTCCGATATTTATTGTAACATCTCTTTATATTAGAACAATAGAACTTTTATGAAAGACATCACTATTTGTTTCTTATTAACCATTATTTGATTTGATGACGAGTGAAGAAAATTCTAAAGAATTCTTGACAAAATTTTAATATGAAAATTTGGGGAAAAACAATTACTTACATTTTTTAACACGTTCTTTTATGTTAAATATTCTTTTATGTTAATTCTCTATATCTGTTTGCACTCATCCTATTTTTTCCTTGAATCGGCTACAAATAAATTGTATCTAATTATTTTTCAAATTTACTTAATTGATTTCCTATTTTTCATGTTTATTAAATCAAGTATATATATGTTATGTATCAACATTTTTAGCAAAACATAACTTCAAGACATTAATATTTATTCTAAATAGTTTTATATATGTCATTACAATAAAAATATTAAAGAAAATGAGGGACATAAAAATATAAAAACAATACTCATGTAAGAGCAATACTATAATTTAAAAAATAATAGTTTATGTATATAAAAGATCAGTTTGGATTGGATTGGATTGAATTTCATTAGGAGATCCAAAATCCGATATAATCCAATAAAAAAAGTTTTTTTTGGGTTTTCAATTTTTTAGGTTTTCGCTTTTCGGCTTTTCGATTTTATTTTTGCAGGTTTGAATCGGTTTGGATCGCTTGATGAACACTCCTACTCACATTGATGTTACCTCAAATTGAGTACATGAGGGATAAGAAAGAATGCTGTACTTTCTGAACCACCACCCCTTCTAATCCCTTTCTTTATTTTTCTCTTCCACCAATTAATTAATCAATATTTTCTTTTTTTTTTCCTAAAAAGGAAATTAATGGTGGAGGGAAGAGCAGAGCAAATATAGATATAGCAATATGTCACTAGCAAGTTATGGTAGCATCCAATATTCCTCACATTACGTGCATCACACAACACAACTAGCTAACCACATTTTATTTGCTACGCTAAGAATCTGCCGTCCTTTTATTCGGCAAACTTCACTGTACATTGAACCTTCCGCTATATGCTTCAAGTGCATGTTATATTACTTATCCGGAGAAATGCTGGTTAGATACTCTCTAACACATTTTTTCTAACACACTTTCTTTCATTGGTTGAAATTCATGTGGGTCTTACAAAATTTAAATGGGACCCACATGAGTTAATGGGACCCACATGGATTTCAACCAACAGAAGAGAGTGTGTTAAAAAGTATGTATTAAAGAGTGTGTTGCTAACACTCCTCTACTTATCTATATCACTCTATTAGGAGGCGGATTCTCCGATGGCCCATGTACTTGAAACGAATTGGTATTGGAATTGGAAATGTATCTCCCCCACCCCCATCCCACCAAAAGAGAAAATGTATCAGAAAAATGATGGGGACAAAGTTTAAAATGTCATTGGACTAACTAAAATTTACCTAACTTAATTTACTATATGTACATATATAATATAAGGGTTTTTAAAATAAAAATCCTGTTACATAAATAGAGATGGGAAGCTCTTTATATCTGTATGAATATGATTATTACAACATAATAAAGGGATACTGCTTATTTGTGTTTTCGTTTTCTCAATAAGTATCTTGTTAATCACTATTCATAGAACATTGGTTAAGAAATCTAAAGATAATTTTTTTTTATTGTAAGGTGCAACTATTAAATGCTCAATGATTTGAACCGCTCGGTTTGGTCCAATTTTTAAAACATTGGTTATAGTATCAAAAATTTTCATTGATAAGTGTATTACAATTAAATTATAAATATTTTACATATCAAAGATTTATTTGGACCAAATAACTTGCTTGATCGATGAGCAGCAGCAAATTAATTAGTAGATGTGGTATCATAAGAGGTCGGTCAACGGTACATGAACCAGATAATGGACTACTTTAGATTTAAGCCAGTAAACGTATTCTCACACCATATGAAAGATGGAAGCTAATGCGCAGTGGTAATAATAATGTCGTGAATTGGGTCTTCTCGATACGATGCCACTAGACACCAATAGACCAGTCTTATTAGTGCCATGGTACATTTAACTATTGACTTATAGTAGATACACAAATGGATTTAAAGATTTCGGTTTCAGTGAAGTTGAATCCCATACATCTACCGACGAAGAACTTTTTGTTTTTTCCTTTCACTGTTAGTGGTGTATGTTGTTCTTCATTTGAATGGTATTAGAGATTAATGGGTAATGTATTGCTCACCTACTGGTGGATGATGTCTTAGTAAAGACGATAAAGTCAATGATTTCAGATCTACTTAATCAGCAACTAACATTTTCTATCAAACCAATACAAGACCATTCCATGAGAATGAAATGATTCAATGATTGTTTGCAACATGAATTTAAGTAGAGGATGAGACTGTAATTTCTTTTGTCTCTCATCTTAGATTCATTTTAGTTTTTTATCCTATTTTTTGGATTCTATTTGATCCTCCTCTGTGATGTCATCATATGCTGTCAAGTGACACCACCACGCCTTGTCACGTGGCAGACATGTCATATCAGCTACTAGAGCTGTCAAAACGGACAACTCGACTCACCCGGATTGGCCCACTACAGACTACAGGTTGAGCATAAAAGTGGGTCAACCCAACCCGGCTCATTTTTTGATGGGCCAGAAAAGAGCCAACCCAGCTCGACCCACCACGAGTTGGTGGGTTATGCGGGTTGGCTCTCTTTTATTTAAAAAATGAAAAAAAAAACCATAAAAATAGAAAAAAATAAAAATAATATAACATAACATATGTTCTCACTTCTCTTACGGCTCATCCCGGGTTGAACCCACCCAATCCGCAGGTTAAGTGAGCCGGGTCAAAATAATCAGGGTTAAAATGAGCCAGATTTTAGTCAACCCAACCCACCGGTGGGCCGAGTTGGCTCACGGGTTTCAACCTATTTTGACAGCTCTATCAGTTACCTGCATCATCATTTAACTGTCATATACACTACAACAGAAAATGATTTAGATAGCATTTCCGTGTGTCCTTTAATGGCGTTTTTAAACGCTATCTATTCCCCCGCAATTAAAGCTTCTGACCTAAGATAGCGTTTCCGAAACGCTATCTTAAGGTATTTTTTTTTAAAATGTTTACACTGATTTTTCCAAATTCTCTCTTCATTCATCAAAACCCAGTACATAAGAAAATCGCATGAAAAACATCAACCAAATCAAAACACAGTAAAGCTAAAAATCATGATATTCAATGTATCAAATTAATACAATTGTGTGTAAAAGATGAAGACCCACAACATAAACAAAAACAAACAAAAAAATTACACAATCCTCAAATCCCCTCTAATTTTGAAACCCTAAGATTACATAAACAAAAAGGAGCGTGAAGGAACATAGATCATGAAGAAGGGACTTGGGGCACGACTGAAACCGTGAGATGAAGGAACTTCGAAGGAACCATGAAATCGTGATGGGTGGAATAGATCTGGACAAAGGAACCATGAAACCGTGATGGGTGGAGTAGATCTGTTTGAACCGTGAAACCACCCAAGGTTGCGACTTCAAAAACGAAGGAAAGCACATCGTTGCCTTGTTAACGATAGAAAGAAAAAGAATACCGCGGGACAAGGGAATTGAACGCCTCTCACATTTTTAAATTTTGGAAAAGGAAACAATAGCATTTATGTATAGAAGTGCTATTGTAGGGGTACATAAGATAACGTTTGCTAGCGGAAGCCCTATCTTAGATGGTTAGTTAAGATAGCGTTTCCTCAAGGAACTGCTATCTTTTCCTCAGCTTGACTTTTAATAGCGGTTAATTCCTTAAGGAAACGCTATCTTAGGTAGTTAGTTAAGATAACGTTTCCGCAAGGAACCGCTATCTTTTCCTGCAGCTTGACTTTTAATAGTGATTCCTTAAGGAAACGTTATCTTAGGTGATACCTAAGATAACGTTTCCTTAATGAACCGCTATTAAAAGTCCCCGCATCACTTTTAATAGTATTTTCGCATGAAAATGCTATAAAAGGTGCGTTATTAAAAGTCTAATCTGTTGTAGCGATAGGAGAGATGTTAACGACACAATCTGACAGAAAGGACTAATTTCGCACACATTTCAAATTTAAGGGATAAAAATAATTTTTTTAAAACATAATGGACCAAAACGAATCTAAAAATAATTAAGATAATGGATCAAACATCTAATTTAGCCTATAAAAAAAGAGTACAAGTAACACTTTAACCCTTACATCAAAACTTAAGACCTACTGCACTGGTTCATACATTCCAACGGATTCATACCGTTAAGTTTCCAATAATCTAAAATTACTTTAACATATATAGTGTTATTGTTGGGGGAAATTTAATTTGAGGGGGGAGATTTTTTTAATTCTTTCATGTTTGATTTAGTATTTCGAAAAGAATAATAGATGAATGGAGGGAATCAAAATCTTCCCCCCTCAATTTGGGCCCCCAAAAATATTGGGGGATTTACTGGAGTGGAGAGAGGACTTCAAACATTTGGAATGCATTGACGTATATATCTTTACTTTAAGAATTTGAAATCTAAAATTATAAGAGTTTCTTTGTTAAAAAAAAAAATTTATTAGAGCTTCAAAGTACGAAATTAGTTTTAAATTGTCTCTCATCTCTTGCACACCCTAAATTTTCATTTTACATTAACATGGTTTAGCAATAATTGATTATTGTGTCAGCTTAGCTGCAACCGCAAGGTACCTTTAAACAGAAGATTAATTCTAACTATGGAATTATAAGGAAGCATTTTTCATAGCAGGAACCGTCCTAATTAAAGTGCTTGCTGTGTCATATACTTGTATACTACATATACCCTCCTTATTCATTTGTCCTCGACCTAATCCTATACTTAAATCGCATGCCACTTATATCCCTCTCTTTTCTTGTTGGACTGTTCACTTACTGCCCGATATATACTAAATATACACAACCCCTATTCCCACGAAACTTTATATATATATATATAACCAAGAAAAAAGGGGTTTTGCTTGAAAGCCCCCCGAATCTCTAATCCCTCCCACTGGATATTAGTACAATATTTCTTTTCTTTAAAATTTAACCGAATGATGGGATGGCCTGCTTTTAACGTGCAATCTTTGCTTTAATGGGTTTGTGTAAGTTGTTACCACTCCCTCTAGTTGGCCTAAATGATAGTCTAACCAAAGAAGAGAGTGAAACCGACACAGAACGTTAACAATGCTTCTGAACCATCTTAACACTTTTATACTTTATCAGTTACCTAATCTCAAATTCTTCTGCATCACTCACAAGTTATGCATACTATCGACATGTTGGTACTCATTAATTGCAAAATACGTACAAAGCATGTTTAATCATTGATGAATCACACGCATGCAGTCCAAACACTCTCTATGTCAATATAATGTGCTTGGCATAAAGTTGCTGAAAATAAAAATATTCCTTCATAAAAGTAACAACACTCCTGTGCCATACAAATAAAAGAAAATATAACTCCAAATAAAAAATTAACATACAAAATATATTTCATTTATATTTATAATGTAGGCTCCCACTCGCAATGAGATACAAAAAGAATTTCTACAAAAATAATGATGATAATAATCTAGTATAGTAGTAGCACCGAAACAGGAAAGAGAGGGCATAAAAATTGTGGTTATGATTGAAGCGTACAGTGACGTGCAGTGAAAGGCGCGTGGAAAGAGTAAAGGAACTTTTCTTGTTAGTAACACTTCCAAGGTTGGAAAAGCAAGGAAGATTTTGGGTGGCAGACTAGAGCAGGTGTTGTAACAAAACCTCTTGTTCCCATTCACTTCCAATCCAAATATATATATAAATAACTTACTCACATTCCCCTCTCCTCCATATATATATAAATATAAGTCTCTTTCTTTCTTCTATTACTATACCTTGCCTTGGCATATTGTTAACTAAGCCCACAAGGTATTCATAGTTCACAGTCATTTTGTCTTAGTTTTTGATATATCATCCACTTTGATAATTTTGAGGTTAGTGTTGTCTGAAATGGACATAGAGGAACAACTTGTGGGGTTGTGTAATAACAACAACGATGTTGCCAAGGGGAAGCGCACCAAGAGGCTGAGGCCTTTGTCCCCTTGTGCCGTTGCTGCCACCGCCGTGACTTCTAGCTGCTCAAGTGCTAATTCTGAGGAGCACGTCAGCGCTTGCGGTGAATCCGGGTCGTTTTCATCCACCACAACCATTTTCAAAAGCACTACCAATCAGGAAGAGGAAGACATGGCTAAGTGCTTGATTCTCCTGGCTCAAGGAAAAGGAGGAGAGGATGATGTTGGTGGTAATAAAAATAAGAATACAGAAAGTATTTCAACCACAACCATGACCACAACCGCAACCGCAACTACCATAAAGAAAATTGGTTTTTATACTTATGAGTGCAAAACATGCAACAAAACATTCCAATCATTTCAAGCTTTGGGCGGCCACAGGGCTAGCCACAAAAGGCCCAAGGTGAATCTAGAGGAAAAGGAAACCCCACCACCACCCTCGTCGTCGCCGCCACCGATTACTAATTTTGAGTTTGAGGAATCAAAGGAGACCCTTATCAAAAGTAGCCGTCAAGTTCCAATCACCCTTCAATTAGGCTGCGGTAACAATAGAGGTTTTCATGGGAACAAAACCAAAATTCACGAGTGTTCAATTTGTGGGTCAGAATTCACATCTGGGCAAGCTTTGGGTGGACACATGAGGAGGCACAGGGCATCAACAAATACTAGTGATGGCGCCGCCACCGCAGCCATGGCGGAAGTTAAGCCCCGGAATGTTTTAGAATTGGATCTTAACCTTCCGGCACCGGAGGAAGATGTTCGGGATTCCAAGTTTCAGTTTTCGGCAACCCAAAAATCTATGGTGCTGTCACCGGTTCCGGCTTTGGTGGGTTGCCATTATTAGGGTGGGACTTGGATGAAGGGGAATTATATTATTTGATCAATAATGATCAATGTGAATTATTAGCTTTATTTTTAATTTACAATTATTCGTAATCATCGATTCTTTGGATTACTTTTAGGTTTATTAACATGAAAATGTTAAGGAGTGTCTTTAGAATACCCGTTAATGAACCAATAAAAAAATGTTTGCATTAGAAATTGATGTATTTAATATTTGAAAAAAATAAAATATTTAATTTTCTAATAAAAATTTATTTTTTATGATTTCTTAGAATACTCGTTAACATGATCTTTATTAATAATTACAGAATGATCTACTTGTTGAAGTTTTGGAGTTCTTTGAGTAAGTGGTTAGTGTTCATGTTGCGTTTCATTCACGAAAAGTGAGTCATTGCATTTTTTTTTCTTTCCTTTTTTTTCCTCTTTAATATTAATGTTTTGGGTCTATATCTAATTTCTTTTTTATTTTTGGTGCTCTAATTTCTTATTTATTTAACGGGAGGAGAGGGAATGTGTAGAAGTGAAGAGCTAGCATGGTTTCGAATTAAATTATTATGTTATGTTTAACAAAAAAAATAAAAACTTTGTAAGAAAAATAACACCTTTTAAACTTTCAAGACGCTGAATACATGATTTTCAATAGGAAATTTTTATCCTTGAAACCTTATCCAATACCCTAACATTTGCCATATTATAAAGCTTAAAAGATCAAAAGATACCTTTCTCTCACAGTCTGCGTCTCTCATTCACTCTAGCTATCGCTCTCAAACTCTGTTTCATTTATTGACAAGAATAAAGGATGAGAAAAAATGGGCTTAAATGTCACTATGCCATTTGCATAAGACTATAGTCCTTTATTTTAGCTTTAAAAGCTTAAAAAGTTTCACCTAATTAACCAAATTTTTTGTACTCACTTTGCAAAAGTCAACAATTTTAACATACTAATAAATTAAACCTGATTAAACTTATATATATATATATATATATATATATATATATACACACATGAAAATTTAATATTAGAAGATAATTTAATGTGAATTTTTTAAATAAACATACTATTTTTAACTAATTAAGCTATAATTTTGCTTATTTATATAATTTAATGATCCAAATTTATAAATACTCTTCTGAATTGGTATATTCAATTGATATATTTTTTTTGACAAAGTATTCAAAATATGTGTGTGTGTAAATTGAGTAATCAGATTATCTAATGGGAGTTACAGCTCATACAAAGTTGATGCTCCCAAGAAAATGCCGCTGACTAACCACAAACATTTGAGTAGGAGCTATACTTGGTCCACTTTTGGACCCATCGACCATACTATTTATCTAACTTTCTAGTTTCTAGTTATAAGTTTCGACCTTATTTATTTACTACCTTCGAACATAAAAATAACTAAATTCATATTTATTAAAAAGGTTAGTTAATTAAATTTAGTTATCTTGATTTATATAAAAAATGAGTTATAATTATTAAATTATCTTTTAATTATTGTGAGAATGTGCGATACTCTTGGGAAAACAAATGGAGAATTGTTTTGATTGAATAATTTTCTTGATTTTTAGAATAATTACATTAAATAGAGTTTAGTTGATTGAATTTTACTTATATTTGAGTCCAAAAAATATAAATATTTTTTTACTTATAATTAAGTCCGAAGGAAGTAGTTCACAAAAATAAAGATGAGATAAGGACAGGACGAATGACAACGCTTCTATATATTTTCTCTCTTCCAAGAAAATTAACAACGTGAGAATCGAGATGTATAAATTTTATTAATTTGTCTTAGCCTTCGACGAGGGCATATAAGTCAGGTGAATTCTATTCTTAAGTCATAACAAAAATAAGATTATTTTTTACTAAAAAATATTCATTCATTCAAATGAGTAAAATATATCGAAAACAACACAAATTTAATATCGCTAAAATTTGAAAAAGATGAATCTACGAACAAACTCACAGCACTCAGGTTAATAGCAAAACACGAAAAAATCAAAATGCCTACAAAAGTGATAAAATCAAAGTCACCGGAATACCCATGTCTCCGGATCTATAACATTGACGTCCAATCAAATATGTGATGGATCGAAACAAATCTGTCAATCTGAACCAAACGAACACCACATCAAGACAGGAAACCAAACAAAACCTCACCAAGATGACGAACAGCAATATCGCCGCACACAGACGATGAAAAACACGAGGAAAAAACCAGATCTGTGTGGAAAAACCATTTATTTAGATAAAAGAGGAGAAAAAATGAAGTAAATGGGTGATTTCAGACCAAAACGACTCAAAATTACTCCTTCTAGTGGTGGCACGCGACTGTGTGTGTAAAGAGAATGGAGAAAGTTTGAAGTTAGAGAAATGGGATAGACTTTGAAGCATAAAGCATTAGAAATCATAAGGAGTTTGCGTGATCCACCAACTTTAATGTGTATTTAAGACAAATCCAATATGTCAACATGTATTATGAAGTGAGGGAGGGAGGGAGGGAAAAATTAATTTTTTTTTTGTTGATTGGGTGGCATCAGTTTGATTGGTGTTATTGATTTTTTGACATGTCACTTGGCAGGTCATCATTGGTCAGTCAATTCTAAAAAAAAAATTAATTATTTTTAATGAAAAAAACAAAAAAAAAGGAAAAATGGGGGCGGCGCCACGTGTCACCATCAGTTGAGTGGCACCACTTGTGGCTCTAGTTGCAGCGGCGCCACTCACATGGTTCTTTTAATTTTTTCTACACTCTTTTAGGTAAATATTAAGTTATTTCTAATATAATATTTTGATTATTTTATTAATTGTTATATATTCATTTACCAACATTCTACTACTTTTTATCACACTCTTCTTGATATTTGAAAGTTTTTAATTTAATTTTTATAATACCATATTTTTATTATTGTGTTTTTTCTTACGTATTTTTTTTGTGCATTCAGAAGATGCTCATAATATCTCCTACAGTTTACTACAGTCTTTTATTTTCTGCACTCTATTAGTATCAAATTTTAAGTTTAGGTAAATATTATAATTTTGTTATATCATATTTTTTTTAATATATTAGATATTTTGTACCTAGTCTTCGTCATTTCTACAACACTTTTTTTACATTCTATTTTATCTATAATATAGTTGGAAGTTTAAAAATTTAATTTTTATTATACCACATTTCTATCATTTTATGTAATCTTGATGTTTTAATTTTTTTATTATTTTATTTTTATTTATTTTTGTGCGTTAATAAATATTAGTTTTTTTAAAATAATTTTTTTTATTTGTTATTGTTGTTGTTAATTATAGTAGCAGTTTTTTTATTTTTATTTTATTAATAATATTATTTTTTATTATTATTAAAGCAATTATTGATGTAGTTTACGATCATACAATAATAATATCATATTAATATTAGTCTATCCACCTGAATGTGTGTGTGTGTGTGTGTGTGTGTGTGTGGGGGGGGGTGGGGGGGGTGGGGGGGCAACGGTCTTTTATAGAATAATTTACATATTATACACGTCAAGACATTAGTTTAATAGGCAACTGGCCAACTGAACAAAATAACCAACACCACATTCATCACAACAAGTTGAGAATTGTAACCCCGTCTTTGTCTGGGGTTTGACCGTAGACAGAAGTGAATCCTATGGGGTACCAGCTTCTCATCCTCAGGCACCACGTCCTTCATTAACTGTAAACACTATTGACAAATCACATTACAGCAAGACTGATGAACTTACTGTATAAACCATCTAACTGTCAAGAGTTTTTACAGTTAATGAAGGACGTGGTGACTAAGGGTGAGGAGCTAATACCACATAGGATTCGGTTCTGTTTGCGCTCAACTCCCGGGCAAAGATAGGGATTACAATTCGCAACTTGTTGTGATGTATGTGGTGTTGGTTGTTTTGTTTAGTTGCTACTGGCAGTTGCCTATCAAACTAAGGTCTTGACGTGTATAGTATGTAAATTATTCTATAAGTACTTAATATAATATTTACAATATCAAAATTTTTATTTAGTAGTCATTTTATATGATTTATTTAATTATTAATGATGTCAATGCTTGCATATCGTAATTAATATAATTATTAGTTTATTAATATAATATTTTTATAATATTATGATCAATAGTGTTATTTTTTATAAATTGCTATAAATTATGTTGTTAATTTGAGCATGTTACTTTGATTTAAATATAATTTATTATTGTTAGATATTATTAGTACTGGTTGTCGCGACCGTCCCGTCCGGGAGCCGCGAAAAGAGAAATAAAAACAGAGGAGTCGTCACCAATATTTTATTTGGGAAATACATTGGAAAAACCATTTATTTTAAGGAAACTGGTCTAAAAAAAGAAGATAGAGATTTGAGTCCGAGAGTCAGTTACGAGTAGGGAAGGTGTTAGCACCCTACATCACCCGTTTAAAAACAGTACCTCAAGTTAATTGTGCAAAATAATTTTAATAACCTTTGAAAATATTTATTTGACCCCACCTTTTAAAAAAATATAAACACAACAAAATGAAAAATTAAATTTTGGCTTGACAGAATGATTGATTTTGTTCCTACGTATTCCCGGATGTGATGGGAAACTCAAAGCCGCGTAGTTCTTATAGAAAATGTTTGATTGGTTGATTGATTTTATTTTTATTTTTATTTTTAAAAAGATTTTTATATTTTTTGCAAATGATTTTGAAGATGTATTTTATTTCAAAAGTAATTCACTATCGCACAGGGTTCAAGATAGCGATGCTATACGATAGAACCTTACAATTGATACGCCACTTGAGGATGAGAAATCATACATCAACGTTGTAGATTGTCGCGTGAATCCAAAAGATTTTATTTTATAAAAAAATTGTTAAAATTTGTTAAGAGATCAAATTGAAAATATTTTATTATCTTTTAACAAAAATGGAATTCACTCTTGCACATGGTTAAAGATAGTCAAGCTATACGATAAACCC
Organism: Sophora flavescens; assembly: GCA_030762895.1. NCBI lineage: Eukaryota > Viridiplantae > Streptophyta > Magnoliopsida > Fabales > Fabaceae > Sophora > Sophora flavescens. The sequence goes on along the minus strand of CM061066.1, from coordinate 166,813,983 downwards.
TTACAATTCATATGACACTTGAGGGTGAAAATCATACATCAACGTCATAGATTGTTGCGTGAATTCAAAGAATTTTATTTTACTTAAAAGATTTTGTTTTATTTTATTTTTATTTTTATGAAACTTGTTAAAAGAGTAAATTGAAAACCTTTTAATATTTTTTATAAAAGATAATTCACTCTCGCACATGGTTAAAGATAGTTAAGTTATACGATGAACCCTTACAATTCATATGATACTTGAGGATGAAAACTCATACAACAATGTCATAGATTGTTGCGTGAATTAAAAAAAGATTTTTATCTATTTAAAAAAAAAGATCTTTTTTACTTTAACAAGAAATTATATTATTAAAAAAAAGCATTTTAAAGACAACAAAAATTTAGACCCAAATCTGGATGACCCAAGATCAGAAAATATTATTGTTCCTTTTTGTTCATTACATTAAACCTTAGAGTTGGGCAAATGCCAAGCCCATTTGCTTCACTCTAAGCCCAAGTAGAAAAGACAAAGAAACAACCAGCCTAAGGGAAGGATTGAAATAAATATATTGCTAAACCTATAAAGACAAAAACAAAATCAGAAGTGAAGGAGAGTGAGAGAACGAGACCAACAGCAGAAAAGAGGAACGACTGAACGAAGGGGCAGGTACGGTGGCGGGCAACTCGAACGGCGGTGCGGACGGCGAGCTGGGCAGAGCGAGGATCTTGTTCTGATGGCTCGAGATCGACGGCGACAAGCATGGGTCGCGGATGCGCGGATCTGAACTGCGCGGGCCTGACTGAGACGCTGCAGAGTAACGACTTAAGAGCTCCGTGGCTATGACGAGGCCAAGTGGTGCACGGCGGTCTGATGCTACGGCGGCGGCTTGTGTGAGTCGCGGTCAAGGAGTTATATAGCGGAGATGGTGCGTGACTCGCGGCGGAGGATGCGGCTTGGGCGAATCCGTGGCGGAGGTGGTGGGATGGTGCTGAGCAGTGGCTATGGAGGAAACCAAGCCTGGGCTGTTCTTCTACCTCAGAAACATATTGTATTTTCTTGTTGCCTTTTGTTGTTTGGTTTTTTGTTTTCTTTGTTTTTCTGTTTTTAAAAAGAAAAAAAAAGGAAGAAGAGGAAACATAATAAGGAAAAGAAGGAGTTTGATGAAGATGAAGTGAAACCAGGGAAGGAGAAGAATAGAGGAAAGAACTCTAAGAATATTTCCCTGTTTTTCTTTTTGTTTATGCTGATCCGAATCCCCCCTTTTTCTCCACTGTTGAATGCCTAATTTATAGCACAAAAAAAATGAAGAAGATGACAAATCTTCTTGTTAGGCCAGCTGGTGTAGGTACAAGTAGTGGGGAGCAAATCAGCCTTTACTCCCACCACTCTGTATGGCTAGTGCAAGGACAGGGATAATGCCTCCCTTTTTAATAAAAAAGTAAAAGAAAACAAGAAAGGGGAAATAAAACAAAGTTGATCCATACTTGAAAGAGCAAAGTGAAAGTTAGATCTTTTTTTCAAATTTTTAATTTTATTATTTTTTTAGTTTATTCTAATGACAAATCAAATTAAAAAAACAAAAATATTTAAGTTGGGCTTGGATAATGGGCCAACAAGCCATTTGTAACAATAAAATGAAAATGGGCTACACTAATTCTATAATGGGCCAAGAACAAAAACACATTTTTTTTTGTTTTTATTTTTATCATTTTTTTTGTTTATTATTTTTTCAAACTATTAATTAAAAACAAACATCCGGACAAAATTAGGCATTCATAGTTGTCCCTCTTTACTTGTTTCTTATTAGATAGTAGGTGTAACCGTAGTTAACCTATTATCGTTATAAGAAACGAGTAAAGACATGAACTCCAATTTTGGCCGGGGTTCGCTGACAAGTAAAATGATGCATAATTAAAAGAGCTTTCGGGATGGATTACCCATAGAAGCTCGTACAGAAAGATAAAAAGCTTGCGGAGTCGTTTATCCTCTGAACAAGAGGTTAAAAGCTTGCAGAGTCGTTTGTCCGCTTAAGCTTGAAAGCAAAAGGATTAAAAGCTTGCGGAATCGATTATCCGCTGAAGCTTGAAAAGAAAGGTAGAAAGCTTGCGGAGTTAGGTATCCGTCGAAGGTTGACGTCAAAAGATCTTAGGGGTATGGTACTTGCCAAATATAGAAAGCTTGCGGAGTCGGTTATCCGCTGAAGCCTGAAAAGAAAGGTTAAAAGCTTACGGAGTCGGTTGTCCGCTGAAGCTTGAAAACAAAAGGATTAAAAGCTTGCGGATTCGGTTATCCACTGAACAAAAGGTTAAAAGCTTGCAGAGTCGGTTATCCGCTGAAGCATGAAAGGAAAAGGTAAAAAAAAACTTGTGGAGTCGGTTATCCACTGAAGCTTGACAAAAAGGTAAAAAGCTTGTGGAGTCGGTTATCCACTGAAGCTTTACAGAAACTAAAAAGCATGCGGAGTCGGGTATCCGCTGAACAAAAGGTTAAAAGCTTGCGGAGTTGGTTATCCGCTGAAGCTTGATAGGAAAGGTAAAAAAGCTTGTGGAGTCGGTTATCCACTGAAGCTTGACAAAAACTAAAAAGCATGTTGAGTCGGGTATCCGCTGAAGCTTGACAAAATAAAAACCTATGATGTATGTGCAATTTACGGGGTTTTGTGCTTAAAAAAGATAAACAATTGCAATGCATGATGCCAGAAATGCCCTATATGCTTGATGAAAACCTCAAATGATTTCAATGCAAAACAAGGAAAGCTTGTAACACATTACTATTTTTATTTTTTCATCGCTTAGGTGGTTTTTATTATCATCCTCGACCCCTTAAAGTATTGATCACAGACAAGCTCTGAGATGAACTAAAACAAGTCCTGTCTTTGTGAAGAATAGGGTCAAGCATTTTTGAAAGGGTATACTTCCTTTGCAATGATTGTCCCCGTGCCTCCTGTCAGTAGACCACGGTGCCCTTTGTCGGGATATCATCTCGTGCTTTACGAACTTTTGAGATTTTCAAGGGAATTCTAAATGCATCTTGAAGACATCAGTACATGTTTCACATTTCAGTATATACTTATCATGATGAATGCACACACACAATTGACAAAAATTAAGGCAAAGGGAAGAGGTAAAAATAATTGGGAGTCAATGTCATTATATTTAGACTGAAAAGGTGTACAAAGCAGATGTTACAATGGAGTATGGGATTGCAAAAGGTTATGGAGTGGAATCACATCTCCTCAAGTGACATCTCTTTCTATGACTAGTGTTAGTATCTCTCATACCATATCGACTGCTCACTAATCAACATCTGAGAGTGCTATCTGCCCCAGTCTTCATGCATCTATCCCACTGATTGCCACAATTCATCGGCTTGACGACACTTCCATTGTTATGTTTTTTTTCCTTTTAACCCTAACTTTTGCCTAGACTGCCTTTTTCAGGTTTTCAGTCTATCGGGCTACTCTAACTTTTGCCTAGACCGTCTTTTTCGCATTTTCGATCTAGCGAGCTTTTCCATTTCTTTTTCTTTTCATTCTTTCTTTCTGATTTTTTTTGGTAAGTGCATTCAAGCATAGTACTTTTTTACTGCATCCGAGTTTACAGGGAGTGGAAGATCTTCCCCATCCATCCTGGTGAGAATTAAAGCTCCTCCCGAGAAGGCCTTTTTCACAACGTAAGGTCCTTCGTAGTTCGGGGTCCACTTCCCATGATGATCCTTTTGGATTGGTAGGATCTTTTTGAACACTAGATCACCCTCCCGAAACTGTCGGGGGCGTACTTTCTTCTCGTAAGCTCTCATCAACCTTTTCTGGTACAATTGGCCATGACACAGTGCTGCTAATCTATTCTCTTCAATAAGGTTTAATTGGTCGAGTCGATCTTGGACCCACTCGGCTTCTTCCAATTATGCCTATCTCAATACCCTTAATGAGGGGATCTCTACTTCAATAGGGAGTACTGCTTCCATCCCATAAACTAAAGAATACGGAGTTGCCCATATCGAGGTGCGAATAGAGGTACGGTAACCTTACAAAGCAAAAGGTAACATCTCGTGCCAATCCTTATACGTCACCACCATCGTTTGGACAATCTTCTTGATATTTTTATTAGCGGCCTCAAGTGCTCCGTTCATCTTTGGGCGGTACGGGGAGGAATTGTGATGCTTTTTCTTGAAGTTTTCGCACATCTGTTTCATCATCTTGTTGTTCAAGTTAGTCGCATTATCAGTGATAATCTCACTTGGCAACCCATAACGACAAATTAATTCTCTTTTTACAAATTTGATCACGACATTCCTGGTCACATTAGCATATGATGCAACCTCAACCCACTTTGTGAAATAATCAATGGCAACAAGAATAAAGCGATGCCCATTCGAGGCTTTTGGTTCGATTGGACCGATCACATCCATTCCCCACATTGAGAATGGTCAGGGTTCCGACATGACATTCAAGGGAGTTGACGGCGCATGAACCTTATCAGTATATATTTGACACTTATGGCACCTCTTCGCATAATTAAAGCAATCTGCCTCCATTGTTAACCAGTATTGACCAGCCCTCAAGATTTTTCTTGCCATTGCATGCCCGCTCGCGTGTGTTCCAAAAGATCCTTCATGGACCTCCTCAATTATCTGTTTAGATTCTTTTGCATCCACGCATCTCAACGACACCACGATTTTTTATCAGACTCTTCCTCTATCACTTGACAATATGCAGGTGTCGCGACCGTCCCGTCCGGGAGGCGCGAAAAGGGATAAAAAGTCAGAGGAGTCGCCACTAAAATTTTTATTGGGAAAATCTTAGAAAACCCAATTATTTAAAGATAAACTGGTCTTAAAAAAAAGATAGAGATTTGGATTCGGGAGTCGGTTACGAGTAGGGAAGGTGTTGGCACCCCACATCGCCCGTTAAAAAACGGTACCTCAAGTTAATTGTGCAAAAAACATTTTAATAACCTTTTAAATATTTATTGTACCTCAAAATTATTCACAAGAAAGAATTACTTTTTTAATTTGTAATATTTTAAATTTTTATTAATTTTTACATTTCTTAAATTTATTGTTTATAAAAAAACTAAATGAGATTGAACATGGCACATGAGTCCACAGGGCAACCTCCAATCTAAAGGACTGAACATGGCACCGTGTCCATAGAGCATCCCTAAAAATAGACAAGTTTAATTATTTAAACATAAAAAGAGACATAAAAAAGGAAAATTTAGTTTTGGCTTGACAAGATGACTTATCCTGCTCCTACGTATTCCCGGGTGCGATGGGAAACTCAAAGCCACGTAGTTCTTTTTATAAAAGATTTGATTGGTTGATTTTAACTTTTTGAAAATGATTTTTGATTTTTATTTTTTATTTATTTCTTTTTTTTTTTTTGAAGAGATCCTTTTTTTAAAAGGGGTTTTATTTTGAAATAAATTCACTTTTGCACGGGGTCCAAGATAGCAGTGCTATACGATAAACCCTTACAATTCATATGACACTTGAGGATGAAAAAATCATACATCAACTTCATAAATTATTGCGTGAAAATAAATTTTATTTTTAAAAAAAAGGGATTTTTTTTATTCATTTAATACAAAGAAACCAGAAAAAAATTTAAAGAACTTTTCATTTAATTAAGATTTTTTTTTATAAACTTTGGCCCAATAAACAAAGAAGAAAAATAAAATAAAAAGAGAATTCACCTACTGATTTTAAACCCACAAACCAAGACACACCATCATTAAAAAACCTATAAACCCTTATCAGAAGCCCAACCCAAAGAACCAAACAAGTAAATCAACATAAATATAATAAATAAAACAACAAAACAAAGCAAGCAACAACTCAGAGTCTTATAGCTTCTGAGTTCTCCATACCCACAAGCGTACGGAGGGGGACGATGATGACCGAATCGGGAGGACAGACGGCGGCGTCTCGCAGTGGTCCTACGCGACTGAGCGGTGCAGCGATGGATGACGTGGGTTGGGAGTTTCCGCGGTGGTTCCGGGCAAAAGCGTCTCTGGTTCGCGGACCTGAGTGGTGGTTCGAGGTGATGAGGGATTGGGCGGCGACCTTGGTGGTGATTCGTGGCGGGTCTGTGGCTTACGGTCGAGGTCGTGGTGGCGATTGTGGTGCTAGGCAAGAGACGAACAGCGTCGCACGGAGACAGTGGCCGTGCAGGGGCGCGTCTGGTGAGATGGAGGTGACCTCAACAGATCTGGTGTCAACAGTGGCGGTGGCACAACGAGGCGCGACGCATAAGGAACAGGCGGTGGTGGCCAAGGGCGGATGAGTGGTTGCGGTGGACTGAGCCTCGGGCGAAGGGAACGACGGCGAGTCGACCTGATCAAACTCTTGTTTCCATTCATATAGTTTGCGTGACTTTAGCGGCATGCGAATGAATCCTTTCAATGGGTCATCTGTAACAGCCTGATTTTTTCATTATACTGTTAAATCAATTAAAATATAAGTAATTATATTTTAATATGAAAGTAGAAAATATTTTGTTTAATAAAATAAAATCATATTCCTAATCCACATTATCATATGAAGTCACAGTAAAATTTTCGGTTGAAAATTCAGACGAAAGTCGGTCTGCGTTTTCACTGCCGGTCTAAGTTTACTGAGCAGAAAACCTAATTTTGACCCGTGAACGAGACGGTTAATGTTTTTATCATGTTTCCTTCAACTTTGGTTACTTTGAAAATTTTTGTTCAAAAATAAAATAAAATAAAATATTTTATTCGGGTGAAACCTTCAGAAAATACGATCGGATGTTCAATCGGTTACGTATTTAAACAGTTAAAGGAACCCTAAAGGATGAGGGAAGGATTGATGGGATGCCAAATTAAATGCTTATGACATACTTTAAATGCTTATGACACACTTTAAAGTAATCATGATTACCCTTTTCAAATTATAATCTATTTTATTCCAAAAACCCGTTAAACCTTCCTTAAATGATCCAAACAATGCCTTAAACCAAAACTTCCTCTCCAAGCCTTGCTTCCTCTTCTCAAAACCGTGCACCCTCCCCCTTTCCTCTATAAATACCACTCTTCATCTTCACTTCATCACTTTCCTTTCTCCTACTCCATTAAAACTCTTAAGCTTTCATATTTTCTTAACTTCAAGCTTCCAAAGCTTTAGTTTTTCTTCTTCTTTTCACTAAGTGTTCTTCATAAAAGTTGTTCCTCTTGCTTAGGGTAATACTCTCATGTATTCTTTTCTTTAAAAACTTCATCTTTTTCTAAAGTTTCTTCTTTATGTCATATATGAGCTTTTATCTTCAAAAATCTCTAAAAAATGGTAGAAAACTCCTTTTGAGTTGAAACCAATTTCTATGGTCTTGTATTTACTTGTAGTTTAACATACTAAAAGGTTGTGTAAAACAACGTTTCCTAACCTCTACTTTCTAATGAGGCCGAAACCATGCATATGGTTTAGATGGATCTTGTTTCAACTTTTACAAGTATGAGTTTGTATTTCAAGATTTGTTTTCCAAAATTATCATGGACCAAGGCTCCTTTATGTTAAAGGATGCTATGTCTAAAGTGATTGGAAAGTTTAAAGATTTGTTTCCCAAAATGATCATGGACCAAGGCTCCTTTATGTTAAAGGATGCTATGTCTAAAGTGATTGGAAAGTTTAAAGATTTTTACTCTACTTTTATGTCATTTACTTTTATGCCATTTATATTTATGTCATTTACTTTATGTCATTTACATTATGTCATTTACTTTTATGCCATTTATATTTATGTCATTTACATTATGTCATTTACTTTTATGCCATTTATATTTATGTCATTTACTTTATGTCATTTACATTATGTCATTTACTTTTATGCCATTTATATTTATGTCATTTACATTATGTCATTTACTTTTATGCCATTTATATTTATGTCATTTACTTTATGTCATTTACATTTTGTCATTTACTTTATGTCATTTATGATTCATTCACTTATGTCATTATACCTTAATTACTTATAAACCTATGTTGTTCTTACCTTATGTGCTTATGAGCTTTGTTATTTAAAGTCCTATGTTGCTTTCAAGATGATCATAGACTTGAGCTCCATAAGTTATTGGATGCTAAAAGGTCTAAGAGATTGGAAGAATTTAAAGATTTTTATCATAGAAACCCAAGGATGGTCGAATCTTAAAGGTTATGGACCTAGGGTGTTTCGTTTTTCATTTTTCCAAAGTGATCATGGTTTTGAGCTCCTTACTATTAATGGATGCTAAACCAAAGAGATTGGAAAGTTTAAATGTTCCTAGCCTATCTTATTGGTCAAGGCCGAATCTCCATCAAGTGTAACTTGGTGGGATTTTTTGTTCAAACTTTGTTTAAAGTAATCATGTTTTAAACTCCTAGCACTTAAGGATCATAAATCCAAGAGTCGCATAAACTTTCGAAACCCCTAATCCTAATCCTAGTTTATTGTATGAACCGAACCTGTACCTTGTGGTTAGTGTTCCTTGAGTGAGTTTTAACTCATGATTTCATGTTTTGTAACCTTAGACTTCCATCTCGGAGGAAACGAGGAGCTTCGAGTTCGAGAGTTCGGTGATAACCCAGGTGGGGGAAATAATCAACCTATCGTCGGAATCGATAAGTAGTAAATTATGTAGTAATTATGTAGGGCGACCTAAACCCTACTAGAAGTCGAATAATCGACAAGACCAGAATCGCTTTAAATTACTTTTATAAAACATCCATGGTGATTCGGTGATTGTAGGTTGATCGATATTAGGTTGATGTTTATACTGTTGATGGTTGATTTGAGTTTTATTACCTTTATTGAACTGATTTAGTGCTATGTTGATGTTTTGAAATAAATTTGATTGACTTGATGTTATGCATGATCTGTGTGGTATTTACTTTATGCTTAGTGGATTAAGCGAAGATATATATGTGGTCTAAGAGATGAGTTGTTTTGGGCGTGAGGATCATGATGATTTTTAGAGATGCCTAACCTACATGAAATATGTTAAAGAGGTGTTGTGACATAGAGCATGTGTTGAGGTCTTGATGAGAGGTTAAGGCACTAGGTTATGACCATAGGAGTCTGTGAGGTCCATAAGTTGTGTTGTTTCTATAACCGTATGTGGGACACATACAAGACCCGAAGTCCTTGTGGGACCGTCCAAAGGGTAAACTTAACTTGTGCAGCTACGAGTGTCATTGCTTTGCATGAGCACCTCTGGGAGTGGACAAGGTGTGCACCGGGATCATCGTGCAGCTGTAGTGTCAATCTTTGCGTGAGCGTTCTTACCATGGTGAAAGTGTGCACCGGGATAATCGTGCAGCTATAGTGTCATTGCTTTGCATGAGCACCCACGGTCCGGGGTGTGCACCGGGTTTATTGTGCAGCTATAGTGTCATTGCTTTGCATGAGCATTCTCACCATGACCAAGGATGTGCACCGGGAATGGGACGTGTCGCTTGGACTATTGACCGATAACCATAACTATGATGAGGAAACCATAGCCATGTTCAGTATCGAGTGTTAGTTGTAGGAGTGAGGGTAGGATGAATATAAGAATTCTATGGAAGATGGATGATTGATTGATGTTGTGTCTGTGATAATTATTGTATAGTTTACTATGACTCTTTTCCGCTTTTGATGATAGAACTGTTTCTTATCCCCTGTATATTTCTGTATGTTGTATTTTGTCTCCTTGTGGAACCATACGAGAAGACCCCGTGGATGAACATAACCAGGAGGAGTTGGATGGAACTCCCTACGAACCGGATGCCGGAGGACGAGTTGTGACCCATGGTGATTAGGGTCTAGTTAGTTATGGCCAGTGCGTCTATGTCGTGAAGCTTCATCTTTCCGCTTATGTTTTGTATAACTATGCACCAGTTCGGGATCCTATTGATGGGATGCCCTGAAAACAGTGTCTGGATAACTCTGATGCTTTAAGTATATGTAATATATTTCTGTTGCATATTCTGTTCTATATGAATCTATTTGCTTAAGAAATTAAGTTTCAATTTTTATGTAATTTTCACGTTAAGCGTGCGATTAAGTAATTAAATAATGAGGTTTTAAACTAAATGTCACAAAGGGGCACATCGGGGTGTCTCATCATCCGTTCTATCAATTTTGTTTCCAGCATACAAGTGAGTCATAATCCAAACATATAACATTGGCGCACAACATCGCAACTTTCCTTGTTGATTCTGATGACAAACTTGTAGTGAGAGAAAAGTTTCAGCTAGGATAGCAGGGACTAAATTCACCCCATATTCTTCAACTCTATAGAAGACGTCCATGGCTGATCGATCAATCACATCCGGAATAAAGGGAAAAAGCATCAGTCCATAGATAAGGAGAGCCAACAACCTATTAAAAAGAACCCATCGTTGTTGTTGAGCCAACTCCCTAAGGTAACCTTCCAAGAATCGCCTCTTCAAGCCCGTAGTGTTTCTTTTTTCCATTTTATCCAATTGTTCCGGTTTAAGTTCCAACAGACTTGCTATCTTCCCATCTGCCACATATTGTCCATAATACAAATAGACACGTGATTCCTTTTGGATAGGCAATCTCATCATGTAAGCATACTCCTCTATGGTGGGAGTTACATCTAGGTCAGGCAATTCAAAACATTTCAAAGTTGAGTTCCAATACTGAGCGAATGCACTTAGAGCGGGGGCATCCACCGGAATACGTAATAGATCTAGTATCCTCCCGTACTTGTTGTTAAAGTTCGAACGTGCCTTTTCTGACATTTGTTGACTAATTTCCCATAAGCTATGAACATCATTGAGTGTCACGTCGATCTTGATGCTCTTCTTGGAACCGCTTTCATTTCTAGTACTCTTTCCGATGCTAGGTCCTTCCATTCTTTGCTATAAGATTAATACTAAGGTCTTCCTGTCAAGAAACACAAATAAAGAAAAAATTAGAAATGAAACACATGAAAAAAATGCCCTACATGCTTCATGTTGCATGAACCCCAGTAGGGTTGGGAACCCTATGTCGGGTATGCTGTCAATGCACTACCTTCACTATGACACGCCGCTTATTAGAAGTGCAATAATATTCGAACATGTCATTCGGGCTTGGAGCGACGATGTGTCGCCCCCTTTTTCCTCTTTTAGAAAACTTCATAATAAATACGTATGTGCATGGCAATTTATGTTTATGATGCTAGAAAAAAAAATGGAGAGAGAGAAAGAGTATGCTCCCTTTGTCCTAAATTGGGTAAAACTTAGGGTTGGACAAACCTGAGGTAATGACTCTAAACAGGTTGGCTACTAAGTTTGCTCTATCAGTGAAAATTAGGTAGGGTCTAGACTTCTAAAAGCCATGGTTCCCAGATTGCCCCTATCCCGAAGATAATGATCCGATTCATGAATCTAGTCACAATTAGGGATAAACCCTCTCAATATGACCATCCCATGATATCGGGTACAACCTGAGTGGTGAATCAACAAATATCAGGGAGGTACGAGACCTCTTCAATGACAATGTCGAGACACCGCCTAATCCTTGAGTTTTGAGCAAGCTCGGGTATAGAGCCAAAAGTGTGTGCAAGTTGTGATAGTGATGTGTGTGATGGGAGAACACAAACCTTCACAAAAACCTACTAAAATAAAACTACCCCAAACCTGCAAAAGGAACAAACAGTACAAGTACAAAAGTTCTCTACCCTAAGGTTGCAAGAATATACAAAAGCAGTTATGGAAGCATTAAAAAAGAAATAAAACAAAAAAGGATAAAACAAATATTTTCAAAGCTGTTAAAAAAAAATGGCACAACCAACTATGATAGGCCTGACTCTCAAAAGTCACCAGTGGAGTCGCCAGCTGTCGCGACCGTCCCGTCCGGGAGGCGCGAAAAGGGATAAAAAATTAGAGGAGTCGCCACTAAAATTTTTATTGGGAAAATCTTAGAAAACCCAATTATTTAAAGATAAACTGGTCTTAAAAAAAAGATAGAGATTTGGATTCGGGAGTCGGTTACGAGTAGGGAAGGTGTTAGCACCCCACATCGCCCGTTAAAAAACGGTACCTCAAGTTAATTGTGCAAAAAAACATTTTAATAACCTTTTAAATATTTATTGTACCTCAAAATTATTCACAAGAAAAAATTACTTTTTTAATTTGTAATATTTTAAATTTTTATTAATTTTTACATTTCTTAAATTTATTGTTTATAAAAAAACTAAATGAGGTTGAACATGGCACATGAGTCCACAGGGCAACCTCCAATCTAAGGGACTGAACATGGCACCGTGTCCATAGAGCATCCCTAAAAACAGACAAGTTTAATTATTTTAACATAAAAAGAGACATAAAAAAGGAAAATTTAGTTTTGGCTTGACAAGATGACTTATCTTGCTCCTACGTATTCCTGGGTGCGATGGGAAACTCAAAGCCACGTAGTTGTTTTTAGAAAAGATTTGATTGGTTGATTTTAACTTTTTGAAAATGATTTTTGATTTTTGATTTTTGATTTTTTTTTTTTGAAGAGATCCTTTTTTTAAAAGGGGTTTTATTTTGAAATAAATTCACTTTTGCACGGGGTCCAAGATAGCAGTGCTATACGATAAACCCTTACAATTCATATGACACTTGAGGATGAAAAAATCATACATCAACGTCATAAATTATTGCGTGAAAATAAATTTTATTTTTTAAAAAAAGGGATTTTTTTATTCATTTAATACAAGGAAACCAGAAAAAAATTTAAAGAACTTTTCATTTAATTAAGATTTTTTTTTATAAACTTTGGCCCAATAAACAAAGAAGAAAAATAAAATAAAAAGAGAATTCACCTACTGATTTTAAACCCACAAACCAAGACACACCATAATTAAAAAACCTATAGACCCTTAACAGAAGCCCAACCCAAAGAACCAAACAAGTAAATCAACATAAATATAATAAATAAAACAACAAAACAAAGCAAGCAACAACTCAGAGGCTTATAGCTTCTGAGTTCTCCATACCCACAAGCGTACGGAGGGGGACGATGATGACCGAATCGGGAGGACAGACGGCGGTGTCTCGCAGTGGTCCGACGCGACTGAGCGGTGCAGCGATGGATGACGCGGGTTGGGAGTTTCCGCGGTGGTTCCGGGTAAAAGCGTCTCTGGTTCGCGGACCTGAGTGGTGGTTCGAGGTGATGAGGGACTGGGCGGCGACCTTGGTGGTGATTCGTGGCGGGTCTGTTGCTTACTGTCGAGGTCGTGGTGGCGATTGTTGAGACACCCCGCTGTGCCCCTTTGTGACATTTAGTTTGAAACCTCAATTATTAGTTCCTTAAGCACGCGTTTAGCGTTAGATTTTCACAAATCATTTTCGAAATGTCCCCTTTAAAAATCGGAGATTTGTATGACGTCGGAAAAACACCTGATAGACAGTTTAACAACTTGAAAATTTAATCCAACCATAAATGGTCTCTGGTCTTACATCAACTGCCAGGAGCGGAAGAATAAATACACAAACTCCAGTCGTGATAAAGACTTAGGAGATAAATAGATACAGTAATCCCAAATTGGTTTTTTATACACATAAACAGTTTTCATTAATAACATAAAATATTCGCAAGATTATAATATATAAATACTCCAAATTTATCAATTACATTACCAAAACACTGTTGAGGGTATCCTCTCGGTAGGAGCCCTCACAGGCATAGACTTAGACAAGAATACTAAACAACTGAAAACATCTAAAACGTCTCACAAGACGCACTGGCCATATACTACCTGGACCCTAATCACCATGGGTCAAGACTCGAGCTCTGGCATCCGACTCATAGGGAATCCCGTCCAATCCCTCATCATTAAGTTTGTCCACCAGGTCTTCTAGTACGATTTCATCATAAAACAAAATACAACATGCAGAAAGATGCAGGGGATAAGAAACAGTTCTACCATCAAAAACGGAAAAGAGTCATAGTAAACTGTACAGTAATTATCACGCATACACAACATCAGTCAATTCATCCATCTTCCATAAAATTCTTATATTCATCCTACCTTCACTCCTACAACTAAAACATGATACTGAACATGGCTATGGTTTCATCATCATAGTTATGGTTATCGGTCAATAGTCCAAGTAACACGTCCCATTCCTGGTGCACATCCTTAGTCATGGTGAGAATGCTCATGCAAAGCAATGACACTATAGCTGCACAATAAACCCGGTGCACACCCCGGACCGTGGGTGCTCATGCAAAGCAATGACACTATAGCTGCACGATTATCCCGGTGCACACCTTCACCATGGTAAGAACGCTCACGCAAAGCATGACACTACAGCTGCACGATGATCCCGGTGCACACCTCATCCACTCACAAAGGTGCTCATGCAAAGCATGACACTCGTAGCTGCAAGCGACATGTCCCATTCCCGGTGCACATCCTTAGTCATGGTGAGAATGCTCATGCAAAGCAATGACACTATAGCTGCACAATAAGCCCGGTGCACACCCCGGATCATGGGTGCTCATGCAAAGCAATGACACTATAGCTGCACGATTATCCCGGTGCACACTTTCACCATGGTAAGAACGCTCATGCAAAGCGTGACACTACAGCTGCACGATGATCCCGGTGCACACCTCATCCACTCACAGAGGTGCTCATGCAAAGCATGACACTCGTAGCTGCACAAGTTTAGTTTATCCATTGGACGGTCCCGCAAGGACTTCGGGTCTTGTATGTGTCTCGCATACGGTTATAGAAACAACACAACTTGTGGACCTCGGACCCTATGGTCATAACATAGTGCTTTAACCTCTCATCAAGACCTCAACACATGCTCTATGTCACAACACCTCTTTAACATATTTCATGTAGGTTAGGCACCTCTAAAAATCATCATGATCCTCACGCCCAAAACAACTCATATCTTAGACCACATATATATCTTCGCTTAATCCACTAAGCATAAAGTAAATACCACACAGATCATGCATAACATCAAGTCAATCAAAGATATTTCAAAACATCAACATAGCACTAAATCAGTTCAATAAAGATAATAAAACTCAAATCAACCATCAACAAAGATAAACATCAACCTAATATCGATCAACCTACAATCCCCGAATCACCATGGATGTTTTATAAAAGCAATTTAAAGCGATTCTGGTCTTGTCGATTATTCGACTTCTAGTAGGGTTTAGGTCGCCCTACATAATTACTACATAATTTACTACTTATCGATTCCGACAATAGGTTGATTCTTTCCCCCACCTTTTAATGCGTTCGGAGGTTTTTCCCGGAACTTCACGGACATGCAATCAGCTCCAATGAGTTCCCAAAAAGGGAATTCATACTTCTCCAAAGCAAGCAGGAACATGAAAAACATCCCGGAGAGACGATCCAAGCATTGAAACAACCGGACAAAATACTTGAATTAATTTCTCAACAATCAAAATATAAATATAATTCAATAATATATTTAATTTCTCAAAAACTCGTTGATTTAAATCAAAAACAGATTTGGGGTTTTTAGGCTCAAGGTTAAAATTGGGGAAAAATCAATTTAACAAGAGATTGACAAAAATTGATTTAGGGAGACACTTATTCATGCTCCCAATTTTAGAAAACACCAATTAATTTCAGATTTTGAGAATTAAAATCAAAACCTAGGGTTAGGGTTTCAAAATCAATTTGGGGGTTTTGAATCTGAGCAAAGGAAGTGAGAAAACCACTTACCCAAGGAAGAAGATGAAGTTGTGGTGGCTACCAGGACCTCCGGCGTGGCGGTGCAAGCAGAACCACGGTGGAGAACGGCGGCGACAGCTCCTATCATGCGGTGGCTAGCGCGATTTCGCGCTACAGGAACAACCGAGACACGATCTGGACAAAGACGTGAACCAAGCGTGGTGTCGCGGCGTCGAGCTCCGGCGGGCGGTGGTTACGGCGGTTCCTAACCAGAAGGATGGGTTTTTGTGTGACCCACACAAGGAAGAAGGAGGGGATCCAAACAGTGGTATCAAGGGAACATTTCGGTGGCTGGAACGGAAGCCCCGCAGTGCTCATCCGATAGTGGAGCTCGCGGTGTAGGCGCGATTTCGCATTGGGGAGCTCGACCTGGACGCAACAGTGACACAAATCGGAGGAGGCGAGCGGAACACGGCGTCACGCGGCTCCGACGGCGACGCAGCCGTGGATCGCGACTGAGCTGAGGTGGGGGCGCGGTTGTGCAAGGTGGGAGAAGGAAGATGAAGTTAAGGGAGAAAGGGAGAAAGCAGCAGCAGAGAAAGGAGAAAGAAGAGAAAGAAAAGAAAGAAAGAGGGAGGGGGTTACGGGTTTTCTGAGAGAGAGAGAAGTGAGAAAGTTGGGTTTTAAGTTAATTATTTAGTAATAGGTACAAAATGAGTGATAAAATATTAAGCCTAAAATAAATATGTTTTTACTTTTTAGAATCTAAAAATAAAGGTTAATAAATATATGATTTCAAATTTCAATTTAGAGTAAAGATTAATAATTGAACTGATCAACTAAGAAAATACTCGGTCCAAAATTTAATCTCCGATTAAGGTCAAACCAGTTTATTTTCAACTCTAAAATTAAATTGAATGAAAATATGAAAATGCTTTTCTCTTAAACATATTATAAAAAATATTTTTCTGATCTTGTAGTAATAGTGACAATAATGTAACTTATTGTCTAGTAAGTGTGCATTCACTGAAATAAGTCAGTGTTAACGCACCCAATAAAATAATTTGAAGAGAGTAATTTAATTACTCAAACTAAACCACATAACAAAATTAACATAAACATCCAAATAAAATAATTAATCATATGTTTAATTATATTTTAACCGGTTAAACAGCAGAACTAAAAACGGGCTGTTACATTAGTACCCTCTTAGAAAAAATTTCGTCCTCGAAATTTCGTAGCTCAAAACTAAACAGGATTTCGTAATCACACCTAGACTCTAAAATCTTACTTTGTATTCTCGTCGCTTCATTCCTTTCATCTATAACTCTAACATGATTGATTCTTATGCCATTCTATTTATTCTCAAAACTTTTCACTACCGCGTTATCTTCACTACCTTCGATATTTCACCTTAGCTTATTACACTCGAAGACACAATCAAATCTTAATCACTTCTTGCCTCAAAATTTGTCTGCTAGCAAAACTCCTTCAACACCTTATCCTCACAACGAACATCAAGTTCAACACTAACTTTACCCCATCATACATCAACCTTCAACTCAAAGTATACAATTGTTGTCTTAGTTTCCTTTGAACATATTCCACCACTCCAAATTATATCATAGTCATTCATTTCAATCTTAAAGAATACGATTACATTCCTCCATGCAACTTCAACCAAAAATGAATCACTTCAGTTTGAATTATCCACAATCATAATTCTTAAACTTTTCTAACAACTTAGTTTCACTCAAGAACTCCTCTTTACTATTTCCGTTCAGCTTAAGGAAACTACCCTACATATTTTTCCGTTAATCCTTGGACTCACTAAGTCAACATTAACCATAAATGTTGATCACTACTCTAAATTCCTTTAATGATATATCTGCCTCGATCAAAATTTGATCCTTCGATCTATAGTAATTTGTCATACTTGCTGATATTACTCTTAATCTTACCATTCATAACTACACCTCAACAAAATTCCTACCACTGCATGTCCCATAGTTTTCAATGTCTCTAATTCACCGTAAGTCTTAACAAAACCAATTTAGAATTATCGCACTCAAGGGAAATCTGAATTTATCCTACGTATTGCCTGATCAAGTCTTTATTCCAATCCTCAAGGCATGATCAACAATGACAAAGTCAACATAAGTAAGTCCCTTAGTTTAAGAATCTACCTTTCTGTCCAAACACTAACTTAGTGACCAAAAGTTAACATAAAAAAAAAAATATATATCTCCTTAATCCACATCGTAACTTCAATATCTCAAAATATATGCAACAAAACTATCATTATAATTCAACTATTGATCATCAAACCTTATAACTACAATTCTCTACTCAATTATCGCACACCAAAACTTTACAAAAAGAAATATGAAGTCTTACATCTTGTTTGAAATATAAAACATGACTCTAAGCACTTAACTACATTAACTGCCATATTAAACCAAACAAAATATATTCCATAACAATTAAGATTTTACTAGAAGCTCAAACTCATCATTTTAACAAGAATACCATGCCTAGGTACAACATCCCTTCTCAAATCCGAGATCACCATAATATTACTCATCTAAAGTATCGTCATTCCGCTCTTAGTCT
The DNA here is from genome assembly GCA_030762895.1 of Sophora flavescens. NCBI lineage: Eukaryota > Viridiplantae > Streptophyta > Magnoliopsida > Fabales > Fabaceae > Sophora > Sophora flavescens. The sequence goes on along the minus strand of CM061066.1, from coordinate 166,795,750 downwards.
TCCTTGAATAATAACAAGTCCCCACTCACAAATTAAATCCTTAGATATGAACTTGATACGTACTAGCACTTACCTACATATCCTTCCCTTAGAATCACCTTCATCATTAATAACTATCTTCTTCAAATATCATATCCTAGTAATGTTCCTAAATACTAGCACACTATTTCCATATCTACCGTGCTTCTTTATATCAAAATCTTAACTTAACATCCTCTCTTAGTTTGAACTACTACTAATTGTCATGTGTCCACACAACATTTCCAAATAACTTCGATTTTACCATATATATCATTTCTATATACTCAAACTTCTTCATTATGTTTCCAAATCATTTCAAATCCCCTAAATTTTCCTTATAACCTTGTGTCTCAAACCAAGTTCGAGTTAATACTATTTTCATCAATCAAATATCACTTTAAAGAATACTCCCATCACAAGCTAAGGTTTACACTTTATCTTAATAAACTCCAACAACATCAAAGTGATTAGAAACTAATTTTATTCTCAACATAAAGACTTAAATACTAATCATGTACAAGCCACACTCAAATCAACACCTCTTATAAACACCACATGCTTAAACCTCAATTTCTTTAAACAAACTTATCATCATCGTAAACATCATTAGAAAATAAGTTTATATTCACATCCAAGTATTAATTTCATAAACTTGAGTCTAATTCCTTTCTCATCATTAAACACTAGATTCGGGACCAAGTATCCAACTTATAAGCTTAGATTTCCAATCAAATCCACAACTATAACCATCATCTCAACCATAAAAAGCTACAAGGCTTCAACTAATTCAATCCTATACTAATTAAGACCCAAACTAATTTTGTTGTCTCTTTATCATCTTCAACAACTACCCACATTATCCAAATATATCTAGTACTTAAAATAAATTCCCGTAATAACAATTTCTTCCTACAACTAATTGTTCACTATACCTTATGAACAAGAATTAATTCTTCCAATAAACTCATTGTCTAACACTTATTTCAAATCTTACTTTCTAACTTTCAATGCACAATCAACCATGATACTCTCTTTTATACAACAACTTACCCAAGTAACTTATCCCAAAAATATCGTGTTTATCATGAGTAAGAATATTAATCATTTCAATTCCCTACTCTACTTAGGAACTTAAAACGACGAAGCTACGAACTTTCTACCCAATTTCTAAGCATAGTCGATATCCGATGTGGACTCAACTAGACACGGCCAGTAACAACACCCTAACTTTTAGCAGTCCGATCAGAATCAAACTGCTCTGATACCAAATGAGACACCCCGCTGTGCCCCTTTGTGACATTTAGTTTGAAACCTCAATTATTAGTTCCTTAAGCGCGCGTTTAGCGTTAGATTTTCACAAATCATTTTTCGAAATGTCCCCTTTAAAAATCGGAGATTTGTATGACGTCGGAAAAACACCTGATAGACAGTTTAACAACTTCAAAATTTAATCCAACCATAAATGGTCTCTGGTCTTACATCAACTGCCAGGAGCGGAAGAATAAATACACAAACTCCAGTCGTGATAAAGACTTAGGAGATAAATAGATACAGTAATCCCAAATTGGTTTTTTATACACATAAACAGTTTTCATTAATAACATAAAATATTCGCAAGATTATAATATATAAATACTCCAAATTTATCAATTACATTACCAAAACACTGTTGAGGGTATCCTCTTGGTAGATGCCCTCACAGGCATAGACTTAGACAAGAATACTAAACAACTGAAACATGATACTGAACATGGCTATGGTTTCATCATCATAGTTATGGTTATCGGTCAATAGTCCAAGTAACACGTCCCATTCCTGGTGCACATCCTTAGTCATGGTGAGAATGCTCATGCAAAGCAATGACACTATAGCTGCACAATAAACCTGGCACACCTTGGATCAGGGTGCTCATGCAAAGCAATGACACTATAGTGCCACGATTATCCCGTGCACACCTTCACCATGGTAAGAACGCTCACGCAAAGCATGACACTACACCTGGTGCGTCACGATGATCCCTGCACACCTCATCCACTCACAAAGGTGCTCATGCAAAGCATGACAATCGTAGCTGCAAGCGACATGTCCCATTCCCGGTGCACATCCTTAGTCATGGTGAGAATGCTCATGCAAAGCAATGACACTATAGCTGCACAATAAGCCCGGTGAACACCCCGGACCGTGGGTGCTCATGCAAAGCAATGACACTATAGCTGCACGATTATCCCGGTGCACACTTTCACCATGGTAAGAACGCTCATGCAAAGCGTGACACTACAGCTGCACGATGATGATCCCGTGCACACCTCATCCACTCACAGAGGTGCTCATGCAAAGCATGACACTCGTAGCTGCACAAGTTTAGTTTATCCATTGGGCCGGTCCCGCAAGGACTTCGGGTCTTGTATGTGTCTCGCATACGGTTATAGAAACAACACAACTTGTGGACCTCGGACCCCTATGGTCATAACATAGTGCTTTAACCTCTCATCAAGACCTCAACACATGCTCTATGTCACAACACCTCTTTAACATATTTCATGTAGGTTAGGCACCTCTAAAAATCATCATGATCCTCACGCCCAAAACAACTCATATCTTAGACCACATATATATCTTCGCTTAATCCACTAAGCATAAAGTAAATACCACACAGATCATGCATAACATCAAGTCAATCAAAGATATTTCAAAACATCAACATAGCACTAAATCAGTTCAATAAAGATAATAAAACTCAAATCAACCATCAACAGTATAAACATCAACCTAATATCGATCAACCTACAATCCCCGAATCACCATGGATGTTTTATAAAAGCAATTTAAAGCGATTCTGGTCTTGTCGATTATTCGACTTCTAGTAGGGTTTAGGTCGCCCTACATAATTACTACATAATTTACTACTTATCGATTCCGACAATAGGTTGATTCCCCCACCTTTTAATGCGTTCGGAGGTTTTTCTGGAACTTCACAGACATGCAATCAGCTCCAATGAGTTCCCAAAAAGGGAATTCATACTTCTCCAAAGCAAGCAGGAACATGAAAAACATCCCAGAGAGACGATCCAAGCATTGAAACAACCAGACAAAATACTGAATTAATTTCTCAACAATCAAAATATAAATATAATTCAATAATATATTTAATTTCTCAAAAACTCGTTGATTTAAATCAAAAACAGATTTGGGGTTTTTAGGCTCAAGGTTAAAATTGGGGAAAAATCAATTTAACAAGAGATTGACAAAAATTGATTTAGGGAGACACTTATTCATGCTCCCAATTTTAGAAAACACCAATTAATTTCAGATTTTGAGAATTAAAATCAAAACCTAGGGTTAGGGTTTCAAAATCAATTTGGGGGTTTTGAATCTGAGCAAAGGAAGTGAGAAAACCACTTACCCAAGGAAGAAGATGAAGTTGTGGTGGCTACCAGGACCTCCGACGTGGCGGTTGCGGCAGCAACCACGGTGGAGAACGGCGGCGGACAGCTCCTACCGTGGTGGCTAGCGCGATTTCGCGCTACAGGAACAACCGAGACACGATCTGGACAAAGACGTGAACCAAGCGTGGTGTCGCGGCGTCGGAGCTCCGGCGGGCGGTGGTTACGGCGGTTCCTAACCAGAAGGATGGGTTTTTATGTGACCCACACAAGGAAGAAGGAGGGGATCCAAACAGTGGCATCAAGGGAACATTTCGGTGGCTGGAATGGAAGCCCCACAGTGCGCATCCGACAGTGGAGCTCGCGGTGTAGGCGCGATTTCGCATGGAGGAGCTCGACCTGGACGCAACAGTGACGCAAATCGGAGGAGGCGAGCGGAACACGGCATCACGCGGCTCCGACGGCGACGCAGGCTGTGATCGCGACTGAGCTGAGGTGGGGGCGCGGTTGTGCAAGGTGGGAGAAGGAAGATGAAGTTAAGGGAGAAAGGGAGAAAGCAGCAGCAGAGAAAGGAGAAAGAAGAGAAAGAAAAGAAAGAAAGAGGGAGGGGGTTACGGGTTTTCTGAGAGAGAGAGAAGTGAGAAAGTTGGGTTTTAAGTTAATTATTTAGTAATAGGTACAAAATGAGTGATAAAATATTAAGCCTAAAATAAATATGTTTTTACTTTTTAGAATCTAAAAATAAAGGTTGATAAATATATGATTTCAAATTTCAATTTAGAGTAAAGATTAATAATTGAACTGATCAACTAAGAAAATATTCGGTCCAAAATTTAATCTCCGATTAAGGTCAAACCAGTTTATTTTCAACTCTAAAATTAAATTGAATGAAAATATGAAAATGCTTTTCTCTTAAACATATTATAAAAAATATTTTTCTGTACTGGTAGTAATAGTGACAATAATGTAACTTATTGTCTAGTAAGTGTGCATTCACTGAAATAAGTCAGTGTTAACGCACCCAATAAAATAATTTGAAGAGAGTAATTTAATTACTCAAACTAAACCACATAACAAAATTAACATAAACATCCAAATAAAATAATTAATCATATGTTTAATTATATTTTAACCGGTTAAACAGCGTAACTAAAAACGGGCTGTTACAATTGTGGTGCTAGGCAAGAGACGAACAGCGTCGCACGGAGACAGTGGCCGTGCAGGGGCGCGTCTGGTGAGATGGAGGTGACCTCAACAGATCTGGTGTCAACAGTGGCGGTGGTACAACGAGGCGCGACGCATAAGGAACAGGCGGTGGTGGCCAAGGGCGGATGAGTGGTTGCGGTGGACTGAGCCTCGGGCGAAGGGAACGACGGCGGAGGTGATTGGCAAGATGATGACAGATTTGTGGTGGTGGCCAAGGAAGAGGGTATGTTACCTTTTTTCTGGTATTTCAGTTTTTTTATCTCTTGAGTTTATTGGTTTTATTTGAGAGGATGAACTGGTAGAAGAGAAATGGTTGGGATCAAGAAGAAGAGGTCTTGATTCTGAAGGATCCCCCCTTTGAAGATAGGATGTGCCCCCCCTTTTAAACTCATTTGCTTGCAAAACTCCAAGAGCAGAACCCAAAATTGTTCATTGGAGAGTCATTTTCATATTTCCAATCTCATTAGTTCTGCATCTGTTTCAATCAGATGTCTTTGCAACTTTCTTTTAGTATCTTTTCTTTGGTTCATGTTTGACTCTGGTTGAAAGGGAGGGAGCAGTGTTACATGTTCCCATTTTTTCCTTTCTGGTGCTTAAAATTTGAAACCATTTTTTGTTGCCAATGCCTAAGTCTGCCTATGCTTTCTTTGCTTCTGAGATGTATTAGAAACTTGAATCTTTGGCTTTTTCCTCTTGGCCCTATATGTTGAAGTTCTGCTTAGTTTCAGTTTTTCCATTTTTTTATTTTTATATTATAATTGTTCAAAATACTGATTAAAAGGACACTCGGACAAAATTAGGTGTTCACAGCAGGATGATAACGACTTTCCATTTTGATGAGTGGTAAGTTCCTCTCGTCACTTACTTTGAACATCGAGGACAAGGTAGACAGTGCGTCAGCTAATTGGTTATCTTCTAGGGGAGTATGGTGAAATGTGACTTCATCAAACTGCTCAAACAAACCTTTGATGTAATCATGGTATGGGATTAACTTGGCATCTCGGGTTTCCCATTCCCCTCTTAGCTGGTGGATGACTAATGCAGAGTCCCCATATACCTCCAGTATCCTTGCCTTTAATTCTATCGCTACCAGAATCCCGAGCGCACAAGCTTCATATTCGGCTATATTGTTTGTACAATCAAAGCAAAGCCTTGCGGTGATGGGGAAATAATCATTTTCCGGTGAGATTAGTATTGCCCCGATTCCATGCCCCAATGCATTAGAAGCTCCATCAAATAACAAAGTCCACTTTTCTTTTTCTGGTGATTGTACGTGATCAAACAAAGCCATTATATCTTCATCTGGGAAATCACATTGCATCGATCCATAATCTTCTACTGGCTGATTGGCTAGATATTCTGCGAGATCGCTACCTTTTACTGTATTTTGGGTGACATAGACAATGTCGTATTCTGATAGCAGGACTTGCCAGCAAGCAATTCTTGCAGTCAGAGCAGGCTTATCAAAGATATACTTGATTGGATCCATTTTGGACACCAGCCAGGTAGTGTAACACAACATGTAATGTCTCAAACGGCGAACCGCCCAAGCCAAAGCACAGCAAGTGCGTTCCAGTAGTGAGTAGTTGGCCTCACAACTGTTGAACTTCTTACTTAGATAATAGATGGCATGTTCTTTTTTTTCCCGACTCATCGTGTTGCCCCAGCACACAACTCATTGATTCATCTAGCACGGTCAAATACATGATGAGAGGTCTTCCCGGAACTGGGGGAACCAAGACTGGAGGCTCTTGTAGGTGTTGTTTTATCTTCTCAAAGGCTTTTTGACAATCTTCATTGCATGTTACTGCCTTATTTTTGCATAGCGATTTAAAGATTGGTTCACATGTCGCGTTCAGTTGGGAGATGAACCGGGCAATGTAGTTCAATCTTCCTAAAAACCCATGAACTTCTTTCTCTGTTCGAGGTGCTGGCATATCGATGATTGCTCGAACTTTTTCAGGATTAACCTCTATTCCTCTTTGACTAACAATGAACCCCAAAAGCTTTCCTGATTTCACTCCAAAAGTGCATTTGGCGGGATTCAGTCGGAGCTTAAACTTCCTTAACCGCTCAAAAAGTTTCTGCAAATTATCAACATGGTCGTCTTCGGATCTGGAGTTGGCGATCACATCATCTACATAAACTTCTATCTCTTTATGTATCATGTCATAGAACAAAGCCACCTTAGCCCGCTGATATGTTGCCCCAGCATTTTTCAAGCGAAATGGCATAACCTTGTAGCAAAAGGTCCCCCATAAAGTGACAAATGTAGTTTTCTCCATATCTTCTGGTACCATCTTGATCTGATTATATCCCGAGAATCCATCCATGAAAGAGAATAATGCATGTTGGGCAGTATTATCTACAAGAACATCAATGTGAGGCAGAGGAAAGTCATCTTTGGGGCTAGCTCTGTTCAGATCTCGATAGTCAACACACATTCGAACCTTTCCATCTTTCTTGGGAACAGGAACAATATTAGCGACCCATTGAGTGTACTTTACAACTTCTAGGAAACCTGCATCCAGTTGCTTCTTGACCTCCTCCTTGATCTTTAAGGACATTTCCGCTTTCATCCTTCGTAGCTTCTGCTTTACTGGAGGACACTCCGGCTTTAATGGCAGTTTGTGTTCTGCTACACGAGGGTCTAAACCTGGCATGTCTTGGTACGACCATGCAAAAAAATCTTTATAATCCATTAACAACTTGATCAACCTGCTTCGCTCCTTTTCTTTCAGGGAAAGGCCAATCTTGCCCTATTTTTTATCGTCTTCGGTTCCCAAGTTGATTAGTTCACTCGGCTCTTCATGGGGTCGAATTTCCCTGACTTCTTGTTCTACCAACCTCAATAGTTCAGGAGAAACTTCCCCATCATCGTCAACAACCTCATCAGCACGATCAATAGGATAGTCAAAATTGTATGCTGAGTTATTAACACTGTCATTTTCAAGAGAGTCACTTTTAGATCTGCATTTTGGTGGTTATCAGGGAAAGATGAATGAATAAAGGTTAAAGATGGGAAACTACATTTATTGGTGAGGAACGATGAATAAGAGTGAAAGTAAAAAATAAGAGGGATAAGAACATAAAGATATTGAATGCATGCATTAATTGATAAGTCATACTGAAACGGAAACAAGTAAGCCCACTACAACAAAAATCCTAAAGCCTTGGGCAGAGCTAAAGGATATGCATTACAGAATTACTTTGAAAAAAACTCTATGGTCCTGGGGAACTCAATGACCTCCCAATTGTTGACCTCTGTATCCGGAGGGCATCGATACACCAGATTGACACCATGATCGGCGATATAATCATCTTCAACAGCTGCTGCTTGGTCTAGGAATACGAACCCTACACTTCGGAAGCTCTGTCGAATGTCACAGATGGGAAACCTTTCAGCTTCATATTCACGATTTTCCAACCGAGCCAACCTCTTTCTCTTCTTCTCTTCTATAACCCTCATCTTGTCGGCCTTGGTGGGTTTATATCCCAACCCAAACCTATCCTTGTTCTCGGCGAGCATGAGGATGTCAGGGACACCTTGGCTATCCTTACTCAAACCGCTTCCAGGTCGGTATCCTCCTTCTAGCATAACTTTAGCCATCATAATGGACGCTTTAGATGACTGAGGTTTCAAGAGTGAAGCACCATCCCCAACATAAGTGGCATTGGCAATTTCAAGTGATTGGAAAGCGGTCTCGAGAGCTTCTTCAGCAGCTTAAATGTAAGGGGTTGTTGATGGCTTACTCACTAACATATCCTCCTCTCCAGAAACAATTATCAACTTACTATCGACAATGAACTTCACTTTCTGGTGCAATGTGGAAGGTACAGCTCCAGACGAATAGATCCATGGTCGTCCTAGGAGACAACTATAAGTTGGTGTGATGTCCATTACTTGGAAGAGTATTTCAAAAGTGCAAGGGCCAATCTGAATGGGAAATTCAATTTCTCCCATGACTTCCCTTTGGGTGCCATCGAAAGCTCTTAAAATCATTGTGCTTGGCTTCATATGAGTTCCATCGAAAGGCAACTTTACCAGTGTTGACTTTGGCATTACATTCAAAGAAGAACCATTATCAATGAGAACCCTAGCCATGACATGATCTCGACACTTCACAGAGATGTGTAACGCCTTGTTGTGCCCTATTCCTTCAGCTGGAATTTCATCATCAGTGAAAGTGATATAATTATCAACAACGATGTTACCCACAATGTTATCGAGCTTGTCAATTGTGATGTCATGAGAGACATGAGCTTGATTCAACACCTTCATCAGTACTCTCCTATGTGGCTCGGAATTCATCAACAAATACAAAAGAGATATTCGAGCTGGAGTTCGATTCAATTGATCCACAACCCTGTATTCGCTTTGCTTGATGAACTTCAGGAATTCGCCGACTTTTTCATTAGATACCTCCCCTTTTGTGTCCTTTTCATTCGGAGTTCCTTCCACCTTCTCTTTCCCCTTGCGATCTTTTCCTTCCTCTTCTGTTCCCTCCCTTCGCAATACCTCTGGAGTATAAATGCGACCACTCCTAGTCATTCCACCAATTCCCGAAATGTTGGTAACCACAGTGGTCCCGTTGGAAGGACTTTGTTGAACCTGCCTATCATATTTCCATGGTACCGCTTTGGTGTCATTGTAAGGGAAAGGACCTGGGACTTGGATGATAATTGGTGTCGGCCCACTCGAAACCAGCATAGGTTCCTTCTCCGTATAGTGTATCACCACTGGCTTCGGAGCGACTTGTTTAGGAACCGGTCGAGGATTAATCACAACAGTAAAAGGAGTTGTCTTAACTGGAGTTGGGGGAAATTGTAGATTCAGCGACCATGTTAATGCCACACTCATTCGATTCACAACCAATTATGATAATCCTCATATCTATTAACTGTTGCACAACTTGTCGAAATTCTGCACAGTCTTCAATTGAATGCCCCATATTCCCGTCGAAGTAACACCTTATCTCTTCATCGAATGTCTTCTCTTCAACAATTGAGGTTTGCACCAATCCATGTTTTTGCATCTCTCTTAAAATAACTCTCATGGGAGTTCTAACATCAGCCACTTGGCTCTTAAGAGTAGTTTCTATAAAGCTATCAATGGCATTGACTCCCGAACCCCCATGATTTGGCATAGGACCTTGTGCCCCCTTCGGAGCATCTTTCTGAAAGCTCAACCATTTAGCATTAATAAGATCTTGTACCTTAAACTTGAAAGCCCTGCAGTTCTCAGTGGAATGACCTATGGCCCCCGCATGATACTCACGTTTAGCATTTGGGTCAAACCACTTAGGATAAGGAGGGTCCAATGGCTTCATTGGGATAGGAGCCAACACAGATTTGTTTATAAGCTGATGCAGTAGCTCGGTATAGGTCATGGGTATCGGGTCAAAATGTACTGGCTTTTTCTGAGTTATGAGGTGGTCTTGTTTGGCTTGTGTTTGGGTTTGTGTTTAGGGGTTGAACAATTTGAGGTGTCATGGCAGGATGTGCTTGAGGCTGAAAGGGGTATGATGGTCGGTAGGGTGTCATCGGCTGAGAATTTGGAAATTGTGAAGTAGCGGCGATGTATGGCTGGTTGGCTTGGTGATATGGAGATGGTTGGTAATACGGGGTGTACTGGGCTTGGAAGGCGGGTGTTTGGTTCGTTCTCCATTGGTTCGGTTTCTTTTTTTCAAAGGTTACTGCTTGTGCTTCTCCCTCCTTCCTTTTCACAAATGGGGCTTTCTTTGGGCCGTTCGCTACCGAAGACTCGGTGATCTTGCCATTCCTCAGTCCATTTTCAATTCTCTCACCGATGATGACCATATCATAAAAGTTTGATGACACACTCCCAATCTTCTATCATAGAAGGGCGACTGGAGCGTATCAATGAACATTACCACATTTTCTTTCTCAGCTAATGGAGGATCTACCTGAGCAGCCAATTCCCTCCATCGTTGTGCATACTCTTTGAAAGTCTCGGTGTCTTTTTTTAACATATTTTGGAGTTGCATCCTATCGGGAGCCATGTCAATATTGTACTTGTATTGCTTCAGGAATGCATCTGCTAGATCTTTGAAGGATCGGATGTGGGCCCGTTCGAGATGCGTGTACCAATTTGAAGCTGTCCCGGTTAAACTGTCTTGGAAGAAGTGAATCAAGAGCTTATCATCTTGACCATATGATGCCATCTTCCTTACATACATGGTCAAATGGTTTTTGGGACAAGTGGTTCCCCGATATTTATCGAAATCGGGCACCTTAAATTTCGGCGGAATTACAACATTTGGCACCAGACAAAGTTTCGAAGCATCCCGCAGACCATAACTATTTACTCCTTCAATGTCCCGTAGTCTTTCCTCTAGCACTTCCAACTTTTCTTTAGATTGGGAATTCCCTCCCGACTGATTCACTGGAGTTTCACCGTACATATTCTGAGGGAAAGAGTATGGCATGTAGGAGGATCCAAAGTTTGGCATCATTTGAGTCCCCTGGGGCCCATAATGTAGGATGCATTGTGGGGTTTTTGGATTGGCAGAAAGTGTCACCGTTGGGGTGTTACCATCTGTAGGGTTGACAGTTTGTGTTTGTGGCATTTCGACAGCATAGGTGGGGGTTTGTGTCTGAGTGATATGTTTGGAGTTTTGAATGCCATCTTGTGGGCTGGGGGCCGTTGGTGGCACAAATCCGCGGGGCAAACCGTATGGGGGATTGTTCGGTTCAAATGGAAGGTGAGTTTGGTTGCTTGGATAAATAGTGAGAGGCATCATGGCCCCTGGTTAGTTGAAGCCTTGAATAGGAATCTGAGCAAAACCGGGCGGGATGAGAGGTGTGGCTGGATGTCCTTCGTTCGAGGCTGGAGGGTTCTCCTCTGTGTTCTTTTCCTTCTGCATTGCATGTAGTATCTCCATCATCTTAGTCATCTGATCCTTGATTTGACTGACTTCATCCCTGATCTCTTGGACTTCTTCTAGTTCATCCGCCATGGCTCTTGTCTTTGACTGAGTGCGATAAGGGTGTCTTGGAGCAATTGTTCAGAAAAACCACACTGTTTTAATCAAAACAAAAGTGAGAACAAAATGTTGGAAAATTTAAAAAGCTTTTATCAAAAATCACCTTTCGATTTTATTATTATTTTTTGAGTTAACACCTTATAACAGACAAGAGATGGTCCCTCCACCCCACACAGAGAGCATTGTGCTCATAAGATGAAATGGAGTTGACAACAAATCTAGGGGAGAAACAACTCTCCACAATAGATGTTGTCTCAAACACACTAGCAATTCTGAATTGAGACATCTCGTCCTACCCTTTGAGCAGAAAGAAGAGTCTTATAAGGCAAAGATGTAGTTGACCACATATTAAAGGAAGACCATGCTCCACGATAGGTGTCGTCTCAAGTCAAGTGCAAGAGTTGGAGTGTGAAGGAATCATAGAGGCAAGAACAGATTTCACTAAAAACTCCTCAAAGCAATACATAGAATCATGGAGGCAAGGACAGATTTCATTAAAATCTCCTCAAAGTAATACATAGATTGGGATTACATCATAATTCTCGACATTGTTACAAAATTTTCATCCTAAAGTCAACAGCTTAGGTCTCTTTCTTTTTAGCCCTCGAGCAAATCCTCCACACATTTGCATGAAATCATCCAACTCAGCTGGGAGACGAAGCAAAGGGTCCGCACGAATTTGTTTTTCTGCCTTTTCAAAGCGTTGGACAAAATTCAGAATACAATGGCTTAGCTCCAAATTCATGCTCATATATCTTTTTTCCCATATGTCAATATCTATCCCTCGCTCCTGCGCCTCTTCTCTCCACCACTTCACGGCATTCATTACTTGAACCACTTGATCATGATAGTGTTTTACTGAGGTCCACCCTAAATCGCACTGCTTCTTGATTTCGACTAATAGGGTATTCAACTCTTGGACCTTTTGTACCAATTCATCAGTCATCCTGTCTTGTGCACAGATTTACTTTTGTAAGTTGCCATTGACTCCCCTTTTGTTGATTAACTTCCACTTCCAATAACTTTCTCACATCTCCTTGTTGAATGACTTCATCTAACTGACGCTTTTCTTTTCTTAGTTGATGCCTCTCTGCTGTCAAGGACAATACTTTACTTTCAAGATTCTGGATCCTAGTCATGACGCTCGGCGGGACCTTGTCTGTATTCTTCTGGACTCTTGAGGTTACGGAGATATCTGCACACAAAACTTTTAAGTGTTCATTTTCCTTTGTTAACTTCTCACAATGCTTCTGACCAATGACTATTTTCAACCCGGCATCTTGCTTTTGTTGTTCCATTTCCTTCATTTGTGCTTCCACGACTTTCAGTTGTTCTGCCATTTGAGTTACCGAAGGGGAGTAATCTTCAGCTTTCGTGCTTTCTGCAGGAATGTTGACGGGACCTTTCCTTGATTTTCTCCATGCTTCATATTTTGAGACAATGATTAGGATTGGTTGGACCAATTGTTATCTCACTGCCATCCTCACATTTTTCCATGCATTTCTAACTTCTTTTTCCAACAACTTAGTATTCTCCCCATCCTCGTATCGGAAACAGCATCCGCCAAGTTGTTCTTCTCGTGGCACGGTTTGCGTCCAACAAAGTTGTCGTAGGGCTATAGCGGGTATGTAGGATATGCACCCTCTTGGGTCCATTAACGAAACATTAGGATAGTCACCACAACTATAAATGATATCTCGCCCCTGCTGACTTTCGTACCATGGGCATACCCCCTTAAAAGAGTCTCTTTCCACTTTGTCAAACTCGCTCTTCCATTCCTCTTTATTAAGTTGTCTTGTAGGGATGTTATGGAAGCCTCTTAGTGGATCTGAATGGTGGTTGATATGGCCTTTTGCATACATGTGAGTCATGACCCATACATAGAGCAACTATGCATAACATCGGAGCTTCCCCTTTGGATGCCGTTGGTAAAATTCTAGAGTCAAAAGCGTTTCTGTCAATACTGCCATTGCTGCTTGATCTATCATGTCTAGCGCTGATGGAAACAGAACCAACCCATATATTGCTAGTGCCAATACCCTCTCAAAGGTTTCCCAGTCTTGTCGACCCATTAGTTTCCTCAAATGGTTTTCAAGAAACTTTCAGGTTAACCCTCGCGAGTTTGAGTGCTCGGTCAAGTTCACTTCAATTTTAGGAAGCCCTAGTAACCCTGTTATGCTTGCAGTGGTCAAGTATTGCCCCAGGTGGAAGTACACGATGGGATTTTTCTGCATTGGCAACCTTAACAGGCAAGCATATTCTTCAATGGTGGGTATAATGTCCATGTCTGGCAACTCGAAACATCTGAGATGTGGGTTCCAATACTGACTTAGAGCACTCAAAGCAGTAGCTTCAACCGGTATGAGAATTAGGTCCAAGATCCCTCCATAATTCTTGACGAAGCTTCTTCGATGTTCTTGAGGCAAAGATTGGCTTAACTCTTTCAGATTCTCTAATGAGTTCAAAATCACCCTGGAGCTCTTGGTGGCGGGAGCATTGCTAGTGTGTTTGACTTTTTCCATCTCTTGTTATCAAAGGTGTTATCTCTCACCAAATTATCTGTGCAAGGGAAATTTTATTTTATTAATAACATTTGGAAAGCAAAATTACTTATGCATGAGAGTGTACCAAGATGCATGAATGAATGACATATTGACGATGCATGGCCTAAAACACTACATGCACGAGCATACAATATAATAATGAGTGTAACAGGATGCACGAATAAATGGCATGTTAAGGTGCATGTGGGATGTGTGCAGAAAATCGTTATGATGCATGAGATATAAATGTGATTATTCATGTTGCAGAAAAAGATGGAATGCGCTCCCTTTTGTCCTACATAGGTCATATCCTAAAGTTGGGACTTCTGAAGTCAAGACCCTATTTTGGTAGGCTGCTAATGGCATTTTATATGCATGACTTTCGGGACAGATCTAGACCCCTAAACATATGGTCCATGGATTACCCTCGTCTAAAAGATAAGGATCCGAATCCATGAACTTCACCACAGGGACAAATAAGTCACAATATAATAGTCCATGTACCGGTAGCAATCCGAGCGGGAGAATCAGTGATTGTCAGGGATGCAAAAGCATCTAACATCACTGAAGCCCCTTCTAATCTTATGGCATTCCAAGACTCGGGTATAGAGCCCAAAAGTGTGTGAATATGTGATGGTGATGTGTGTGCTGGGAGCAAGCAAACCTACACAAAACCTAAAAAAATGACTATTCCCAAACCTGCAAACGAACAGTCAACAACAAGGTTCTCTATCCTAGGGTTGCAAGAATATACAAAGCCATTTGTAAGAGCATATAAAACTATTTACGAAATAAATAAAACAAGGAAGGGTAAAACTAATATTTTCAAAGCTATATATAAAAAAATGCACAACCAACTATGATAGGCCCGACTCTCAAAATTCCCCAGTGGAGTCGCCAGCTGTCGCGGTCGTCCCGTCCGGGAGCCGCGAAAAGAGAAATAAAAACAGAGGAGTCGCCATCAATATTTTATTTGGGAAAAACATTGGAAAAACCATTTATTTTAAGGAAACTGATGTAAAAAAAGAAGATAGAGATTTGAGTCCGGGAGTCGGTTACGAGTAGGGAAGGTGTTAGCACCCTACATCGCCCGTTTAAAAACGGTACCTCAAGTTAATTGTGCAAAATAATTTTAATAACCTTTGAAAATATTTATTTGACCCCGCTTTTAAAAAAAATTATAAACACAACAAAATGAAAAATTAAATTTTGGCTTGACAGAATGATTGATTCTGCGTATTCCCGGGTGCGATGGGAAACTCAAAGCCACGTAGTTCTTATAGAAAATGTTTGATTGGTTGATTGATTTTAATTTTTTTTTTTAAAAAAAAGACTTTTATTTTTTTTGAAAATGATTTTGAAGATGTATTTTATTTCAAAAGTAATTCACTATCACACAGGGATCAAGATAGCGATGCTATATGATAAAACCTTACAATTTATACACCACTCAAGGATGAGAAATTCATACATCAACGTCGTAGATTGTCGCGTGAATCCAAAAGATTTTATTTTATAAAAAAAATGTTAAAATTTTTTAAGAGATCAAATTCAAAATATTTTATTATCTTTTAACAAAAATGGAATTCACTCTTACACATGGTTAAAGATAGTCAAGCTATACGATAAACTCTTACAATTCATATGACACTTAAGGATGAAAATCATACATCAACGTCATAGATTGTTGCTTGAATTCAAAGAATTTTATTTTACTTAAAAGATATTTTTTATTTTTATGAAACTTGTTAAAAGAGTAAATTGAAAACCTTTTAATATTTTTTATAAAAGATAATTCACTCTCGCATAGGGTTAAAGATAGTTAAGCTATACGATGAACCCTTACAATTCATATGACATTTGAGGATGAAAACTCATACATCAATGTCATAGATTGTTGCGTGAATTAAAAAAGATTTTTATCTATTTCAAAAAAAAAGATCTTTTTTACTTTAACAAGAAATTATATTCTTAAAAAAAGCATTTTAAAGACAACAAAAATTTAGACCCAAATCTGGATGACCCAAGATCATAAAATATTATTGTTCCTTTTTATTCATTTCATTTAACCTTAGAGTTGGGCAAATGGTAAGCTCATTTGCTTCACTCTAAGCCCAAGTAGAAAAGAAAAATAAACAACCAGCCTAAGGGAAGGATTGAAATAAATATATTGCTAAACCTATAAAGACAAAAACAAAATCAGAAGTGAAGGAGAGTGAGAGAACGAGACCAAAAGCAGGAAAGAGGAACGACTGAACGAAGGGGCAGGTACGGTGGCGGCCAACTCGAACGGCGGTGCGGACGGCAAGCTGGGCAGAGCGAGGATCTTGTTCTACTGGCTCGATATCGGCGACGACAAGCGTGGGTCGCGGATGCGCGGATCTGAACTGCGCGGGCCTGGCTGAGACGCTGCAGAGTAACGACTGAAGAGCTCCTCGGCGACGGTGAGGCCAAGTGGTGCACGGCGGTCTGATGCTACGGTGGCGACTTTTGTGAGTTGCGGTCAAGGAGTTATTCAGCGAAGACGGTACGTGACTCGCGGCGGAGGATGCGGCTTGGGAGAATCCGTGGCGGAGGTGGTGGGATGGTGCTGAGCAGTGGCTATGGAGGAAATCAAGCCTGGGCTGTTCTTCTACCTCATAAACATATTGTCTTCTCTTGTTGCCTTTTGTTGTTTGGTTTTTTGTTTCCTTTGTTTTTTAGTTTTTAAAAAGAAAAAAAAGGAAGAAGAGGAAACAGAATAAGGAAAAGAAGGAGTTTGATGAAGATGAAGTGAAACCGGGGAAGGAGAAGAATAGAGGAAAGAGCTCTAAGAATATTTCCCTTTTTTTTTGTGTCTGCTGATCCGAATCCCCCCTTTTTCTCGCCTAATTTATAGCATAAAAAAAATGAAGAAGAAGACAAATCTTCTTGTTAGGCCAGCTGGTGTAGGTACAAGTAGTGGGGAGCAAATCAGCCTTTACTCCCACCACTCTGTATGGCTAGTGCAAGGGCAGGGATAGTGCCTCCCTTTTTAGTAAAAAAGTAAAAGAAAACAAGAAAGGGGAAATAAAATAAAGTTGATCCATACTTGAAAGAGCAAAGTGAAAGCTATTTGTTTTTTTCAAATTTGTACTTTTATTATTATTTTTTTATTTTATTCTAATGACAAATCAGATTTAAAAAACAAAAATGTTTTAGTTGGGCTTGGATAATGGGCCAACAAGCCATTTGTAACAATAAAATAAAAATTGGCTACACTAATTCTATAATGGGCCAAGAATAAAAACACATTTTTTTATCATTTTTTTTTGTTTATTATTTTTTCAAACTATTAATTAAAAACAAACATCCGGATAAAATTAGGCGTTCACACTGGTAATGTGGTTATTTATTATCATGGTCATTTAATTATGTTTGATTAATGTAGGTCGACAATATGAAGCAAGTTCTTATTGTTTTGCTTTACTGGAATGGGAGGGTATATGATAGAGATAATGGCTTTAATTTTGAAGGAAATACCAAAGTCATGAAAATAAAACAAGGAAACGGGTATGAAGCGCTTAAATCAAGGATACATTCTAGGTTGAAACTTCAACCAAATCAGTGTATTTTAAAGATAATGGCCAAATATCTTGCACAAATAAATCCTCCAATTTTCACTGGTTACAAATTAACTAACGATGATGATGTGACTTGTATGATTGATGCTTTTCTGTAAACTACGGAACTTACAACACTTGAGATCTATGTTGAGATTCATGTGGTTGATAGCTCCAATCCACATGTGCAGGAGCTATGCAGTAATTTTGAACTACCACTATTCGACTTACCAGATCAATCAGTTAGCGATGATGAAGAATGGAACAATGAACTGGAGTTCGTGTCAGACGAAGATGAAGAAGACGACGAATTTACATATTATGACTCAGCTGACTTACTGACTCCGAAGATGAAGGTGAACGTGGATCCAATATAATACCATCCGGGTTGGTTTCTCCGGTGTCATCCGTTAGGCCCGGAGGGCGTGTTTTTCAACAGTCAGGCATGATTTTAATAATGTTATTCCATTCTAATATTAATATCTTCAATAGTTTACATATATAAAAGAAGTTAATCTATTACAGGTCATTCACATGATCCATTCATCAATCCATCTCCACATTACAATTATATTGATTGATTGGAATTATCCAGACGAAGATACAGATGTCACAGGGTTGGACCTTCCTGGATCTTGGCAAGTGGGACAGGAGTTGTATGTGGGGTTGCTATTTGAGAGCAAAGAGGCGGTTCAGTTGGCGGTGAAGCAATATTCAATGAAAATTCGTCAATCATTTGAAGTTGGAAAATCAACAAAGTCCTTATGGAATGCCCGTTGCCCAAATAATTCAGCGGGTTGTCCTTGGAGGTTAAGGGCCATTTTATCAAAGAAGTCAGACAAGTGGGAAGTGTCGAAGTATGATGGTCCTCATTCTTGTGTCAATGCGATGTTACCACACGATCACACAAAGATGGACTCCAACTTTGCATGCTCATGCATTCTAGGTATTACAATTTATTAAGATTTTCACTTTTATAATTATAATAAATATTATATGATATGATCTAAAAAATGGTCTCAACATGTGTCAGGCATGGTCCAGGAACAACCTGTTGTTACCGTTGGGTTAATACTGGAAAGAATCCAAAGTATGTTCGGATACAAAATTTCTTACCGGAAAGCATGGAAGGCTAAACAAAAAGCCATAATGCGTGTGTTCGGAGACTGGGATGAATCATACGCATTGTTACCGAAATGGTTGGAGCATTTGCAGTTACATGCCCCCAGAGCCTATTACAAGATCCAGACAAATCCTGTCATCGTTGGTAATATGGTTAATATTCACAGTCGTAAGTTTTTTCGTGTTTTTTGAACATTCAAACAATGTTGTGATGCGTTCAATTACTGCAAGCCGATAATACAAGTTGATGGTACATTCTTGTATGGTAAGTATCGTGGTACCCTATTGATAGCTACTACACAAGACGGGAATAGCAAAGTCTTGCCGCTAGCATTTGCTACCGTTGAAGGAGAAACATTAGATGTCTGGTCCTAGTTTTTGGTACTCATTCGTGAAAAAGTTACCAACAAGACATGTATATGTTTGATCTCTGACCGCCACCAAAGTATTAAATCTGCCGTGGCAAATCCATAACTTGGTTGGCAACCACCGAATGCTTACCATGTATACTGCCTCAAACCCATCGCCAGTAATTTCCATCACAAATTTGAAAATTTCAAGTTGAAGAAGGATTTGATGATACTAGGTAATAATTTTATGTCAATGATCAATAGGTTTAGTTGAGTTATGTTTATATATAAAATGTGAACTGTTATTTCAGGTTATACAGTTTCTCGCGTTTCCTTCGAGCGAAGGTTAGTAAGCTTTCGGGAAGCTAGCCCGGAGGTTAGCCGATTGATTGATGGGATTTCAATATAAAAGTGGAGCCTCGCTTATGATGATCAAGGTGACAAGTATGGTCACATGACAACTAACTTGTCGGAGGCAGTAAATAGGATATTGAAAGGTATTCGAAATTTGCTAATCACGGCCTTGGTGAAGTGCACATACCACAGACTGGTAGAAGATTTTGTTGAGCGAGGTTCAACCACCAGGGCAGAACTTAATTCTGGTCACATGCATTCTGAAAAACTGCGAGATGCAATGATTGTGCAACAAGCAGAAGCATCATCCCATCATGTTTGGAGGTTTGACCATCAAAATCTACGTTTTGAAGTCGAGGAGGCATTCAAATTCAGTCAACCAGAGAGGGGGCCAGGTGTGGAGTGTTGATCTACCATCTCGATATTGCCAATATGGAAGATTTCAAGCATTTCACTTTCCTTGCTCTCATGTAATTGCAGCATGTGCTAACGTTCATATCAGGTATGAACAGTATACCGATCCTAAATACAGGTTAGACTGCATTATGAACGCTTACTCCAATGAATGGTTCCCCATTGACAATGAGGAAGGTGTACCGTCAATGTATATGCCGTGGACATTGGTTCCGGATGAGTTGATGCTACATCCAAAGGGACGGCCAAAATCAACCCGGATTAGGAATGGAATGGATTTGAGAGAGCCACAACCTAGTTAACGGTGTGGGTTGTGTAGGTCTGAAGGGCACAACCGACGTCATTGCCCTCAACGCGCCGGAGGATCCAGGGTAAATCATGATGAGGAATAAGGATAATGTTTATGGTGTCATGTAGTTTTTATTAATATGGATATAACCGTTGTATGATCTTACTGTATGTTAACAAGTTAATCAACTACTAAAAAATAAGACAAGAAGCTATATTATTAATGTTTACTAATGAAAATGTCATTTTTACAACAAAAAAAAAGCTAGATCAGTGATGTCGATGTGGGTTGTATTGCATTGGTGACAGGATGCACTGATATCCTCGATCTCTTGCTTGACGATGTGGGTTTCGCCTTATCTTTTGTGGTGCATCGTCAATGCCTGCAGCATCGCTAGTCTCCATAACATCCTGAAAATCAATATTGAGATCGATGCCGACTGCACCCCATTCAGGAGACCGCTTTGGGGTGTCTTGAAGCTGTGTAATACATCACTCTGGTGCAGCAGGTTTGTTGCCAGATGGTGTATATGATGCAGGTGTATAATACATTTGCGAGGCATCTTGAGGCATACTAGAACCCATTGGTATATAAGATGAACCCGGCTGCATGCTTGGACTTGCGTGTGTATATGGTGTACCTGCATGCATACTCAGACCAGCTTGTGTATATTCAGTGAAATTATGTATGCTCGGTTCAGGTGATGGATCTGATTGCATACCCGGGTCGGACGTTGCTGAAGGAGACAAAAGATCTGGATAGAAATAAGTCTGATAAGGCTGCTGTGGAATATATGGAAAATGCGGAGGAACGTATTACATTCCCGGATCTCGCTCAGGGAAAGGTGGCAGATAAAATGTTGCGATTCAACCTGCGTTCTGTTTCGGTCTAGACCATGTATTTCCCCGCTAGAGCTACTAATTGTCATCTGTACCACCGGTGGAGCCTGAGATTGCGAATCAACCGGAGTAGGTCGATAAGGTGATGTGATGTGAGTTTGGACCCCCCATTGCCATCATCATATGCTCAGACTTGCTCATAATCTCTTCAAGTGACAAAGCTTGGCTCCCCTCTGGCATGGCTAAATAGTTTACCCGTTCAAGCCCGTCAGCCTGTGTGCAAGGTTAATTCAAATGGGAATTAGTAACGATAATGGTAACTAATTATTGCTTAATAATAAAATACACAATCATAAATAACATTACCAAAATTGCTTGTTGTGCGTTTTTCCTACTGATCCAACGACGAGTAATTCCCAGGTACCATCTCATATACTCTTATTGGTTGTTGATAGACCATTGTGGTGGTACACCAGGCTGGACATATGTCAACCTATCGTTCCATAAGTGAATAAACGGTTCCATCTTTTGTAACCAATTATCCTTTGATTTCCCCCTAAGAGTTAAGTTATGGGCCCATGGTGGCTGGGAGGCTGATTGTGGAACATGTTGGTACAGGCCAAACTGTCTCATCGTTCGATCAGGTTGATGATACTCCCCAATGTTAAATCAGATCAAAGGCACAGCTGCCCTCCATAAATGCTGGCCTTCGATGCAGATAAACGGCAAAGATGCCTTCAGGCATTCGTCATATGGATCCCACACAATCTACAAACATTCAACAACTAGCATAATTAACTACTCTTAAATATTAAATAGATTCACGTTGTAATATAGCTAGACCCTTACATCTGTTGGTTGCATCGTATCAAAAATATCTCGATAATAAGGCAGCTCATGATAATGTCTTGAAAAATTAATTCCACACTGCCACTTGATAATCAAATTCGGGTCAGAAGTAATTAATAACACAACTATCGATTACTCAACAAAAAAATTAATGTAACCATATTTCATATGGCGTCCCTGCAGGTCTATCATTGCTTGAGTCTGGGTGCAATTTTTGGAAACTGCACCCATGCCCACATCTATACCAATGCAACAAAACCCGCAATCTCTTTGTTTTCATAGTTGGTGGCGTTACATAGTTCACGATATAAATAACTTAACACCGCTGATTTCCAACTAACTTGTGCAGCTACACTAAAATCTTCTAACAATGTTAGATATCTTAATGCAACAAGTGCACCAGAACGATCTGCGACCAACACTCCACCAAGTAACATCAGAATATCTGCTCTAGCACTACGGGTTGCCGCTCCCGGGTTGGACAAATCATGTTGCTCGAGATTTCCAAAATGTGCATTTAACCATGTCATTCTTAAACGAGCGCCATGAAACTGGTCATCATCTGGGATCACCCCTAGCATTGCACCAATGTACTCTGGCCAGTTATCACAGGTTCAACCAATTACAGGACGGCCATTAATGCGAAGACCCGTGAAAATTGCAAGATCCTGTAATGTAATCGTGCACTCTCCAAATGACATATGGAATATGTGGGTCTCAGGCCTCCAACGGTCAACCAACGCACTTATCAATGCATGGTTCACCTGGAACAATGATAATTGGGCAGTGCCCAAAAAGCCTGTCATCTCGAGAATATCTCTAATGGCGGGGGGAATGTTGGTACCTCCATCCTTAAATTGTTGCACTCTTCTACATCTAAGAACTCGATCCTCCTCGTCGTTCCATATATGTTGAGACACATGTGTCTTCTGCATATGTAACACGTGTTCATAAATGGGGCCAGGATTAATCGACTGTGTCATATCTCCTAGAATAAAATCATGAAAAAGTAAACCATTAGTACAATAAATTATAAGAATACTAATAATAACAACAACAAGAATAACATTAAAACTAACAAATATTAATAGTAACAAATTTTATAAAAAAATAATAATATATTAAAAAAAGAAAGTGTAAAAAAATTGTAGTAGAAATTATACTACTATCATTAATAATAACAAAGTAAAAAATAATAATATATTAAAAACATTTAATATTAGAATAAGCACACAAAAAAAGAATATAATAAAAAATTTGAAAAATTATGATTACAAAAAAATATAGAAATGTGGTGTAAAAAATTTTAATTTTTAAACTTCCAACAAAATTAGTAGTAGAAATGACACCACTATCATTAATAATAACATAGTAATATATATATATATATTAAAAAAATTAATATTTATGAATGCACAAAAATAAAAATTAATAATATAATAAAAAATTATGATTACATAAAATGATAAAAATGTGGTATAAAAAAAATTTAATTTTTAAACTTCCAACAACATTATAGATAAAAAAGAGTGGAAAAAAAATAGTAGAAATGATGAAGAATGAGTATACAATATCTAATAAAATAATATAAATATGATATAAAAAAATTAAAATATTTACCTAAACTTATAAATGATAGTAATATAGTGTAGGGAAAAAAAATAAAGTGTAGGAGACCGGGGGAATTTTGAATGAAAGAAAAATTGGTATTTTTTTTTATAATTGACTGGCCAACCAAGACCTGCAACGTGGCAGGCCAAAAAGTCAATGACATCAGTTCAGTCAGCAAAAAAAATTTAATGTTTTATTCTACAGTGTCAAAAAATGAATTAGTTTGATAAATTGTTTCAAAAATAGATTATTTTGATATATAGTTTCAAAAAATGGGTATTTTGGTTAAAAAGCCGTTAGTTATGCGTTATTTATAAATAAAAAAAAAAAAAAAAAGTTAGTTATGTGCACGTTTTTTGGTGAATGCTGGTTAGCGAAGCATGTGGACACATACATTGCGTAGGTATCCGAATGCGTAAGAAATGGTAGAGAAGTGATCACTCATTGACATTAGCACATGTAGGTCGGAGAGTTCCCTCCATGTCCATTACATATTCTCCTTTAGATAAATTCTAATATTCTTATTATACTCATAAAGGAACTTATACCCTAATACTATAATCAAAAAATCATCATTACTTTGCTTGTTTTGTTAGGCCTATCCTAATTTCTGGTCACTCAATTCTCTGTAATCAAACATTTGTTCAATTATCTCAGCATTAGTGGCATGAACTTCGCCATAATATGAGGATACTCCCAATATCATATAATTTGTATCCTTTTTCAAAGAACAAAACCCAGATTTTTGTGCCCATTATGTAAGATGAACCCAAACAAATACTACCTAGTTTTGTACTAATTTAGCTTTTAACTTTTGCTACTTTGCGTGCTCCAAATGGCTATAGTCACCTCAATTACCAATTACGGCGAGAAAAGACCACGGCATGCTGAGATGCCGGTGTCTTTTGAGTAGGGGTGTTTATCAATGGATCAAAAATGATTCAAACCTTAAAAATCAAGTCGAAAAGCCGAAAATCAAAAAAATCGAAAATCGAAAAAATCGCATTTTTTATTGGATTGAATTTTAGATCCCCTAGTGAAATCCAATCCAAACCGATCTACTATATACATATATACTGTTGTTTTTTATATTATAGTATTACTCATACTTAAGCATTGTTTTTCATATTTTTATGTCCCTCATTTTCTTTAATATTTTTGTTGGAATGACATATATGAGACTATTTAGAATAAATATTAATGTTTTGAAATTATATTTTGCTATAAGTTTTGATGCATAACATATATATACTTGATTGAGTAAATATGAAAAATAAGAAATCAATTAAGAAATTTGAAAGATAAATTAGCTATAATTTATTTGTAGCCAATTCAAGGGGAAAAAAAATAGGATAAGTGAAAGTGGATATAGAGAATTATTATAAAAGAATATTTAATATAAAATAACGTGTTAAAAAATATCAATAGTTATTTTTTCTCAAACCCTCGAATTAAAAGTTTGTCAAGAATTCTTTAGAATTTTCCTCACTCGCCATCAAATCAAATAATGGAATATAAGGAATAAATAGTTGCTACCTTTCATAAAGGTTTTAATGTTCTAACATAAAGAGATGTTAAAATAAGTATTTGACACCCTAAACTGACTCACTTAAATGAAGATTATCTTTTGTTCACTCTTAAATGAGTAAAAATGACACTTGACATAAGCAAAAAATAAATCATGATAAAAATCAAATTATTCAATCCAAATCACATTTGATTGGATCGGATCGGATTTTTTTAAAAAAACAAACCGATCTGATCCAAATCACATATTTTTTTTATCATTGGATCGGATGAGTTTTTAATTCAAAGTCAATCCAATCCGTTAATACTCGTCTTTTTTAGGAAAAAAGAAAGAGGAAATAATTAAGGTGAGTATTGTGAGAGCCATAATATTTTATTTAATTAAATTAATACTGCAAAGAGAGAAGAGAGTACTGCAACGCAATCTTGTAGAAGTGACATGTGGACCATATGGTGATATTTTCTATTCTTGTTTTTTTTTTTTTTTGAACTAATTTTCTATTCTTGTGTAAATTTTGAGTTTTACACTTAAGTGTTTGAATTCTACGTTTAAGTTAATATGGTAATTCACATTTAATTGTTCTACCACATCTCACAATCTGGTGGCCGCGTGTATTAGAGTGAATAAGAATTTTCCACGTATTTAATCAAGACTTGGGTATTAATGTTATAGATCCGGAAATATGGATATTTCGATCATTTTGATTTTATCATATTTGTAGATATTTTATCATGTTATGTTATTAACCTGGGTACTGCGAGTTTGTTCGCATATTCATCTTTTTCGATTTTTAACGATGTTGAATTTGTATTATTTTCGATGTATTTTATAAAAAAAAATTAAAAAATTCCTATCTTTATCTTAAAGTGGCTTGCTGTAACTAAGCCTCTTGACTCAGTAGCTGTAAGGCCTGTCCAGGGACACTTTAGGGATCGACTCGATTTACTCCTGATTTCAATTTCTGGATGTGTTAAAATAATATTTGGCCAACAGAAATCATATCCCACGAATAGGGATTAGTCTAATGTTGTCAACGTTAGATATACTGGGTTTAGAAAAAAAAAAAAAGTGGCTTGCCGTGCCTTCCAAACTCAACAGCCGAATGGCTGTGATTGAAAATTGGGAAATATATCTATCCAGTTGTGTAGGAAACTCAACCAGGCTGAGGTATGCATTCTGTATTTGTTATCCTTTGGAAAATGTATTTGGAGAACAAAAGGTTTTTTGTCAACCAAAAGCACAATAATTCTACTATGAGGTTGAAATATAACTGTGTCCACCCTCCCAATCAAAAGCCTTATATCATAATAACACCCTGTACCCAAAAAACATCCACTATCTAGCTGTAATGAGGACAAATCAGGAAACACATATTGAGAATGATGAGTCAACAAAGAATGATAAAATCGGATAGCTGGGCCCAGAGTTGGTTCAGGATCCGGGAATTGTGGAACCAAGGAGGAGCAGCAGGTCAAAAATAACCAACTCCAAATGGAATGACTATGTGTGTGAGTGAGGTGTATAAGTGAGAAGGGGAAGAATATCCGGTAGGCATTGTGTGATGTGAGAATTCCATTTCTCCCTCCGAGTCTCTCTCTCTCTTCCTTCTCTGTATTTCCCTTACTGATTTCTCTCTTTTCTGATATTTTCTGTACTTCCTTCCATGTGTATGCACTGGAAGTTGATTTACCTATAGTGATAATTCAATATAGCAGTACTATTATCTACATTCAGTTTTCTACTCATAACAACTGGTGCTCTCGTTGTCACCATGGCAGAGGGTACAAGACTGAAAAGAATTGCAAACCCAGATCAATCGCATCATAGAAACTATGGAAAAACGGGATGCTGAATGGAATGCCCGTGCTAACCTTACAGAAGCTGCTAGCAACACCAGAATGGAAAGAATCGAAGCAGCTTTAGAAGCCTTAACCATCCAGGCAAGAGCCCCTCCACATGGTGCCTCGAGCTCATTCAAAGACAACCCCAAAACCCCTTTTTAGATTCGCAATGTCAAATTAGATTTTTCGCGATTTGATGGCAAGCACGCACTGGAGTGGATTTTTAAAGCTGAGCAGTTCTTCGAGTATTATGAAACACCGGACCCAGACCGTTTAACCATCGCTGCTGTGCACTTGGACCAGGAAGTCATTCCCTGGTTTCAGATGATGCAGAGATCGAATCCATTCCCATCTTGGAAAGCTTTCACTCGTGCCCTAGAACTGGATTTTGGCCCCTCCATGTACGATTGCCCATGAGCAACCCTGTTTAAATTGGTACAAACCAATTCTATCAATGAATACTATATGGAATTCACCTCCTAAGCCAACCGAGTTTATGGGTTGAGCCCTGATGCTCTGCTGAATTGTTTCTTAAGTGGTCTTAAAGTTGATTTGCGCAGAGAAGTCATTGCACAAAGTCCCATTTCTCTACTCAAAGTTGTATCCCTAGCCAAATTGCTTGAAGAAAAATATAATCTACCTTCCAAACCTTACACCAACTCCATCACCTCTAAATACCACACACCCAACAATACATACCAAAACAGACCTACCAATACACACAATACCACCTTCAATAACAATACCAAAAGCTCCCTACCACCACTACTCCCTACCCCACCAACTAGACCTGTTTATCAGTCCCACACCACTTCCAATGTCAAGAGATTAAGCCTAGCTGAAATGCAAATTCGTAGAGAAAAAGGCTTATGTTACACCTGTGATGACAAATGGTCATTTAGCCACAAATGTCCAAATAAGCATTTAATGATCCGACAAGTTGAAGATGAGGATAATAATTCCCCTGAACCTGACCCCCCAGATAGGCCAGACACCAATGAACATGCTGCCCAAACTGAGCACCATTTATCCTTAAATGCCTTAAAGGGTGCTAATGGAGTGGGCACCATGCGCTTCACTGGTCAGGTTGGGAGCTTCCCTGTACAGATTTTGGTAGATGGTGGTAGCTCGGATAACTTCGTCCAACCTCGAGTGGCTCAATTTCTCAAACTACCCATTGAACCTGCACCACTCTTCAATGTCTTAGTGGGTAATGGACAATCTATGAGAGCTGAGGGATTAATACAACAATTATCTGTATCGATTCAGGGCCATAAGCTCAGTGTACCTGTCTATCTATTACCTATATCCGGTGTATATTTGATACTTGACTCTACCTGGCTTGCCACTTTAGGACCACACGTGGCTGATTATGCAGCCTTGAGTCTGAAATTTTATGTGGATGGTAAATTCATTACACTACAAGGGGAACACTCACACAAGCCTGCCCAAGCTCGGGTACATCATATTAGAAGGCTGCATCACACAAAAGCTATTGCTGAATTCTTTGTCGTGCAATTAGTACAGCAGGACCAACCAAACGACTCTCTACTGAAATTACCTCCAGATACGGCTCCAGAGCTAGTGGCACTACTCTACAAATATAGCTCTGTGTTCCACCAGCCCACTGGTTTACCCCCTCCAAGAGCTCAAAATCATACTATTCCTTTGGTGGAAGGTTCACAACCTGTTAAGGTTCGGCCTTATAGATATCCTCATAGCC
Source organism: Sophora flavescens (assembly GCA_030762895.1). NCBI lineage: Eukaryota > Viridiplantae > Streptophyta > Magnoliopsida > Fabales > Fabaceae > Sophora > Sophora flavescens. Next base: position 166,767,089 of record CM061066.1, on the reverse strand, counting down.
AAAAGGAACAAATTGAGAAAATGGTGCAGTAAATGCTTGATCAAGGTATCATCCAACCTAGTACTAGTCCTTTTTCTTCTCCTATTTTACTAGTTAAGAAGAAAGACGGTACTTGCCATTTTTGTACTGATTATAGAGCACTCAATGCACTTACCATCAAAGTTTGCTTTCCTATGCCCACGGTGGATGAATTATTAGATGAATTATATGGTGCTAAATACTTCTCTAAACTAGACTTGAGGTCTGGCTTTCATCAAATTTTAATGCACCCGGAAGATAGACACAAAACTGCTTTTAGAACACACCATGGCCACTATGAATGGTTGGTTATGCCATTTGGCCTCACCAATGCGTCTGCCACTTTCCAATGTTTGATGAACCAAGTTTTTCAAGATGTGTTAAGAAAATTTGTTTTGGTATTCTTTGATGATATATTAATATATAGCCCTACATGGCTTACCCATTTGCAACATTTGGAGATTGTGCTTTCTACTTTAGAGCAGCAGGTTTTATATGCCAAGCTCTCAAAATGCTCATTTGGTCTGTTGGAGGTAGAATACTTGGATCACACAGTGTCTGGTCATGGTGTGGCTATGGATAAAAATAAGGTGCAGGCTGTTCTGGATTGGCCTAAACCACAAAATGTGAAACAGCTGAGGGGTTTCCTAGGCTTGACTGGATACTATCGCAGGTTTATCAAAGCCTATGCTCATATAGCCTTGCCTCTCACCAATCTCCTCAAAAAGGACAGTTTCTGCTGGACCCCTGAAACCGAGACAGCATTCCAACAACTTAAGCAAGCTATCACTTCAGCTCAAGTCCTAGCCTTACCTGACTTCCAGCAACCTTTTATACTGGAAATTGATGCATCAGGGACAGGTATTGGAGTTGTCCTGAGCCAAGCTGGCCACCCGATTGCTTATTTTTCCAAAAAACTTGCACCAAGGGCACAAAGGCAGTCTGCTTATGTTAGAGAATTTTTAGCCATCACCGAAGCTTTGGCTAAATTCCGGCACTACTTGCTAGGCCATCAATTTATCATTCGAACTGACCAACAAAGTCTAAAATGTCTATTAGATCAGTCTCTTCAAACTCCCGAACAACAAGCTTGGCTCCACAAATTCATTGGTTACGATTTCAAAATCGAATACAAGCCTGGTAAAGAGAACTTAGCAGCAGATGCACTTTCCAGAATTTTATTTGCAGCTTGGTCAGAACCTCAACACCAATTCCTGGCCGACTTACAGCATGCAGTTTCCAAGGATCCATCTTTATCAACTACTGTCCAACAATGTTTGGCTAACTCTCAATCGGATCAGCATTACACTGTTCGAGAGGGCTTACTCTACTGGAAAGGCAGGTTGGTTTTACCCACAGTTAGTCCTCTAATTCAAAGAGTCTTGATAGAATATCATGCCTCTCCAATAGGAGGCCACTCGGGTGAGGCTAGAACAATGGCTCGAATTGTACCTCAATTTTATTGGCCTCGGATGAAGGATGATATAAAACGGTTTGTGCAGCAATGTGCTATTTGCCAACAAGCTAAAACCAGCAATGCTTTGCCTCACGGCCTCCTTCAACCTCTACCAATCCCAATTCGGGTTTGGGAAGACATAGCAATGGACTTTATCACGGGCTTACCTCCCTCTTTTGGCTTCACTGTTATCATGGTGGTGGTGGATCGCTTGTCTAAATATGGCCACTTTATTGCACTGAAATCTGATTATTCCAGTAAATCAGTAGCGGAAGTTTTTATGGATCACATTGTTAAGTTACATGGCATGCCAAAATCTATTGTCTCCGATAGAGACAAAATATTCACTAGCAAATTTTGGCAACATTTGTTCCAATTACAAGGCACCACCTTGGCCATGAGCTCTGCATATCACCCTCAATCGGATGGCCAATCCGAGGCTTTAAGCAAGTGCTTAGAAATGTATCTGCGTTGTTTCACTTTTACAAATCCAAAGTCATGGTACAAGGTTCTCGCATGGGCAGAATATTGGTATAATACCTCCTATCATGCCAGCTCAGGTATGACACCTTTTAAGGCCTTATATGGCCGAGATCCACCTCATTTGACTAGGTACAGTCCTAGTACAGAAGAACCACAGGACTTACAAGAACAATTACTACAACGTGACAAGCTACTCACTCAACTTCGGAGTAACTTGGCCAGGGCACAGCAGGTTATGAAGACACGGGCTGATAAGAAAAGGAAACATGTTGAATTTTCTGTGGGTGACTCGGTCTTAGTAAAGTTGCAGCCTTATCGACAGTCCTCTACTGCTCTGAGAAAGCATCAGAAACTAGGAATGCGATATTTTGGCCATTTTCCAATTACTGCCAAGATTGGTTCTATCGCTTACAAACTGCAATTGCCTTCAACTGCTAAGATTCATCCGGTCTTTCACATTTCACAATTAAAGTTGTTTAAAGGAGTAGCTGCTGATCCTTATATACCTCTGCCTTTGACAGCTTTTGAACATGGGCCTATCTTACAGCCAGAGTCAATCTTAAAGCACAGGACCATCCTACATGGTAACACTCCAGTACCTCAAGTTTTGGTCAAATGGGCAGACTTAGAAACCTCTTCTGCTACTTGGGAAGACATACAGGATATGGCAACTAGTTATCCTAACTTCAACCTTGAGGACAAGGTTGATTTTAAAGGGGGGGTGATGTAATGAGGACAAATCAGGAAACACACATTGAGAATGATGAGTCAGCAAAGAATGATAAAATCGGACAGCTGGGCCCAGAGTTGGTTGAGGATCCGGGAATTGTGGAACCAAGGTGGAGCAGCAGGCCAAAAATAACCAACTCCAAATGGAATGACTATGTGTGTGAGTGAGGTGTATAAGTGAGAAGGGGGAGAATATCCGGTAGGCATTGTGTGATGTGAGAATTCCATTTCTCCCTCTGAGTCTCTCTCTCTCTCTTCCTTCTTTGTATTTCCCTTACTGCTTTCTCCCTTTTCTGATATTTTCTATACTTCCTTCCATGTGTATGTATTGGAAGTTGATTTACCTATAGTGACAATTCAATATAGCAGTACTACTATCTACATTCAGTTTTCTACTCGTAACACTAGCCTCCTTAAAATTCTATCCACTATCAAGAAGCAAGACATGGCTACTTAGTGAAGCAACAGTCCAAGAACTACAACATCCTAAACAAAATACAAAAGACTTCCATGTTGAAATTTTCCAGCACGGCCCGAAAATGATAGCAGCAAAAGCCCCACCCTCCAATAAACCAAATCAGCCGAAATACATGCCCATTAGTGAAAACAGAATGCATAATGATCTTCTTTGAAGTATAGCACCAACACCAAAACAGCAACAGCAGAGAGAAAAAAGTTGATAGGAAGAACAATGACTTGAAGCTACACCATACAACAGTAGCACAGGAATGATCACAATTACAGACCAATCAATGATGTATGAATGAAAAATCTTTTTACTAACCATATATAACAATTAAATCCTATAGATATAATACCAAAGTCTTATATCTTTAATATTCAAATATCAAAACTCGTGTCCTTTTTTCTTCCTGTACGGCTCGTTTGGTGGTCAGGATAAGAAAGAAAGTATAGGATAAGCTATCATATCCTATCTGAAACTATTGTTTGGTGAGCCAGCAGGATAGGATAAACCAATCTTGTCTCCTATCCTATCTTGTTCGTCTAGTTAAAATTCTATCATGAGGAGGGAGCTGAGTTCAAAAGGATAGGATAAGGTGATTTAAAGTATAATAAAGTATAACAAAAATTATACATAAAATAATTAAAGTATAATAAATTATAATATGGTTACCGAAAAAGGTATAATAAAACATAAAATAATAAAAATATTAATAATTAATTTTAAAAATTATTATTTCTTCTCACAAGGTTAATTTTGTTACTTTATATTATTTTTAGAAACTGAAAAATAAATAAAAGTATTCTAATAATTTAACTATATGTAAAGTAAAAACTAAAAATGAATATTTAAAATTATAAAAAATTTAATTTAAGTTAAACAATATTTTAAAAAATTTAAATATTATATGTAATTTTATCACAAGGACAATTTTGTCTTTTTTATATAATCTTAAAAAATGAAAATTATAAAAAAACTAAAATATAATAAAATATGAAAACATTCGGAACAAAAACAAAAATTTTAAAATTCATACTAAAATTACAATGCTATCCAGTTGGATATTTGGTGGACAGCAAACATCGGATAGGATAACAGCTTATCATGCTCATATCATATCATACTCCTATCTTACTCCATTATCCTATCTACCCCTACCCGATCCTGACCATCAAACGAGTTCTTAGTAGTATTGGTTCACGGATTGGAGATAGAGACAAATGCTTCAAATGCATGAGTTGGTTTATTCTACGTTTTTTTTGTCCCTACCTGTATGCTAGCCCATGACCAAAAAGTGGGCACTGGCCGGCCTCTATTTCTATTTGAGTTAGTAGTGTTAAACAATTCTATTAAACCAATGAATTGCTTCACTTGCTTAACGTACCTTTTATTCAGTATTGACCATCAACATTCAACAGGATTTGGATCCACAATTTCATAACCAAACCATTCATTAATGAGATAGTAATCGATTTTGGTATGCCGTGAAGGAACAACAATAAATTTGGATATAATTTCCCCCCTTTTCAATTATTTTATTGGTAGTTCTTAATTTGGTGGAATGTGACTACCTAAGATCTACTTCATTGGTTTGGGTTTGGTTAGCTATTGCATTGCTATATATATGGTAGTCTCACAGAGTGAAAAAATCTGATATTAGGAATCACTACCTTGATTGTATTTATTTATGCAAAAGATGTATTTCAATGTATACGTAAATACATGAATACAATGACCGTTATAAATCTAAATCCAAAAAAGCATTAACTAGATTAAACATGGGTCACAAAAATTGTGAATGAAATAATTAATACGTGGCAGTATCGTTTGAAAAGTAGCATTAGTGACAAATTTGATTATGCCCTTGTGCAAACTATAATCAGGATTAAGTTCGATTTTGTTTGAGATTAGTGGGCTGTAGCAGCAGCTAGCTGGAACTAGCATTAGCAAATGAAGTGGCAATTGTTATTAACATATGAGTTAAGCCAAGGAGATATTCGTGATTGGTTCAGATAGTTATAGGTTAGCTGGCCCAATTTTGTCTAAACTCCAATTAATTGTGTATATGAGGCAATGGTAAAGTCCATTTTACAGAAAACATTTCAGCAAAAAGAAATTAAACCTAAAAAAAAACTTTGAATAAGGATGCTGTATTTCTTATATTTTTTATTATTTATTTCATTCGTAAAATTTTGGAAAACAGATTTCATTTTTCAATCCTTTGAAGGTTTATAATAATTGACTAGGAAGATATTTTTCCTGTCATATGATTATAGATTTTATATAATGCCTCCGTATCATAAGTTGTTGCTGTGGTGTAGTGGTTATCACGTCAGTCTTACACACTGAAGGTCCCCAGTTCGATCCTGGGCAGCAACATTTTCAGTTTTACATTCTATGTTCATCATAAAAAGGCTATGCAAGTTGATCACTCCAAATCGTCCATTCAGCAGATAAACTTCATAATATGCTTGTGCTTAGTTAGCATAAACATTCAACCACACTCTAGTTTTAACTACAAGTTGAAGCTTTAACTCTTCACGAAGAAAAATAATTCTCGTCTTTCCTAGAGATTAATTAATAACATAAAAACAGAACCTTTCAAAATAAAACAAAAATAATAACAAAAAAAAAAAACCGAAGCAATTAATCAAACGGACTACAAAACACAAGCATGAGCTGAGGTTGGGGGAAAGACAATTTTCTCCCCCATTTCGATCTATTTATAGCAGAAATAAAAATAAATTGTACCGCCAGTAACAAAGGACGAGGATGGATCGAGCTCCACCCGAGATTGACGGAAGCAACCAAGTTTAGTTTGAGATAAAATAATAAGTGGGGATTAAGGATGAGTATTGATCAAGTCTTACTTGTAACGGTTATAAGATAATCAGAGCTCTATCACTATCCGATATCTTCTTATTAGATAACCAAACCTATCACCAATAAAGATAAAAGGGCTTATCAAGATATATGATTAAGTAACAAATAACACTATAAATACAAGGTCTCCCTAAAGAGGGAAGCACCTAATATTTCATGGAAAATTACGTTAGCTTTGATTCTCATCTGGGATACGTAGAAGTAGGACATCTTCCTGTAAAGCTATATTCTAAAACACCCTCAATATTGATCCTTAGAAATATAGGTCACTCGTTCCGACTAGATTCCAGCAAAAACTGATTTTTGGATGACCATAAATGAAGAATCATCAACTACTCTGGGAAGTATTGGATAAAATCTCAAGAACTAGGATGTTCACATGTGGATGTTGAATCACATAAAACATTATGACCAATCAAATGTGAGGAAAATTTTCCAGAAAGTTCTCCAAAACTTTTCTATTTCTATAGACTGAACACAGCCCAATTGTACGTGCAAGGACCACTTATAGAAAGATACATTGGTCTTCGAGCTAACAATTGGAAATGTAAATTACTTATATATTGTTGGTATAAAGTTTTTTATAATATTAATTAATCATAAATTATCTTATTTGTATTTACGATAAGAGTCAATCATTTATAATAATGCGAAACTTTCTTGATGGAAACAAAAATGTGAATGAAAGATCTCTTTGAATTGAATTGAGTCCGAGAATCTAACTATAAACTTTTTTATAGATGACCCAACGAATTAATCACAAAAAAAAAAGCTTTAGGAATTTAGGAGGGTCGGGCTGGCTTATGAGCAGGCCGTTTACAAAAAGAGCTAGCTTGGAAGGGCCACAAGCCCACCTATTGGGGGCCTTTTATAATGAAATTTCAAAAAAACAAAAAATAACTAAAGTGGGCTCTTTATCGTGTCATCATGGACTTCTAAAGATGTATGGGCTTAACCATTAAACCACGTTAGAAAACTGCAAGTCATGCGTCAGTACCACATATATCTGTTTCACAATTGTTTATATGAGAGAATATAAGTGTGTAAAAAATAAGGTAAGATAAAGGAGTAAATAGCCAAAATGGTCACTGAAACTGTGAGGTATAGTCAATTCGGTCCCTCAAATTAACGAAATTTCAAAAAGGTCCCTGAAACTGTCAAACGTTGATCAAGTTAGTCCCTCCGTTAGGCCGGGTTCCTTGACGCCGTTAACGGTGCTTATGTGGCACGTTAAGTGCCCATGTGGCCTCCACCTTGCATGACAGCTGTACCACAGTTTTGGGGACCAATCTGACACTAAATTTTAGGGACTAAAATGATACAGGGACCAAATTGACACTCAATTTTTTTTCAAAAACCCAATCGTTCATCTTCTTCTTCCTTCGTCTGTCTCTGGTTTGTCTCTTTACTCTCTCTCCTCCGTCTATTTCTGTCTCTCTCTCTCTTGCTCTCTCCAACTGCAACTACACAAAAGGGATGTCGATAAGTAGTGATTTGTCGTTACCATACTCAAGACAAACCAAGAAACCCACAACTTCGTCTTGGTCGAGTAGCTCTAGGGTTGATGGGGCAGAAATCAACAACCCCTTACCTTTGTTTTGCAATTGTGAGAGGAGAGCTGTGTTACGAATCTCTAGGACTCCGAGGAACCCAGGGAGGACCTTCTATGGATGTCCCTTTCCATTGGTAACATTCAATCCCAAAACTCCATTAGGGTTTGCGATTTTCTTGCACTTTGCAGGGAGCACAGTTTCTACTAACACTAATTTCTTTATGTCAAATTGTTGCAGGGTGAAGGCAATTGTGGCTATCTTGTTGGGTGGATGAGATTCCTGAGATTTTCAAGGTTCCTGAGAGATGTGAAACTCTTAATGATACTGGCAGTGAGGGAATAATGAAAGCAGAACTGATTGAGCTGATTGGCAAGGTTGACACTTTGGTTGCAGATGTTAGAATGGTCAAATTTGGGGTTGTTGTAATGTGTGTGTTGTTAAGTATTTGTCTGGTTTGGTGGATTGGTAGGCAGAGTGCTTAGGTAGTTTTAGGTGTGATGTTCTTAGGTATGATGTAGGCATATTTTGGAATGTAATGTGTAAAGTATTGTCCTATTTTGGAAATGAAATGAATTACAAGCTTGGAGTAAATGTGTCATTTTGTTGCATAAGACAAACTGTGTCATTTTGTTACATAAAATGAAAAGAAGCACCAAAATGTGGTCCAAAAGACAAATTCCATAGGTATTAATTGAAGCACCAAAAGGTGTCCAAATATGTCTTACAAAAGAATACCCAAAACAGAGTACATATAAACCTGTACCAAACTAGAAATTACAGCAGATAAACCATACACCATATTCCTAAACATCCATTGTTCACATGTGTCATTAACAAAAAACAGAGGCACCATCAATTGTGCAAATATATCATTGTACTAAATTATCCAAAATCCAAAATAGTCTTGACTTCATGGTTTCCTTGGATGTATCTGTGGCAGCCCTGGAGTTGGAATGAAAGACATGAACTGTGGTTGTCCTTCCCTTGATCCAGTTGGTGGTGCTGGAAGTTCGACCATGATAGACCGTGGAGCTGGAATTGGAAGTGGGGCTGGTGGTGGTGCAAGAGGGGCTGGTGCTGGTGGAGTTGTTACTGGTGGGCCTCTAACTAGGGGTTCCTTTGGCACTTGTGGTATAGGAGGACCTTTTATACCATATCTCCTTGCCTGCAGAAATAGAAATCGATAACATAGTGTCAATTTAGTCCCCAAAATATGCAACTTAAAATCAAAATAGTCCCTGAACTTTTATATATGAAATCAACTCAGTCCCTGCAAAAGCCAGCTTACCCTCTGCACTCTTTGTTGTGATAGTGGATTGGCCTGAACTTGTGCTGGAGGATCTTGTACTTGTTGCTGCACTTGTGATGGTACATCTTGAGATTGCACTGGCTCAATAGTAGGAGCAGTTTGTGTTAATGGTATCTCAGACACTAAATCCTCTTGTCCTTGAGTTGATGTCTTAGCTTTAGGTTTTTGAGGAACTCCAGTGTTCATGCATCCCCTACTGTGATGGCCCTCAATGCCACATCTTGATCAAGTGAAGTTAGGATATGACCTCTTCAGCTTATGACCACACACGGGTTCCTCATTTCCATCCTTCCTTCTCTGTTTCTTTGGTCTCCCAGCACTTCTCTTGAGCTTAGGTGAAACCGGCTTGTCATAATCAGTGGGCATCCAAAATTGTTCGGACTGTGTTGGTTGAATGAAAAATTGGTAAGTTGCATCATATGACCCCATTGTTAGCCAGACATGACAACACTCTTCTGCCCTTTGATTCCTATATGCAATTGCAGCACATGCATGCTTACATGGCATACCTATCAAAGTATGCAAATATACATAAATAACACTGTCATAATAGAAAAAAAGCAGAAAACGATATACAAAAATCAAACAACATGTCATCACCATCACCTGTTAGTTGCCAAAACCTGCAGGTGCAAGTTTGTGCACTCAGGTTGACATCAACCTTAGAAGGAAGGTTCTGCACTTCAAACCGCATGCCATCACCATCACCTGTCCACACAGGAGTCCACAGATTGCTATCCAACTTCTATTTTTCCAGCCTACTTTGTTGCATAGGACACAAAGGTCCTCTCCTCCCAGCAAGCTTCAGCTTGTTTGCAAACATTGTCCTCATCACATAGCATCTAACTTCCTCAGCCATAGTCAGAATAGGCTTACCACGATAATCCACAATCCTTGAATTGAAAACCTCACATGTATTGTTACATATGTTGTCCACCTTACAGTTTGTCTCAAAGTAGACCTTTGTCCATGCCTCTTTTGGCCATTTGTTCAGATACTGCCAGGCTTTCAGGTTCAACCTCTTAACCCTTTCCATTTCCATGTTGAACTGTGTAGCTGTGGTTGACTTGGCACAGTCCCAAACCACACCCTTTAGTTCCTTTTCCTTCCACTGTTTTATAAAGTTCCTCCACAGATGCATGGCACAATACCTGTGGGGCACTCCTGGCATCACTTCCTGCATGGCTGGTATTAGCCCCTGCAAGCATAACATACAAATCAGTCCCTAAAATTAGTCACTTAATATCAAATTGGTCCCTGAAATATGCAACAAATTATCAAACCAGACCACGTAATGAATGACAAAATCTTACCTTCTACATGTCAGACATGAAATTCCATCCATGCTGCCTGTAATCACCTAGTGTTTCATGCAACAGTGTCAAAAACCATCCCCAATTGTCTTTGTTTTCCACATCCACTATAGCATATGCTATCACAAAAATATGGTTGTTTGCATCCTGCCCCACAACTTAAAGGAGTTGTCCTCCAAAGTAACCTTTCAAAAAGCAACCATCCAACCCAATAAAAGGTTTGCAACCTGCCTTAAATCCTCTCTTGCATGCATCTAGACAAACAAAGAACCTTTGGAACTGTGGTTGTGAATGTGGCAGAGGGATGGTATCAATCTTAACCAATGACCCTGGATTGCTCCTTAACAACTCATGAGCATAATCCCAAAGCTTACCATACTGCTCTATTTCACTACCTTCAACCAACTCTCTTTCCTCCCTAATTGCCCTAAAAATCATTGACCTATCAATGATGACATTGAACTCCTTTTTTAGGAAATCAAAAACCTCTACATGTGTGATTTTGGGTTGGCTACGAATCTTTTCTTCTAGCTTCTTCACAACCCATTTTCTGTTTGCTTGATTAACCTTAAAGGCTCTGCAGCAGCTGTGAGTCTCCTTGAAGGTCTTAATTTGGAAACTCCTCCTTACATTACTCCTACCACAATAAATCTCCCAATCGCAACCAACTTCCTTGCATTTAGCTCTAGCCTTGAAGCTATCATTTTTCACCCATTTTATTGGCCTGCCCATGTGTATGGTGTAATCCTTCACAGCTGCCTTGAAAGATGATAAATTTGTAAACTTCATTCCTAATACCAAACTGACATTACCAAACTTTGCTCTGTCATTAAACTGAGGGAAGTTAGGCAAACCTGTTGTTCCATTATTCTCCTCATTTGTACTAATAGGATCCTTCATTTCCTCGGACTTGTAGCTTGCATCACTCACAACTTCTTGTTGCACTTGATTGCTTCCACCACCTAACTCCCCATAATTAAAGAAATCTTCGTGCCCTGTATAAAACTCAGCCCAACCATCATTATCATCACTACTGTCACCATTTGAAGGACTAGGTGACCTCTCCCTACTCTTACTTGAAACCTTCTTCTTACCCTTTCCATCACTCCCACTAGCCTTCTTACCCTTGGATGAAATCCCAACAACCTTCTTACCCTTAGCTTTCTTACCCTTGGATGAAGTCCCAGCAACCTTATTTCCCTTAGCCTTCTTACCCTTGGATGAAGTCCCAGCAACCTTATTTCCCTTAGCCTTCTTACCCTTGGATGAAGTCCCAGCAACTTTGTTTCCCTTAGCCTTCTTCCCTTCAATCTTGCTTAACACCACTTCCTCATAATCATCTGAACTAATTTCAACCAGAGGAGGCTTGTAATGGCTGTCCTCTGCACTTCCATCAGCAGTAGAATAGCTGTCCTCATATGGACTCATGAGACACTCATCAACATCCATGTGAGCAGCATTCAAAGCTTCCTGGTTAGGCACCCATGCCTGAAGGGGCTCTGGGGCATACTCGTGATAAATCTCAATCTCATTCCCATTAAGGAGGGCAGCCTTAACCATCTCTATGAAGCTACTGTCAGAGGTTAGTTCCCTCAACCCAATATCATTTTAAATGAGGGATGGAAATGAAACGAAGAAGTGTTAAATTACAAATTAAGTATCATTTTAGTCCCTAAAATTTAGTGTCAGATTAGTCCCCAAAACTGTGGTACAGCTGTCATACAAGGTGGAGGCCACATGGGCACTTAACGTGCCACATAAGCGGCGTTAACGGTGTCAAGGAACCCTGCCTAACGGAGGGACTAACTTGATCAACATTTGACAGTTTCAGGGACCTTTTTGAAATTTCCTTAATTTGAGGGACCAAATTGACACGACCTCACAGTTTCAGGGACCATTTTGGCTATTTACTCTAAGATAAAATTATGGAGATATATAAGGTAATGTGAGTAAAAGTGTGTATAAGTAGCATCACTTTCACTCACACACAAACATCATGAGTTTTTTTTTTTTTTTGATAAATTAAAATTATATTTAAAGGAGTAATAAGAATACTTGTATTTTAAGGTCTGAGATGCAAAATTTGATCATACAACCATATATGGATGATTGAGCCAATGTTTAGAACAGCGGCGATTTAGACAAAATCACGTCCAAAATGATTGGATGAGGAAGCGGATATTTAAAGCTTTTAGGATTTGTGTGCAAATTTTTATAAAAATGCCATTATTATTGTGATTTTACTTCAACATGGTTTTGCCGACGTGTAAACAAAAATATCCACTGAGATTAAAATTAGTTTACTTAATGGTAACATAAGCACTGAAAAAGTCGTATGCATTTATCTTCTAATATTGACCATTTAAATAATGTTCAATCTCACATCTTACAATAACAAAGTCTTCTCACTTGTGTGTGATAGAGAAAGAGAGAGGGGAGAGAGTATGCGTTCATCCGATGTTAGCCAAACCAAATCTCGAAAAATTGGATGGAAGAAGTTGTTTTTGCTAATGAGGGGGAAAAAAGAGGCCATCGAAGATCCGGTAAATTAATGAGGTGAATGGTGCATCATGACTTAATAGGATGCGTCGTAGAATCACTCTTATTTCATGATTATAAGTTACAAGTTATAACATGTAAAGAATGTTTTCTTCTTTTTTTTTTACAAAATGTAACGAATGTTCTTAAAAACTAAGAATTATGTTATTTGCACATTATATTATTATTTGTAAAAGTAATATACAAATATCGTTTTTCAAACTGAAAGCTCACTCTTTCAAGAACATTTTCTTGTTAACTAAACCCAATCTAAAAAATATGTAAATTTTTACCCTCTCCAGTTTAATTTAGTCTTTGTATACCTATTATCTGATCACTTTTATCACTCCTATCGTTTGGTATTTTTTCTTTAATATGAGTGATCATACAATAAAAGTAATAGAGGTAATCAAACGATATTGGTATCTATGGACTAAATTGGGCCATGATAAAAGTTTCAGGAACCAAATTGAGTAATGATAGGAAAAACATAATTCAAATGAAGCTAAACGGAAACGGAAAGATTAACATGTTCATGTATTTTAGGAACCGAATGATTAATTTTTTTCTATGGATTAAAAGTGTCCGTCTTCTTTTTTTTTTTTTCATGCACCACTTTGGCCCTTTATTCTAAAAAATAACATTTTCAATCACGAAAAAAAATATTTAGAGACTGAATTGAGTCACGATAGAATAAAAGGTTAACTCAACCATATGGAAGATAAACGTAATAACATGTCTCATATTTGTAGATTTCAAGAACCAAATTATTAATTTTTTTTCTAGAGACTTTTGGTATATATATATATATTTTCTATATATATTTATTGGGTCACAAGGAGAAACACTCCGCGCATGCAGGAAGCTCCAGGTCTTTTGGTTTTTGTCCACAACCTCCAGCTCCTCTAGAGGAAGCAAGCATGGACTAAAATGGATAATTAGCTGGGCTGGATGGCAAGGGCTGAAAAGCAAGGCTGCATGAATTTTGACTGTTTTATTGTGGGCCGGGGGTCAAGTCACGCTATCACACCATGATGTTTGATGACTTTTCCGTTGAAAATAAACCACACGCAAACCCATTGGAGCATGACGGTCGTATCTTTTGATCGAGGCAACATCCTCTCGTCATAAACTTTTTTGACAAAAAAAAAAAAAATACACACGTAGTGACAGTCTTAAATTAAATAATATAATTTATGCAACTTAAACTCTAAAATAATAAATAAAATGCATAAAAGTACACACATTAACAAACTCTTGTAACATTTAAAATGCGAAAAATTAAGTGGGCACTCCAATAAATTACACCCTAATCTGGGGTTTATCTGTCATTTGTAATTTATTTTAAATTTTCTATGAATAATGTGGTCCCAAATTGAGATAGGGTGCATGCAAGGGAGGTCGTAAGTGGGGATGAACTTCAAGTGACGCCTCACGGTTGACTTCTGTATTTCTGGCAGTATCACAATATATACTATACCCAGATAACTAAATCTTAGTGTGCTTTGCTTCTGCTAGCTATTTCATATAAAGCTAAATCAGGCATATATGCTCCCAATAAATAATATCTTTCTTTCTGAACCAAAAAACTGATCATACCGAATCTTCACACAAAACCAAGGCTCTATTCATAGGTTATCAAAAATGAATTCAAGGGCCACCACATCAAGTTTCCATCAAGGGTTGGACATGTTTCCTATGACAGAAGATTTGATGTCACCCTCTGTTGAAGTTAACCACTCTGGAGGCTCAAGTTCTTCACACTCTAGTTCCCTTCTCTTCAATCTCTCTGTCCTCAAAGATAAGCTTAGTCAGGTTCAGACCCTTGTAGGTGTTATTCTCTCCCCAGATCAGAGTTTACCCGAGTCAACTTCCATAGCAATATCAAGCATGAACTCCACAATCCAAGAAATCATAGTCACTGCCACTTCGATGATGTCCACTTGCCAACAAATGATGATTCCTCTTGGCACCACAACTACTACTGCTTGCACCACCAACGAATTGCACCACCAACAATTGCCTCAATCAAGTTTTGGCAACTATAACAAAGGTGTGCTTAGAGGTCAGAGTTTCTTTCCTAGTACTGAATCTGAGGCACTTGATTGGTTTGGTGAAAGCTTCGATAATAATAATATTAATAGTTGTAACCTTAAGGTTGGAAATGATGAAGGCTATAATAGAGGACTTGATTCACCAAAAACTATGATGTAATTGAATTGGATGCTGAGGATTTGTTGGCTAAGTACACACATTATTGCCAAGTTTGTGGTAAGGGATTCAAGCGTGATGCAAATTTGAGAATGCATATGAGAGCTCATGGGGATGAGTACAAGACCAATGCTGCATTGAGAAACACATTGAAGAATAGAGAGAGGTTATTATTGGATGGGGAAAAAGAGTGTTTGATGAGTGTGAAGCCCAAGAAATATTCATGTCCTCAACAAGGGTGTAGGTGGAACCAAAAGCATGCTAAGTTCCAGCCATTGAAGTCTATGGTTTGTGTGAAGAATCATTACAAGAGAAGCCATTGCCCCAAGATGTATGTGTGCAAGAGGTGTAACCAGAAGCAGTTCTCGGTGCTTTCTGATCTGAGGACACATGAGAAGCATTGTGGGGATCTCAGGTGGCAGTGCTCTTGTGGCACTACGTTTTCTAGGAAAGACAAGCTTATGGGACATTTAGCTTTGTTTGTAGGGCACCAACCAGCTACCAGTGTCTTGTGACACTCAAGATGATGTTCATGTAATCTTGATGATGAATGAACATAAGAGGTGCTCTCCTATCTTCACACCAATACTATTATCTACTTCAGATTGTTTTAATATATATATATATATATACATATATGTCTTTGATGAATCAAATTACCAAAATTAATTGTTACTTGCACACCATTCTATTCTACTAACACCGAGGTATTAAATAAAAATCAGCAATATTTTGGTTTTAGAAGTTTCCGAAATCAAAACACGACCGCACTTGCGGCAAAATCAATAAAAGCAACACAATCATAATCGCGGTCGCAATTTAAAACATTGCCTAACACTATTTTTATATGGGTCTTGCTAACGAGTGTCCTTAGGATACTTGTTATCTTTCTCGTTTTTATATATATAATACTTCGCAAGAAAAGCTAATAATTAATTCCATACTCTCCTTTGTAGAACTCGTGCTAATTCAGATTTTCATCCATATAATTTTTATGTGCAGCTTCTGTATTTGTATGAATACTTGGATTAATGTACATGCCTTGTGAATTCTGGTCTCGCTTGAATAAAGTTGGCTCCAATAGTCTGTGGCGCTGGCATGGCACTTTGGGATGATGGAATGGGAGAGTATATATTTTGTCTTGCACTCCTGAGTGGTACTTCTTTAGTTGATCTACAACTTAGGTGACTAGCATTAATGCATTATCATGTTATAAATATTGTTTGTTTGGCAGTTTGGGTGATGTTTTCTACGTACGGATTAGCCTGTAATCATGTTGTAGGGTCCTTTGGTGTTTTCTTACAAAATATATATATATATATATTGGATTGGATATGTCCATGGGATTCATTAATTCATTAATAATAATGTTGTATACAAAGTTTGAGCAGAATAATATTTTTTGGAATAAAGTTTCTCGAACATTAAAATTGGGACATCTTATGGTGCTTTTTTATTTATTTGATGTATTCTTAAAATGTGTACATACAAAGAAAGATGAAAAATAAATGATAGATAAAGATAATATGATATCAAATATGATGTTTAAAACTTGATGTTGAATAAGATACTCCTAATTGTTAATTAGACATAATTTGCCATATAAACTAATTTAACACATATTACATAATAATTTAAAATTTAATTTTGATACATTGATACTATAAAAACTATAATGTCAATCAATCATACACATTTTCCTTTTAAAGTAATTATTACAAAAGTCAAACAATTTCAAATATGCTAATGTATGATTGATTGATACTGTAAAACATCTTTATACTGATATTGTATTACAATTAAATCCATAATTCAGTTGCTTAAATGATAAGTTAATAAATTATGTCTAATTAATAATTTCCCGTACTATAAACAGCTGAGATGGACTGCTTTTTTAATTAAGTCTCGTGTTTGCTCGTGATTATTAATATTGTGTGTGCCTTGTAAGTTCTAACTCACTAGCTGTTAGGGTTTCACCCTCCTCCATTGGAGTCTTCCCTCCCTTGTGGAGGCTTTCTTCCCCCATCTTTTGGGGTTTCTTCTCTTCCCTTCTCTTCACACCACACCTCTATTGCCCATCTCTCCCTTGTGCCACCACCACCACCACCAACCACCATGGATTCCCTCCCCTCCGCCACCAACCACCACAGTTTCCTCGCCGATTTCAACACTCCCACCGCAGTCCCGGACTTCAACCCGACATCACCAACCTATTGTTCGTATCTCGATGGCCATGAAAAACGACCTCCACTGGAGTCGCCGCCGCCAAATCTGGTCCCTATCCGGCCTCCACCGAAGCCACCAGATGTAGGTAAATATTGTCTTCTTATTAGTGTTGTTGCTGGTGTTAATGTGGGCTCTCTTTTGTATAGGGTATTTTTATGGATAGTTTGTCTTAAGAATGCACTCCAAATGTTTGATGAAATGCCCAATAAGAGCCTAGCATATTGGAATAAAATAGGGTGTGAAGATACAAATGTGTGGCTAACACCATCCTCATCAACATCCTCTCCGGGCTATCATTTGGCCTCCAGATCGAAATAGACAACTATAAACACAAGAAGGGGGGGTTGAATTGTGTTTATCAGAATTTAAGCAAAGTTGAAATCTTTTCGCAAACAAAAAGGCTAGATTTGGACGAGCGGAAGAATACAGGATGGATGGGTGACTTTTGCAAGCACACCACTTGATAGACGTAAGAAAACTAAGGCAATTAAAGAGTTTAAGGGAAGAGAGATTGACACGATTATTTATCCTGGTTCACTCTTCAAAACAAAGAGCTACGTCCAATCCTTGGCAGCACCAAGATTTATCCACTATAACTGATAAGGTTCTGAGACTCAAGTATTATTTGCACACCTAGCCTCTTCAGGCTCAAGACAAGTATTATTTACACACCTAGCCTCTTCAGGCTCAAGACAAGTATTATTTTCACATCTAGCCTCTTCAGGCTCACTCTGGTTTGTTTGAGAGATAGGGTTTGTAATAAATACAATTTCTCACAGGCAGATCTTCCACTAACACTCAGAGTGGTTTAAATGTAAGGCTCAGGAAAGTCTGCGTAATAACTTCAAAATGATTAAAGAATACAGAATAAAAGAATGAATAAATAAATGCTCAGAGTAATGGTGTTTTAATTCAATGTGTATTCTCTTGTTCTTCATCTTCAATGACTTCTGTATTTATGGTCTTCAAGCATTTAGGATCCGTTAGAGACATCCTCTCAGATATTGGCTTCAAGCAGAACTTCATTAAATGCAATAGAGTCGTTCTGGGAAGCCATTAATGCAATAGAGTCGTTCTGGGTAGTCATTAATGCAATAGAGTCGTTGGTTGTACTCTAACATGAAGGATCATGGCTTTGTTCATCGTGCTATAGCCATATCAGAGTTGTGTAGAGAGCTTTTTATACTTTACTGAGTACACTTCTCTTTTCGTGTAAGGACCAGAGGTACTAGGGAATAAAGCACGTTGGAAGCATTCTTTAACTGGTCTTTGGTTCTGATTATCCAAGGTTGCTTGAGAGAGTAACTTCTGACCTTTCTTGATAATCGTGAAACTGAGTAGGAGAGAAGGCTTCAAGTCTCTTTCTGGTTTTTGAACTAAGATTCTGATAATGCTTAAAGAATTCGTGTTCATAAGATGAGTGCTACCATCTTGAAAATAATCATGTCTATCTAGTCATTTGAGTTTTAATTTGGGCTAGTAGACGAGCTCCATATTAAGGACTTAGCAAGTCCAAAGACTAGTGGACGAGCGCTTCTGTCACCTTTAGTGGACGAGCACTTCTGTTACTCTAGTGGATGAACACTTCTGTTACTCTAGTGGACGAGTACTTCTATTACTCTAGTGGACGAGCACCCACTACAAGAATTTTCGCTATTTCCCAGGGCCTTTGGCCCTGGGAAATCCAAAAAATCCGTGGGAAAATACACATTTCCCACGGATGACCCACGGATCCAGATCCGTCGGTTTTCAGGTCGTCGGAAATCGTTCCCACGGTTACGCCCTGGGAAATTTCCCACGGTTACGCCCCTGGGAAATTTCCCACGGTATAATCCCTGGGAAACATTTCCCAAGGCTTTGACCCTGGGTAACATTTCCCACGGTTTTATCCCTGGGAAACATTTCCCAAGGCTTTGACCCTGGGAAACATTTCCCACGGCTTTAGCCCTGGGAAAACAAATCTATTTTTTTAAAAAAAAATTAGTTTATAGCTTAATAATTAAATTAATTATAGTTAAACTAAATAAATAAATAATTATGTTTTTTATATTGATGCATGAACAAAGAAATTATTATCATAATTCAAACCACTTAAATATAATTCAAACAATTTGTTCAACAAATAAAATTAAAACAAGCCATTTGCTCAACAAAAAAAAAGGGTAATCCATACCATAGTTGACATCATAAGTAAAAGAAAAACATAAATGCTTAAATCTTGGTGATTCAGGCTCCTGTCTGCTTGCCTTGCTGCAACTAAATAATTTTCTGCCACCTGAAAACACAAGCAACAGTGTAAAGGCTCCGTAATGGGTTCTCTTCATAAAATTCAAGTATGACCCTAGATAACTTAGTTAAGAAAATTGGTGCTTCCAAATAATAATGAAGGAATTGGAGCTTAAATCATTTTCTGTCAATGCTTGAACCTAGTTCCATATAACACTAACAATTACAAGATGATTGATGTGCATATCAAATGAGCAGAAACTGTTTAGTGAAACAACTCTAAGAATTGAATATTTGAATTAACACAATGTGGTACCGATACATAATAATGCTAGCAAAACAATCTCAGAGACATGTATCTTGGAAAAAATGTCCCCAGATGTTATAAAAGAAACATCAGTAGCAAGCTATTTGATAACTATAAGTATCTTATGTAAAGGCATATATATTCAGACATATAAATAAGTAGCAATCATTAGGGTGGGTTCAGTGAATAAATCAAAAAAATATTCCATGAATATGCAAATCTGACCAAGCAAGCATTGGCATTTTCTTGAAAAAATTCAAAGTGATATCTATGTAGTTAGGGCAAGAAAAACAGCATCAGTCATTTCCACCTGAATCAGGTTAGCTTTTGTAGTTAATATGGCAAAGGCAATAAAACCAAGCATCATTGTGCTAGCAAAAACTCTATGTTATGACTATCTCATTATTTTCTGGAAAAACGGATTGGGTATCATTTCCACTGCATTTACAGTGCAAACAAATAGAACCTGCAATGAGATTTCCAAATGCATGAATCATCGACATTAAAACATTCATGATATGCCTACATTGTCTTCACCGAACTGAATACAAATTATATGTCATTCAAGAATTGTCTAACTATCCAAACAACTAGATATAGATAGGCACATAACTTAAGTCCCTTTAACATGGCAACATAGAGAAAATAAACCAGAAACAAATGCTAACTCATCTATAACCTCAACATTCACGCTCAAGACTGTCAAATATATACCTTTGAAAGATCAATGGGAACATCAAGATAGTGGTAAGAAAATTAACATTCTCCTCTGGATCCAGAAGCTCTAACAAAGGACTTGCTGGATCACCAGTATGTCATCTACCCCAACTGCCAATTGAATAAAACAAATATGAATAATGCAACCATCCTTTTCATAGAAGATTCAGAAGATTAAAAACAATAGTAAATTAAATAAAACTTAATTCTTGCATTATATTTATTAGAGTTATACATATAAACACAGAATTGAACAGAAAATCAGGAAACAAAATTACCCAGCCGCAGATAAATTGAATCATCCAGCAATGTCTTACTTTGTGGATTTCATCAATCAAGACTAGAAGGTTGGCTGTTCCCACATTCTAAAGGCATTGTACCATCTTCTTCTACATAGCACCAATATAGGTTTGATGTCCTGTAAGATAAAATATTAATCATACAAAACACTACTACACATATTGCTATAAAACCAGTAATAATTCAACCTTGGCAAGGAATCAAAGAGACTTTAGCAACTTAGATTGCAGCCACATTAGCTAACCCTCCAATAGAAAATCGGAAGAACTCCTTGTGAAATTGAAAGACCAATACTTGTTTTTCCCACCACTGGAGGACCAGAAAGACAGATAATATTTCCTGCATATACAATTGTTCACCAAAATCTTAAATAAATTCAAAATTCTCGAGCCAACAGTAATAAGAATGAAGTTCCATTTACACAAACCTGTATTCTCCCCAAGGCATTGCAGCCAACCAGTTGAAGTAATTACGGGTGACAAACTAGCCTCCAACAGCGTTCGTTTTGTGAGCTCTTCATCTATAACTTGTGAAACATGATGCGGACAATTTTCTCTTTCTTTCTTTGGTTCAATCCTTTCGCTGAATTTACCGGAAAGAAAAATTAAAACATTCCTAAGACTCTGCATGTCACAATCAGAAAACTCTTTTAGAAAACTACTTATTTACAGAAAACAACTTGAAGAAGTCTACAAGACCACACTTCAAAATGCCAAATTAGATGATAATACATACCTATCCAAACGACAAATTGGACCAATACTAGCCTTGTAACGACAAATTGGCACAAGTATCACCAAGACCAGCCCAAACCTCCAATCAACACACTCACAAACCTTATCAATATATCAATCAGATTTTGCAAAGAATCACAGCAACACATTTCATAGGCAACCGATTAACAAACCCAAGGAGTAGAGAAAGAGGGAAAGAGAGAACTAGGGAGCTTACCTGGGCGGAGGAGGGAGGCGTGACCCGAGGAGGGGCCGCAGCCGACCAGAAAGGGGCGGAGGAGAGAGACGCAAAGGAGGAAGGGGGCGGCGCGGTTTGGGGCGCGAGTGGTGAGAAGGGACCGTGAATGAACATGGCAAGTAGCTAGGCTGGGTAAATACAAATTTCCCACGGCTCAGACAGTGGGAAACGCCGCCTCGTTTTGCGACGGTAACATCCGTGGGAAAGAGCTGCAATTTGTGACGGATGGAGCCGTGGGAAACGTCGTGTAGTTTTCACAAGGTCCAATCCGTGGGAAACTGTATCCTTTTCCCAGGGCCTAATCCGTGGGAAACACCGCAACCTTATAGTCACGACCTTATCTCTCGTAAACTAAGCGGGAATGTTTGGCGCCCCTTTTTCCCAGGGCCTAACCCGTGGGAAATCTAGCGAAGGGGTTTGCAAGGGGCTTAGCCGTGGGAAATGACAAAATTTCCCAGGGATTTATTTCCACTGGGTAAAAAGCCCCGGGAAATAGCTTAATTTCTTGTAGTGACCTCTGTTACTCTAGTGGACGAGCACCTCTGTTACTTTAGTGGACGAGAGTCTCAGTTACTCTGGTGGACGAGAGTCTCAGTTACTCTGGTGGACGAGCTCCATTTGCCACGTCATTGGACGGATACATTCTGACCTTAATGGACGAGCTCCATATGCCACGTCATTGGACGAGCCATTCTGACCTTAATGGACGTGCTGCAATTGCCACGTCATTGGACGAGCCATTCTGATCTTAATGGACAAGCTCCAATTGCCACGTCATTGGATGAGCCATTCTGATACCTTAATGGACGGGCTGTTCTGATACTTTATTGGACGCACTGTTCTGATACTTTGATGGACGCGCTCCAAATGCCACGTTAGTAGACGCTGGCTTTCAACACTTTGGTGGACGCAAGTTTCTATCTCTTGCATTCTGGACGAGCGCTGCAATCACTACAGTGTTAGACGTCTGCTTGTTTACACTTTGTTGGACGTCTCCATTTTTTACTTTGTTGGACGTCTGCTTGTTTACACTTTGTTGGACGTCTGTTTGTCATATTTAATCTGCACACTCGATAGACAGGTTAGCAACCAATATGAAGGTTAATTAAATCATTAACCAATGTTTAGTTCTCATCAAAACTTAGGGAAATGCACATCAGACATTTTAGAGACTTAACACAGACAAGTGGTTTTCTTGTACAAACCCGAGACCACCTATAGTCAAAACGAGTTTGCAGAAGTCAAAGAAATGATCCGTAACTAGATAGGGATAAAGACTGTGGCTTCTCCCTTCTTATTTGTCATGAACCGTGTGTGGAACAATTTAATAGATTGTCGGTTAGTATTTGATTTCTGGTTTAGAAATGTCCCTTTAACTTCTGATCATTCTATGTGTAATGTGATTTGGTTTATCTAATGAAATTTGTGTTTACGTTTGGAAAAAAAAAAGTTCTAACTCACTAGCTATTTCACGTATCCCGCTGGTCCTTAACATCCCTTGATTTCATCATCGAAAAATTTTACTTATCCTTATATATTTTTTATATTATTTTTTACTACATACTTAATCACTATTTATTTTTTATTTTTTGACCAATACTTAATCACTAAATTATTCATTGTATAATTTTGAATAATTGAAGGCAGTATAAAAAAATATGTAAAATAGAAACTACGTTTGCAATTCGAATGATATGCAGCATTGCTAGATATTTCCACTTACAGATATCCTTTCCCTATAACGTTATTCCATTGTTATTTGATCCAAGCCTCCAAACGTGGTTCTAAATTGCAGGTACATCAGAATATTGCAGGTGCCATTATCACCGTAATTGCATCACTCTATAAGAACTGTTATGATTCAATTACTAATAAGATGGCTTCACTTTCATTAAAAAAAAAAAAAAAATATCTCCATTCTCTCTACACACAGTCGCGTGCCATCATTAGAGGGGTGGTTTTGGGTCATTTTTTGCCTGAAATCACCCTTTTACTTTGTTTTTTTCCCCTTTTATCTAAATAAGTGGTTTTTCCACGTAGATCTGGTTTTTTTCGTGTTTTTCGTCATTTGTGTACGGCGGTATTGTTGTTCGTCGTCTTGATGAGGCGTTGTTTGATTTCTCGTCTTGGTGCGGTGTTCGTTTGCTTTAGATTGACAGATCTGCTTCGATCCATCACAGATTTAATCAAGAATTGGACGTCAATGTTACAATCTGGAGACATAGGTATTCCGGTGATTTTGATTTTGTCATTTTTGTAGGCATTTTGATTTTGTCGTGTTATGCTATTAACCTGGGTACTGTGAGTTTGTTCGCAGATTCATCTTTTTCAATTTTTAGCGATGTTGGATTGTGTTATTTTCGATGTATTTTACCTATTTAAATGAATGAATAACTTTTTAGTAAAAAAAAAAGTTTACTAATAAGATGGTGATGCAGCCGTAATTATTTTTACTGTTATATATTATATAAGCTTGGTTATTTGGTATTTTGTTGTTTCCTGGGGTGAAATATAGTAAATAAAATAAACACTAAGAATTAACGTGCTACAACAAAGTGTTGAGAAATTCAGAGATACTGATTATAAATCAAAGAGTAATGTTAAATTGATATATTTTTTAGACTTTTATACCATTGACATCATATAGTACTGTAGTTTGTTAGTGTTCTGGTGAATGTAGTCGAATTATCTGGTGAATGACACATATATTACATGGATACTTAAGCCAAGTATTGAACGCCTTTTAATTATCTAATGAATGTAGTTGATTTATTTGGTGAATTCCTTCAATTATCCGCTGAATGCCTTCAATTATGTGGTGAATGCCTATACTAAAACCAAGTTTTGGATGCCTTTGATTATCTGGTGAACGTAGTTCACTTATCTGGTGAATGCCTTCAATTAGCTGGTGAATGCCAATATTAAAACCAAGTTTTGGATGCCTTTGATTACCTGGTGAACGTAGTTCACTTATCTAGTGAATGCCTTTAATTAGCTGGTGAATGCCTATACTAAAATCAAGTTTTGATGCCTTAGATTATCTGGTGAATATAGTTCATTTATTACAATGTCAACAGTATAGATGTTTAAAAAATGTGTAAAGTTAGCATTACTCGACCCATTCGGGTCGGTCTAGTGGTATCTATGTGTTCAACCATAGTCATGACCTGAGTTCGAATCCCGTGTTCTAACTTTCGAATATTTTCAAGTGGTTTTTTGGATAAAAACTATTTTAATCAAAACAATGCACCCAATGGGATTCGAACCCCATACACGTTGACTAAGAACAGGAGTGCTGACCACTGGGCTGTCGCTAAACTTGTGCAATCCTTAACTTTTGTTAAATATTTAAAGTGTTTTAATTGCTGTTGTTATGGTTGACGGTTTGCATTATTAATTCCCTGTTAGAAGTAATTAAGGAAAATAAATCTTGTGTCAAAAAAAAAGGAAAATAAATATTAAAGCGTAAATGTATGTTGAATTACCCAGAAATTTTGATGCTTATATATGATGTGGGTTAATTAAAATTGTTTGTCATTAAACATTCATTAAATGCTTTAAGAGTTATTTATTTGAATAGAATAATTTTATAACCCTAGTTACTTTGAGTCTACTAGTATAGTTGACCAAATAACGGCAACTTATTCCCCTTATAGTTGAAATGAAAATTAGGATATAAGAAGAAATGGTAAAAGCCAGATATCCTGTGTTGGTCTAGCAAAATGATGTTAGGGAGAAGCCATGTTGAAGGTTTGTTATATGGTAAATAAGGTTCCAAACAAAGGAACAAGATAACCATATGAGCTCTGGAAAATAGAAAACTCATTCTTAAATTTTTCAAAGTTTGAGGTTGTAGGGCAATAGTAAAAGTTCTTGAACCAAAAGAAAGAAGTTAGGTGAAAGGGGAATTGAATGTGAGTATTCTCGGGCTATGCTAAAATTAGCAAAGCATATAGATTCATGGTTATGGAATCTAGTGACTCATCCTATTACAACAGTGATTGAGTCTGGGGATTTAATATTTCAAGGAAATAGGTTTAACTCAATTCCAAGCCACATGATAACGTTCATAGTGATGCACATAATCCGGAGAACAATGTATCTAATAAAGATAGTTTGGAGAGTTCATAACTTAGGAGAAGTCAGAGAGGTAGAAAAGAGAAAACATAGAGACCAAGCTTTTCATGTTCCTTATTGAAGGAACAAGAGAGTCCATAGACAGTTATGGACCAATCTATTATTATACAAAAAATGATCCATAGACATTTGAAGAGGCAATAAAGTCTCAAGTTGTCGTTTTCTGGGAGGAAGCTATACAAGAAGAAATGGACATAATAAATGGGGAATAAAATATGGAAATTAGTAGACCTCCCACATAGTTCCAAACCAATAGGTTGAAAGTGGATTTTCAAAGGAAAGCCAAGGTAGACGGAAGTTTAAGGTAAGACTAGTTGCTAAGGGATTTACACAAAAAGAGGGTATTTACTATTTTGATACATATGCACCTATGACCAGAATTGCTTCAATTAGAGTGCTATTGACACTTGGATCCATCTATAAGTTTGTTATCCGTCAATTGGATGTGAAAATGCCATTCCTAAATGGGGAATTAGATGAAGAGGTTTATATGACACAACTGAAGAGTTTGTGGTAAATAATCAGGAAAAGAAATGTGTAAATTGAATGAGTTATTATGTGGAGTAGAACAAGCTCCTAAGCAAAAGGTTTAAAAGTTTGATCAAATTGTGCTAGCTAATGGATATAAAATAAATGAATCTGACAGGTATATTTATAGTAAATTCCATAATGGAAAAGGTGACATGATTTGTTTATTTATTGATGATATGTTAATATTTGATACTGATCTAGATGAGGTAGGAAAACTAAGAGTTTCTTATCTAGAAATTTTGATATGAAAGATTTAGGAGTAGCTTATGTGATTTTAGAAGTTAGACTAATAAGAGATGGTGAGAATATAGGTTTACCCCAATCTCACTATATAAAAAAAATATTAAAGAAGTTTAATCACTTTGATTGTCAACCTGTCACTACTCCCTTTGATCATAATACAAATCTAGTACCAAATAAAGGTAGTCTAGTAGCACAACTTGAATACTCAAAAGTAGTTGGATATTTATTGTATGTCATGACATGTACCCGGCCAAACATTGCATATGTTATAAGAGACCAAGTAGGTATACAAATAATCCAAGAAAAGACTATTGGCATGTTGTCCAAGAGTATTGAAATACTTGTGGGGGGCAATGAACTATAGTATAAACTACAATGGTTATCCTTCAGAATCAGAAGGATACACGGATGTCAATTAGGTGAATTATATAGAAAACGTACCATGCTTTAACAAGCAGTTGAGTCTTCACAATTGGTGGGGGTGTTATTTCTTGGGGTTTCAAAAAATAAGACGACATTACCGGTTCCACCATGGCTGCAAAAAATTATAGCATTGGCAGCAGTTAACAAAGAGATCGAATGACTTAGAAATTTGTTGTATGGAATACCAATTTTAATGGATCCAGTATCCATACAATGTGATAGTAAGTCAACACTATCAAAGGAATATAGCCAGGTTTATAATGGAAAGTCCAGGAACATTAGGCTAAGACATAGTTATGTCGAGGAACTAATTGCAAATATTAATCCAAGGTTTTTATAAGACGGAAAGAAATCTTGCATCATTTAACGAAAGGACTGACAAGTGATATGATGTGGAAAGACATCATTAGGGATGGGAATCAAACCCATATCTACATAATCACTAATGGTGGAAACCCAACTCACTTGAGTAGCATCAAGTCTTGAGTTCAATGTGGCCAAAGTACACTATGAGAGTGATTGAAAGTATTTGACGAATAGATACATCCCAATGTTTAAAAGTACTTGGATACCATAAGGACAAAAGGAAAATGGTGAGATTTTGCTCTTAATGGACCTATAACATATATGTGCTGAGGTGCCCAACTTATAGGGGTGCTTTTGGTAAAGTCCACCTATATGAGAGTGAAGTGGGGCCACTTCTTAGAGTTGGGTTTGACTATGTAAGCTCTCATGAAAAGGATACACGACACAAGGCCTTACCAAATGTGTCACACCACCACATCGTTCAATAGTACCGAGATTTCATGTGTAAGTCATGAACACTTATTCTAATGAATATTTGGTTCAAAACTTGTCTACCACTTTATTCGGGGATGAGTGCAACCCTGGCTTACTAAACAAAGGTTCAAATCCCCAAGATACCTTTGTCTAAAAGCATGCGATTTTCGGAATAACAGGATTTGAGTTTATTTTGAAAATGATGGGGGATTGTTAGGGATTTCCAAAATAATGGAAGTCCAAGACACCAAGTTGGAAATAGGTTGAAGGATACCAATAGGTGTGTCTCTTCATGGCTTTCAAATCTTTCCTAATAGGTATGTTTTTTCATGGTTAAATGTATTCATTCATCAAATGTACATTCATGAAAGGTTGCAATCATTCTTTCAAATACATAAAAGGTTATTTCATTCACCAAGAGGCATAAGTTGGTCTATAAATAGAACCACTTGTGCATGCAGAATGATGTCTGAAAATTAGCTAAACTTCTGCGAGCCAAATCACTTCCTTTCTTCCCTTGATACGCAGAGAGAATTAAGAAAACTATTATTTTGTAAAATGTCATTGACAATAGGCTTGGTTTAGGGTATGCAAACCAAACCAAGGTTCTCCATTGTATCCTGAAAGGGATTCGCCGGTTATACCTGTTGCATCCAATCTACGATGAGAGATTGATGTGGACGAATCGAACCTAAAGCCTAGTGTTCTTACACGTCTTGGAGGAGGGTGCGCATGTCACTTGTTCTTTTCTTCTTTGTTGCAGACCATACCCCATTTTCTAACAGATTTGAGTTCTAAACACGTCCTAGAAGGCCCTAATACATGGCTTTCTTGTAGAATAATCCACGGCACTCAGAAGACATATGATATAAGCATTTACCCCATTAAATTCTAGCAGTAGTTTTATTCATCTCATTACTTCAATATTACACAAATAGAAATATAGAACTGTGTTTCATATGATACTTCAAACATCAAGCCGCTGGCGACTGCGTAATTTCACCCATGATGTCTAGTGCCAGGCAGGGCTGATCAGTAGGCACCTGCACCAGAAAGCAACCAAATAAATTACTGGGACCAAATAAGAAAACATACACATATCTTTTTTTTTTAGGAGATAGACTCATTGAGTGTGAATCTTATAAGTCGAACATTGACATGAACTTAAGTGTAGGGATAATATAGTTATTGAAGAATGCTAACCAATATCCTAAGGTCATTGGTTAAGGATCTAAAAATAGAAATTTGGCATTGAGACTTACTGTATTCTATATTTTGAAGGACAAACTAACTTTTCCAATGAACTTTGGTTTTTTTGGGTTTCCTTAACTAATGTTCTTAGAGCACTGATTAGTATGACCCAATATGGATGTTAATTAATAGTATTTATGCATTGAGAACGAATTCATAGTTATTGAGATGATGGTTGGTATTGACTATTGACTTACAAAATGGCCAGCTCCAAGGATCCAATAGAAGTATAAATTTTTGTGCGACTTGTAAAAGCCTTTGGTCGATTTGTCACTTCCACAGTAGAGGGGAGTTCTATCCTTCCCCAAGAAATTTGGAAGTCCTTCCCATCTACACAATGAAGAGGGGGAAAAAAAGGTAATTGACACTGATGTTTGCTTTCACCAATCTTGAAGGGTTGAATAAATAGGAGAGAGTTGCTTACTTGAGTTTCTTAACCCAAGCTTCAGTCCCCTTGGTTGCACATATGAGATCAAGCTATAAAAAAAATCATCTTATTAAACGAAAAATTGAAAACTAGATGGTCAAATCAAGTTGCAGAGCAATTTGCACATCCATTTGCTGCCTTTGTCAATTTGCTTAAATTGACAATACTTAGAACCCAGATAACATGTATATGAAGTGTCCAAATCAAAAGTCTATTGCCATCAATTTCATAGTGACTAATGGTGAAAGTGTTGTGGAATGGGACACTTACTTGTCCGCTGTAAACAGTCACATTGACCCCAAGAGCCAGCAGCTCATCAACCTGAGGGAAATATACAAGTGACGTCAAATTACAAATATTCCATTAAATAAATAAATAATAAATTGCGTATTTTCAGAAAACCCAATAGCAGATTGTTTAGAAGAAGCATTTTAATTAAGCCAAAATTGACTCTAAAGACGTGAATTTGATAGAGTTAAATTGAAGCTAGAAACCAAAATTCTCACTTTGTTCTATCCTTTTTATTATCTTCTTACCTCGGCAATTCTTGGCTTCATGAAATCACCTAAAAGATTTTCAAAAACATCCAAGGACTGCGCTACATATCTGTCAGCACGCACATAGCAGTGTGATCACATATTTGAATTTAAGTCTGCTTACACTTCCATTTTTTTTTTCAATTCAAAGAATTATAGACTTACTTAACATTCTCTGGAATGATCTTTAACTTCTTCTTTATGACACCGTTTAATAACCAGTCAAGATCATCTTCCTGACCACCAAGAGATGATCTTAACATTGAAGAGAGATACTTGGAATACCGCATCATTGAAACCTCTCTGTATAATCCTAGCTCCATTTCAGATAAGGTTTCTGAATCACTTTCTGAATCTTTCAGAATATTATAGAAATCCTGGAACACTCAAAAATAAGATTTTTTAGGAGCTGTGGCACAAAACTTCAGTGCAATTTGGGTTGTAAAGAGATCTTATTTAATTTATTAAAAAGGAGATGAATGAAAATTATAGTACCACACTGTTGCTGTTATCGCTGATCACGTTCTCAAGTTCACCCCATGAGTCAGTTGCATTAACAAATTCACCAGCCTCCAGTTGCTGCTTGATCTTCTCAGCTACACTGTTCTCTTGAATGTGTTTGTCAGATAACATAGAAATTGGACATCGTAATCCAATACAATGATATTGTCACCATAAATTTCATCAATTTTGTGTGTGTGAGAGAGAGAGCCTTAGCACAATGACATTGTTGCCGAGCGTGGGTTTGAGTTGTGAAATCAGCCTCTTGCAAATGCAAGATAAGGCTGCCTGCTATAGACTCGCTTAATGGGTCTGACCCTTTCGGGAATTTTGTAGTACCAAGTTGCCCATTTTATGTTTAGTTTTATATTTCATCAGATGGAAAATAGATTTACCTGTTAGCTTTTTGAAGTCCATTGTCATCAAGTCTTGAGACGTCTTTAAGCAGAGGACCCCACGAAAACT
The DNA here is from genome assembly GCA_030762895.1 of Sophora flavescens. Lineage (NCBI taxonomy): Eukaryota > Viridiplantae > Streptophyta > Magnoliopsida > Fabales > Fabaceae > Sophora > Sophora flavescens. The sequence goes on along the minus strand of CM061066.1, from coordinate 166,736,091 downwards.
GCAATGCCGGATAGAACATGAAAAATGTGAAAGTTGAAGTATTGAACTACATGAACTGGTGGCTTGAACAACTCTTGTACTTACCACAAAATCTATTGGGGAGATCCAGGTGTCTCCTAATATCACACCTAAATAAGAGAAAAGATGCACAATATCATACAATTCTTGCAGTTCTTAATATATTCACTCAAATTGATCCTTCAAACATACACGGAACAAGAAGTTGGCGGACACGAATTTGGTCCTTCAAAGTGTAAAATAAGCATCAATTTAAGGACTAGATTGATTTAAAAAAAACATTAAGGTACCAAATTGATATCCAAAATCTTTGAAGTACCAACTTATATCCCATGTATTTCTTGGGGACCAAATTGAATGTCAACTCAAATGGATCCATTTTTTCTGATGACGAAGAAATTAACAAATTAACCTAATTCATAAATGAGAAATTGTTTTCAATCATCCTAATATGGAATCTGACAGACATTTCAAGAAGGGAATACCTCCAAGTTTACTCTTAAGTTTCCCATGTTGAATAGATCTGAGAGCTGATAATCCAAGTTTAACAGCAAATTTGCCACCATAAGACTCTGCCACAATGAACAGAGGACTCTTTTGGAGTCTCTCATTATTGTTGAATAGCTCAACCAACAATGTAGTCAAGTCACTGGTTGCCTCATCATCTGATTTGACATACAGTGTAGAGTCCTCCACATAACTGTACCCAGTTCCAACTGGATTGTCCTATATAATATAGAATCATTAACATTGAATGATAAGTGATGACAATCACAGTGAAAGGAACCAAAGAACGCAAAATTAAATAAGCACTGTAGTCAACTGCTTTTAGAAAAATAGATCAGATTAATGAGTTACCACAAACAAGAGATCAGCTTTTCTCAGCCACGTGAAATTCCTTGGCTTCAAATTGATATCCAAAGGGCCAATCTCTCCAAAATTTCCAAACCCAATTCCTGAAGAACCCTGTTCAATGTTTTGAATACCAGAAAGAGAAACTCAGGGTTTTTCTTGTTCAAATCATACCCCAATTTGAGCTTGCATTTGTTTGGCCTTAAAAAACTTAGAATGTAGTAATTACAGTGTTAAGTAAGCAATTACTCAGATGGGATGTAGTATAATTCATTATTAGATTTAAAGCTTGCTATTAGTTCAACAAACTTCAAGATAATCTGATAATGGAATCAATGTAATTTACTCTGAAATCTGAATAATATACTTACGGGTCCTCCCTGCAACCAAAGAATGATTGGCCATGGCTTTGAGGGATTCTCTACTCTGTAGGGACTTCTGTAAAGCCACCAGAACAAGTGGGCTTCTGTGATAACAAAATCCAAAGTAAAAGGTAATGTAAGCAGCATGTAACTATTTTTTCACCCCATAATTCTTTTCCACACATTCAAAAGATGCCAAAAAAAAATTAAGGGTGAGTCTGTATAAACAGTTTAATTAAGCATTTATTTAATTTTTTTTTTTTTATCAAATCATAAACTTATCAAACAAACTTACTGAAATAAGCTAAAAAAAATGACAAAAATATTATATACTATTTTCGTGCACAAGTTTATTTTCCTGAGCTATTTTTATAAGATTAAATAAGTTTTTTATAAGTTATTTCAAACACATCTTAACGATGCATGCTAAACCGCTTAACTAAGAACTTATTCAATAAACTATTTTTAAATAAACTAATAACAACTTATTGTCGTAAGTTCAAATAAACTCTTTTAAGCTCTATCAAACACATTCTAAGTGAATCACTTGTTATTGAAGATAACATATACAACACCACTATGGAAATTACAGGATTATAATTAATGCATTTTGGCTTACTTGGTCTGACTTCTACATATCCCCATTCCTCTGATCCGTCTTCATTCCTTAAAGCTGTTACCGTTCCTCCATGAAGTAGTAGAGCGAGGAATACAAGAGTGGCCACAAAAGGATAAAGCTTCAACATTTTAACAAAGGAAGCAAGAAGTGGGAGTGGGAGTGGGAGTGGGTAAGCAGCAGCAAAGGAAATGAATATTTATTTATACTGGATTGGTGAGTGAAGTTATGAAGGGTAGCTGAGGTCCAACGCAGCAAGGAAAATGTCAAAGCATTTGGTATGACGTGGAATGTGCTCGTAAAGTCACGAGTAGAAAAAGGTCCCCTCGTTTCTTTCTCGGATAAGCTTCGGCACTGTTCATTAATGGCACGAGGAGCACGAGTCCGTTGTTTTTATTTATTTTTTTATGAGAAGGGGCTAAGAGCCCAAAAACAATACAACAAAACTAAGGCTGCGTTTCATTTATAAAGATACATTGATTGGACGGTATAAAATTTTTTATCCTCTATTTGATTTGAAAAGTGGTCAAGGGATATGATAAAGAAGAGGGTGAGAGACGGAATAACCCAAAAATTTTGTTCCTACCATGAGACAACTTTTTATCTCGTGAATGATTACCAAAAAAAACAAAATTATTCTTACCTCTCTTCTTTCTATCAACTCTCTCTTCTCTCTCTTTCTCCTCTCTCTAATATATAAAGTATTATTATGATAGTAATAATATATTAACACATATACTATATATTGTAAATATATTATATATTGACTAATACTTACATATATTAATAATATTATATTAATATATAATAATATATATTATAAAGGGTATCATAGTAAAATTAATATTATTTTACTTGTGTTGTTCATTAACTATCAAACGATCTACATTACAAAAAGTTGTCATGTGACTCAAAGGATTGTGTTGTGTTGTCATGCTTGTCTGTGTTCTCCAGTGCATTAATGTGTATCAAATTGTTTATATTCACACCTCTCTTTTATCAAATTTTTTTCCTTTACCAATTTTATCCCTACTCTAGTAAACCTTAATTTCATTCCCACCTCCTTCTCCTACCTTCGTTCCCTCTGTTTCTCTGGTTACATTTTCTGACCCCTACCCACCATCACACCTACACCTTCACCTCCTTCTACCGCCACACTTTTCCGGGCAACCACCACGCGAGGACAGCAACGAGGAGGAAGAGCCATCAGTGAGGAAGCAGACGAGGTGAATCAGGCACGACGAAGCGAACGACAGCGAGGAGAGACCACCACACAAGGATAGCGGCGAGGAGGGAGAGTCATCGGCGAGGAACCAACGAGCGAGGAGGTGAAACCGACGATGACGAGGCGAGCGGCGAACGACAGCAACATTCAGGTGCTTTTTTTTTAAGTTTTCCAAAAAACAATTTCCGTAAGTATCCAATTAACTGATACTTACAGAAATTGTATTTTCCATAAGTATTAACGGAAATTGTATTTTCCATAAGTATTAAAATTAATACTTACGGAAAATACAATTTCTGTAAGTTTCAGTTAATTGGATACTTATGGAAATTGTTTTACGGAACATGTTTTTTCTTAAACTTTTATTTAAATGTGCATTTAACCAAAAAGTTTAATTAATTATAATTGTAAATTATATTACCATTATCATTGATATTAATTAGTTTTTAAATTACAAATAAAAGTAATCATAATTAAAAAAATATTTTTCTTTTATTTATATTATTAATAAAATATTGAGATGTTATTAGCTATTGTTGTTTGATTTATTGATTTAGGTATATAATTAACTGTTGTTTATGAAAATATTTTTATTTTATTTTATAATATAATTATGTGTTTGTGCCATTAAACATATATAAAATAATTAGAGTGAATAATTGCATATACTTAGTGTGAATAAATACTGAATTTAAATTTATTTATTATACTTGGTGTGCTTATTTGATATGTTTGTAGATATGGCAAGGACTACATGGCGTCGTCCTCCACGAAGACCAATATCTCCTGATTAAATACCACTCATAGCTGGAGGTGAACGTGTACCGCCGACAACTTCGGAGCGTAGGCGGCGTGTTGTTGCAGCTACACCTGAGGTTCAGGACCAGGAGGTTGAGGAGGAGCATGAGGGGGTTGAGGAGGAGCAGCATCAGGAGATCCGTGTACCTGATGTTGCTGCAGCAGGAGATGCATCTATGAGGCCTTTCCTTGGTGGCCCCGAGGACACGTCAGTCCTCACGGGATTCGAGAACCACATTGCTAGGCGAGTATGGCACGAAGAGGTAATTAACTGTCTGTGGTTTGATATTTATTAAATGTAAAAATATTGTATGCCAATGAACTTAACAAAGCTATGATGGATGCAGGATCGAAAAAAGTTGAAGGTGGTAATCGGTGGACAGAAGTTACGCCATTGCAACAGTCCACACAGGGAGATAGAGCTGAGAGTGCGAGCATCTAAACCGGAGCCACTTTTGCAGTCGTGCTAATTGAAGGTGGACAAGGGCATTTTGTCTGCATTTGTTGAGAGGTGGCATATGGAGACCGACAGCTTCACCTCCCAGTCGGTGAGATGACCATCACGTTGGATGATGTGCCATCGTTACTTCATATGCCTATTATTGGATCCTTATGGAACCATCCTGGATGGAGCAGAGACACGACTGCAGCACAGCTGACGTTGTTGTTGGACGTGCCACTCCCTAATGCCATCGCAGAGATTGAGCTTGCTAGGGGTCCATGAGTTCACTTGTCATGACTGTGAGATGTTTATCAAGATCGTTGTTAGGAGCAGCAATGGGATATGGCAGCCAGGGCATTTTTGCTGCACTTGGTCGGTTGCACCATCTTTGCCGACAAGAATGCGATGACCGTGGATGCTTTATACATAGATATATTCAGCAACCTGCCGAGTTGTGGTGATTTTGCTTGGGGTGTAGCTGCACTAACATACTTGTATGAGCATCTACATCACGGCAGCTACTATGAGACGTGACAACTAGGAGGCTATATGACCCTTCTACAGGTACAATACCAACTAAAGTTGTGTTTTTTTATTATTTAATGTAAACAAATAAAACTTACTTCATTAACCTTGTTATTACAGACATGAATATTCGAGCACTTTTATGGTATGGGATTCTGACACCCGAACGAGCATTACAGTGAGGATCTTCCTTGAGCCATGCACTGCACCTAGGGGTGGGAATAGGCCAGGCCAGGCTAGGCTTTGCTTAAATAGGTCTGGCCTGCGACACCCTACTCTAGGGTCATCACACTTATACCAAAGAACGGAAATCAAATTATTAATTGCTGGTTACTTTCGAAAGATATATTTATAAGAGACTTTTTCTTTATGAAAATAGTGCTATTTTTTTTTTTCTTAAAACATAGAATCATTGCAAACATACACAACATATATATATATATATATATATATATATATATATATATATATATATATACACATCACCTTCTTACATACACGAAACCTATAATAGGAGATAACAAAAGAGCCCTCATCAGTCTAGGCTATTCTCCATCAAACTAAGCAAAGAAAATAAAGACATACATTTCAGCAACAAGTAGTTCAGAACCATATTCAAAAACTTATGGTTCTCAGAAGCCAGATTAAAAATTGTTAAGGCTCACTACCCCAGAACTATACCTATAGCTGGTCAAGCTACTAAAACCCATTGGAAAGATCCTAATGATCAATCCCGCCTACAACTGACGATTCTGTCGATGATGCCTCCGCTACCGCTGTATCATCACAAGAATCCTCATCATCAACCGCAGGAGGTTGAAACTCAAGATCGTCCTCAATGTATTCCTCCGGATCTTCCTCCCCCTCATCTAGCTCCACTTCAGCAGGAGGTTCCTCAGGTCCTAAGATCTGAAGAGGATGTGATTGAGGTAATGGATCCATCAATCCGTGCTCTTCCAAGTACTGCAGGTATAGCCAGACTGGAGGTAGAGATACCTCGACCGTCTCCATGACATTAATTCTCTGTTGTGGTCCTTCCTCTATCGTGCCGATAACTTCTCTACTCGGGCCATGGTAAGTGGCGCCGAGTGCCCCAAGATTAATCTCCCAGGCACCACCGTACTGTGCACGATCAAATATGATCGTTCGAACCCTCGATTGTACCAAAGGTATATCCGGGTCCATCTGAATATGTAAGAGTGAGAAACCAATACATGGATCTTACTCAATAACTACATACTAGCCACCACATAAACACATCAGCATTTACCAAATACAAACATTTATAAACAAACAGTTTATCAGTGGGTTCAACACCCCAAACATCATCGATTTGAAAATTATGCATGACACTTCATATTCATCATCTAATTTTCGTCCTAATCTCATGAGATATCCCAACACATAATGAGTTGATCAGACTCCTGAGCCACACAGGCTAACTTGGCACGCAGCCACTAGGCACGCAGCCTCTTCCCATCCACACAGGCACACAAGGCCAGACACGCAGCCAAACACATTGCTAATGTCCACACTCAGGGCACCAATAGCAAGTAAGATGGGGTCTTCATGTCCTCACTAGGCACATGAGAAAAATGCAATCATAATTACCTTTCGACGCTGGTAATTAATGCATCAAACCTCAAACCGCAGGCACGTCTGCCAAATGCATGCAAAAATACTTTTGTTTCGTTCTTTTCGTTGTGTTCAATCTTTCTTTGCCGAAGCTCAAAATGGCTTATGAATCACATAGTTTTAAAACACCGTTAAAACATTTATCACAACACAGGACCTCACTGTCCGAGTGCTCGATCACGACACCTCTCGATCGGTGCACCGGTCTTAGGTTCGTGGTACTAGAAAACATCTTCAATGTTTCAACACGGTATACCTCACGTATACGGTACAGGCCCTCAAAGTCCAAATGACCTCGAGTCCATCACAACACAGAACCTTAGTACCCCGACGTCTCGGTTACTAAGTTCCACACCACTTTCATCACTGTTGCATTAACTTTTGATCTTTCGGAAATTCTTTTCCAAATTGGAAATTCTTTAATAAAAATCCTTAAATAAGAAAACTTAGTTTTTCACAAACCAATGAGTCACTTGAGGTTTACTTTCTTCAAAATATGCACTGCTGTTTCAAAAATACTTGCCGTCTACACTTTTCCAAATTGCCGTCAAATATTATTTTTAAGGCCTTTTAAGCCAAAACTTAACTTTTTTCACTTTATTAATTTTCTAAAATCATGATTAATTTATTTTCACCAATTAATTTCATAAAAGAATATTTTGTAATATTCCGGAATTTCTTACGTAAAAATTAGCAGTGGTAAAATATTTTCACGGTTTCGCGCTCATTGTGACTCATAATTCACTTTTTCAGAAATAAATTATTAAAATAATAATATTTTTCAAAACTCCTTATTTTTCTCAAAATAAATTCCTTTAATATTATATATCAATATTTTTCCGTTAAAACATTGAATATAATTTGCGAAGCTTCTTAAAGCTTTTATCCGATTAACTTAATTGTGCACTGACCACTGTCAGGCTTCTCACACATCAACCAACAGTTATATCACGGATATTTCCCGGCGAGATCATGCACCACAGTAACATATTATAATTACAGATAAACAATTAAACGCAACTAAAACCACACAGATACAAATAACACAACATTAAACAACTTAAATAAATACTAATAAACAAATAATTACAAACAAACACGGGATAGCATATAGCCATCGAATAAATCCTCAGGTGTTCCCCTCTGACCTCTTGAAGACTTTCTTGTGAAATTAGTGATTCCTTCGGAAGTTCGGATACCACTTAACGTCATACTCACTTAACCTTCAACCATTACAAAATACTAATTTAGGGATTGGAAACAAGTATTCTAGCCCAATTCACTTGAAAAAAACTTAGAAGCATCTCAAAATACTAAGATAAATCCTCTATCGGCTCTTAGAAACTCCAAAATCCCCTTCGTCGTCTACCCGATTACGTGTTCCACCCTAAAACGTAAATAATTTTATTTTTTTATGAAAAAAATTCTAAAAATACAGAATTGTAGAAAATAAAATACTAAACTTAATTCTTTCGTTCACGAATTAAAATTAGGTCTTTTGAGCAGTATTATTATACTGTCAATGGAATTCATGGTAGAGTTTCGCTTTGAGTTTCCAACCTAAATTTTAATCGTAGCTTCCTACATTCAAGTAGGATTAAGTGGTAAACTCTATTTATTTAAAATAATTTTCTAAAACTAAAATAAATTATAAACATATTTATATGTATTACTGTTATTTAAAACAGTAAAATACTAGGTGTTACATTACTACCCTACTAAAAAAAAATCGTCCTCGAAATTACGTACCTGTAAATAGATCAGGATACTGTAACACCATTTTGTCTTCTACTTCCCACGTTGCTTCTCCAGTCACGTCATCCCAAATAACTTTGACCAACGAGATTTGTTTACCTCTGAGCTGCTTAGTCATCTTATCCGCGATTCGTACAGGTAAAGTCTCATAAGACAAGTTTTCTTTTAGTTGTACTAGATCAGGTTCAATTACGTGAGATGGATCAGGAATATACTTCCTTAATTGTGAAACATGAAAAACATCATGAAGATTGGATAGAAAAGGCGGTAAAGAAATTTTATAAGCTACGGGACCTACCCGACGAAGAATTTGGTAAGGTCCAATGAATTTAGGAGCGAGTTTCCTGGATTTAATTACCCTACCAACCCCAGTCGTTAGCGTGACTCTCAAAAACACATGCTCACCTTCCTCAAACTCAAGAGGTCGTCGTCTCTTGTTAGCATAACTTTTCTGTCGACTCTGAGTTGTCCGCATTTTCTCTTGGATCATTTTCACCTTTTCCGTCGTTTGTTGCATGATATCTGGTCCAACCATGAAACTTGCACCATCCTGGTACCAACATAAAGGCGTTTTGCACCGTCGACCACACAACGCTTCATAGGGTGCCATTCCTATGCTCGAGTGAAAACTGTTATTGTAAGTGAATTCTATCGATGATAGATATTCATCCCAGCTTCCAAGCATTTTCCAAAGACACAGGCTCTCAATAAATCTTCAAGAGACTGAATAGTCCTCTCCGATTGTCCATCCGTTTGAGGATGATACGCAGAACTCAATCTAAGTTTCATTCCCAACGACTCTTGTAGACTTTGCCAAAATCTTGATGTAAATCTCGGATCACGATCTGAAACAATACTCAAAGGCACTCCATGTAATCTAACAATTTCATCGATGTACAACTGGGTTAGTCTCTCCAATGACTATTTCACATTAACTGGTAAAAAGTGGGCTGACTTTGTCACTCGATCAACTATTGCCCAAATAGAGTCATACCCTTTCCGAGTCTTTCGCAAACCTGATACAAAATCCATCGCAATATCATCCCATTTCCATTCTCGAATGTCTAAGGATTGTAGCATTCCTGCAGGTCTTTGATGTTCTACTTTAACCTTTTGGCAAGTTAAACACGCAGCTACAAATTCCATTACATCTTTCTTCATGCTATGCCACCAGTACAATTTCTTTAAATCCTGGTACATCTTAGTTGCTCTGGGATGCAAACTCAACTTACTCCTATGAGCTTATTCAAGAATCAACTTCCTCATTTCAACATCATTTGGTACACAAATCCTTTCACCAAACCTTAAGATTCCATCATTTCCTTCTTTAAATTCCTACACAGCTCCCTGCCACACTAATTCTCTTTCTCCTTGTAGGCACTGATCACCTTCTTGTTTTTCCTTAATTTGTTCCATTAGTCCACTTGAAACGGTAATCATACCTAAACACAATTTTCCTGGAAATGTCTTAATAGTCAATCGCATATCTTGGAATTGTTCCAACAAATGTTGCTCTTTAACCATCATTACTGATATATGCATTGATTTCCTACTCAAAGCGTCTGCTACAACATTTGCTTTTCCAGGATGATACTGTAGTTGGAAATCATAATCCTTTAGAAGTTCCAACCAACGCCTCTGTCTCATATTCAGCTCCTTCTGATCAAACAGGTATTTCAAACTTTTATGGTCACTGAAAACATTAAAAGTTGCTCCATACAAATAATGTCTCCAGATTTTTAAAGCAAATACCACGGCTGCTAGCTCCAAATCATGTGTAGGATAATTCCTTTCATGAATCTTCAATTGCCTTGAAGCATATGCCACGACTTTCCGGTCTTTCATCAATACACATCCTAACCCTTGATGTGAAGCGTCACAATAAACCTCAAAAGGTTCATGAGGATCAGGTAGTATCAATACCGGTGAAGTAGTCAACCTTCGCTTTAACTCTTGAAAACTTTCTTCACAGGCTTCAGTCCATACAAACGCTTGCTCCTTTCGAGTTAATTGGGTAAGGGGTCCTACTATTTTAAAAAATCCTTCAATGAATCTTCTATAGTATCCCGCTAAACCCACAAAACTACAAATCTCGATCACCGTCTTAGGCCTTTCACATTGCAAAACAGTCTCAACTTTCGACGGATCAACAGCAATTCCTTCACTGGAAACTATGTGTCCTAAGAATTGAACTTGGTCTAACCAAAATTCACACTTTTCAGGTTTCGCGTAAAGTTGTTTCTCCTTTAAAATTTGGAGAACCACACTGAGATGTTCAGCATGTTTTTCTTTACTGGGAGAATAGATTAGAATATCGTCGATGAAAACAACGATAAACTGATCTAAATAAGGACGAAAAATCCTATTCATGTAATCCATGAATATCGCAAGAGCATTCGTAACTCCGAACGGCATCACAAGGTACTCGTAATGTCCGTAAAGTGTCCTAAACGTTGTCTTAAGAACGTCCTCCGCCTTCACGTGAATCTGATGATAACCCGAACGTAAGTCTATCTTTGAGAAAACAGCTGCTCCACGTAACTGATCCATTAAATCATCTATCATTGGAAGTGGATACTTATTCTTAATCGTCAATTTATTCAACTGACGAAAATCTACGCATAAACGAGAAGTTTCGTCTTTCTTCTTCACTAATAGAACTGGAGCTCTCCAAGGCGATACACTAGGTCTAATGAATTCCTTCCGCATCAATTCCACTAATTGTCCTTTTAATTCCTCAAGTTCTGATGGCGACATTCGATATGGTGCTATGGATATTGGTCCAGTGCCTGGAACCAGATCAATCGCAAACTCAATTTCCCGAACAGGTGGTAATCCAGGTACATTTTCAGGAAAAACTTCCATAAACTCATTGACAACGGGTATACACTGCAAGTCTAACTCACTCTCAACGTCTAAGGAAAATAATAGCATGTATCATTGCGCTCCCTCTTTTAAAGAAGCTTTTACTTGATTAGCAGTTAACAATCCAAAAATCTCATCCGTAGGAAAAACTAGGGTTTTACGAGCACAGTCAATCAAGATATGGTTAGAAGACAACCAATCCATGCCTAAAATTACATCTAACTGTATTAAAGGCAAGCAGATCAGGTTAACAAGAAAATGTTTATCCTGAATAATGATAGGACAATTCAAACAAACAGAAGTGACTACCACTGGCTTAGCAGTAGGGGTTGAAACAATAAGATCACACAACAAGGAAGAAACGGGCAATTTCAACAGTTTCACACAATCCATCGAGATAAAAGAATGCGTTACACCTGAATCAAATAGTACAGCTAAAAGATTATCGTTTATGTCGCACTTACCCTGTATGAGATCGTCAGAATTTGAAGCTTCAGTCCCACTCATCGTATAAACTCTTCCTTTGGCTGTCGGTTTATTTGCTCCGACGTGATTGACAAACCGACTCCCGCTTTGGTACCTTACAGTCCTTCGCCATGTGTCCCAATTGATTACAATTATAACATCTTACTTCCCTCCTGGGGCAAACATTTGACATGTGTCCCGGATTTCCACAGCTAAAGCATCTCCTAATCTGTCCTTGATTCTGATTTCTTTGACCTCCACTCCCTGATGCAGTAAAATTCGAACGGTTTTGTTGTCAATTCTGATTATTTCCTTGTTGACGGAAATAAGGCTTCCTCTGATTCTGTTTTCCCTTCCAATTCTGATTCTGGTTCTTGAAGTGTGAAGGTCCACCAACATTCCCTCTATTATCCTTTCCCTTCCTCATTTGCTCGATCTTTCGACTCATTTCCACTAGAGCTTGAAAATTACGAAGTTGCAAAGGTAAAACTGACTCCTTAATCTCAAATCGCAGTCCTGGTTCAAATCTTTCACACTTCCAGCTTTCATTCGGTTGAGCTTGAAAAAAAGGGAAGTATTTAGCCAGCGATTCAAACTTCGCCGCATACTCCCCTACAGATAACTCTCTCTGTTGTAACACCAGAAATTGTCGTTCTCTCTCGATCCTTATGCTCTCTGGAAAATATTGGTCCATGAACGCAGTTCGAAAAACATCCCAAGTAATGTCTTGATGCTCAGCCTCCAGCAGTAGCCTATCACCTTTCCACCAATACTCCGCATCTCCCACCAATAGAAAAGCAGCATAAGTAACCCGAACATCTGTCGGCGTAACAACCAATTCAAAGATTTTCTCCAACTCCTGGATCCACAGATCAGCCTTCTCAGGAACAGCATCCAGACCAAACTGTGAAGGATTTTGGCTTCGAAACGCAATCAAAGCCTTGCCTTCCGCAGCTTGCAGATTCTGGACATTCATCGTTGCAGTTTGATTTGCAATTGCCGCTGCCATATTCTCCATTGCTTGAGCCGCATAGTCCACTCCTTCTTCATACTCCTCATTCATATTGCCACGACCACCAACACTACCACCTCTACGGCCTCGTCCCCGACCACGTCCACGTCCACGTCAACGTCCAGCTTCTGGTTCCATAACTGACCTACAATTCAAAATCAGTTAAACCAAAACCAGAAACTGAAACACAAACTTACTCACTACCACACATTACTTCTAATAAGTAATTATAACAAGTCTAAGTCAGAGATCACACAACATAGACATAACAGACCTATTTCCCGAAAGACTCGACCAGCTCTGATACCACAAATGCGACACCCTACTCTAGGGTCATCACACTTATACCCAAGAACGGAAATTAAATTATTAATTGCTGGTTACTTTCGGAAAATATATTTATAAGAGACTTTTTCTTTACGAAAATAGTGCTAAATTTTTTCTTCTTAAAACATAGAATCATTGCAAACATACACAACATATATATATATAAATATATATATATAAATATATATATAAATATATATTTATATATATTTACATCACCTTTTTACATACACGAAACCTATAATAGGAGATAACAAAAGAGCTCTCATCAGTCTAGGCTATTCTCCATCAAACTAAGCAAAGAAAATAAAGACATATACATTTCAGCAACAAGTAGTTCAGAACCATATTCAAAAACTTATGGCTCTCAGAAGCCAGATTAAAAACTGTTAAGGCTCATGGTCGCGCTGTCGCCACGCGCCAAAAAGAACGAGCGATTATTAAAATAATGTAGTATAGAGCGACAACTCGGATATCGTCTCTCAAGGACTCTTTAGTTGTTGTTATTATTAACAGAAAATCAAAAGTTAGTTTTTGGGGGGTTTTTGGATTGAAAACTAAATTAAGAAGCAAAACAGAAAACAAAGCAAGAAAATAGAGCAGTTACCAAATAAGCTAAAGCGATTAACCTACTGCTTTGGTTTCCCAACTATCATCGGTTCATGCAAATTCCTAGCCCTAAGCAGATTCTAATCCCCTCCCGGTTGTAGCAATAATTCACAAGCGGAACCACTACTACAGATATATGTCCCTATTCCCGAATTAAGCAAACGGGGTTAAGCACTTCGTGAACTAAGCGAACACGAAACGTACACACGCGAATTAAGCAAACACGATTATATATAGGAACATGATATCACCGAGATAAACCAACACAACACAATATACTCCTGAATTAAGCAAACAGAAATATAAAGCATGGCATTGAAAAGAGAAAAGGAAATGAAAACAGGAAATACAAGAACCTCAAGTATGGATAGAAACCAATTACAGTAGATTAATCTAGGAGATTAGTTCTCCATTACAAAGGAAAAAAACAAAAGATAAGAATTAAACTACTGGAAACTACTACTACTATCTATCAAAGACTAGCCAAAACTGGCTAACTCTCACTTGCCCACACTATGACTACTTATATACACGTTTCTAGAATCCAAGTACTCGCGAGGCGAAGCACTGCTCGCGAGGCGAATTATGCGAAAGGTTTGCAACTCTTGGTCTTCTCGCAAGGCGAGCATATAATTCGCGAGGCGAACTCTTCAAATTCCCAACTGTAACACCCGTGGCCTTCAACACGCCCAAACCGTGATCGTCTCTGACTTTTCCAAGGTAGCATTATTCGCGAGGCGAGTCCAGTCTTCACGGGGCGAGATAGAAAGGATGAAATTTTCAGGAACAGTCACCTTCTGGTTCGCGGGGCGAACAACCTTCTCGCGGGGCGAAAGACTCCAGATTTATTCCTTTTATTAACCTGAAAATAAGAAAATATAATAAGTATTTTATTTAACTCTAAATCAACTAAATTAACTTAAAAACAATTTATAGACTCAAAATACTACTTAAGGACAATTAAGTCTAATTTGGGTAAAAATGATATAAAATAAGCACAAAGCCAAGGTCTTTACTAGTTATAAAACCAGTCAAACAGAGGCTCGTCAAAATACCCCAAACTTAAACTTTGCTTGTCCCCAAGCAAACTAAAACTTAAAAACTTAAAAAGACTCAAGACCTGGCAAAACATGGCAAGCTTAAGGACTCAATTAACTTTCACACAAATTTCAAGCAATTTAACAAAACAATTTTTCTTTCAATGTTCCCCCCTTTCAAGCAAAGTAATCCCCACAATCATTTATTCTAAACACTTGAGAAATTAATTATTCAAACAATCATCAATCTAAGCAGGGGATCCAAGTCACACACAAAAGAGAGATCACCAAATTCAAACAAATGCCTTCCTCACAAAGGAAATTTATGTTTCACTCAATCGCTCAATTTGTGTCAGGCTATCAACATTTCACTCAGTTTTCACTTTTAAGAGCACTTCCCTTGAATTTGATTTTCATCTCAAAATGATTCCCACAGAAAACATGCAAGCAACATCAAAAGGTCTTTTATGGGTTGTAATGGGGCCTGGCTAAGGGTAGGATATACAAAAGGAACTAGGCTAAAGACCCTAGGAACTAAGAGAGCATAAACATTATTTACACTTTGAAATTCACTCAAGTTCCTTTCTTAATTTTTTTCTTTATGCTTCTGGGTGGCTACAACCTTTTTATTTCTTTTTGGCATTTTTGCTTTTTTTTATTGTTTTTCTTTTTTTTTTTTCTATTTCTTTTCTATATTATTTTTTTTTCTCTTTTTTTTTTTCTCAATCCCAAACAACATATTACACCTTGTAGCCACCCCAAACTTTAGTTTCTTGCACCCATTCTAAGATTCCATGCTCTCCTAATCCTAAGATCGGGTTAACATGGTTTTCCAGATTTTTGGGCTTATAACATTAGGTCATCAAGAATTAATCAAAGCTCTGAGGCTCAAAAGGGCTAACTAGGGAACATGCATTAGGAATTGGTTTATTTTAGGCTAAGTAGCTATTTACAAAGAAAATGCCTAAATCATATGAAGCAAACACATAATCATGCAAATCAAAAAGAGATTCAAGCAAATTCAGGAAAGTGCAACTTAAAAAATGATTTTCACACAGTTTAAAACATGTTGGAGGCTCAAAACCTCACCTGGACATTCATGCAAATTATTTGACAGAGATTCTATCCCTAGTGTGTGCTTCCTATCACCCCAAACTTATCATAAATCATGCCATCATAACAAAATCTCAAAGTTCAGTTTCATTCATATGGGGATCATTGTTCAAAAATTTTTCAAATCCTAGGGGGAAAACAGTCAACACTATCATGCAATCCATCTATGCAAAATCAATAAAATCCAATAAACTTGCCAACATAAGACTCAAACACAACTCCTGAGCTTCTCAAATTATTCAGGAGCTTTATTAAAAACAAAACAGAATTAAAGTAAGGAAAATAAAGTTAAAAAGGAGAAAGGGTTAAGAAAAACTCATTGAAGGGCGGTTCCACCAGGATCCCATTGCTTGTAGCATAAGGCCCACGTGATGGACAAAGAGTGGAAGTTCATTCCATGCTTCCATGACTTGCAGCCTTGATGTGGGAGTGAGCACTTGACAATTACGGTGACCTCGCCCAGTGCGGCGGACTTCTCACTCCCCTTCGGGTCACAGCTGACCTCTTTATCTACAAAGTCTCCCCAATAGAAGTGGGGCTCAACCTCTTGGACCGGCCATGGTGCAAAATCCAAGGGTTTAAACTCCATCACTGGTTCCTCAGGGGGAAGTGGTAAACAGTTAGAGAATGTTACTGGTGTTGCTTCAACTTCTGCAATGTCTTCATCCACTGCACTAACAAAATTTTCACCTGCTATACACGCAGAAATTTCAGCACACACCACACAAGGGTTAGAGTTAGTACATATATTACAAGAAAATGAATCAGAAAAAGTTAGAATGTCTGGGAATTCTTCAATCAATTCATCCACCCCATTACTCTCAACACATTCAATTGTTTTACTTGAATCATCTACTCCCAAAGGTTCTTCTTTATCTTCAGGCACGGGGAGCGGAGCGTCCTCTTGATCCTCCTGATCTAAGTTTCCTGAACAGAACAAACCTGCAAAACGATCCGCATTTTCTATTTTTCCTGAAAAGTATAAACCTGTAAAACATTCAACACACAAAGCAGTTTCGTCACAATAACAAGCATTAGGATCAGGGGATTCAACACATAAACCATCATCAACAGAAACATTATCATCAGAATTATTATCAAAAGTATTTTCAGGAATAACCATCTGTGAATCCTTATGTTCCTCAAGGGGCTGTGGAGTTCGCATTGCAGCCGAGTTGGCGGTAACTTGATCAATTAGAGCCCACAACTTTTGAGATTCAGCTTGGTCCCTCTGTTGGGCTTCACGATTACTTGCCTCCATCCTCTGTTGAAATTCAAGATTGTATGCCATCCGTTGATTGTTCTCTTCCATTTGTTGTAGCATTGAAGCAATCTCATCCAAGGTGCTCTGTGAAGATTCGGAAGGTGCAGAGGTGGTCACTTGGCTAGGATAGTATGGTGGTGGCTCATTAAAACTAGGATAATACATGCAAGGTGGTTCATAATAAACATTAGGCAAATATCCATACATGTAATTATCCATGGCAATCAAACAACCAGACAAGCAGACAAAACTAACTAGAAAAGAGAAATTTTTTTTTTTTCAAAAATTATTTTCTGCTAATAACAACAAACCAGAGTCCCCGGCAACGGCGCCAATTTTTGGTCGCGCTGTCGCCACGCGCCAAAAAGAACGAGCGATTATTAAAATAATGTAGTATAGAGCGACAACTCGGATATCGTCTCTCAAGGACTCTTTAGTTGTTGTTATTATTAACAGAAAATCAAAAGTTAGTTTTTGGGGGGTTTTTGGATTGAAAACTAAATTAAGAAGCAAAACAGAAAACAAAGCAAGAAAATAGAGCAGTTACCAAATAAGCTAAAGCGATTAACCTACTGCTTTGGTTTCCCAACTATCATCGGTTCATGCAAATTCCTAGCCCTAAGCAGATTCTAATCCCCTCCCGGTTGTAGCAATAATTCACAAGCGGAACCACTACTACAGATATATGTCCCTATTCCCGAATTAAGCAAACGGGGTTAAGCACTTCGTGAACTAAGCGAACACGAAACGTACACACGCGAATTAAGCAAACACGATTATATATAGGAACATGATATCACCGAGATAAACCAACACAACACAATATACTCCTGAATTAAGCAAACAGAAATATAAAGCATGGCATTGAAAAGAGAAAAGGAAATGAAAACAGGAAATACAAGAACCTCAAGTATGGATAGAAACCAATTACAGTAGATTAATCTAGGAGATTAGTTCTCCATTACAAAGGAAAAAAACAAAAGACAAGAATTAAACTACTGGAAACTACTACTACTATCTATCAAAGACTAGCCAAAACTGGCTAACTCTCACTTGCCCACACTATGACTACTTATATACACGTTTATGGAATCCAAGTACTCGCGAGGCGAAGCACTGCTCGCGAGGCGAATTATGCGAAAGGTTTGCAACTCTTGGTCTTCTCGCGAGGCGAGCATATAATTCGCGAGGCGAACTCTTCAAATTCCCAACTGTAACGCCCGTGGCCTTCAACACGCCCAACCCGTGATCGTCTCTGACTTTTCCAAGGTAGCATTATTCGCGAGGCGAGTCCAGTCTTCGCGGGGCGAGATAGAAAGGATGAAATTTTCAGGAACAGTCACCTTCTGGTTCGCGGGGCGAACAGCCTTCTCGCGGGGCGAAAGACTCCAGATTTATTCCTTTTATTAACCTGAAAATAAGAAAATATAATAAGTATTTTATTTAACTCTAAATCAACTAAATTAACTTAAAAACAATTTACAGACTCAAAATACTACTTAAGGACAATTAAGTCTAATTTGGGTAAAAATGATATAAAATAAGCACAAAGCCAAGGTCTTTACTAGTTATAAAACCAGTCAAACAGAGGCTCATCAAAATACCCCAATGGAAAGATCTTGATGATCAATCCCGCCTACAACTGACGATTCTGTCGATGATGCCTTCGCTACCGCTGTATCATCAGAAGAATCCTCATCATCAACCGCAGGAGGTTGAAACTCAAGATCGTCCTCAATGTATTCCTCCGGATCTTCCTCCCCCTCATCTAGCTCCACTTCAGCAGGAGGTTCCTCAGGTCCTAATATTTGAAGAGGATGTGGTTGTGGTAATGGATCCATCAATCCGTGCTCTTCCAAGTACTGCAGGTATAGCCAGACTGGAGGTAGAGATACCTCGACCGTCTCCACGACATGAATTCTCTGCTGTGGTCCTTCCTCTATCGTGCCGATAACTTCTCTACTCGGGCCATGGTAGGTGGCGCTGAGTGCACCAAGATTAATCTCCCAGGCACCACCGTACTGTGCACGATCAAATATGATCGTTCGAACCCTCGATTGTACCAAAGGTATATCCGGGTCCATCTGAATATGTAAGAGTGAGAAATCAATACATGGATCTTACTCAATAACTACATACTAGCCACCACATAAACACATCAGCATTTACCAAATACAAACATTTATAAACAAACAGTTTATCAGTGGGTTCAACACCCCAAACATCATCGATTTGAAAATTATGCATGACACTTCATATTCATCATCTAATTTTCGTCCTAATCTCATGAGATATCCCAACACATAATGAGTTGATCAGACTCTTGAGCCACACAGGCTAACTTGGCACTCAGCCACTAGGCACGCAGCCTCATCCCATCCACACAAGCACACAAGGCCAGGCACGCAGCCAAACACATTGCTAATGTCCAGACTCAGGGCACCAATAGCAAGTAAGATGGGGTCTCCATGTCCTCACTAGGCACATGAGAAAAATGCAATCAGAATTACCTTTTGCTGCTGGTAATTAATGCATCAAACCTCAAACCGCAGACACGTCTGCCAAATGCATGCAAACATACTTTTGTTTCGTCCTTTTCTTTGTGTTCAATCTTTCTTTGTCGAAGCTCAAAATGGCTTACAACTCACATAGTTTTAAAACACCGTTAAAACTTTTATCACAACACAGGACCTCACTGTCCGAGTGCTCAATCACGACACCTCTCGACCGGTGCACCAGTCTTAGGTTCGTGGTACTAGAAAACATCTTCAATGTTTCATCACGGTATACCTCACGTATACGGTACAGGTCCTCAAAGTCCAAATGACCTCGAGTCCATCACAACACAGAACCTTAGTACCCCGACGTCTCGGTTACTAAGTTCCACACCACTTTCAACACTGTTGCATTAACTTTTGATCTTTCAGAAATTATTTTCCAAATTGGAAATTCTTTACTAAAAATCCTTAAATAATAAAACTTACTTTTTCACAAACCAATAAGTCACTTGAGGTTTACTTTCTTCAAAATATGCACTGCCGTTTCAAAAATACTTGCCGTCTACACTTTTCCAAATTGCCGTCAAATATTATTTTTAAGGCCTTTTAAGCCAAAACTTAACTTTTTCCACTTGATTAATTTTCTAAAATCATGATTAATTTATTTTCACCAATTAATTTCATAAAAGAATATTTTGTAATATTCCGGAATTTCTTACGTAAAAATTAGCAGTGCTAAAATATTTTCACGGTTTCTCGCTCATTGTGACTCATAATTCACTTTTTCAGAAATAAATTATTAAAATAATAATATTTTTCAAAAATCCTCATTTTTCTCAAAATAAATTCCTTTAATATTATATATCAATATTTTGCCGTTAAAACATTGAATATAATTTGCGAAGCTTCTTAAAGCTTTTATCCGATTAACTTAATTGTGCACTGACCACTGTCAGGCTTCTCACACATCAACCAACAGTTATATCACAAATATTTCCCAGGCAGATCATGCACCACAGTAGCATATTATAATTATAGATAAACAAATAAACGCAATTAAAACCACACAGATACAAATAACACAACATTAAACAACTTAAATAAATACTAACAAACAAATAATTACAAACAAACATGGGATAACATATAGCCATCGAATAAATCCTCAGGTGTTCCCCTCTTACCTCTTGAAGACTTTCTTGTGAAATTACTGATTCCTTCGGAAGTTCGGATACCACTTAACGTCGTACTCACTTAACCTTCAACCATTACAATCAAATAGTTACAAATCAAGAAACTAAAACATTCTAAACCCTAATACATAGTCACGGCCTCTACGGTTTTGAATGACTAAAACTTATAATCATGATTAAGTCATGGATTAATGATCCTTGACTAACCTAAATCATAGATTAGTGACTAAACAACTGAGTTTCAAACTCAAAACTTCCTAACTCTTTTATACAAGGATTCGGCCTTAACATGTTCATAGGGCTAGGGCTCTTAATTTAATAAACCAACTTGGATTTATTAAGCATACATACTAATAACTTGATTAACAAGATCGTTGATGAAAACTATGAACAAAACTCATCAAATCTTACCAAACCTAGGGTTTGAAATAGAAATTTTGAGTAAAGATTTTTAAACATGGATTAGAGTTTTTAAGAAAGAAATTTTTGATTACTTCCATCTTTGTGGGATGGTTTTAGAAAATATTTTTGATTATTCATGCTATTGGATTTAGTCAAGAATATCAAGAATATAGAAAGTAGTTTCATCATCATGTGATTTTTCTAGAATTTATTATGATTTTTCAAAGTTATAGGGTTAGAAACTTTAAAGTGATGAACAACTATGATATACGACTTGAATCAAGAAGCTTGCTAAAGATCATAGGCATGATTAAGGAATAAGATTAGGATTTACCTCTTGAAGATCAATGACAAAGGAAATCCAAGAAACTTGCTTCACAAGTCTATCACTAAAAGACTTATAAACTTAGGGTTTTTGAACAAATGACAATAGAAACCAAGTGAAAAGTGAGAGAAGGTATTTATAGAGATTGCTTGTGCCACCTTGGAATAATCTAGAGAGGATGAGTTGTCTTGCTAAAAGGATTGAAATGCAAATACTTCCTAGGGACCATTTTGCAAAGATCCCAAAAGTTTAAGGACTAGTTTGCAATTTGCCAATAAATTGTCATGATGACTTTTTACCACATTTAATGTAAGCTTATCTTTACTAACTTTGGCTGAATTTGTGTCATAGATATTTTTAAGAAAAATCATGAAGGTTGAAGAAAAATCAAGAATGTCGAAGAACAAAGTGGAAGAATGTAGAACATTCAAGAAAGTCTTGGTTCATCCAACAACAAATGAGGGCAGCCTTCAATCCCTCATGGGCTTGCGCATGGGCTTGGTACATTTGGGCTTGGATTCATTTTTGTGGGGCCCACTTAAAGATTTAAGCATTAAGCTTGGCATAAGAAACTTGTATAGTTTCAAATAGGCTTTATGAAATCAATCTATGAACTAGAAAATTTTGGGCTTCAAAGCCACGTCCATTGGAAACAAGGATTCTAGCCCAATTCACTTGAAAAAAACTTAGAAACTAATTTAGGGACAAAAGGGTAATTAACAGAAAGTTCAGGTACTTAAGCGTAAAATTCCCAAATTTTCAATTTAACCCTGAAAAATCTTCTAGACATAAAAATATGATTCATCCCCTTGAATCATATCAAAATCCTAAGATAAATCCTCTATCGGCTCTTAGAAACTCCAAAATCCCCTTCGTCGTCTACCCGATTACGTGTTCCGCCCTAAAACGTAAATAATTTTATTTTTTTCTGAAAAAAATTCTAGAAATACAGAATTGTAGAAAATAAAATACTAAACTTAAGTCTTTCATTCACGAATTAAAATTAGGTCTTTTGAGCAGTATTATTATACTGTCAATGGAATTCGCGGGCCGAGTTTCATCTGACTTTCCAACCTAAATTTTAATCGTAGCTTCCTACATTCAAGTAGGATTAAGTGATGAACACTATTTATTTAAAATAATTTTCTAAAACTCAAATAAATTATAAACATATTTATATGTATTACTGTTATTTAAAACAGTAAAATACAGGGTGTTACATGACCTATTTAAAAAATTGAAAGCCTAAGCCTGGCCTGTTACCTGTTAAAGGCTTTATTTTAAGCCTGACCTGGCCTTTTTAGAAGCCTGGCCTGGCTTGTTAGCCTTTTTAAAGGCCTATTTTGTATCAAGGCCTTCAAATAGATTGTTTGGATTATCTCTAAATAAGCTAACAGGCCATTAAAATTTTAAAACTAGTTTGATGAATCAACAGCTGAGAAAGAGACAGTAGAGTAAGGCTAAACATAATGAACTGAAAACCTAGTATGATGACTAAACATAGCAGCTAAAAAACCCACATGAGACAGAGTAGTAGAAACAGAGAAATCAATTTATCAAATACAAAAAGTTGAAGAAACCATTTTAATAAATCATTGGTTTGGTATCACAGTAAAATAATGAAGATGAGAACATAGTATTACAAAGTGGTTCAGGCCATAGTATCATACAAAAGAATCGGGACCACAACAAAATAATAGGAATAGAACAAAACTTCACCCTTTGTTTCAGATTTCATGGGGGATGCTGACCTTTCTTCTCCAACACAACCAGTCGCAGATAAAAACAGGCGAGCGACGGAGGGGCGAGCAGCTAGAGTTGAGCGGCGAACGTCGGAACGACGAGCGGCGAGCAGCGAGACGGCCAGCATCGAAATAGCGAGAGGCGAGTGTTAAGCGGCAAGGGCGAGCAGCGAGCGGCCAGAGCTAGTGGTAGAGTCAAAGGAGTCGTACGTTCAAGATCAAGATGGACTCACAGTGGCGGCTAAAATGAGAGAATGGGAAGATTCCATATAGGTTTGGGGAATTAGGGCTTCTGAGATGAAAATGGGAGAGTGAGTCACTGAAGTTTTAAAATTAAAATTCGTTTTCTTTTAATATTAATACATTAATATATAATATATAAATATTCTTAATTCTTAATATAATTAAAATAATATAGGTATAATCAGGCTGGCCTGATAGGCTAGAAAGGCTTTTCTATAGGCCTGGGCCTGACCTTTTTAGCTAAAAAGGCTTCTTTGAAAGCCTAAACCTGACCTTTTTACTAAACAGGCCAGGCCTAGGCCTCAATTGGGCGGCCTGGCCTATTCCCAACCCTAGCTGGACCCCAACAAGGGGCAGCGACGGTAGGTTCCCAGCTTATCAAATGGGTCTGGACCAGCTGACGGATGAAGGTGTCTATTGGATGCCATATACTGCACATAGAGAAGAGCACTCATTCCATCAGGTCTCGATGTTTTCTAGATACATCCGATGGGTTCGATGGAGGTACCCCCACTTGATGGAGAGGGTGATGCAGGAGTATGGTTATATACAGGACATTCCTAGGTCGCCTACGGTGGTTAGGGGTTTAACGGGTCGGTTTGGTTTGTTTTTTGGCAAAAAAAATCTCTGAACCTATCAAATTTGATCGGTTCGGTTCGGTTCAGTTTTAATATATGTTTTCCACAAAACCATAACCAAACCCATCCGATGAAGTATGGGTTGGTTCGGTTCGGGTCATCGGGTTCACTATTAGAAGATGAAAAAATAAATAAATAAAATTAAAAAACACTTAGCCACAGCCCAACCCAGCCCAACAACCCTAAAACTAACCCTAAATCCGATCCATCTCCCACATTCCCTATTCCTACTCAGTCGCTACCCTTCTTCTGCTTGATCGCCTCTAATCTTTATTCTTCGTCTCTTATCTCTGTTCTTCTCATTTCTTATTTTGTAACCGAAATCCAGAGAAGCACAAGCTTGGACGGTGCAGCCTCGACGAAGGTTCTTGGACAGAGGATGGCGCGGTAGCCGCTGCTTGGACCAGGACGAAGCATAACAGACAAGCTTGGACGGAGAAGCCTGGTTACGAACTGACACGAAGCACGACGGCCAGGTGGTCCCGCTAACACCACGACGGAAGAGAGACGAGCCGAAAACGCCATCTCCGACGTTCTGGTCACGGTAATGAAGCGGCGGCGGCGACGACCCTAGGTTAGACTGAGTGAGATATGAGTTTCACTGAGAAGAAAGATGTGAGAGTGAGACTAAGAACTCAAGAAGTGAGTGTCGATAGATAGTTACTAAGAAAGGTTAGGAATTGAGAAAAAAAAATTGGGATTGCTCATGATCGGGTCGGGTACTCGATTTTCAAAATTAAAATCCAATACCCGAACAAAAGATGATTGGTTCCCTTCGGTTTGGTTCGGGTTTTTACCTGAACCAATTAAGTTCGGTTTTTTTATGGGTTGGATTGGTTCCGATAATCGGGTTGGTCGGGTTTACCTGGTCCACTTACACCCCTAACGGTGGTCACAGGCTTGGCATTATCTGATGACGATATCGACCAGTGGTGGATGGATTACTTAGATCATGTGATCCCCGATGGTTTAGCATTGCAGTATCCAGCCCAGTGCACCGAGAGATATCTGCCTTGGTTTCAGAGGATCTCACATCCGTACATGAGGCCGCGAGTTGACGGAAACCAGGAGATGATGCCATTTGTCCAGCATGAGAGGATTCCTGGTCCACAGCCAGTTGATATGTCGTCGTCTAGTGACGACCCCAGCCTTTTTATTGTTCAGCGGTTGACTCTTCAGAATCAACTTCTACGTGGTGTGTGCTCCGATGTCGCCGACAAACTTGCTCAGATGATTGATAGACGGATGGTTATGGATGGCACTGATGGTTTTGAAATGGTGATGGATGCATTAAGAATACTTCGATCTGCGGGACAGGATGTTCCTTCAACCACCAGCAGCAGCAGGAGGAGGATTGATGATCCGATAGACTCTGATTGATGTTTACTTTATTTTATTTTATCTCATGTCTTGCATGAACATCTTGTATTAATCGACTAGATTTAGTATCACTTTATATGCATATTCACTACAAAGTTTTCTTCCATCCATATACTAGTGTGGTTAACTTTAACAGCAATACTATTTTAAATGGTTGCAAATACGTAAGTCAGAAAATAGTGTAAAATTAAAGTAAGAATGATCACATTCGGTAGTAGCGTAATATAACGTAAAATACAAAGGAATGGAAGAGGGATACATTTATAAAATCAATTAAGTGTAAGGTCTACGTGTGCTTCTTGTTTCCTTACTAATGAATGGAATTGTTGAATGCGTGAAACATAAGGAGTCACCCATCCAGCAGCATCGCTATTGCGATATTTTTTCCAATATGTCACTAGTGGAGGTATCGGCGATCCAGACTTTAAAAATACCTGTTTTGAGTTCAAATTAATCAAATTAATATGTCACTTTATAATATCAAATAATGCAAGTAATTATAGTATACCTGTACAAAGTGATTTCCATTCACAAAGGCATTGCTTATAACACGGTATTTTTAGGAGATGAAGGTGGTTGACCTCGGAGAGGAAAGAAGGTCACGTTCAACGATGGAGAAAATAATATAGGTACCCTATTTCCGGCATGGTCATCCACTTAATATAGGTTGTCTGATTGTCAAATTTAAACAAGGTCAATCACTACAAGTGCATACATAAAAAATTAATTAAAGTAAATATTATTTAATCACATTACCACTGCTGACATCTCAAGAAACAGAGAATCCCTCAGTTGATTCACCAGCTCATGACCCCATACGATTCGGGCATACTCATCACGCCACTGCCCGAGCTCCTTCAACAAGTCCTGACGTGCTAAAGGCCATGATTCCTCGCTCCTATGAACCAAAGTCGCGATTGCACGGTATCCACAATTCTCATCAGCTCCCACAAATTCAACATAGGGTTGCATCTTAACATGTATTTGGTCTAACATCGGCATTTTCTTATTCTGTGTTTTCTCTTGGGCTGATGATTGAGACGATTGACGAGCTAATGTGCTATCTTTCACAGACTGCATTGCATCAACATGCTCAAAGTAGGAAGGATCACATTTAGTAGATCTGACCGACTGACTTGCATGACCCTTTTGTGCTCCCTTAGTTCCGACCTTCGCCGGAGGTGGACACATTGTAGTCGTATCCGGGTAAGCTATTTCACGAAGTTTTGCCTTCACAACAGATTTTCCATATCTATCAAGTTGATCATATCGCCTTTGTATGGTGTCAAACTCAGGTTTCACCGATTCATCTGACCACGACTCATCCGAACCCTGATCACTAAAGCTCAACGACCTCCAAGAATGTGGACTGTCTCCAATGGAATTGTACCCAATAAGTACCTGACAAGTAAGCATGCAACATGAAACTTCATATTGTAACAAAAAATAACTTGAATCTAACAGTGTGGATAAGTCAAGTACCTGGCAAGACTGCATACACAAGGAAGCCCATGTGTTGTTCTAACTATACAACCACAAGTAGAACTTTCAATACCAATATTTTACTCATCGGCTTTATGAGTCAGTGCACTTCTTGAGAAAAATCCCCACAATTTGTTGAAAAGCCTGATATTGAATCCGTGCCTCACTACAGTATGACTTTGCTCCATTGAGGCCCTTATCTCCGTGTGTTGCAAAATGATCATGTTGTTGATGGCATCCCAACACTTACATAGATCCCCAGTGCTATTCTCAAGCATCCTCTTCAACGCCGCATGAGCAGACTCTACCCTGTTAACAAATATAAGTAAACCAAGATTAACATAACATTACAGAAAATAATTTACCATAAACAATTCATATCTAAGTGCGGACCATACTTATTGGTTGTTGTGTTTCCCAAGTGCATTACCCGATTAGTCCATGCCTTGACAAATTTTTCCTCTTGAGGGATCAACCATGTATTGTTCAAATAGTCAACAAAAAAAGACCAAGGCGAACAAAAATCTTGAAATCTCAATGAACGATCTGCGTACTTAGTCTCGTCAGAAGAGTCCATAACACTATTTCATGCATCCATCACCGGCTCCAGTGACTCTTTCAGACTCACATACATCTTGCATTTAGCGTGGACATTCTTACCAATACGAAAATGACATAACAAATTTGTTGACGCCGGAAAAATAGTTTTCACTACAGTCATCAATGCAATGTCTCTGTCGGTCACAATGACTTTGGGTACTGCGTCATCTCTCAGTATAAGTCCTCTTAACTTCTCCAGTGCCCAGATATAGTTACCAACTCGCTCGGACTCCAAATAAGCAAATGCAATGGAGAAGGTCAACTCTATGGATGTGATACCAACAATCTCAAGTAATGGCAGCCGATGCCCGTTTGTTTGATAAGTGCTATCGATAAGTAACACAACGTGGAAAGCATGCAACAATTTTACGACATCTGGATGTGTCCAAAATATATCTCTAACAACATATGTCGTCTCGTTCCTTCTATGAAAATATAAATACTGATCATGTTCTAGTCAATACATGAGATTCTGCATTTTTGTTCTAGGACCTCTCAAACTCCTCCTATATTTTTGCCTATAATTATAAACCTGCCTCATTGTGGTGACATTAGCCACATTATGATCCTTTAGTGTCATAAAATCTGCTTCGGATTTACCATGTTATTTGTCATATCATTAACCAAAACCTTCTCTTCCTTGTTTAGTCGACCAACATATGGATGACCGACTAATGTTTCTGCTAAAGCATGATTGTGAAATCCACACACCAAATTCAACATCCATCCTTCATCATTTTTGAAGGCCTTCATCTTAATCTGAAGGGACAATCACATAGTTCTAGTAACCATACGAGTTAACTCTTTCTTATATGGTTTATACTTTCCACTCTTTTCAAAGCTCAGCAGTACAAATGTCTTCCTTCCTGGACGTCCTTCGCTCGTGTTCGATCTCAATATGACAACAACAGATCCATTATGCATCGCAACACCTCGAACCCATTTCAATAGATCATCCCGAGTAGGAAATACCTGTAAATGAAAAAAAAAAAGACGTTTGATGTTTACATATTCAATATCAAAAATAAAATAAAATCAAGTGCCAATCATTTAACCGTGTAGTGGTAAATACTTCAGAACAATCCACAAACTGATTTAGGGAACCATTGACATCCAACCTTGTTTCTCCTTCGGTTGGCATATTGTAAGACCTGCTAAAAATATATTTAACTAATTATAAAATAGCATAAAGTATAAATATTAAATATGAAAAAAAATATTATTTTAATTTGGCATCTTATAAGTAAGATAATAATATTAGAAGGGGGCAAATAATAATTATTTAAAGTGATGAGGAGAAATAAAATATGCTTTGTAATTAATTTAAGAATTTTTACTTTTTCTCCATAGTGTCTAGTTAAGAATAACTTAAGGTAAGGTTAGGGACTTTCTGGCAGAACATAATGAGTATATAAGCTTAGTGTGAGGGTTATGATAGCTACGGAGAACCCTAATTGCGTTTGTGGTCATTCTTGAGAGAAAGGGGAAGAGGAGCGACGACCGAAGAGTGAAGGAACACCTTCATGATGTGATTATTGTGGTTTGTGTGAGAAGAATTCACCTATAACATACTTTTCTTCTTCTAACTCGACAAATTTTGAGGTGAGGGATTTTTGTATGTATTCTTGGATCAATTTTGCGTGGTTCTGCTATAATATGGATAATGTTTCAAAAGGCATGATTTTTCCTTTATACTAACGATTTGTACGAGTGATTATTGTATACATTGTTCTTAAAGACTCTTTGTTTCCATGATTATTGTGTCTTATCCTCTGGTTAATATGTGATCCTTTCGCATCGTGTAAAGTTGATTATTTTGTTGAATATCTAATATGGCGGCGTAGAAGAATTAGAAGGAGTGGGGGATCGAATTTTGCTTGCAGCAAGCACACATCTCCTGTGCTGGAAAGAGGCGCCGATCTCCATACTCTCTTACGGCAAACGTTGGTTTTCTTGGCTTGTAAAACACATTCTGGGCATTCACTAAATACAGGACGTGTTTTAGTTTATTCCTTGAATTAATGATGATAAAGATTTAGACAAAAACTAATATATATATATATATATATATATATATATATATATATATATATATATATATATAAATATATAAATATATAATATAGCTAACTTGTTGATTTTACTATTGTCCTTCTTTTCTATAGGAAACGAATATATATATTAATGTTAATAGTTGAATTCCTTTTTGACTTGTACAAAAAGTTAGGATATTTTCATATATTATATTATAGAACAATTGGCTTTGTTTTAATTAAGGGTGTTATGGATTATGCGTATCTGCCCATGATATATATATTATAGTATTGATTGAGAAGAACCAAAATGTAAATATATGATAATGTGACTAAATGATAATTATATCAGGTTATATTACGTGTAAAGATTGTACCAATTGGAGTGATGGGTATAAATATGTAGGTGTGGTATGATGCATTTATTCTGATAGATCCAGAGCTTATAAAGTCAATGATTGAGTGTTTTGAAACTGTTTGATGTATTGTGTTTGTGGCACTGGGGATTGGGATGTGTGGAAATTGATAAGAGCTGATGTATCCGATCGGTCAACGGATTCGATCGGTATATAAATGTGACCGTCGGAGCGTGGGGCCTCTAGTGAAAAGCTCCGGAGTTCGGAGGGTGGTTGTGTAGTGACTAAGGTCACTTGCCGGTCAGCGGACTTGACCGGGATATAAATGCGATCGTCGGAGTGGGAGACTCTAGTGAACAACTCCAAGGGGATACACAAGCACCTTACCCAATGGCAAATTAACTTCATAGCAAGTGAAGATTTGCTATGTATGCTTATATACAATATGAAGAACTCAATGAGATATTTATGGAGATACTTATATATATTGTACTATTTTGCTATTATGTTTTGTTTATCCCTCACTGAGTTTTGGGACTCACCCCCGACCTTTTTGGTTTTAGCTTCAGGTATTCCAAGAGTGGAGCCATCTCAGGGAGCCCATGCACTTGTGTAGTGCGGGCAGCTGTTGCTGTTTCAGTTTCTTGTGGCTTGGTTTATTATCATATGAGAATTTTCTGTTGTTTGGAGTTTTAAACTTCATTCTAGTTATAAGCCCATTTGGGCTTTGGTTTTTTTTAAAACTATTGATGTTGACTCGGGGCCACCTTTGGCTTACTTTTGGTATAATATTTTACTCTCATAATTACTTATGATATTCAATATATCTTGTTATGATGTGACTTATACGTGCTTGAGATGCCTTGGGAATGGGACAATGAAGTTCTATTCTGGCCGGTCAGGGACGCCTAAGTCGGGTCCTGACACATATCAGTTGACATGTCTTTATCGAAAACAACATAAGCATCCATCTACATAAATTACAAGAAAAATAACAAAATAAATTATAAAAATAGAATGGATATTAACAAATCAGTAGTAATATCAATATATTTAGGGATAATTAATATTACTACGTACTAACCAAAAAAAAAAAAAAGACTTACGAAAACTATTGTTTCCTTAAATGTTAAGAATTAAACACTTGCGGAAACTGCGAGTTGTGTAAGTGAAAAAGTAAATCCGGATAAAATTGAAAATGCTTACGGAAATTGTGTGCTTACGGAAACTAATTTCCGTGAGAATTCATAAATTTTATACTTATGGAAATTAGTTTCTGTAAGTAAAATAAATTTTTAGAGAAAACCATGAAACCGAACAAAAAATTACGGAAGAATCAAGAATAATACGTACCCGCGTCGATTGAATCTTGAGGAGAATGTTGCGTAATGAGAGATATGGTTGAATCTCAAGGAGAATGTTGCATAATGAGAGACGATGGAGGAGAATATGGTGAAGAAAAAAATTAAACGAGAATGAGGTGTGAATAGGGAAGTAAATGGTTAAGGTTAAGAAGAGTATTTAGGGAATAAAAGAAGATTAGAGGGATAAGGGAGGTGGGAATAGTAATTTATGGGGTGCTAAAATCAAATCCCCATAACTAACTAGAAATTGTAATCCCACGGGGTAATGCGCCCAGACAAATCATGTAACAAAATCCTATTCAACTCAGAAGGCATCTCGGTCGTGACATGAAATCCTAACTCCTAGGATAGACTCCAATTAGCTAGCCAATCAACATACCGGTTACACCTTGGAGCTCCTCATTATGCTGCCCTAGTCTCAAATTTGTGACCATGCCCACGCGACACCTTGCCCAGATACATATCATTGCTCTAGCAACCTCCACGTCGCCCATGTATCATTCATCGTGAAGCCATTACAGACGTCCTTCACGGATTCGTGAGCAAGTCGTGTGATGTGAGTTGCACTTTGAAAAAATATGAAAGCTCAATGTGATATGTAAGTCACAAGGCTCTCCCACCTGATAGACCAATCTTTTGGATCAGGCTTTTGCATGGGGTCAACTCTTCATTGAGAATTGGGTTACAGAAAAGGTTGTCTGTAAGCTGCATCAAGGTGCAATATATTGAATACTGATAAATAAGTGAAGTTGTTAAAAGGGAAAGGATTATCATCGGATCATTGTTGGTAAAGTAACGTCATCGTGGACATCAATTCTTAAAAGGGGTGGCAATATTACGAGTCCCACATTGAGTAATTTTGAAAGCCCGATACGGTATTTAAGTCATAATGCGCTCCCACCTAATAGGCTAGTGGTTTGAGTTGGGCTCTCCTCCTCATGGGCTCAATCATATCAACTTCACCTTGAACGCATGACCCAATTGCTGCTTGGACACCGACACTGTTGTTTTGCTCCAACGTCCATGAACCATCATTAAAATTAAGATTTTTATTTTATTGAATATAAATATTATTATTAATTAAATTGTAATGTTATACTAAGGAATTGTTAGTTTATGAGACCTTGTTGACTTCTCTTTTACGAGAACTTGTTGCTCCTCTCATGATACCTTCCAATTTAAAAGTTTTTCTTTTGTTGAAAAATTAGTTATATTCATGGGAATATTTCATATGAGCTAACACATGATAATAAATTTTGTCAGACTATTCCTAGAAAAGTGAGGTGACAACCAAACACATTTTGCTAATTTTTCATGGGCTAAATTAGTTACCTTAAGTTATTTTTTAGGTTATTTTCGTCCCTCGTCTTTAAAAGGATTCATTTTGGTTCATTATGTATGGAATGTTACATTGTCGGGTCCCTTTCGTCACTCTTATATGAGGCAACGTTAATAGTGTCTTACATAGCAGTTAACAATAACTGATGCGGTCCTTTTATGTTTTAACTAAATATATTTTGCTCCCTCAAAGATTTAAGTGGATTCATTTTGGTTCCTCAACATTTTAAGTAGATTCATTTTGGTCCCTCAATGTATGATGTTTTTAAAAATAAAACATGCATGAACCAAATGTTACCTTATGGTAATGGTTTTGATAGGGGCGGACACACATTAATGCGAGTGTGGGCACATGCACCCACTCATTTAAAAAAAATATAATTTAACTTCTATACGTTGTCAGTGTAAAGAAGTTTTACACAGACATCCAATGATATTTTGACAAATTAACATTATTGTTGTTTATCTCTCTTAGTATATAAAATAAAAGCACACATGTTGAGATATTAGTGGATGTCAGTATAAATTTTTTTATACTGACAATACATACTATTTTAATATAATTGTCTTATATATTTTACTTTTGCCCCTCATTGTTAATTTACCCATGCCACCCATTGCTTCTTTGTATGTCTTGTTTAAATCCAGCCAATTTGTTCTCTACTTTTGATAGGGTAAGACTAACTGAATTTGTAAGTTTTATCCACGTGAATTTTATTCAACTTTTTTAGTGATGCTTGATGCGTAGCAATGTTGAATTTGCATCTTTTGAAATGAATCAATAATCTTTATGAGAATTTGGTTGAAACTAAAAGACATATTGTTATTGTTTATCCTTTATCTTATTTTGAAGTTGATAGTGATTTTGCTTGTTGACATAGCAACCATAGAAAGAGCCTTTTTTTCTATGAAAATTGTGAAAAATAGTTTAGTTACGTAATTAAATGGGAGATGCAGGGACAAATGATTGTCTATTGAATTATATTGTGAGAGATGTATTCAAAAGCATTGACAACAGTTGATCATTCAACAATTTCAAAACATTAAATCACGTACAGGACAATTACGAGATATGTATATTAACATCCATATCTTTATTTTCATATGTATGATGATAATTATTATTAATTATTTTTTAAAGGTCCTAGATCTGTCACTGGTTTCAATGCATTATGTTGTAAAAAAAAATTATATGATTAATACTATAGTAATGATTTTAAAGTAATTATTATTATAAGAAATAATTTTTTTTGCATAGTATAACAGTATGTAATTGGATGAAAGTGTACAAAACTTATACACTAACCATGCATCAAACTAATATCCATATTACTTTAAATTTATCGTAACAAGGGAATATTAGCTATAATTTCAAAATGAGAGCGCAATATAATTTTCCAGTTTTTTTTTTTCATGAACATCTAATTTTCCAGTTTGAATTATATTGTTGGATTTCAAATTCAAATTTTCAATATTTCATAAACTTTTCGTCATGCTTTTTGAATATTTCAAGGGCGCGCCTCTAATCCATACCCGCGAAACCCGAAGGAAAGCGAAACACGAATCTCACAGTGCAAAACAAATCCACTCCGTCCAAACTCACTATACAAAAATCTAACGGTCCAAAATACCGATCCTCGCCTAACCTAATTCAACCAATCAGATCTCAGACAAATAACCTATATATTCAAACCACACACATCAAACTTTTCTCACACCTCACTTCACACTCTCTTCTTCAATCATCTCAATTCATCGTTTCCAAATCCACCTCTGAAAAAATGGCGAAGGGAGACAAGAAACCAGCTGAGAAGAAACCCGCGGCGGAGAAAGCTCCGGCGGAGAAGAAGCCACGAGCAGAGAAGAAGGTCCCAAAGGAAGGTTCAGCAGAGAAGAAGAAGAAGAGATCGAAGAAGAGTGTAGAAACTTACAAGATCTACATCTTCAAGGTGCTGAAGCAGGTTCACCCTGACATCGGAATCTCGAGCAAAGCCATGGGAATTATGAACAGTTTCATCAATGACATCTTCGAGAAGCTCGCCCAGGAATCTTCCCGTCTCGCTCGCTATAACAAGAAGCCTACGATTACCTCGAGGGAGATTCAAACCGCTGTGAGATTGGTTCTCCCTGGTGAGCTCGCGAAGCATGCTGTTTCTGAAGGGACTAAGGCGGTTACTAAGTTCACTAGTTCTTAGGGTCTGTGATTTAGGATCGGAAGTTGCTACTTGTAAAGGCTTTTATTTGTAGCTTGTTTTGTGTGGTTCTGGAATGAAATGAAATTATGACATGGAGAAATGAATGAATTCTGGAATGTGAAATATGCTTGAATGCCTAAATTTGAATGATAGACGATTTGGTTTTCAAAATTTGAGCTCAATTGATGAAATAATTTCTAGTGATTTCAACTTGTGAGTAGTAAATGGTGATAGTTATGAATTAAACAAACAAGAAAGAAGAAAAGGAAATTGCATACTTTAGAGAGAAATCAAATCTTCGGAAGCAGAGTCACTCGAGCCGAAATTAACGAAGAAACAAAGTCATGCTTGGAATGATAGAGAATGAGAAAAGAAATTGAGGTGAAAAGCTTGTTCTTTTTTATTGTCATAGAAAACTAAAAAGATATATGTTTAATTATAATTTTGATCCTTTAATTTTAACTAATGTAATTTTAATCCCCGATTGTGTTTAGCATATTTGATTCCTTAAATTTTGAAAAGTTGCAAAGTTGGTCGATCTGTCCCCTAGCTGTCAATTATCTGCTTATGCTTCTTCTTTTCATTTTTCATTCTGGACATAACAATTTGCACTCAATCTGCCTCTCTTGAAAAGGGATGTCAAAAAAGAACTAGAAAGAAGGCCACTCTTTCTGCTTTATTTCAGCTCACTGAACTAGCTGGTAATTCTTTCCAAAATATGGAAACCAGACAAGAAAACAAAACACAGTTACACACACAGAGGTGCTTATCATTCTTTTTTTTTTTTTTGGATAAACCTTATCATTCTGCTTTGACTTTCATATTTCATGCTCTCTTATAATTTGCACTGCTTCTGCTAAAACAACTTAACAGGTTTATTGGCACTTTCAGATTCAGATAACACTCTTCATTCTCAGGAGTTTGCCGGTGGAAAATAAGTATGTTTGGGTCCTCTGGAATTGATTTTACCTTCGGTCAAACTTGATTTATTTAATAAAAATAAAGTGTTTGGTTATTATTAGGTAAAATTATTTTGTTTTCAGAAGCGATTTTTTAGTAGAAACTATAAAAAGTAGTTTTTGCATTGGGTTTACACTAAGTTTTACTCATACTCGTTTTTAAAATAAAAACATTCAAACATAACTCACTCCACTCCAAACTCAATCCTAATTAAATTAATTTCATTCAAAATAATTTTTATCAAACACTTATCCAAATATACTGATACGGTTCTTTTGGCAGTTAGCGAATTCATTCCATTTGAAGACTTTGCATACCATTTTGGAAGCTAATTCTTAAGCCGTCGTCTGCAAAGAAAGTTCTACCAGTTCACTGCCTATATTTATTGTCTGATGTAACAAACCATCGGTGCATTTGCATGTATTTGTGCTACTTCAATTGAAAGTTTCACGTTTAGGCATATCAGTTGTGGATTCATGTTCAACTATGGGTCCATTACACTTGCTATATTCCTCACCCTACATTAATGTCCTATGCTACTTAGTCAATATAGTCCCTACCCATGTCACTTCATCTTTGTTTCACTACTTGGAACTTAGGGTGGATAACCTTAACTCAGGTGTTTGTTGCCTAAACGTTCATTTCTTCTTTCCTATCCATTTTACTTACCTTATTTACATACAAGGGTCACAAAATTATGGTCAGAAAAAGAGAGTTCTAATCTACTTATTTAAGTATGAAATGATTGGCATTCATTTATTACTTGTTGTAGCTTATAACTGAAACTGAAACTGAAACCTGCGTGGGAAGTGGGATCTGTAGTTGCCTGTTTCTGGTTTCTGGATTGCTTGCCTGCAGCTTGTTTTTCTTGGATTATTAGTTAATCTTGTATCTGGTTAATTTAACTATTTGTTTCCACAGAAGGTGATCAGACCTAGGAGATTTGAAGACTAAGTTTGTTTCCCTGAACAGGTTTCACCTATTGATGCCACTTCCATTTTTTTTCCCAAACTTGATCTCTGCGTTGGCAAAGTAGATTCGACTATTCCGCATAGTCTCACGATCATGATAAATTTTATGACTTTTATTAGTTGTTTCAGCGTTATGGTGAAGGGCTCATATATAATTCTCAAATGTTTTCATGTATACTTTTTTATGGAAACGGATTCTCTGGGTTCAATTTTCAACACATTCATGATTTAGTGCACTGTTTGATCATCAATGAAGATGTTGGGAGAGATTTTCAAAATTTACAAAATATTAAAGACATTCGACGGTCAACTAAATATATGAGGGTGTGCAGCCCAGTGGTTCTGATGCTTGCAATATATCATGGGGGTGTGAGTTTGATTCTCGCTGTAGTTGTATTTGAGTTTTAGAATGACCGTTTTATTTTATACGTTAAATGTGCAACAATGCAGCTGTGCGGAATCAAACCCGGGTACGCAAAGGCAAGGGACACGTCCGCTGACCGATAGGCCAGTGAATGTCTCGTGTCAGTTAATGAGCGTTAATACTATTTAGGTATTGTATTTGACCGATTATGGAATTTTTCAAGAGTTATTTTCTTTCACCCAGTGACGTGAGTTGGTCTATAAATAGAACAACCTGCATGCAGTGAACATACACGAAAAACTCAGAATCTCTCAACTATTCTTCACTCTAAATCACATTTTTTTCTCCCTTGTGCGCAGAGAGAGAGTTAGGAAGACTATTGTTCTGTAAACTGCCATTGACGATACGCTTGGTTTAGAATGTGTAAACCAAACCAAGGTTACTCCATTGTATCCTGAAGGGGACTTGCCGGTTTTACCTGTTGCATCCAATCTACGAGGAGAGATTGGTGGGGGCCACCAGTGCAATAAGTGCTTTTTACGTCAGTTAAAATTGATTTTATACATCAGAATATTGTCTGACGTAAATACAGCTGACGTTAATAGTTAATATTTTAACGTCAGTTGTTTAAACAACTGACGTTAAAAATAAAACTATTAACGTCAGTTCTTTAACACAACTGACGTTAATGTTGTTCAAACTAAGTCAGTTGTGTTATAGAACTGACGTTAAATGTTTTATTTTTAACGTCAGTTTCCTAATACAATTGACGTTAATAGATTTTTTTTTAAATTCAGTTTTAAAATATCACTCCCCTCAGCTATCCCTGCACAGTAAATATCCCAGTAACACAGAATATCACACACATTACAGAATTGCAAATAATACCCTTAAATTTCAATATTAACAAAAAGAAAAGAAATATACAAAGGAACAATGGGGGGATTTAAAACCAAAACCCATGTATAGGAAAAACATAACTATCTACAAGTATATATATATATATATATATATATATCTATATATATATAAATATAAACTATATATATATATTTTAGTCTCTAATGCCTAAAAACAAAACTACCAATCTAAGTATATATATATTTATATATAAATGTTATTAATTAGTTTCTAAAGTCTAACAAAAAAACTATTCATCTAAGTATTGCGAAGGTATCTTGTCAATTCCTTTTTCAGCCGCATACTTGAAGAAGAATTCTGCTAAGCGCATCCTCAAGTCTCTAAACTCATCTTTTTGAAGAGGCGATTGGTCGTTAAATGTCTACACATGTTCAAATAATAACAATAACATTAACGCAAGTCATCACCAAAATTATAATATATAATTTAACAAGTTGATTAAATATTACCTTCTTCCATCCATCCGTAATAGATGCGGAGACTATGTTCAGCATATGAAACATCACATAATAGCCGCACGACCACCCGTCAGGTTGAAATCGAGACTACAAACAAAATTAATTCCAATGTCAGTTAAATATTGATCAGCCTCTGGCTCATCTAGTTTCCAACTAGAAAATGGGTATATTTTGTGCCTAATTGGGCGAGTCACCCTCGCCAATCTCCCAAATTGGCCTTATTTTGTTCCTAAGTAAGACTTTGACTCATTTTATGCATTTTTAGTAGTTTTTAGTTTATTTTGAGTAGAATTACGCTTTTCGTTTTCTTTTATCGTTTCAGTTTAAAAGTGAGGCTCTTAGAGTCAAGGAAAATGAAGAAAACAGTGGAAAAACAATTCTGGAGGTTTCGCCTCGCGAAACAGGAGCTCGCCTTGCGAGCCTGAAGACCAGCCTGAACAGCAAATGTCACCCTCTCTGTCTCGCCCCGCGAATCACCATCTCGCCTCGCGAGTCTGAAGGTCTGACTGTGCTAGAAATGTCATCCTCTCTGTCTCGCCTCGCGAAACACTACCTCGCCTCGCGAGTATTCAAACTCAGGATGGAGCCAAAACTGAAATTCGCCTTGCGAGAGGCTAATCGCCTGGCTAGCGGGCACAGAATCTGAAATCTATAAATTGCTGTTTTAGGGCAGATTAAAAAACCTTTTTTGTTCAACCACTTGTTTTTAGATCGTTTTTGAGACTCTCTGGAGCTGCGTCTCCCTATTTTCTTTTCTTATTGTACAATTAGGATGAACTCCAATTGTTTGTGTCTTGTTACAAGCATGAGGAACTAATCTCCTTGTCTAAGGGATCAATGAAACCACCCATGACGGTGTAGTTCAATGTGATGTATGTTTCTCTCCTTTATCTCAATTCATGTTTTCCAATTCTGAATTTATTGCGTTGATCATATGCATGCGTGATTGACTAGTTAATGTGATGAGGCTTAGTAGGCAATTCGCGTTTAGAACTTGAATTGGGATCATTGATTGAATATTGCACGAGAGTGAGTAGGAGATCAGTGCAACCTTATAGGGAACAAGATTTAATAGAGTTTGATGATTGGGTTATGAGACCTAGTAAGTGATTAACTCAATTGTTGAATACGTCCTACTGAGCACGAGAGTGTCATTAGGAGAATTTGGGGGTCCTGGTTGACATTGTAATTGAACTTAGGGAGGGAATCATCATCACTTGGGTACTATGCATGATTGGGTAGGTGGATTTGTGACCTTAGATGTTTAATTCCAGATTTTAATACTATATCTCTATTTGATTTGTTGATTTGAATTGCGATCCTATTTTCTCTCTCTTCTCAACCACCCGCTTTTACTTGATCAAACGTATCGAATTTCTCGGGAATTGGTAGAATTGGTAGTTCAATCCCTGTGTCCGACCTCGGTAATTACTTACCGTGTTTTATTACTTACGACGACCCGATACACTTGCCGGTGACTCAACAAATATACATATAAATTAGTAATTATAATATTAATTATTTGATAAATAAACTACCAAACATTGAGGATGATCCATTCAAGATTTTCTTTAGCCTTAGAAGTCCTACTTCTTCCGTTGGCGCAGCTTATGCTACTCGCTTTCAGCGCGTTATCATAAACAAATAATCATGTCAATTAACAAATTCATATATCATGTGTGTAATAAACTAAAAAAAACTGATATTAAAACTTAAATTAAATTTAAGATTAGTTACTTACGTATTTGAAGCTTCCACCACCTCCTGTGGCGGGTTTTGGTGGAGAGAGCATAAGAATATGACAGTATGCCTAGACGGATGAAGTACGAACAACTGCCAATGGTTATTCATACAGTAGGGAGCCAGATATAATTCTTTCCGATTGTATCCCATCAAGTTCCCTATGTATTTACTAAATGCATCGCCAACAAAGAATTAGGGCATAAGGATTGACGGATCTAAGAAGCCGTAAACTGATGCGACGCCCTTATCAAGCTGAAGATGATGGAGATACCTAAGATATGAAAAGGTGTGGATGTTAATTACATAATATATATATTGAAATTAAAATAAATTATTAAATGGAAAAATACCAAAAATAAATAAGTTATAAAATTAAAATTAACTTACGTGCACCAGAGACTCAAAACCGTGCTGGCCATCTAGACGTTATCTCTGCAGGCGTGCCCAAGATCTTCACCACAGAAGGAAAATATCCTCTGTTGATTTGGGTGTGCCACCCATCCATCGTCTTCCAATGGACATTCAAAAATCTCAAATGCATAATCCTCACCAAGTGAGAACAAACGAGTGACAGGTGACAGCGACACCGACGTCGACTTGGCCTTCAATTTAGGAAAAATAAAATAGATAAGTTGTTGATAACTAAAATAAACACAAGTAATTATTTGACTAATTTGGACATTAATAATAAATACATACCTTTGTTACCATTTCGAGCTCACGGCGTTTGAAGTCCAACTCAAGCTCACGCCTTTGCATTTCTAACTCAAGCTCACGGCGTTGGACTTCCAACTCCCGCTCCCTAGCTGCCAACTCATCGTCCTCCACATGTGCCCTACTATAACTCTCCTTTGTGATCATATGTGAAAGGTTGGCATGTCCTGCGGTGTCCTGGGATGAACCGACGGAAGAAAGCTCTCTAGCAAGCGCCTGCTTGAATTATGGGTTGGATAGCAAGTTTTTCATCAGATGCGTTGTAATATCAGGGTTGGAGATGAGCTGCTGAGTCATGGATTCCAAAATTGATGCCTCATCGACGACCCGCTTTCGTGAAGCAGACTTGCCATAATATTCTCTGATGGTCACGTTCCCAGGAACACCGATAACCCGACCAGGATGGTCTTTCTTGCCTAGAGCAGTCATCAAGACGTCCCGCCTTCCAGAACGGACAAATGAGCCCTGGGAGCATTGTGGTTTAAGATCCATCTCCAATGAAGAAATGAAAAAACATGCAAGTGAAAAGTGTTAAAAATATCTATACAAATATCAATTGAAATGAAGTTAATTATTTACTTACAATCTTATCTGCCACTTCGCGAGTGGCATCAACTTTAAAAGTGCCTATCTTTGTGTAACACCCGGGTGCTGACGAGGGAGGGAAGTGGTCGCCGGTGCAAGAAGGCACGAACAAGGATCAGCTCCTGTAAGGCTTCTAGGCGGAGGGGCACATGAATGAACCGATTACACACCCGAATGAGAGGGATCCTGAGACTGTATGGGTATGGGACTATATAGTTGAAGATGGCTTATAAGAATTGATCGGTACTACCTATGTCAACAAGATGCATCTTCTTTTCGGAAGCCCATCACTTAAGAACTCCACAGTTAAGCGTGCTTGACTTGGAGCAATTCTGGGATGGGTGACATCCTGGGAAGTTTTCCCGGGAAGCGTGTGAGTGAGGACAAAACACTTTGAAAAGACCCGTGTTGGTTTGTGGGGACAGTCGTCAATCCATAAGCAGCAGGATGTTAAAATGGTATCGGGCGGCACCTTCTGAGACGGTGTGGTTGGGACGAACAGGGAAGCTGGTGGGCATGTAACACCGGTGCCGAGAAGAAGGCACGAACAAGGAGCGGCTCCTGGCTGGCTTCTAGGCGGAGGGGCACATGAATGAACCGATTACACACCCGAATGAGAGGGATCCTGAGACTGTATAGGTATGGGACTATATAGTTGAAGATGGCTTATAAGAATTGATTGGTACTACCTATGTCAACAAGATGCATCTTCTTTTCGGAAGCCCATCACTTAAGAACTCCACAGTTAAGCGTTCTTGACTTGGAGCACTTCTGGGATGGGTGACATCCAGTGAAGTTTTCCCGGGAAGTGTGTGAGTGAGGACAAAGCACTCTGAAAAGACCCGTGTTGGTTTGTGGGGACAGTTGTCAATCCATAAAGCAGCCAGGGATGTTACACTTTGTCATGCGGCCGGCTAACCAGACATCCTCACGGTCGATGTCCGACGGAGGACTTAATGGTGTGCCCTCAGGCACCTCTCCTCTTTCTATCCTAGCAGCGTGCTCTTCCTGCTTCACCCTCAGCCTATCCGCCATCATCTCCTCGATTCGAGTCTCGTACCCACCCCGAGACATGGTGTGGCGGTGGACGTTCTTCGCCTGATTCTGCCTACCCTTCTCTACCTTAGCCTATTCAAACAAAAACATATAATTAAATACATTTAAATGATCTATAAGAAGCATACAAAATTAACTTAATCAACCAACCTGAAATTCTTCATCCTGTCGACTCCTAGCAAACATATCCCAAATATCCTGATCAATCCAGGGATAATCCGAGAACATCTTATCAAGCCGCTTCTTCCCAGATACATAGTACTTGGTAAGATCATGCTTGAACCCATTCCAACGCTTTGATGCCATTTTCATACATTTTGTACGATGATCCTCGTCATTTGGCACAGTCCAAGCTACCTACACATTAAATACATAACAACTGGATGGATTATAACTCGGATAATTATCTAATAATGTAAATCAAAAGAATGTAAAGGTAAAGTACCGTGATAGTCTCCCAAATCTGATCCTTAACGTTCTGTGGAACGTCATTCCAATGGTTGTAGTTGATGCTAACGTGCTGCTTCGCTTGTAGAAACACCCACTTTTTAAAATCTTTAGCACGGGGTCCCTGGGGCTTTAGATTAGCATCAAAGAAAACCTCAAGCTTTTGTCCGTTTTGCCTGGCCTTCTCTAATTTCTTCAAAGTCGTGGCTCCTCTACCCCGCTTCCTCTGAAGATGTGATGTTTGTATGGACAAAATAATGATAAAATAGAAGGTTGTAACATTATAAGCTTACATTAAAAAGAAGGACTAAAGATAGTATATTACATGTAAACTTACACTAGAATCAGGCGTAGGCGCGATCGGATCCTGCGTAGGCCCCATAGTGTCCTCCCGTGCACGTGGGCCATCCGACTGATCCATATGTATGCCTGTTCAGAAACAATATATATTTATTAAAATAGGTTATAACTAAAAATAAATACAGATGTATAAATAAAAATAAATTTATACTAAGTTTAAACTACCTATATCAATATCCCTTCGTGATGATCATCACGAGTGACATGTACATCGTCCACCTGTGTCTCCTCGATTATAGTAGGCATGTTTGTTGAAAAAGAAGGAGTCTCAGGAATATCAAGATTTGAATCTTGATTTTCATCACTACCATTATACATGCTTTTTCCTTGGAGAACCACGGACAACCTTTTGTTAGAAGGATCGGTGATGTTGAACACTTGTTTTGCTTGGGAAGCCATTATGAAAGGCCCATTTATATGACCTAACTTGTTGAGGTCTACCAATGTGAACCCCAATTCGTCGGTTTGTACACCGTGAACACCCCATTTTGACCGGGTCTCTTAGTATTCACTAAAAAAGTTTCAAAAATAAAAATAAAAATAAAAATAAAAATAATAAAATAAAAATTTGAAAAGAAAATAAAAACCCATCTCATCCTCCTCCCCTGCAACCACTTTATTTTGAATTTGAAATTAATTTTCAAATTAGAGATAAGAATGTTAACCTGGGCATATTTTTAGGATCAGGATTGGATAGCAACCTTAAATCTAGGCGGGATTTTAGGATCAGGATC
The DNA here is from genome assembly GCA_030762895.1 of Sophora flavescens. NCBI lineage: Eukaryota > Viridiplantae > Streptophyta > Magnoliopsida > Fabales > Fabaceae > Sophora > Sophora flavescens. The sequence goes on along the minus strand of CM061066.1, from coordinate 166,692,069 downwards.
GGAGGGATTGACATTATAAAAATCACAATAGGGGCATATTGTTGAGGAGGCTCATCTGTGCACTATTCATCATACTCCCGTCTGCGCACTGTTCATGAGACTTTTAATCTGCCTACACCACGTTCTTGTACCCGTTCTCTTCAAATCATAACTTTCTCTATTCTCATTGCAAAAAACAACTTCCCAAGTCCAAACCAGTAGCCTCTACCATCCCTCTCATCCATCTCCTTCTTCCTCTCTACCATCCCTCTCATCCATCTCTTTCTTCCTCTCATCTCCCTCAAGACTTCATTCCCTTAATCTCTCTCAAAACACCATCCCTCTCATCTCCCTCAAGACTTCATTCCCTTCATCTCTCTCAAAACACCATCCCTCTCATCCCTCTCCTTCTTTCCCTCATCACGCCAGCCACAACCGCTGCACCACCTCTCATCTTCCACTCTCCACCCAAGTCCCAAAAGCTCCTCCTCTGCCTGTTGATTGATCGCTGTTCTCCGCCGCCGCGTGCCTCCTCCGATCACGCGCCTCACTCTTGGCCCTTCTCCCTCTTGCGCGGCTCACCTCTGCCACTGCCTCTCCTCCTGCGTTCCTGTGCGTGCAGGTAAATGGCAAATGGGTTTGTGTTTGCCCCCTGTCACTGCAACGTTAAGATAACCACTGACCATAACCTTGTATACTATTTTGTTTTATTTGTTTTCTTTTAGTACTTTATTCAGTAATTTCTAAAAGTTGTTTTTGCTAGTGGATGACTTATTGGGCCAGACGAGATAGATATCATTACAGTTAAGAAGGTTTGGGCTGATGAATAAAAGGTCATTTGTATTTTTACTCTTGAAATACTCATAAGTTAAAGTAAAAATATCTAAGTAGAAAAAATGAAAAAAAATATAAAACATTTGAAAAATAATTTTGGGATTGCTTGTGAGAGGTTTCACACTCAATTCTTAAATGTGGGATAGCTCTGTGGATGTATATGCCATGTTTTATCTCATTTTGGAGTTTTTGATAAAAATAAAAAAAATGAAATATATCAGAAACCCTTTTTTTAAATGAAATAAAAAAACATTTTTTTTGATAAAAAAATTAAAATCAACCAACAAATAAAATATTTTATATAAGAACTACGTGACTTTGAGTTTCCCATCGAAGCAGGGAATACGTAGGAGCGGGACTAATCGTCTCGTCAAGCCAAAATTAATTTTTCCATTATTTGTGTGTTCTTTTAATTTATTTAATGTGGATAATTAATTAATAATTTATTTAATGTTTTTTTGGATTGCTCTATGACAAGTGTCATGTTCAATCCCCTAGTTTTGAGGCGGCCCTATGGACTCATGTGCTATGTTCAACCTCATTTAGGATTTATCAATAATATTTTTAAAAAATGTTTTAGAAAATGCAAAAAAACCAATAAAGAAACATAAAAATAAAAAATATTAATAAATCCTTCCTTGTAAATATTTTTGGGGTAAACAAATAAATAATTTAATTTTGCACGATTAATTCAAGGTACCATTCGTAGGATGGGCGATGTAGAGTGCTTAACACCTTCCCTACTCGTAACCGACTCCCGAACTCATCTTGGTTTCAAAGACCGTTTTGTTTAGGGTTTTCCTATTTTTCCTAAATTAAATAAAATTGGTGGCGACTCTACTTTTTTCTCTAAAATTTTCTTTTTATCGCCGTCCCTGCCGTAATATCTGGTTGCGACAGATGGCGACTCCACTAGGGAAATTTCGAGAGTCAAGCCTAAGTAATGAGTTGTACATTTTGGTATTTATTGTTTACCCCTTTTTATTGTTTTCTTTTAGCTTATTTATTTATTTATTTATTTATTTATTTTTATTTTTATTTTATTTTGTTGATTCCTTTTTGCTTTAATAATCATTTTTACACTAGGATAGAAGACCATGGTATTCGTTGTTTGCTTGTCTTTCAGGTTCAAGTAGTTTTGGATTGTACAGGTTTGTATGCCTCCAGCACACACAACACCGACACTCATTATCACACACTTTCAGCTCTATACCCGAGCTTGTGGGACCTTAAGAATTAGGCGGTGACTCGGCATTGTCATTGCAGGCCTAGTGCCTCTCTGATATTTGTTGACTCACCACTCGGATTGTTACTAGTGTCATGGACCAATCATCCTGGAGGGTTTATCCCTACTTGTGATTAGGTTCATGAACTAGGTCCTTGACAAGGGCAATCTGGGGACCATGGCATTTAGAAGTCTAGACCCGTCCTAAAGTTTATACTCCTAAATTGACTTAGTGGCCGCTCGACTTAGAAGTTGCCATCATAGGTACCCTTGATTAGGCCCTACCTCTTAAGACACTTGGAGGCGTACCAATTTACTTATTTATTTATTTTTACTTCATTTCCCTTCGTGTTTTAACAAATGGTTAATAAATAAATAAAATACATATTATATATATATTTATATATATATATATATATTTTGCTTTAATTTATTATTATTTTTTATTTTATTTTTTTTATTTTATTTTTTACTTTTTAATTTTTGTAAAAAATAATATATATATTTTTAGGTGATTCTCTTTTGTGGAGGAAAGACACTATCTGTGTAGCAAGGAACGAAAATGTCTAACTCTAGCAATGCAATTGACCTAAAGAAGAATATTAGGATTGACGTGAAAATCAATGATGTGAAGACTTTAATGGAAATCAGTCGCTTGATGCCAAAAGAAGTGTGTTCAGAGTTTGCAAGCAAGTATGGGAAGATTTTGGACTTGTTACACATACATGTAGATGCTTCGGGCTTGAGTGCTTTGGCCCAATATTGGAACCCGAATTTGAGGTGTTTCGAGTTGCCAAATTTGGATACGACACCGACTATATAAGAATATGCATACATGCTACGGATGCCTCTTCCAAGGGAGTCTCGTGTTTATTTATATTATGGCCAGCATGTTAGTGATGGGAAAGTTGCAGAGTTGTTGGAAATTCTACCGAAGCCATCAGACAAAATGGAAAAAGGAGCTGTCAGAGGTCTGAGGCGAAGATTCCTTGAAGTTTATCTCTAGGAGCTAGCACGACAAAATAATTGGGTTATCTTCAAGCGGGTGTTAGCTTTAACCATTTATGGGCTGGTGCTTTTCCCCTTTATACCAGACATGGTGGATTATGCAGCCTTGGATGTCTACTACAAGGTCGAAGAATATACTGTGAACCCTGTTCCCGCAATTTTGGCAGAAACTTTCCTATCATTGCAAGTTTGCCATGAAAATCAACAAGGCAAATTACGATGTTGTGCACAAATGTTGTATGTTTGGGTTGTGACTCACATGTATGCTCGAAATTATGTTAGTGGATTTGATGACCCTTTGAGGAGATTCCATCACATTCCGATAAAGCCGCACAAACCCAATGAATGGAGACAAGAATTTGATAAGGTTGATTCGAAAGCTTTTTGCTGGATGTGTCCTTGGTATAAAGGAAATACAATCATCTTCAGTTGTGGGAATTTCTCGAATATTCCTTTGATGGGACCAAGGGGTTGCGTGTCATATTCTCCGGCACTTGTGATTCGACAATTGAAATGGACTCAACAGGAACCACTTGAAGAAGTGTTAGGTGGAATTTCGTTCTTATATCAAGAATGCGAGGTTGTCAAGAATACAACAATAGCTGTTAGATCCGCCTGGAGCAACGTCCGGGTACTGGGATCCAATGAGTTGGGAAGACAAATTATTTCTCGTACTAAAAACTACGAGGCATGGAGGAAAACAAAGAAAGACAACCGTGTTATTTCGAGACCAATCTCGCATGAAGATGAAAATCCGCAAATGGAAGCAGAAATGTTAAAGAAGATTGAGGTTATGATGGCCCAGATGAGAGTGCTAGAGGAAAAGAATGAAACAGATCAAATCACCATCGACGCGCTCCAACACCAAATCCAGAATTTAAACATGAGGATAGAACATTTGAAAGATGAATGTGCCGATGCATATGAAGCCGCAGCTCCAGCAAAGAGAGCAAGGAAGGGGAATATGAAAGAGTCAGAAGTTCAAGGATTACTAACAAGGATAGAGGATCAAAAAAAGGCGTTGGCACAAATCTTCAAAGAAAAAGAAGACTTGGGGGCAAAAATTGAAGTGCACGTTCATACAATCCAGATGTTGGAGGAAAGCATATGATCTCTACAAGAAGCCTTAACTCATGCTGAGCGCTACTCTGATGAAGGTTAGAATGCAGCTGCGACTATACGCGAATCATTGAAAAAATAGCAAGAGAAAGAGCAGCAGTTATGGATGAGGCTCCAGATGTTCGAAAGGGAGAAAAAACAATATGAGGATGAGATCAGACAACAGGAAGAATGGCTAGAGAACTGGGAATCCGTGGCAAAAGATTTGAAGGCTGACATAGATGCTTGGAAGAAAAGATATGAACACCTCTCAAGAAGTTTGCAATACCATACCTATCAGTTTGTAGGTCACCTCGAGGAAGCACTAGTCCAAACTCGCATGAATGACGGATCTACAATACCTCCAAAAATAGCTCGCTTCATGAAGTATTGTAGGGGTCTTGCTAGCGGGTTCAAAAGGAAGACTTTAAAACTTTTGATGTAATTCTGTTAGATGGGAGACATTGTATTTTCTCTTCAAAGAAATAAAAGCCTTTTTTTTAGGGGTTACATCCATCAATAAATTCTGCTCTATCTTATGATGTGTTGCAAGTAGGCCTGTATGATTGCATTGCTAGTGAATGATGCTGTCTATTGAGGGGCACATGTTCCCATGGATTTGTCATCAACGACGCATTAACCTAAGGGGGACGTGCCCCTAGAGTTATGTGTTGGGGTGAAGTTGCTTGCTACAAAAATGGTCTTTCCTTTGCAAAAGAAAGAATTCATGGTTTTTCGAAGCATAATTTTATCTTTCTTTTAATAATAATAATAATTGACGATTTTTTTAAACAGAGCTAAAAACACGAATATGAGGGTTCGAGAAGCATTGCGCGACCTAAGAAAGACGATACCAATCAAACCCGAGTTCACAACACAAGATCTCGGACCAGGATGGCTGCCAACGATCCTGAGACAGGAAGGAACTTGAGTCTAGAGGTAGACGAAGTGAGGGGAAGGGTGACTGAAATATCTGAAACTCAAGCAAGGTTGGAGGCTATACTACAGGATATGAGGGAATCTCTTAGCAGGCTTGGTGCAAATACAACTGGAAATGAAGATGACACACCTGTAAGCATACAGCCGGCCCTCTCCATGGTAACTGCGCCTATGTTTTCAAGCATAAGCCCTAGCCCTACTCAGGGAATGTCGGGTTACACAGAACCCATAGTGATCCCCATCGAGGAAGGATATCGGCCCATCGAGAATGTGTATCATGAGGCTGCTGGCTATGCAGGACTTACATGGGAAAAGCCCTATGCATCCATTCCTGAACAGTCAAGGGGAATTCAGTTTGGACTCGATTAGATGAAGGAAGAGTGGATGGAGAAGGTAGAAGAACAAATAAAAGAGATCAAACAAATAAAAGAGATCAAAGGCTCAAATACTTATGGCCTTCTCAGGATTGAAGAACTTTGTCCTGCCACAAATGTCGTGATTCTTAAGGATTTCAAAATTCCTGATTTTTCCAAATATGACGAAAGTGGGAACCCACGATTCCATTTGATTAGCTATTCCACCAAAATGGTCATCTGGTCTAAGGATGACAAGTTCCTTATTGGTTTTTTCCATGAAAGTTTGACTGGAATCGTACTAGAGTGGTACCTTTAGTTAGACCATTCTAATATCTCTCGGTGGACAGAATTAGCCGATTTGTTCATGGATCAATACAAATTCAATTTGGACATAGCTCCGACCCGTGAAGAGTTGACTACAATGCAGAAGAAGAGTGATGAATCCTTCAAACAGTATGCACAAAGGTGGAGGAGTTTGGCAGCTCAGGTTCAGCCGCCGCTGATATTGTCCGAAATGTGCTCATACTTTTTGGGAACCCTGGGATCCCCCTTTATCGGAGCAATGGCAGGAGTAGCTTATAGGGATTTCTCTGACTTGATTGCTGCGGGGGAAAGAATTGAAATCCTAGCCAGAGCCGGGAAATTGCCAACTGACATGGAAGGCAGTGCATCCAAGAAGGGGTTCCAGCCCAAGAAGAAGGAAGCAGAAGCAAATTATGTGCAATACCAACAAAACTTTGGACCTCGACATATCCCTTCATACCCAAGGTACCAAGGGCCATATCAGACCCAAACACCATTTTACCCTCCTCAACAGGCCTCGCCAACCATCACCCAGCCACAAAACCAAATAAATAACATCCCTACCCCTCAACCATACAACCCCACTCGCCCAACATATACTCATTATCCACCTGCACCTCAACAAAACCATCTAAGCTACCCTCGACCTCGCTCAAATTTTTCAAATCAGGGATGTTCCCAATACCAAAATCTGCCTCCTTTCCCAAGATTGTCTATCTCTAATGCAGATTTGTTCAAACAACTATTTGACCGTCACCTAATCGCTAGAAACCCTGTACGGCCTATGGAACCACCTTTCCCTGCTTGGTACAATCAAAACTTGACTTGCAAGTATCACATGGAGGCCTTGGGACAATCCATTGAAGAATGTGAGGCCTTCAAGACAGCAGTAAGAAAATTGATTGCTTGTGGAAGATTGGGTTTCGAAGAAGACTCTGGGCCTAGCATTATTAATAACCCGATCCCAAACCCTAATGCGGGAAATAGCTTGAATAACTTGGAAGTAAAAGGGCCTCAAGTCAAGAAGGCTTTGGAATTGCGAACCCCGATGCAAGAAGTATTCGCAGGGCTCAAGAAAGCAGGATATGATATTGTTGCACCGGTGAAGCTGATTGGAGAAAAAGAGAAGTATGATGGTGATTTAAGTTGTGATTTTCATCATAGGCAGGTAGGGCATGATATCGAAACTTGTTGGGACTTTAAGGTCCGAGTCCAAGGATTACTTACCTTGGGGGTGATCCAAGCTAGGCGAGGTACGACTGAAGAAGTTAGTGTGGTTGAAAAAGTTGTGCTCCGAATACCACCTATGAATGATGCGCCGGCACCAGAAAAAGTGATCGTAAAGGTAACAAAGCCAACTCCTTTTGCCTATAATGATACACACACAGTACCCTGGAATTATGAACAGAAAGTTGAGCTAGTAGGAGGGACGGGAGAAACTTCGAAGTCCCAGGTTACTAATGTTGTGAGAATTGGAGGCATCACAAAGAGTGGGCGATACTATGACCTGGTAGAAGAAGAAGCAAGGAAGAACACCAAAGGTGAAGGAAAATAGAAGGAAGAAGAAGAAGAAGAGTTCCTGAAGATCATGAAACAAAGTGAATACGATGTGATAGAGCAGTTGAAGAAAACACCAGAAAGAATATCCCTTTTGTCGCTTGTCCTCACATCAGAGATGCATCGTAAGGCATTATTGAAGGTGTTGAATGAAGCTTATGTTAATCACGACGTCACGCCAGAGAATGTAGTAAACATGGTGGATCCGGTGAGGCGGATCAACATAATCAATTTCTCGAAAGATGAGGTGTTTTCGAAGTTTAGAGGTAGTCCTAAGGCACTCCACATTACCCTAAGGTGCAAAGGATTTGTGATTGCGAAGGTGCTTATAGATGGTGGATCGGCATTTAATGTGATTCCGTTGTCCACTCTAGAGCAGCTAAACATAGGCTTAGCGGATTTGACACCCCAAGAGATGATTGTACGAGCCTTTGATGGGACAGCAAGAGGGATCTTAGGGGAAATAACTTTGCCCCTCGAAGTAGGGGCTAGTTGTTTTTGTGTTCTCTTTCAAGTCATGGAGATCCAGCCAGCTTATACCATGCTCCTAGGAAGGCCTTGGATTCATGAAGCCGGTGTTGTTCCATCAACATTGCATCAGTGTCTGAAATATATTCAGGATGGGGCTGTAATTACCATCCGCGGTGAAGAGGAAATCATGCTTTCAAAGCCTGTTTCGGTACCATACGTAGAAAGTGCAGAGCAAGTTGAGGATGATTCCTTACGTAGTTTTGAAATCCTGAAGCCAGAGAGCAAGAAGGAAGAGCTGCCAATACAAAATGAAGTGGCAGTCCGTATAATGGAAAGGAACGAGTATCAGAAAGGAAGAGGTCTAGGGGCAAGCCTCCAAGGGATCCCTCAACCGATCACAGCAGTTACAAGAGATGGAAGACATGGACTAGGATACAATCCCTCTCTAGCGGAAAATATGATGTACCTGACTCTCAGAGGCAAGAAAGAAGAAGGAAAGGAATTTAATCATATTCCCCACTTGACAGATACTTTCTCATCATCAACTGAAGTGATCTTGCCAAAAAATTTGACTTACCCTCATTTCACTATCAGTGCATTTGAAGAGGAACAAGCAAGAAACCCTGTTATTTATCTCTCTGCTGACAATGAGGTCCTCGGCAATTGGCAGTCTGAACCATTTGTTGATGTTATTTCCATGAAGTAATTATCTTTTTGTATCTCGTATAAACTGATGTTTACTTTGGTTGAGAAATGAATAAAATGAGTTAGTATGATTTTTTAGCATTTTTCTTGGTGTCTTCCTTTCCCTACCCTTTATCTTGTATCAATTGCATTTCATTTCTTGAATAATATCCTTGCCTATATTTCTCTTGTTTCAAATATCTTCTTTCAGGAACCTCACCACCGTCGAAGGTTTGTCTCACAAAAGGAACCTTGAAACCTCATTTACTGATTCCCTAGCGGCTGTTGACGAATACGATTCTGGGATTAGTGAGGATGAAGAAGCCATTCAGGAATTTACAAAGTCAATAGAGTGCTCAGAAAATGGGTTCACTGCAAATGATGAAGTTATAGAAGTGATTAATATGGGGACCGAGGAAGACAAGAAGGAGTTGAAAATAGTGGATAATCCAGAACGTACAGAAATGGTCTCGCTATTTAAGGAGTACCTTGATGTGTTTGCATGGTCCTACAAAGATATGCCAGGATTGGATCCAGAGATAGCATCACATAAAATCCCAGTGTACCCGGATACGGTGGTGAAGAAACAAAGGTTGAGGAGGATGCATCCGGATGTGTCACTAAAGATCAAAGAAGAGGTAACTAAGCAGTTATAAGTTGGGTTTGTGGAAGTGTCGAGACACCCAGAGTGGGTCGCTAATGTCGTACCAGTACCAAAGAAGGATGGAAAAGTAAGAATGTGTGTGGATTACAGAGATATGAACAAAGCAAGTCCGAAGGATGACTTCCCATTGCCTCATATTGATGTCCTCGTAGACAGTACAGCAAGGAACCACAGATTCTCTTTCATGGATGGGTATTCGGGATACAATCAGATTCTCATGGACGTCGATGACAAAGAGAAGACGACTTTCATCACCACTTGGGGAACTTTTTGTTATAGAGTAATGCCTTTTGGGCTGAAGAATGCCGGAGCTACCTACCAGCGTGCTATGGTAGCATTGTTCCATGATATGATGCACAAGGAAATAGAGGTATATGTGGATGACATAGTGGCTAAGTCTAAGGAGGGGGAAAGTCATGTAGCCGTTTTGCATAAGTTATTTGAGAGATTAAGGAAGTACAATCTGAGACTCAATCCCACAAAATGTGTGTTTGGAGCCTCAACTGGGAAATTGTTGGGTTTTGTGGTCAACAGGGAAGGAATACAAGTGCAGCCAGAAAAGGCAAAAGCGATCAGGGACATGCCAACTCCCAAGAATGAACGAGAAGTAAGTGGTTTTCTAGGGAGATTAAATTACATTGCCCGATTCATTGCTAAGTTGACAAGCACGTGTGGGCCTATTTTTAAGCTATTAAAGAAGAATAATCCGGGGAGATGGAATGAGGAATGTCAGGAAGCCTTTGACAAAATAAAGGCATACCTATTAAACCCACCAGTGTTGGTGCCGTCCACTCAAGGTCGTCCTTTGATACTGTATCTCACGATCCTCCCAACCTCAATGGGGGCAATGTTGGGGCAACATGATGAGTCTGGCAAGAGAGAACATGCAATTTACTATCTGAGCAAGAAGTTTAATGACTGCGAAGCTCGATACATGGCAATTGAGAAGACTTGTTGCGCATTGGTATGGACCTCCAAGAGACTCAGGCAATACATGTTATACTACACCACTTGGTTAATCTCTCGAATGGACCCTTTGAAGTACATCTTTGAAAGTCCTCACATATCATTAAGGGTCTCAAAGTGGCAAATGATATTATCAGAATTCGATATTAAGTATGTGACCAGGAAATCCGTTAAGGGAAGTGCAATTGCTGATCACTTAGCTGAAAACCCTATTGAGGGAGGACAGCCAATTATATCCGAGTTCCCTGATGGAGAGATACTGTCATTAGAAGAAGGTGAAGCAGAGGAAGATGATATGTGGAAGATGTATTTTGATGGAGCAGTTAATATGCATGGAAGCGGCATAGGAGCGGTGGTTGTCTCTCCCGAGAGGGCGGGCAATACCCGGTGGGCTGTTAAGCTCGAATTCGAATGCACCAACAATATTCTTGAGTATGAAGCATGTGCAAGTTGATTACAAGCAGAAATTTGTATTGGTATAAAACAGCTAAAGGTCTTTGGAGATGCAGCCTTAATCATTTATCAAGTCAACGACGAATGGCAAACTAAAGATCCCAAGCTTATCCCGTATCAGAAATACTTGACTCAGTTAGTTGCGAAGTTTGATGAGATTACTTTCTCGCACTTGACTCGAGACAAGAATCAATTTGCGAACGCTTTAGCCACATTAGCCGTTATGACCAAGCTGGGTCTCCATACCACTGTCCAGCCTATTTGAGTGAAGGTACAAGATGAGCCCGCATACTGTGCACATGTGGAAGAAGAGCTCGATGGTAATACTTGGTATCACGACATCAAGCAATATACGAAGAATAGAACGTACCCAGCTGGAGCAAATGAAATAAACAAGAGGACGATTCGTAGATTATCAATGTCCTTTTACTTAGATGGCGAAATTCTATATAAGAGGAACTATGATGGGGTCCTCATAAGATGTGTTGATGCTCGTGAAGCTCGGACTATCATGACAGAAGTTCACGAAGGGATATGTGGAACACATGCCAATGGTCACATGATGGCACGCAAGATCCTACGAAATGGTCACTATTGGCTAACAATGGAAGCCGATTGTCTGGAGTATGTTCGAAAATGCCGTAAATGCCAAGTATATGCAGATCAGATCAAAGCTCCACCGTTCCAACTACACAATCTGGTGTCTCCATGGCCATTTTCTATGTGGGGAATAGACGTCATTGGACCAATCAATCCCAAGGCTTCAAACGGACATCGCTTCATCCTGGTTGCAATAGATTACTTCACTAAGTGGGTAGAAGCAGCATCATATGCCAATATAACTCAAAGGGTATTTACCAAGTTCCTAAAAAGGGATATTATTTGTCTCTATGGAATACCAGAAAGAATCATTACAGATAACGCTGTCAATCTTAATAGGGCGGATGTAAAGAAGTTATTAGAGACTTTTAAAATCAAGCACCATAATTCCACCCCATATAGACCTCAGATGAACGGGGCGGTAGAAGCGGCCAACAAGAATGTCAAGAAAATTGTTGCTAAAATGGTCATAAATTATAAGGATTGGCATGAAATGTTGCCATACGCTTTGCACGCGTATCGTACCAATATACGATCAAGCACTGGGGCAACGCCTTTCTCATTGGTGTATGGAATGGAAGCTATTTCTCCCATAGAAGTCGAAATCCTTTCATTGAGAGTGCTGATGGAAGCTGACTTGGAAGAATCAGAATGGGTGAAAGCTCGATATGATCAGTTGAACATGATTGAGGAAAAAAGACTGGTGGCCCTTTGTCATGGACAACTATATCAGAGAAGAATGGCTAAAGCCTTTAATAAGAAAGTCCGTCATAGAGAGTTTCAACCAGGTGATTTGGTGTTAAAGAAAATACTTCCCAACCAAGAAGATGCCCGAGGAAAATGGGCACCCAATTATGAAGGGCCATATATAGTAAAGCAGGCATACTCAGGCGGAGCCTTGGTCCTAACAGATGAAAACGGACGAGAGCTACCGAGACCCGTAAATTCTGATGCCGTGAAAAAGTTTTATGCTTGATAAAAAAAAAGAAAGAAAAAGAAAGGGAGAGCCCGTTAGGTTGAAAACCCGCAAGGGCGACCTAAGCAAAAGTTAGGGCATAAACAAAATAAAAAAAAGGAGCCCGTTAGGTTGAAAACCCGCAAGGGCGACCTAAGCAAAAGTTCGGGCATATATATAAAAAAATGGGTCCGTTAGGTTGAAGACCCGAAAGGCGACCTAAGCAAAAATTAGGACAAAGAAACTGAATCTTAGTCTGAAAACCCGCAAGGGCAGTTTAAGAAGATATCTTAATGTTCACCACACTGGGGCAATTTTGCTCATGACTTGCTACACCGGGGAAATTTTGTTTGTGACTGGCTACCATGGGGCAAAGAAAATCATTGAAATGTTAATGAAAGGATGTATGTGGAAGCTCAAACAATTGCTGGGAATCAGTTAAGAGGATCAAGGGACCAATATTGGAGCAAATTTTTTATGCGGTTTTCTTTCATTCCATTATCCCTTTTCATACAATTCCCATACACCCTTTGTATTTCCCCTTTTTCTTTCCAATTTCCTTGTGTGCAATGTAAATTCTCATATTAAGGCTAGGATTTTATCCATCCTTTTTTTTTTTGCTTAAATCATGCTTGCGCATTGAAATCATGTCTCAATTTAAGTAAATTTAAGCTTAACAGTATGATTGGATAATTCTAATGGATACTTCAATGAATGGTTTGAACCAAAGAAAGCCCAGCATTTCAAAGTCAATAAGGGAGATGACGGTGCATAATGAGGAGAAAAGTAAAGCAATAATGAAAGTCTCCATGAGCCCTAGTCTTGAAGGAAATAATCGCTCTGTGTGTCTTCACCGCTTTGAAAAAAGAAGCCCCTCTAATCGAAAGACAATGACTCAGAGTTCTTAATAAACAAAGGTTTGATTGGTCGAGGTCTTTTAATGGAGCGTGTGGTTCGATTGTAATCGAGACAAAGGTAAAAGAAAAGTTTTTAAGAGAAAGCAAATTACCATCATTTTATTTCCGGGATCTGAGGCCCACTGCAATATATTTTTCGAGCTCTGAGGCTCACTGCACTTTATTTTTGGGACCTGAGGCCCACTGCAATTTATTTTCCGAGCTCTGAGGCTCACTGCACTTTATTTTTGGGATCTGAGGCCCACTGCAATTTATTTTTCGAGCTCTGAGGCTCACTGCATTTTATTTTTATGGATCTGAGGCCCACTGTAATTTTATTTTTCGAGCTCTGAGGCTCACTGCAATTCATTTTTGGGATCTGAGGCCCACTGCAATTTTATTTTTCGAGCTATGAGGTTCACCGCATTTTATTTTTGGGATCTGAGGCCCACTGCAATTTATTTTTCGAGCTCTGAGGCTCACTGCACTTTATTTTTGGGATCTGAGGCCCATTGCAATTTATTTTTCGAGCTCTGAGGCTCACTGCATTTTATTTTTGGGATCTGAGGCCCACTGCCATTTATTTTTCGAGCTCTGAGGCTCACTGAAAATTTATTTTTGGGATCTGAGGCCCACCACAATTTATTTTCGAGCTCTGAGGCTCACTGCAAATTTATTTTTGGGATCTGAGGCCCACTGCAATTTATTTTTCGAGCTCTGAGGCTCATTGCAAATTTATTTTTGGGATCTGAGGCCCACTGCATTTGATCTTTCGAGCTCTGAGGCTCACTACTAATTTATTTTTGGGATCTGAGGCCCACTGCAATTTATTTTTCGTGGGATCTGAGGCCCATTGCAATTTTATTTTTCGAGCTCTGAGGCTCACTGCAAATTTATTTTTGGGATCTGAGGCCCACTGCAATTTTATTTTTCGAGTTCCGAGGCTCACTGCAAATTTATTTTTGGGATCTGAGGCCCCCTGCAAATTAATTTTTTCGAGCTCTGAGGCTCACTGCTAATTTTATACTTGGGATTTGAGGCCCACTGTCACTTTTATTTTCCAAGCTCTAAAGGTTAATTTTCTCCAGCCTATTTCAAATCCCGGCCAAAATGTGAGTTCATTTTCTTTACTAGTTCCTTACTATTACCACATGAAAAAATCGTTCTTTCTTCATGTATTCTAGTAATTAACAAGTAAAGAGGGGCAACTGTGAACACCCCATTTTGATCGGGTATCTTAGTGTTCACTAAAAACTTTTCCAAAATAAATATAAAAATAAAAATAATAAAATAAAAATTTGAAAATAAAATAAAAACCCATCTCATCCTCCTCCCCAGCAACCACTTTATTTTGAATTTGAATTTAATTTTCAAATTAGAGATAGGAATGTTAACCTGGGCATATTTTTAGGATCAGGATCGGATAGCAACCTTAAATCTAGGCGGAATTTTAGGATCAGGATCGGAGGGATTGGCATTACAAAAATCACAATAGGGGCATATTGTTGAGGAGGCTCATCTGCGCACTATTCATCATACTCCCGTCTGCGCACTGTTCATGAGACTTTTAATCTGCCTACACAACGTTCTTGTACCCGTTCTATTCAAATCATAACTTTCTCTATTCTCATGGCAAAAAACAACTTCCCAAGTCCAAACCAGTAGCCTCTACCATCCCTCTCATCCATCTCCTTCTTCCTCTCTACCATCCCTCTCATCCATCTCTTTCTTCCTCTCATCTCCCTCAAGACTTCTTTCCCTTCATCTCTCTCAAAACACCATCCCTCTCATCTCCCTCAATACTTCATTCCCTTCATCTCTCTCAAAACACCATCCCTATCATCCCTCTCCTTCTTCCCCTCATCACGCCAGTCACAACCGCTGCACCACCTCTCATCTTCCACTCTCCACCCAAGTCCCAAAAGCTCCTCCTCTGCCTGTTGATTGATCGCTGTTCTCTGCCGCCGCGTGCCTCCTCCGTTCGCGCGCCTCACTCTGGGCCCTTCTCCCTCTCGTGCAGCTCACCTCTTCCACTGCCTCTCCTCCTGCGTTCCTGTGCATGCAGGTAAATGGCAAATGGGTTTGTGTTTGCCCCTTGTCACTGCAACGTTAAGATAACCACTGACCATAACCTTGTATACTATTTTGTTTTATTTGTTTTCTTTTAGTACTTTATTCAGTAATTTCTAAAAAGTTGTTTTTGCTAGTGGATGACTTATTGGGCCAGACGAGATAGATATCATTACAGTTAAGAAGGTTTGGGCTGATGAATAAAAGGTCATTTGTATTTTTACTCTTGAAATACTCATAAGTTAAAGTAAAAATATCTAAGTAGAAAAAATGAAAAAAAATATAAAACATTTGAAAAATAATTTTGGGATTGCTTTGTGAGAGGTTTCACACTCAATTCTTAAATGTGGGATAGCTCTGTGGATGTATATGCCATGTTTTATCTCATTTTGGAGTTTTTGATAAAAATAAAAAAAATGAAATATATCATAAACCCTTTTTTTTAAATGAAATAAAAAAACATTTTTTTGATAAAAAATTAAAATCAACCAACAAATAAAATATTTTATATAAGAACTACGTGACTTTCAGTTTCCCATCGAAGCAGGGAATACGTAGGAGCGGGACCAATCGTCTCATCAAGCCAAAATTAATTTTTCCATTATTTGTGTGTTCTTTTAATTTATTTATTAATTAATAATTTATTTAATGTTTTTTTGGATTGCTCTATGACAAGTGTCATGTTTAATCCCCTAGTTTTGAGGCGGCCCTATGGACTCATGTGCTATGTTCAACCTCATTTAGGATTTATCAATAATATTTTTAAAAAATGTTTTAGAAAATGCAAAAAAACCAATAAAGAAACATAAAAATAAAAAATATTAATAAATCCTTCCTTGTAAATATTTTTGGGGTAAACAAATAAATAATTTAATTTTACACGATTAATTCAAGGTACCATTCGTAGGATGGGCGATGTAGAGTACTTAAATTGGTGGCGACTCTACTTTTTTCTCTAAAATTTTCTTTTTATCGCCGTCCCTGCCGTAATATCTGGTTGCGACATACACTACCGTTACTATCAACCCACTTACATTTAAAAACCGGCACCGTAAGCTTAGTGTAATCGAGCACCCAAATATCTTCAATATATCCAAAGTAAGGTGTCGGTGCTTTAACGGGTTTTGTGTCCTTTGCACTAGAGAAGTGCATTGCTTCGGCAACGATCATAACCCCACTATTTTGCATGGTACTCTTGTTATCTTGTTCCTTTATATAAAAGGAAAAGTTATTGATGTCGTATCCGCTCCAACATATGACGTTGAAGCTAGGCCCACGTGCTAGCCATCTTACGTCATCAGAAGCAGTACTACCATCCTTAAGAATTTCTTCCTTGAACCATGGTAAGAAATTCTTGTTATGCTTGTTCAACAACCACCTTTCACTCATTCGAGGGTTTTCTTGATTGAATTTTTTTTTATGTTCAAATAAGAAAGGTTGAACAGAATCGATGTTGTTCAATACATACAAATGTGCTTGAAGCACTTCCTCCAGACCCTTGCTATTAATTCTTAAGCCATGTGTACCCTTACCTTGACATCTTATCTCATCATGGCGAGGCTTTGGAACCCCTATAGGATCCGTGTTATGAAGGTAGTCGAACAAAACTCAATAGCTTTTTCTGCAACATACCTTTGAACAACAGATGCTTCCGGACGATGAGGATTCTTCACGTACCCTTTCAAGATCTTCATGTAGTGCTCAACTAGGTATATCCATCTCAGAAAAATCGGCCCATTTAATCTAATCTCCCTCATCAAATTGACAATTAAGTGAACCATTATGTCGAAAAAGGAAGGAGGAAAATGCATCTCCAATTGGCACAAGATTGTAGCAGCCTCAACTTCCAAGTCATCCAACATACGGGGGTCAACGACTTTACTACATATAGAATTGAAGAATGAGCACAACCGAGTAATGACATGTCTCACATTTTTTGGAGCAATACCACGAATAACAACGGGCAGAAGTTGTTGCATCAAGATGTGACAATCATGAGACTTTAATCCAACCAATTTAAGATCACTAGAGACAAGCCTCTTCATATTTGAAGAGTAACCATGTGGAACTTTGATTCCCTGAAGACACCCACAGAAACTGTCTCTTTTTTTTTGACAAAGTATGACATGCTGGCGGCAAATAAGTCCGCTTACCATCCTCAACAACTGGAGCTCACTGCTCTCGTACACCCATAGCAACGAGGTCGAGACGAGCATTCACACCATCCTTTGTCTTGCCCTGAATGTTGAGAAGCATCCCGATCACACTATCACACACATTTTTCTCCACATGCATCACATCAATGCAATTATCGACATCAAGCTTGCGCCAGTATAGAAGATCAAAGAATATCGACCTCTTCTTCCATATGTTTTTCTCAGCAGCTTTACCTTTCTTTTTGGACTTGCCGAATATAACATCGATGCCCTTTACCCTCTGATAAAACCTGCTCTCCAATTAAGGCCGCCGGAGCTTCTTCTGTCTCTTGGCATCCATTAAAAGCTTTTTTCATCTCATGATATGGGTGATCACGTCTAAGAAATCTCCGATGCCCAAGGTAAACCGTCTTCTTTCCATGATGCAACTGAGTGTAGCATGTGCCTTATTCACATATACGGCATGCTTGATGCCCCTTGACACTGTACCCAGACAAGTTACCGTATGCTGGAAAGTCGTTGATGGTGCAAAATAACATGGCACGAAGCTTGAAAGTCTCATGAGAATACCCATCAACTACATCAACACCTTCCACCCAAAGCGTTTTCAAGTCTTCAATCAAGGGACTTAGATAAACATCTAAGTCATTTCCTGGATGCTTTGGGCCCGAAATCATCATAGACAACACCATGTATTTGTGCTTCATGCACAACCAAGGGGGCAAGTTGTAAATTATCACCAGAACAGGCCATGAACTATGAATACTACTCATGTTACCATAAGGATTCATTCCATCCATAACAAGTCCAAGCCTTAGGTTTCTTGGCTCATCGGCGAAATCTGGAAACATAGTATCAATATTCTTCCATTGCATAGAATTAGCAGGATGACAAACCTTTCCATCACGTTTCCTCTCATCATCATGCCATCTAAGATTCTTCGCATCTTTGGCATTGACAAACAATCGCTTGAACCTTGGAATTATTGGAAGATACTACAACACCTTTGCAGGAGGACCCTTTTTTCTCACATCATCAAGTTCATCATCATCATCACCACCCTTCACTTTGTATCGTGATAACCCACATTTGGGGCAATCGTGATTGTATTCATGAACACCGGTGTACAATATGCAATCATTGGGGCATGCGTGTATCTTATTATACTCCATACCCATCGGACACAATACCTTCTTGGCCTCTTAGTTACAGTCAGGCAATGTGTTGTCCTCTGGAAGCAAGTCTTTCAACACTTCAAGCAATTCCGTGAAGCTTTTATCGGTTCAACCATTTCTCACCTTCACACAAACCAATTTTAGCACCACCAACAACCGTGTATGAGTAGTACACCCTGTATATTGATGAGTGTGATTACACCTAATATTTGTTTATCATTTTGCATGCATTTTCATATAGTTTAGGCGGTTTTAATTTGATTTTTGTTAGTTTTTACCTTGGAATGGGTAAAACGGTTTTGTGGTGTTGTTTTGCAGAAATTAAGGATTAAATGCTCAGGATCAACCATGATGGAGCTTGGATGAAGATGGCGCTTTAAAAGTGAAGAAAATGACCCAAGCAGAGCCCATCACGGCCATGATCGAGCAAAATTGAAAATAAAGAAGGCAAAAGTCAGAACTGGTCATGGCCTAGCCGTGATTCCCATCACGGCCGTGACCTGTCAGCTGAACCAGACCCTCACAGGCAGAACTGATCACGGCCTAGCCGTGATGAGCATCATGGCCGTGACAGACCAAAAATTGAAGAAGCGCCCAAGGCAGAAGCCATCATGGCCTGGCCGTGATGGCCATCACGGCCGTGACACGTATTACTTGGATCAGAAGCAACTGAATTGATGTTTTATCTTTGTTAATTGCGATTTTGCTTTAGATCTGATTTCAAGTGTTTTAATTACTTGTAAATCTGGTGCGCACTTATTTGCATGTCGTAGACATTCTAAGGAGGAACCTAGCGGTGAACTTAGGTGTCGGGTTTATAGAGTCAGACTTAGGACTGAAATCACGAGAGTTAGAAGCCATCCTTCGAGGATTAACGAATTGTCACAAAACATAAAGGGTTCAATCTAAATTCGACTACCACGAGAGTAGGGGTTGGTTTAATTGGTCACAGTTTTTGTAACCCGAGAGGGAGCTTAAACTATTTGAGGATAAATTCGCCTTCAAGGCATTTTCGATAATTAACAAGGGTTAATCAATTTAGTAACTTAAACGATCTTGTTGGTAACCCAAATTCCTAGGAATCCATTTAAATCTAAAAACCATAAATAGATTTCCTTTTTGTTTATTTTATTCTGATTTTGAGTTATCTCTTATTTCAAATATCAAAACCTTTTCAAAATCTTTCTTTATAGTCCAGTTTTACCGATTTGATAATTAGTTGTGATTCGAGATCACGGTCTCTGTGGGATCGATATCTTTTTATTACTTGGCGACAATCCGGTACACTTGCCGGATCGCACGTGCACTCGCACGACATCAAGTTTTTGGCACCGTTGCCGGGGACCGTGCTTTCTCGAATCTCAATTTAATTATTGAATTGATTTTTTTGGACCTTTTCTTTTTTTATTTAATTTTTATATTTGAAAATAATAATAATAATATTTTCCCTTTTTCTTTCTAGAGTATCTATCTCTCTGTGTTTTTATGCAAAGATCCCCAAGTCTTGGAAACCTTAGTGAGGTCGACCCCGAAGTCGAAAGGACCTTTCATAGACGTAGGAGACTACAAAGAGAGAGAGAGAGAGGTTGATCCCCATTCCACTAATGGCGAATCAACCGGATACGAAACCATTGAAGGACTACACAACCCCAAATGCGAGGGGTTTGCGAACTGGGATTGCTAGGCCAGAGATTGAGGCAGAGAACTACACTATACCGCCTATGCTCATTAACATGATTAGGCAACATCAATTCGAAGGATTGCCCTCGGAGGACTCGACTGACCACGTGGAGACATTCTTGGAGTTCACCGATGCAGTTAGAATTCATGGCGCCCCGGTTGATACTATTCGTTTGAGGTTGTTCCCCTCATCTCTTACTGGAAAGGCGAAAGCTTGGCTAAAGCAAATACCCGCTAATACCTTGTTGACTTGGGACCAACTAGAGCAGACGTTCTTGGAGAAATTATTCCCTCCATCCAAGACGACCTACATACGAACCCAGATCACCGGCTTCTTCCAAAAAGACGGAGAATGCTTATCAGAAGCATGGGATCGCTACAAGGGATTGCTGGAGTCTTGCCCACATCATGGACTCGAGAGGTGGTTATTAGTGCACACCTTCTACAACGGATTGGATTACTCTTCGAAGGTGTCACTTGATTCCGCAGCTGGTGAAGCCTTTATGGATAGGCCTCTGACCGAGGCATTCAACATCATTGAAAACGTGGCCACCAACTACCACCAATGGGATTCAGAAAGAGGTAATAACCCGAAAAAGATTTTGGGGGGTAAGTTTGAAATTAATAGCACTGATCTTATCATGTCTAAAATAGACTCACTGAATAAAATCTTTGATCAGCTCGAAAGGGCTAATGTGAATTCAATAGGTGCTACTGTTGGCGTGCGAGCGCACGTGCGATTCCGGCAAGTGTACCGGATTGTCGCCAAGTAATAAAAGATATCCATCCCACAGAGACCGTGACCTCAAATCACAACTAATTGTTAAGTGATAAAACTGGACTCTATAAATAGATTTGGATTTTGAAAAGGTTTTGAATTTGAATTAAGAGATAACCTAAAATCAGAATCAAATAAACAGAAAGTAAACAGTTTATGGGTTTTCAGATCTAAAAGGATTCCTAGGGATTTGGGTTACCAACAAGATCGTTTATGTTACTAAACTGATTAAACCTTGTTAATTATTGAAATTTCCTTGAAGGCGAATTTGTCCTCAAGTAGCTTAGGCTCCCTCTCGGGTTACAAAAACCGTGCCCAATTGAACCAACCCCTACTCTCGTGGTAGTTGAATTCAGATTGGACCCTTTACGTTTTGTGACAATTCGTTAATCCTCGAAGGACGGCTTCTAACTCTCGTGATTTCAGTCCTAAGTCTGATTCTATAGATCTGACACCTAAGTTCACCGCTAGGTTTCTCCTTAGAATGTCTACGACATGCAAATAAGCGCGCACCAGATTTACAAGTAGTTAAAACACTAGAAGTCAGATCTAAAACAAAATCGCAATTAAAAAAGTTGAAACATCAGTTTACTGTCATAAACAAACCTTGGGCATAGCCCCAATCCCTATAAACTAAGCTACTACTCAAGCCTTATCATGGTGACGACAAGCTTGATTACAAATAACATGAAAGCATAAAATTAGAGAAGAAGAGGAAGGAGAAGAGAGATCCTAAATTATAGCCTAAGTGGTAGCAGCCAAGAGTCTCTAAGCCTCTGACTTGATCCCATATTTATAGATTTGGGAAGTTAGAGTCCCAATCTAACTCAAATTAGATCCAAATCAGTTGCTTCTGATCCAAGTAACACGCATCACGGCCGTGATGGCTTCTGCCTTGTGATCTGCTTCATTAAATGGTCTGTCACGGCCGTGATGGCCTTCACGGCCTGGCCGTGACAGATTCTGTCCTGAGGGTGTCTGGCTCAATATGCATGTCACGGCCGTGATGGGCATCACGGCTTGGTCGTGACAGCTTCTGACTTTTTCATCCTTTTTCACCTTCACTTGATCACGACCGTGATGGGCATCACGGCCTGGCCGTGATCAGCTCTGTTTGCCCTCTTTCCTGCCTTCCAAGCTCCCATCTTTGTGCCAGCTCCAATGCGACTGATCCTGAGCATTTTTATCTACTTTTTCTGCACACAAGCACACAAAACCACCTTACTCGTTCCAAGGCGAAATCAACTAATAATCAAACAAAATAAGCCTAATCTATATGAAAATGCATGCAAAATGTTATGGAAATATGAGGTGAAATCACACTCATCAAACTACCCCAAGCTTAAGATTTTGCTTGTCCTCAAGCAATAACTAAGGCCAAAAAAGTTAACCAATCGAAGTATGGACAGTGAATCTAGAACCCGAGTCATGAATTCAAGCAATCAGGCATATTTCATAAGAAACCAAGAGACAATTGATTTTAAGTTCAATTAAGAGCTTAGGTTCCCAGACTCACATCTCTCACCAATTCGGGTACTCTTCTCACCTCACTCATGCGTTAGAGGGTATGTGACAATTCGCTCAGTTTTCTCAAGTAAGGTGCCCTACCATAAGCTTGACTATTAACCAAATCTCTACTTTATTAATGAAAGCACACAAGAATCAAGAGGTCTTTTATTTCGGTTGTAACGGGGTCATGGAATTTATTGTTAGGTGGGGAAATAAAAAAAAAAGGGAATTCTAGAGGCTAAACAAAATCGACCAGTGCGAAGCATGACACCTCCTAAAATTCCTTTTTTCGGGCTTCAGTTTTCCACCTTCTTTTTCTTATCTTCTTTTTTTTTTCTTTTCTTTTTTTCTTATTTTTTTTTATTTCTCGCTTTATTTTTCTCATCCACTTCTCGATTTTTTTATTTTTTATTTTTTTATTTTTATTTGGAGAATGGGAGATTTTCAACTTTTCGAGAAATTTTTCTAACTTTTTATCCCAACTTCATCCTTTAAACTACCCTTCTTGCCCTTTGCAACACTTTAAGAGGTGCCATACTAAGCATTGTTCATTAAAATAGATCAATGGTACCAAGAAAAGTATTTATTCTTTTAGGCTCAAAATTGGGCAACTATGGGCAATTTATCAGTCAAAGTTCAGGAGGCCTGAAAAATACCTAGTGCCTCAATCATTTTCAAATGTGTTTTCGAAAATTTTTATGCTTTGAAACGGTTTCAAGTCAAGTTCTAGAGGGCACAATCCAAGAGGAAAATAAATCACTCGATCAAGGAATGGGGTAGATTTAGTGAGTACCCCTTTTTGGCTCAAAATCTCTCGTTTAGTGGTTTAGAATTGATGAGAAACCTAAATCTAAGGAACCATTTGCAAATTATTAACTTTTCAAAAGATTGTCTCAAGCATTTTTCATTTTTAGCCTATCACAAGAAATCAAAAACTGGGGGGTGTCATAATTCAATTGGTCGTCCTAATTCGATTGGCACAAAGTTTTTTACTATTGGGGCATATCCTAAGCAGGGGGCAGTCCAATCATGTGATTTATGCAAAACTAATCCTAGATGAATGCAACATGCAAGGATGCAAAATTGATACCCCTACCCCAAGCTTAAAAACTTACATTGTCCCCAATGTAAATAATTAGGCCGTAGGGAGGAGAAAATAAAATAAAATAAATGAAAATGAAAAGGAAAAAGGAACTCACTGAGGTGGTGGTGGGTGCTGGCTCAAATGCCAGTCGTAGAGCTGCTGGAGCATAGCTCTCTGCTCTCGCTGCTCCTCCATAATGCGCTCCTGGTTCGCTAAAATGGTATCGAAAGTGGATGCGAACCGCGCATAGTGGTCATCAGATGACGATCCTGCAGCGGAAGAAGATGGGTGCCCAGTCGGCCTAGCCTGCGGTGGTGGGCGTAACAGCCTCTCTACTCTAATGGGCTGAGGCTCCTCTCCCACCGGCACTTTCCAGTTGGCCGGGTTTGATACGTCTAACAGTGTGGGGTTAGGGAGAGGAATTGGGTGCCTCAGCCTGGGGTATTTCAGGCAGTATATGTCATCTTCCTGGACGATCATCCCCATAGCCTCACAAGCCTGTAAGGTGATACGGGTCTGTCCAAGGGCGACCTCAAAACCATCCAGATCAAAGTTGAAGTGGAGGCATATGGTGGTGATGAGGCCACCAACGACAATAGTACCACTCGTACTCTTGGAAACCTTTAAGAGGTGCCTAGACAAATAGGACCCTGTGTCCACATTGCTCCCAGGGTGGAGCATGGCCCATAATATAAGGACCTCGTCCTGGCGGACAGATCCATCACTCTCGCCTCGGCCAAACAGGGTATTGGCTATAACCCTATGCATGTACCTGATACTAGGGTTAGCAAAGGCCGTGGACTTGGATGTCCGAGGGTCAAATCTCCTGCCCTCATAGTCTATCACTGACCAGAAATAATGCGCACTAAACCCTTGGGGGCATCTTCGGTCACCCCCTACTGGCAATCCAAATATCTCATTAAATTCGGCCAGGGTTAGTACGAAGTTCTGGTTGAAGAGGCGGAATGTGATCCGCCCTTCTATACAATGCTGCCCTTGGAGGATTTCAGCGTTTAGGGAGCTTAGGAACTCCAGTGTAGGGCCAACATATGCAGGGTATCGGGTGCGAGTGAACTCGCTCCACCCTACGTTCTGCAACATCCAATTGACGTCCACAGTCAATCCTAAGGTATCTAAACAAGCGTCATCAAGATATTTGGTTTGTATTATTTTTCTATTTTTTAAAACATTGAACCTATCCTGTTGAGCACTATCCTTAAAAACTATACCAAACCCATATCCATCGGTTTCAGAATTTGAAGAGTTAGAGTCGGAGAGGTTACCTGCTCTACTGCGAGTGCGTGAAGCCTGAGCTGCCCTTTGTCTTTTTGTTGCCATAATCCCAGTGAGCACCAGAAAATCTCTGTCCCATTTTCTGCTTTTGTGCTGGGTTGGTTAGGGTTCCAAATTTTGGGGATTTTGAATCTCCCCAAAATTGAAGGCTTTCCTTGTGGGTGTTGATGGGTTAGGGTTGGGGAGGTGAGGTGTGGTGCTGGTTGCGTGTGGGTGCAGTGGGGAGGTGAGATTTTCGAGTTTTATGGAGGATGGTTATGGAGGAGAAGGTGAGAAGGGAGAAGAAGGAGAACAGGGGCTAGGTTCGTGGCAGAGGATGATGGTGAACAAGGGCAAGGTTCGTGGCAGAGGATGATGGTGAACAGGGGCAAGGCTCATGGCTATGGAGGTGGGTAGGGAATAAGAAGCAGATGCAGAGAGAGAGGGTTAGGGATTGCGTCTGTGGCAGAGAAAGGGGCTGTTTGAGTTATAAATCCTGAGAAAATCACACATCACGACCGTGACACACATCACGGGCTGGCCGTGACGCATTCTGTGTCTGGTAAAAAGGGCCATCACAGTCGTGATGGTCTCTGTCCTGCTCAGGCTGGTTGTCACCGCCGTGACCCATATCACGGCCTAGCCGTGATCCTCTCTGCCCTTTCATGTTCTCCTCATCACGGCCTGGCCGTGATGGACTTTGTCTGTTGAGAACCTTCCTGTCACGGCCATTATGTGAATCACGGCCTACCCGTGATGGTTTCTGACTTTCAACTGTGGCCCATCACGGTCGTGATAGGAATCACGGCCTGCCCGTGACAGATACTGACTTTTCTTTTCCATCCTCTCTTCACTTCCCATCACTTCCTGTCCTGAAAACACTAGCAAATTTATTAATTTATGATTTTTTTTTAACTCTTGATCTTCTCAAATTATTCAAGAGCTAAATTCAAAAACAAAAGAAAAAGGAAAAGAGAAAGGGAAAGGAAACTTGGGTTGCCTCCCAAGAAGCGCTTATTTATGGTCTTAAGCTTGACCATACTTCCTTCAATCAACCGGTGTCAGCTAGGCCTAGAAGTGCAGGAACACTTCTCTTCTATGGGAGCCCTTCAAAGAGCCGATTCTGCTCATATGGCCAGTTGTGCTTCCGCTTTGCCTTTTTTGCTATGAGTTTCCTAGCCTTACTCCCTCCTGGCGGAGGTTTTGGTTCCACATGATGAGCAACTCCATCTTCATCACTATTGGGGGCATCAATTGCCATGCAAATCTTCGGAGTTGCTTCCATGTTGAGCTCTTCCTTTACCTCTGGAGACTTTATATCGATCTTGCACACATGACACTCAAAAGGAGGGTTGTTATATGAGTTAGTAAATTCAAAATCGACCCTACCTTCCTCTACATTCAGAGAGAGTTTGCCATTCCTTACGTCTATTATTGCTCCAGCGGTGGCCAAGAATGACCTTCCTAAAATGATGGGGAATTCAGAATTCCCGTTCATATCCAATACCAGGAAATCGGTAGGGATGAAAAAATTCCCTACCATTACGTGGACATTCTCTAGTAGGCCTAGAGGAGTCCTAGTTGAGCCATCCACAAATTGTAAGGAGAATTTGAATGGACTCAACTCTTTGGTTCCCAACCTTTCTAAGATAGCGAGCGGCATCAAGCTCGCACTAGCCCCTAAGTCACACAAAATTGGTCTATTTGCACTTCTCCAATCGAGCAAGCGATAGAGAAACGACCTAGGTCTTTCAGTTTAGGAGGCATATTAGATTTTTTCATGACATTTGGCTCCTCAGTTAAGCTCTTAGTTTGTACTTCCACTTGCTTTCTCTTGACCAACCTTTATGGGAAAGGTATTGGGGGTCGGTAAGGCGGGGGAGGGACATACTTTGGTTATGGCTCTTCATCTTCGCTCATGTCCTCCTCTGGTTCCACGTCCTTTACAACCACCCCAAGCTTATCATCCCTCAAGTATATGGCATTACAATGCTCATTGGGATTAACTTCGGGTTGTCCCGGAAATGTACCCTTAGGTCTAGAGTATGTGCTGGCTTGTTGGGCAATTTGTGTTTCTAGCATCTTGTTGTGGATGGCTAAGTTGTCTACCTTAGATGCTAGCTCTTTTATTGCCTTGTTCACTGCCCTGCCTTGATGTATAAACTCTTCATTTTGTTTTGTCCGAGTCTCAACAAAACTTTCCAATAAAGACTCGAGTTTAGATTTATGTACCCGAGGATACCCCTGAGCGGTTTTCCTATTACCTTGGCCTTCTTGGTACTCGTGGTTCAGAGTGTTGCTGTAGTTCCCGTAGGAGGGCTGTTCTTCCTTTGATTGTAGGGATTTAGGGGAGCGTAGTTTGGCAGCTTCGGGTTCGTGTCGTAGAAGTTGTGACAAGCGTTCACTTGCTCCCCCAAAGCACTGGATCCAGCAGCAATACCTTGTGGGCATCCCATTATGTCATGTCCCTGCATCCCACAAATCTCACAAACAAGGTTAGTAGCACCTATTGCACTCACGTTAGCCCTTTCAAGCTGATCAAAACGTTTATTAAGTGAGTCTATTTTTGACATTATAAGATCAGTGCTATTTACTTCAAACTTACCCCCCAAAATCTTGTTCGGGTTATTACCTCTTTCTGAACCCCATTGGTGGTAGTTGGTGGCCACGTTTTCAATGATGTTGAATGCCTCAGTCAGAGGCCTATTCATAAATGCTCCACCAGCCGCGGAGTCAAGTGACACCTTTGAAGAGTAATCCAATCCATTGTAGAAGGTGTGCACTAACCACCTCTCGAGTCCATGACATGGGCATGACTCCAGCAATCCCTTGTAGCGATCCCAAGCTTCTGATAAGGATTCTCCGTCCTTTTGGAAGAACCCAGTGATCTGAGTTCGTATGTAAGCCGTCTTGGATGGAGGGAAGAATTTCTCCAAGAACGCTTGCTCCAGTTGGTCCCAAGTCGACAAGGTATTGTCGGGCAATTGCTTCAGCCAAGCTTTTGCTTTTCCAGTCAGAGATGAGGGGAACAATCTCAAGCGTACAACATCGACCGAGGCTCCATGAATCCTAATTGCATCGGTGAACTCCAAGAATGTCTCTACGTGATCAGTCGGGTCCTCCGAGGGCAATCCTTCGAATTGATGTTGCCTAATCATGTTGATTAGCATAGGTGGTATAGTGTAGTTCTCCGCCTCAATCTCTGGCCTAGCAATCCCAGTATGCAAACCCCTAGCATTTGGGGCTGCGTAGTCCTTCAGCGGTGTTGTATCCGGTAGATTCACCATGAGTGGAATGGGAATCAACCTCTCTCTTTCCCTTCGTAGTCTCCTACGTCTATGGAAGGTCCTTTCGATTTCGGGGTCGACTTCAAATAGGTTTCCAAGACTTAGGGATCTTTGCATAAAACAGAAAAACACAGAGAGATAGATACTAAATTTTTTTTATTTTTTTTGGTTTTCAGATAAAATTAAAAAAAACAGAAAGTCCAGAAAAATCAATTTAAAAATTAAATTGAGATTCGAGAAGGCACAATCCCCGGTAACGGTGCCAAAAACTTGATGGCATGCGAGCGCACGTGCGATTCCGGCAAGTGTACCGGATTGTTGCCAAGTAATAAAAGATATCGATCCCACAGAGACCGTGACCTCAAATCACAACTAATTGTTAAGCGATAAAACTGGACTCTATAAATAGATTTGGATTTTGAAAAGGTTTTGAATTTGAATTAAGAGATAACCTAAAATCAGAATCAAATAAACAGAAAGTAATCAGTTTATGGGTTTTCAGATCTAAAAGGATTCCTAGGGATTTGGGTTACCAACAAGATCGTTTATGTTACTAAATTGATTAAACCTTGTTAATTATCGAAATTGCCTTGAAGGCGAATTTGTCCTCAAGTAGCTTAGGCTCCCTCTCGGGTTACAAAAATCGTGCCCAATTGAACCAACCCCTACTCTCATGGTAGTCGAATTCAGATTGGACCTTTACGTTTTGTGACAATTCGTTAATCCTCGAAGGACGGCTTCTAACTCTCGTGATTTCAGTCCTAAGTCTGATTCTATAGATCTGACACCTAAGTTCACCGCTAGGTTCCTCCTTAGAATGTCTACGACATGCAAATAAACGCGCATCAGATTTACAAGTAGTTAAAACACTAGAAGTCAGATCTAAAACAAAATCGCAATTAACAAAGTTGAAACATCAGTTTACTGTCATAAACAAACCTTGGGCATAGCCCCAATCCCTAGAAACTAAGCTACCACTCAAGCCTTGTCATGGTGACGACAAGCTTGATTACAAATAACATGAAAGCAGAAAATCAGAGAAGAAGAGGAAGGAGAAGAGAGATCCTAAATTATAGCCTAAGTGGTAGTAGCCAAGAGTCTCTAAGCCTCCGACTTGATCCCATATTTATAGATTTGGGAAGTTAGAGTCCCAATCTAACTCAAATTAGATCCAAATCAGTTGCTTCTGATCTAAGTAACACGCATCACAGCCGTGATGGCTTCTGCCTTGTGCTCTGCTTCGTTAAATGGTCTGTCACGGACGTGATGGCCATCACGGCCTGGCCGTGATCAGCTCTGTTTGCCCCTCTTTCCTGCCTTCCAAGCTCCCATCTTTGTACCAGCTCCAATGCGACTGATCCTGAGCATTTTTATCTACTTTTCCTGCATACAAAACCACCTTACTCGTTCCAAGGCGAAATCAACTAATAATCAAACAAAATAAGCCTAATCTATATGAAAATGCATGCAAAATGTTATGGAAATATGAGGTGAAATCACACTCATCAGCTACTAACATTGTTTGTGAGATTTGTGGAATGTAGGGACATGACATAATGGAGTGCCCGCGTGGTATTGCTCATGGATCCGGCGCTTCGGGGGAACAAGTGAACTCTTGTCACAACTTCTACGACACAAACCCGAAGTTGCCCAATTATGCTCCCCCAAATCCTTACAACCAAGGAAGGAAGAACAACCCTTACCTCTTATACGGGAACTACAGCAACACGCTGAACCACGAGTTTCAAGAAGGCCAAGGTAATAGGAAACCCGCAGCGGGGTATCCTCGGGTACAGAAGTCTAAACTCGAGTCTTTATTGGAAAGTTTTGTGGAAACTCAAACAAAACAAAATTATGAGTTTAGACAACAAGGTAGGGAATTAAATGAGGCAATAAAAGAGCTAGCATCTAAGGTAGATAACTTAGCCATCCACAACAAGATGCTAAAAACTCATATTGCCCAACAAGCCAGCACATACTCTAGACCAAAGGGTACGTTCCCGGACCAACCCGAAGCTAATCCCAATGAACATTGTAATACCATATACTTGAGGGATGATAAGCTTGGGGTGGTTGAAAAGGATGTGGAATGTGAGGAGGACATGAGCGAGGATGAAGAGCCAGAACCAAAGTATGTCCCTCCACCACCGTACCAACCCCCGATACCTTTCCCACAAAGGTTGGTCAAGAGAAAGCAAGTAGATATAGAAGCTAATATGCCTCCTAAACTGAAAGACCCAGGTAGTTTCTCTATCGCTTGCTCAATTGAAAAGGTACAAATAGACCAAGCCTTATGTGACTTAGGGGCTAGTGTGAGCTTCATGCTGCTCAATATCTTGGAAAGTTTGGGAACCAAAGAGTTGAGTCCATTCAAATTATCCTTACAATTTGCGGATGGCTCAACTAGAACTCCTCTAGGCATACTAGAGAATGTTCCTGTAAAGGTAGGGAAAATTTTCATCCCTACCTATTTCCTGGTATTGGATATGAAAGGAAATTCTGAATTCCCCATCATTTTAGGAAGGCCATTCTTGGCCACCGCTGGAGCAATAATAGACATAAGGAATGACAAACTCTCTCTGAATGTAGAGGAAGGTAGGGTAGATTTTAAATTGACTAACTCATATAACAACCCTCATTCTGTGAGTCATATGTGCAGGATCGATATAACGTCTCCAGTGGTAAAGGAAGAGCTCAACATGGAAGCAACTCCGAAGATTTACATGGCAAATGATGCACCCAGTAGTGATGAAGTTGGAGTTGCTCATCATGTGGAAACAAAACTCCAGCCGGGAGGGAGTAAGGCCATGAAGCTCAGAGTGAAAAGAGCGAAGCGGAAGCGCAATTGGCCATATGAGCAGAATCGGCTCTTTGAAAGACTCCTATGGAAGAGAAGTGTTCCTGCACTTCTACGCCCAACCGACCCCGGTTAACTGAAGGAAGTATGGTTAAGCTTAAGACCATAAATAAGCGCTTCTTGGGAGGCAACCCAAGTTTTCTTTCCCTTTTCTATTTGTTTCTGAATTTAGCTCTTGAATAATTTGAGAAGATCAAGAGAAAAAAAAATCATAAATTAATAGATTTGTCAACTGTTTTCAGGCTAGAAGGAAGGAAGAGCAAAAAGGGTAGGGACAAACAAAGTCAGAGAGTATCACGGCTTGGCCGTGATACAAATCACGGTCGTGACAGGCCAGCTCCCGAAGACCAGAATTGATCACGGCCTGCCCGTGATACCCATCACGTCCGTGATACAATTTCCAACAATCTTTGACTAGGCATGTGAGCCAACACCCGCTACCACCTCGGCGAGTTGTTCCATTTTTCTCCTTTCTCCGACTTGATTATTTACATTGGGGACAATGTAAGTTTTTAAGCTTGGGGTAGGGGTATTTGTGCATTTTTGAATTTTTCATGTTGCACTCATATAGGCATAGTTTTGCATGATCACATGATTAGATCGCCCTTTGCTTAGATTATGCATCCAATTGTGAGAACTTAGTGCCAAATAAATTGAGATAGTGAATTTTCGAACCCATTTTTTTTATTCTTGTGATAAGGCTAAAAATAAAAATGCTTGAGATAATCTTTTGATAGTTGATAATTAGCATGTGGTTCTCTAGATTTGTGTTTCTCATTGATGTTAAACTACTAAATGTGAGATTTTTGAGCCAAAAAGGGGTACTCACTAAATCTACCACATTCTTTGTGATAGAGTGTTTTATTCCTCTTGGATTGTATTCTCTAGAACTTGACCTGAAACCGTTTTGAAACTTAGAAATTTTTGAAAATATTTTCGAAAATGATTGAGGCACTAGGTATTTTTCCGGTCTTCTGAGCTTCGATTGATTAAATGTTATCCCTTAGTTGCCAATTTTGAGCCTAAAAGAATAAAATACTTTTCTTGGTACCTTGAATTATTTTAATCACTACAAAAAAAGAACTGTTTAGCGACCGACATATTCGATCGCTAAACTTTTTAATCCGGTCGCTATTTAAGTTAGCGACCGAATTAGCGACCGATTCATGGTGGTGGCTAATAACCTGGTCGCTAAACTTTTAGAGACCGAAATAATAATTCGGTCGCTAAATGGCGACCGTAATTTCGGTCGCTAAATAATAAAAAAACGGTCGCTACACGGTTGGTCGCATTGTTTGGGTAACTATTTTTAGCGACCGATAATCGGTTGCTATTTCGGTCGCCAATGTTGGTTACTGTTAACCTTATTAGCGACAGATTTTCGGTCGCTAGACCACAATTTGTTAATGTTAATTAAAGTTTAGCGACCGAATTATTGGTTTCTAATTCGGTCACTAAATTGGTTTTTATTAATTTTTTTAAAAATTTAATTTTTAAAATAATAAATTTTTTCTGATTTTCTTTAAAGTTTAGCAAAATTACTAATAAAACACACCAAATTACTAATGAAATATACAATCACAAGAAATAATGAATATATATTAAAAAAAATCCAAAGTGTCGTACAAGAATCGTTTAAAGTCAAAAATATGAAAAAAAATTAATCAGTCATGATGAAGGGGAGGTGGAGGAATCCAATCATCCTCAGCGTCCGTAACACCGACGTCTGCTATCTGATCGTCCTCTGCAGTAGCAGCATCGGTAGCTGACGGTGGAACTGGAGGAGCGACAGCAGGCGGCACAACCGTCAGAGCATCACCCTGAGCAACTGGAGTCTGGATCCTCATCTGCTCCAACACCAGCCGCAGTGTCTGACCCTGCTCGATGCTCGTTTGCACCAGCTGCTGGTGTGACTGAGTCAACTGTGCAATCTGTGTCGCCATCTGCTGCTCTCTATCGCTCTTCTCCCGAAGCTCCGCGTTCAGCTACGTGATGGTGTCCCGCATTTGGTCGAACTGCTCCTAAGGGAAGGTATCGGCGTAGGAAGGAGAAGGCGTGCCGGATGATGAAGCAATAAACTCGCCTCCCATGTGTCCGAGGCCATACACGTGCCCCTTCATGTTCCTGCCCCCGACGACCTCCAAATAAATGGCATTATCGTCGACGGAGATAGAAGAGCTGGGCCCATCACCAGTCAAGGCCTCATCTTGTGACTGTGAGGCACGTGATATGGCATCGTCCTTCTTCTCGTTGAAGCCCACCTACAAAGTCTAGTTGAAGAGATTTAGTTAAAATTATAATCAATATTAACAAATCATTTATAATAAATTACAAGTAAACACTAAATTGTTTTTTTGCTTACAGCATAGTTACGGGCCTTGTCGTTGACCCATGTCCTCGACTTCAACTTCTTTGTCCTCTCCACCAACTCCATAGTAGTGGGGGCCCACTGTTTCTGTGCTTTCTGCACAGAAAAATATAATCTTAAATTCATAAGAATAATTAAAAATGAAAACTAATTAATTAAATAGTATAATAAGTCAAAAGTTTAATATATTACCAGCTCGTCGTAGTGGGCAGCGGCTGATTTAGACCCGACGATCCAAGCACATGCGCCACCATCAGAAGCTCGATTACGCCGAGCTGTGACCTGGATCTCCTGGAACTTCTCAGTAGCCCAGTACTGGTTCAGCTGCCTCCTGATCTCAGGATCCACCCACTTCCCCTTATTTTTACCCTTCCTTAGCTTGTTCGTCAGATTCTTCATGACCAGTGAGCCTTTATGCTCAAATATGTCCCTGACGAGACCCTCTAAAGCTACGTCCCACCTATACTCTTTCTGCAACGTACAGTTGTTAGGAAATTCGTGTGTGTATATATATATAATGTAAATTTAATTTAAATAACTTAATAAATTGTTACCTTAAACTCTAGAAACAACTGATCCCTATGGCCCCCTGGGATGGCCTTCCATGTAGGCCATGGACCATCAAACTTGCGTCGCAGGATCTTCGATATCGAATCAGAAGGGCCCTTCGCGGGCAGAAAGCTGCAGCAAAATTAGAGCATTAATAAATGTTATAAATAAATTTAAAAAACAAGTAAATAGAAATTAACGATACTTTATATATATTAAAAAATTAAATTAGCTTACTCGTTATCCCCCCCGGGGATAAGAAGAATCCTCCTGTCGGATGGACCACGACTCTCCTGTCCCGATGATGATGATGGTCCCGTTGTAGGTGTGGATGATGAGGGTGCAGCCTGTGTCCCGACCACATGAGGCTGGGTAGGGGGTGCAAGTCCATCACCCTGAGGTATCCCGTCCACAGAGGTGCTGGTAGGGTGGTCTCGATCTGAAGGCTGTGGGTCGGCCGGCGAAGGGACTCTCGCAACACGACCTCTGCCACGACCTCCACGACAACCCCTACCTCTAGTGGAATCTGCCATCTGTGTAAAAAATGAAAAGATGATTACACAACAGTGTAAATAATACAAAAATAAATTACCTAAGTAGAATGACATTTACACAATGAATTATGACATAAATAAATTACCTAAGTAGAATCTCCATCACTAAATTCACCCTCACTCTCATCAGTCTCACTTGATCGGAATGTGCCTTCTCTAGATGCATCCAACTTGGATTGATCCAATAACTCTCTTTCAACTTCTTCCCCATTTCTGGAAATGTCCGCTAGAGAATTAACAATAATGTCCAGCATAATTTGCAACGGTACGTGGGGTCTTGAAAACTCATCATCTTGGTACGGAGCATCTTTTTCAGGCTGGTTGATTACATTATTAGTAATTATACTGCGAGCCTTTATCTTAATAACACCCAACCAGCCTTGATGTCCTTCGGGTTATGACGAGTAATAAACCTGATCTGCATGTTGTGAAAAAAATGAATGGGTCGTACGCCTTATTATACCTTCGAGACAGCCTAACTTGAACAATACCATATTTTTTATCGATTTTTGTCCCTACGTCAAGAGTAGGATCAAACCAATCACACTTGAAGATAACTAACTTCATCACGGGGAAACCGGTATAATCAAGTTCAAGGATGTCAGTTAGAACCCCATAGAAATCATCCTCTACATTGCCATCAGTGGCTCGCACACAAACACCATAGTTACACGATTGCATTCCTTCATTCCATGTTTTTGTGTTAAATTTATATCCATTTACAATATAAGTATTCCATGATGTAACCCATCTGTTAGGCCCCCATGCCAAATTTGTCAACAATGGATTTTGAACATTGTTTTCTGGATCTAGTACCTAAAAAATCAAATATTATATTATTATTATACATGCTATATATTTAAGGAGTTAAAATGTATTGCAACAAATGAAGATGCTTAACCTACATATTTACTGAACCACGTAGCAAAGTGAGAAGTAATTTCTCGATCAACCTGATCGTTTGAAATGTCAGGTTGGAGATCCCTTAGAAAATTGTCGTACGTCCTACATATGGGAGATTAACAGCGGGATGATTAATAATCATAAATGTCAATTGAACTTATAAAAGACATTGTAGAAACTTACTCTAAATATGGCGCCACCTCTTCACAATTTTGAAGGATATACAGATGAGCAACATTAATGTCATGTTGCTCCAAGAAATATCCTTTTGATTTGCCACTAAATCTTCCCGGATAGTTGAATATTGATATAGGAGGACTAGTTGAACTTCCTTCGCCCGAATCAACATTTCTAGGCATCCTAGTCCTTCTCGTGTTAACTTCGTCCGGATAGTAATAAGAGGCAAAAGTGGAAGTCTCCTCTACTAAGTATGCTTCACAAATGGAACCCTCCACTCATGCCTTGTTCTTGACTTTGTGTTTAAGGGAGTGCAGGAACCTATTAAAGAGGGATGCATACAAATAATTACTAGTTTTAGGGAAAGCTAAACTACGATCTCGTGTTCGTGAATTTCATATGTATTAAGTAAAATAGTTGATGTTGTTTACCTCTCAAATGGATACATCCAGCGGTATTGGACTGGGCCACCAACTCGTGCTTCGTAAGGTAGATGAACTGGCAGGTGTTCCATGGAATCAAAGAAACTCGGCGGGAAGATTTGCTCCAGCTTACATAACAAAATGGGTATCTTGACTTCCATATCCTTTAATTGATTCACATTTAGTGTTGTCGATGTAAGCTCCCTGAAAAAGTGGCTAAGCTCAACAAGTGGGTTCCAAATTTGCTTCGGTAATGCGTCGAACGCAATTGGAAGCAACCGTTGCATGAACACGTGGCAATCATGACTCTTCATTCCATGTAACTTTGCTTCCTTAATGTCAACACATCTACCCAGATTGGAAGCATACCCATCTGGTAACTTTAGTTCTTTAACCCACTTACAGACGACCACTTTCTGTGTTTTGCTTAGTGTATAACTTGCCTTCGGTTTGATAAGTCTGCCACGACCACCGTCCTGCAACTCAAGCTCCTTCTGATTACAAATTTCATCCAGATCCAATCGGGCTTTATTTGTATCCTTTGTCCTCCCCTTGATGTCCATCACAGTGGAAAACACATTCAAAAACACATTCCTCTCAGTATGCATGACATCAATGTTGTGACAAAATAGCTGCGTCCTCCAATATGGCAACCTCCAAAATATACTTTGTTTTGTCCAATTATGGTGGACGCCATAATCAGGAATATATTCTCCTTGGGATTCATGGACGAGCGGTAAGTACTGTACTCTGCGCCATACATTAGGACCAGTCAAACGTGGTGGAGGCGGTGTTGTCTCCGCACAACGCTTCTTGAATGCATTCTTGTTCCGCCTATAAGGATGATCTTATGGAAGGAATTGACGATGACAATTAAAATATGAGATCTTTCAACTGTTTTTAAGCATGAATGCCTTCGATCGCTCCATACATATTGGGCAT
This sequence comes from Sophora flavescens, assembly GCA_030762895.1. NCBI lineage: Eukaryota > Viridiplantae > Streptophyta > Magnoliopsida > Fabales > Fabaceae > Sophora > Sophora flavescens. The sequence continues at coordinate 166,655,298 of CM061066.1, read as the reverse complement.
CCAAGCTTCCCCGCCGTCATCCAACCCGACATCATCCCATAGGTGGGAAAGTCGTTGATCGTCCACATCAAAGCTGCTTTCATGATGAAATTCTGCCTCAAAGATACGTCATATGTCAACACACCATCATTCCACAGCATCGTCAACTCATCTATCAGTGGCTGTAAGTACACATCAATCTTACCTTTTGGATTAGACGGACCCGGAATTATGACTGTTAGGAACATAAACTCCCGCTTCATGCACATCCCCGGGGGAAGATTGTACGGAGTCAGGATGATCGGCCAACAAGAGTATGCTTTTCCAGACTGCCCGAAAGGATTAAATCCCTCAGTAGATAACCCCAATCGGACATTCCGAGGGTCCTGCGAAAATGCTATATGAACCCTATCAAAATGCATCCAAGCTTCTCCATCAGATGGATGACACAAGACATCTTGCTCCCTCTCATGCTCACTATGCCACCTCATGTGAGTTGCAGTGGCCATCGAAGAGTACAATCTTGTAAGTCTTGGCACGAGCGGAAAGTACCACATCTTTTTTAGCGACCTCTTCTTCTCAATGCCCATTCTAGTGGTTGTCTTATACCGATCCGCACCACAAAATCGACAACATGTTATGCTTTCCGCTGAATCATCCTTATAGTACAACATACATCCATTCGGGCACCAATCAATTTTCAAACACCCCAGACCCAAATTTTCCACAGACTTCTTAGCATGATAAAAACTAGTAGGCATCCGATTGTCTTCTGGAAACGCCTTAGACACTGACCTGGTGAGGCGATTAAAACAGCCTTCTTGCATATTGTAGTCAGATTTGATACTCAACCATTCCATGCACATCGACAACTCTGTGTACTCCCGACATCCTTCCCACAATGGAGATCGTGCAGCACTCAGCATATCATAGAATCTTTGAGCTTCGGGATTCGGATTCTCCTCTATGTATTAGGAACCCATTCCACCATCTTCTCCCCCATCTTCTTCTAGTACAACACCAACCGATGGTCCAGCATGATCCATTATCATCTGCTCGTATGGATTCAATTCTTCCCTCCAGTCACCACTTCCATAGTACGAACCTTCAAACACAATCGGGTTTAAATCAGGCAACGTCTCACCATGGTTACTCCACCAATAGTAATCAGGCATGAAGCCCTTCTCATAAAGATTGGCTACAACTCCATCCACGCTTTTGAAAGATTGACACTTGCATCTTTTGCAAGGACACCTCAAATGATCACCGCCCAGCCGCATAAATCTCTCCTGGCTAACAACAAACTCTATAAACTCACCCACTCCAACTCTATATTCTTCCCTAAGACGTTTATTCCGATCCAACCTACAATACATCCATTTCCGATTCTCCGGAATATCCATTGCTGGCAATTAAATAGCCTGACCAAAAAAAAATTAACACTTATATATTACGGTGCATTCCAATAACTCCATCAATCTCGTTCTTATGACAATGTATGAACCTATCCCATTCGAGAAGAAAACTTTACCACACTCGGCTAATAATAGTTATTCCCTTATTCAAATACCTTATGCTTAACAAAATTTCGACAGCATTTCCCATCGGTCTCCAAGTACATGACTCGAGCACGGTGAGCATCACTGCGATCAAGTATGCACCAGGAGAACAAAAGGAAATGCATCAGACCGAGATTTCAACAAGTATATATATAAGGCAATTGAACATGGAAATGACTATTGTACGAGTGTGAAAAAGTTTTTTCCCAAACTGTCCCACTTGGACAATTCAAAATTCAATACAATGAGCATGCATACCTTGATAAGTTACGCATGCTCATTAATATTGAATCTCAAATAGGAAACTAAGGCTTTTGTAAATTAATTATTAACTCTAACAGAAAATAAAACCATTAACCTATAAATATTGCAACATTGTTGAGCTTATATAAATTGCAGCGTAAATCAATACAAACTTAGATAAAATATTGTAGCAAACATCCTATTGAGCTCCGCTCTCCACTAACAAGTAGCAGTTAAATGTCAAACACATGCATAATTTCTAAATTATCAGCACACAACCAGCATCCCGCCTTTCGGACAGCATCATACCCTATTGAGCTCCGCTCTCTACTAACAAACAACACATATTGACAAACACATGCATAAACATTAAATTATCAGCATACAATCAGACAAGATCACATCCTATTGAGCTCAGCTCTCCACTACCAAACAACACGATAATTCACATAATACATTACACTGAGTGTTCAGAGAACTTACCTGAGAGAGAAAACACAACCAAGTAAAGATAAGGGGAGGAGCCGGAGCCAACAGAGAGTAGAAGAATATGACAATAATGACCTATCGTGCATAAATGAAATTAGTCCTTTCAAATCAAATCACTATTATATATATACAGAATCCAGTACAACTCTTTATAAGACTAGAAACACATAAATTAATATAAAATAGATTCAATAATATACGGTTACAAATTTAGAACAACTTGCAACTTGGTACGAGTTTTATCTATCAGAATCAAGTGATTCCTTTTTTTCTTAAGTAATCCCTTACTTCCCAAAATAAACGTAACATATAGAAATATCATCTCACCGACTCACCGTGTTAGTTTAACTTTTTCCAAAGTACACCTCTATACCCATCTATCCCCCTCCATAGGAATAGTTGCCCAATCTAATGTTTTTTTGTCTATGCTTTAAGTAATAAATAATTTTGACCTTAAGTCACTCACTTAACATTAAACAATCATGTGCCTCTATTAACAAACATGGGGAAAAATCACAAATAAAGATATACCTAACTAAAGCACATAATCCAAAGCACCAAGCAGTAAGCATACTCAACTTACAACAACAAAAGACACACATGGTTAACTGATCCTCCTACCTAAGTCTCTAACCAAAGAGACAAGGAAGAGCACGTTGAAAATAATAATAGCAATAATATATATAAAAACATAATCTGTGCACCAAAAAGTTGAAATACTACTGACCTTTAACATCAGTTCATGAAGTTTGAAGAAGCTGAAGCTACTCAAAATATATAAATCTATCTATCTTTTTGGCGTATTCTTAGCTTCTCATCTCAGTACTCAGTAAAATGGATTGCACCAAATTTCCGGACAAAGTAAGTTGTTGTAAACATCAATGTACTGATGAACTTTGTTTATATGTTCAAACATGATTGCAAACCCATTTTGAGTCCTAAACTCACTTATGGATAGAAGCAAAAAAATTGTTATTTATGTGTTTTGCCAAAAATCGGTTTGAGTTTTTCAACTCCTTTACTCTTACCACAGTAGCCTTAAAAATTAATCCCTTCTCATATTCGCTTAACTCAATACGAATGACACAATCAAAATCACATTCACTCTTTTGAACACTGTTTTAACATTAAAATATTTAAAAACATAAATCAATTACTACAGTCTCATTTCTAATTAAACCCTCAAGTATAAAACTCAATTTTTCAAATGTGCAAACAGCCCAAATTCACATCGACACTAACTTATGTTTATATACATTACGCTTAACTGATAAATACTGACACAAAATATAAACAAGTTGTTGCAAGCATGAATGTACTGATCAAAATCCACACAACAACAATTGAGTAATTTGACATAACAGAATATGATAGCAGGGCAGTGGAAGCAATAGAGAATTTAGGGTTTAGGGTTTAGCAAATAAAGAGAAATGGAAGCTTACGCCTTGAAGAGAAATGGAGCCACAATCAGTCACCAATGCAAAGAGTGGGGGAGAGCTGAAAACACAAACCAGAGAAGTCATAGAAGAGGAGAAAAATAGGGAGATGGGGAGGGGGTTGTGCACGAGGGGGAGAGAGAGAGGGAGAGGGGGAGAAGAAGAAGGGGGGGTTTAACATACCTTGGTGGTGGCGTTGCGGTGGTGGCTTTGCCGACGCAAATAGTGGCTAGAGGAGGGAGGAGGGGTGGTGGCGGATATGGAGCAAAGGGAAAGAGGGAGGCCAAATGGGGAGAGGCGAATGGAAAGGGAGGATGTGCAGAGTGGTGGTGGTTGCGTTGCAGTGGTGGGGACGACGGTCAGCTGTGACAGAGAGAGATGGGCGTGGAAGGGTTGAGGGAAAGAGAGTCTTGAGGGAACAAAGAAGAAAAACACAAAATTAAGGAAGGAAAGAGGGCTCTACACGATTTAGGGATTTCTGCTTTAGCGACCGATATTTCGATTGCAACTTTGGTCGCTAAAAGGGTTAATTTGAAATTTGAATTCATAAATTTAGCGACCGATTTAAAATTCAGTCGCTAACATGCTCTATTTTAATTTTTTTTAAGCGCCGTTTAGCGACCGATTTAATATCGGTCGCTAAACGATAAATAAATTTAACTGTTGCATTTAACTCGGTCGCCATTTCAGTCACTAAAAAGTCATAAATTTTTTACTTTTATTTTCCTTTATTTTGCGACCGAAATAGAGACCGATAACTCTGCTACGCTCTATTTCGGTCGCAATATCAACTCTAATCAGTGTTTGATTTAGATCCTACAATCGGTCGCCATTTCGGTCGCAAACAGTAAACAACAAATTCGGTCACTATTTTCGGTCGCTAAATAACCTTTTTTTGTAGTGAATGAATGATGCTTGGTATGACACCTTTTAAAGTATTACAAAAAAAAAAGGTAAAAAGGTAGTTTAATAAAGTTTGGGATGAGAAAGATAGAAAAATATTTCTCTTGAGTTGAAAATCTCCCCTTCTCCAAATAAATAAAATAATATAAACAAAAAAAAATATGGAGAAGGGGATGACAAAAAGAAAGTGAGAAATAAAATAAAAAGAACGAAAGAAAGGTGGAAAGATGAATCAAAGCCCCAAAAAGGTATTTTAGGTGTCATGCCTTGCAATGTTTGATATTTTGTTTAACCCTCTTGAATTTCCTTTTCTTGATTTCCCCACCTAACGATTAATCCCATGGCCCCATTACAACCAAAGCAAAAGACCTCTTGATTCTTTTGTGTTTTCATTAATAAAGTAGAGATTTGGTTAATAGTCAAGCTTATGGTAGAGTACCTTCCTTGAGGAAATTGAGCGAACTGTCATATACCCTTAAACACTTGAGTGAGGTGAGAAGAGTACCCGAATCAATGAGAATATGGATTTAGGAAACCTAAGCTTCTAATTGGACTTGAAATTGATTGTCTCTAGGTTTCTTATTTGAATAAGCCTATTACTTGGATTAGCTACTCGGGTTCTTGGTTCACTATCCATGCTCTAATTATTTATATCTTCTGGCCTTGGTGATTGCTTGAGGACAAGCAAAATCTTAAGCTTGGGGTGATTTGATGAGTGTGATTACACCTCATATTTGTTTATCATTTTGCATGCATTTTAATATAGTTTAGGCAGTTTTAATTTGATTTTTGTTAGTTTTTACCTTGGAACGGGTAAGGCGGTTTTGTGGTGTTGTTTTGCAGAAATTAAGGATTAAATGCTCAGGATCAACCATGATGGAGCTTGGATGAAGATGGGGCTTGAAAGGTGAAGAAAATGAGCCAAGCAGAGCCCATCACGGCCTAGCCGTGATGACCATCACGGCCATGATCGAGCAAAACTGAAAAGAAAGAAGGCAAAAGTCAGAACTGGTCACGGCCTAGCCGTGATGCCCATCACGGCCGTGACCCGTCAGCTGAACCAGACCCTCATAGGAAGAACTGATCACGGCCTAGCCGTGATGAGCATCAAGGTCGTGACAGACCAAAAATTGAAGAAGCGCCCAAGGCAGAAGCCATCACGGCCTGGCCGTGATGGCCATCACGGTCATGACGCGTATTACTTGGATCAGAAGCAACTGATTTGGATCTTATTTGTGTTTGATTGGGATTCAAACTTCCCAAATCTATAAATAAGGCATCTGGGCAGAGGCAAAAGGAGGACTTTTTGGGCTGCTACTCTTAGGCTATAATTTAGGATCTCTCTTCTTCTCCTCCTCTCTTCTATTATTTTTATTTTCATGTTGTTGTTAACCAAGCTTGTCATCACCATGACAAGGCTTGAGTAGTAGTTTAATTTCTAGGGATTGGGGCTATGCCCAAGGTTTGTTTATGGCAATGAATTGATGTTTTATCTTTGTTAATTACGATTTTATTTTAGATCTGATTTCTAGTGTTTTAATTACTTGTAAATCTGGTGCGCACTTATTTGCATGTCGTAGACATTCTAAGTAGGAACCTAGAGGTGAACTTAGGTGTCGGATCTATAGAGTCAGACTTAGGACTGAAATCACAAGAGTTAGAAGTCGTCCTTCGAGGATTAACGAATTGTCACAAAACGTAAAGGGTTCAATCTAAATTCGAGTACCATGAGAGTAGGGGTTAGTTTAATTGGGCACGGTTTTTGTAACCCGAGAGGGAGCTTAAACTATTTGAGGATAAATTCGCCTTCAGGGCATTTTCGATAATTAACAAGGGTTAATCAATTTAGTAACATAAACGACCTTGTTGGTAACCCAAATTCCTAGGAATCCATTTAAATCTGAAAAACCATAAATAGATTTCCTTTGTTTATTTGATTATGATTTAAAGTTATCTCTTATTTCAAATATCAAAACCTTTTCAAAATATTTCTTTATAGTCCAATTTTACCGATTTGATAATTAGTTGTGATTCGATATCACGGTCTCTGTGGGATCGATATCTTTTTATTACTTGGCGACAATTCGGTACACTTGTCGGATCGCACGTGCACTCGCACGACATCAGATATAAAGGCTTATCTGCATCACCACACAACCTATCATACACATGAGCTCGATGAAAAGATTCTTGTCTAATATCACGGATCATGTCCTCTACTCAATCATCCTCCATATCTACGTCAACGTCCTCACTTTGGGAGACACTTGCCGTACTACTCAACAACACATCACCATGCCATATCCATCTTGTATAACTCAAGCAAATCCCTTCACAAATCAAATGAGTACGTATATCCTTCACCGTACATTTCGTCGTATTCAAACACTTGACACAAGGACAACAGAACATTCCATTACTATTAGGAACATTCCTTTGAGAAAATTCTATAAATTCTCCCACCCCCTTCAAATACTCAGCACTAGTGCGCTTACAAACCATCCAACTACGATCCATAACTAGATAGGTTCTGTAGATATACAAAACATATATCCAATATAAGGACAATACGGGAGATTGAAAACTAGTTTTTGAAATCCTAATTGAAAACTAGTTTTTGAAATCCCGTCAACCATGTATATCTTATTTGACTAACTGCATAAAACAAAATTTCTACGGTAATCTCACATCATTCTTCTCATCAAGCAGGCAACAACACATTAGGACTATTACTATATCTAGTACCATAACCACTCAGCCATATGAATCGATCAAGAGAGCATGATATATACAAGCAAGGCGTTTAAAAATTATTTCAAATTTACACCATTTTCAGGTTGAGCAATGAGCAATATATTGTTGATGTCACATGCTACAAGCAACTCTAAATTTCTTCCCATTTTGCAATAGGTCATGATAGCAGAAGAAAAACAAGAGAAAACACAAAACCCACGACCAAAAATAGAGACATTCCAAACAACTCAAACTCACAGATTCAAGTTTCAACTACAGAGACTATAGTTTCAACATACACTCAAAACCAAAAATAAAAAAATGTGACCTAAAGACTCACCATAAATAGGTGCTCGCGTGGTGGTGGGGAGGGAAGCTCGAGTGGTGGCCAACGTTCGATGTGGTTACTGAGAGCAGAGGGACAAGGAAAGTTAGTATGCGGGAAGGGGAGAGAGAGATGTCAAGTTATTGCAAAGAATATTGAGCGGGAAAGACATAATTAGGGTTAAGAGTGTACCTCACGGTGGTGGCGAAGAAGCCCTCGCGGGGGTTGCGGTGGAGAGGAGCTCGTGATTAGGACAGAGTGAGAGTGAGAGTGAGAGTGAGCATGATGAAAAGAGAAGAACAGAGACATACAGAGCGAAGTGAAGAAGGCGAGCGGGTATAAACGTTATAATTAAAAACCATCTTTAAAAAAGCATTTTACGGCAGTTGTTTGTAACAACTGACATTAAAAGTCATCTATTTAACGTCAGTTGTTTAAGACAACTGGCGTTAAATAAATGATTTTTAACGTCAGTTGTTACAAACAACTGACGTTAAAAATAAATAAAAATTTAAAAACACTTTTAACGTCAGTTGTCTTAAACAACTGACGTTAAATGTGTATAAGTTTCTGCAAAAACATTCATTCCTATGACTACTGTTCTACTTACCCATGCACCTTGTAACTTAATCCTCTTAATGAGCATTAAGTTTATAGATCAGTTTTCAAGAAAATCAGGTAGTCTCTCTTCTCTATATAAAGTACCATTTTTCTGTATCAGTCTGTAATACACCCCCCCCCCCCCCCCCTCTTCTTTTCCTCTATATTTTGTGTGTTTTCTATTCCTTCACAATATGACTCTATCATATTTGAGACTTTTGTTATTTCTTCCTATACCTAGACTTAAAGGTCTCTGTCTTAATGGTCAAAAAACTTCTGAGGTTGAGTAAATCACGTAACATGGATGGTAAGGTTGGGTGAATCACGTAATGTGATTCCCTCACTTTGTTTCATCCCCTCATCCCTTTCACTCCGCTTTGGTTGCAAGTGACTGTGGATTCAGATGGAGCATCAAGGAATTCAAGTGAGGGAGGAGATGCATCAATTGGAGTTTCTGAGGACAGGACTGAGAAGAAAATGACATTGAAGCAGAAACTTTTTTATATTTTAGGGCTATGTTGCAGAAATTTTTTATCTTTTAATCATGTAATTGTAACTTATGAATCGCTTCAATGAGATACGATTTGATTATACATATAACTTGTTTTATGTTGAGTGTTTATTTATTTTAATTTGCACAAGAATTTGTTTAATAATTCAAGCTAATTAATTAAGATTAATAATTCTTACAAATCACTTTTACGTCAGTTCATTACACAACTGATGTAAATAGTGATTTATTATTTACATAACTGCTACCGCCTTATTTTTAACGTCAAACTTATGGCCAACTAACATAAAACTTTCCCGTATATTACATTATTTCCACTAGTGGCGAATCGAACCTAAAACCTAATGTCCTCACACGTTTTGGAGATTACGTATTTTCTTTTGTATTATCTTCTTTGTTGCAGAACCAAACCCTATTTTATAACAAGTGTTTGAGGAAGTTTAAGATTGATCCAACGATAGATTAATGTATGAACGTGTGATTGCATTAAAAATTGAACATATGTTGCTTCTCCATCTAAACACTACGTACGTCACTCTGGGTCTTTGATATTCATACATTAAGGGTGCGTTTGGGTAAACAACTTAATTAAGAGCTTATCACATAAGACCTTATTGTATGAGAGCTTATACCATAAGCGCTTAAAGAAAGAAAAAGAAAGAAAGGGGCATGAGAGGATTCAAATAGTGAAAAACATGGAAAATGTGTTTAGTGCATAAGCTCTTATCATAATTCCATAAGCTTCTCCCAGTGACTTATGAAAATAAGTCAAAAACTCCTTATGGGATGACATAAGTTATTTTTATAAGCTCAGACAAACACACTGCATAAGAGCTTATGTCATCAGATAAGTCAAAAGGAGCTTAAATAAGCTATTCCAAACTGTAAAATTACACTATCAAGAATGAATGAATTTTTCATTGATCAAAACTGTGTATGACTTGAGTTACAAATAGGTGCTGCCTCTTGCATATTATATAGGCAACCCAATAAGGCAAAGCTGTTATAACAGCATAACAGAAAAAACAGAAAAACAGAAAAGAAGGGAAAGGGAGAACAAGGGAATTCTACACTCCCCCTCAAGTTGGGGCATGTAGATTTTTAATGCCTAACTTGCTAATCATGAATTCAAATCTTTCCCTTCCCAGTGGCTTGGTAAAAATGTCAGCCACTTGATCTTTACTTCCAACTTTCACGGCTTCTATCTCATGTGATTGGATTCGTTCCCTCACAAAGTAGCAGTCCATCTCAACATGTTTAGTTCTTTCATGGTAAACCGGATTCATGGCTATGTGGAGGGCAGCTTGATTGTCACAAAACATGCGAGTTGGCTCAGTTTGAGTAGCTTGCAATTCACTTAGCAGCCGTCGCAGCCAGATTAGCTCACTGACAGTGGCAGCCATGGACCTATACACTGCTTCTGCAGAAGACTTTGCCACGACCGATTGCCTTTTGGTCCTCCATGAGATGGGTGAGTCTCCAAGCATGATGAAGTACCCAATGCACGATCTTCTAGTGAGGGGACAACCACCCCAGTCTGCATCACAGTAAGCTTGGAGCTTGAGATTGCCTTTGCTGGTCAAGAGAATTCCTTGTCCGGGTGTTGTTTTCAGGTATCTAAGAATTCTCTCTGCTGCATCCATGTGAACTCGTTTGGGAGAATTCATGTATTGGCAAAGGGTATTCACAGCATATTGTATATCTGGTCTGGTGATGGTCAAGTACAGGAGCTTTCCCAACAAGCTTCTGTATCTGGAGGCATCCGAGTCTGGTTCATCTTCTTTCACCTTGAGGTTGCAGTTCTGCTCCATAGGAAAGGCACTTGGTCTGCTGTTCTCCATTTTAGTTTCTTTGAGAATGTCCAGGGTATACTTTCTCTGGCTCAACACTATGCCTTCTGCTGATCTTGCCACTTCAATGCCCAGGAAGTACTTGAGAGTTCCTAGGTCCTTGATGCTGAAAGATTGATCAAGTTGCTTCTTAACTTTGGTCATAAATTGGAGATCATTACCTGCTAGAATTACATCATCTACATAGATGAGAGAGCGGTGAGGAAGACTTCATTATCTCTCGTAGATGAAGAGGGAGTGGTCTGCCCGAGATTGCATGAAGCCCATGGTCCGAAGGGTGGTGGTGAATTTACTGTACCGGTTTCGGATGCTTGCTTGATCCATAAAGGGACTTCCTTAGCTTGCAAACTCTGGTTTCTCCCTTCTTAGAAAAGCCCTGCGGAATCTTCATGTAAATTTCCTCTTCTAGGTCTCCATGTAGGAAGGCATTATTCACATCAAGTTGGTGAATAATCCATCATTTCTTTGATGCAATGGACAGCAAGCACCTTACAGTGACAAGCTTGGCAACTGGTGCATATGTCTCATGGAAGTCTTCTCCTTCCTTTTGTGTAAAGCCCCTTGCTACAAGCCTGGCCTTATATCTTTGCACATCTCCATTGGGTTTGAACTTTATCTTGTAGATCCATTTTGAATCCACAGTGTTTTTGCCTGCTGGTAATGGTTCCAAGGTCCAGGTCTGGTTCTGCTCCAAGGCTTGGATTTCCCGCTGCATTGCATCTCTCCAATGTTGTTGTGTTATTGCCTGTTTAAAGGATTTTGGCTTATCTTTTGAGGAGATGGCAGCTAAGAAGGCTTGGTGAGCGGTAGACAGTTTATTATATGTAACATAATTGGATATAGGATACAAGACATTGTTACCTAAAGGAGGGTTAGATGCAGGGTGCAAAATGGAAGCTGGGAGTTCAACTTGATACTCATTCAAATCTTTAGGTAAATGTCTAACCCTTTCACTCTGTCTCTGATTGTTATGGAAGGTTTCTTCCATATTGCCAGCAGTTCCATCTTCAGTAACTTGTTCTTCAACAACAGGAATCTGCAAATCCTTGTTGCACAAGTTTTCTTGTTCAGTATTGTCCCTGTTGTTGAGTCTCATGTGATCAACTGGGTCTTCCCAATAAGTGTCACCATTGTTGCACCGGTTTTCATTGTCATTGGTGTTAGACAAGTTCTTAAAAGGGAATTCTGTTTCAGAGAAAACTACATCTCTCGGAAACAGATATCGATTTTGTTCATGAGATCATAGACCTTATAGCCTTTCTGTCCAGTGGGGTACCCAAGAAAGACACAAGCTCTCCCCCTTTCATCAAACTTCCCTTCCCTCCTAGTTTTCATGGCATAAACTAGACAGCCAAAAACTCTTAGGTGATCATAACTAGGTTTTCTTCCAAATATGATTTCATAAGGGGTTTGGTTCTTAATGACTTTGGAGGGAAGTCTGTTGATGATGTGCACAGCAGTCTGCACACATTCACCCCAAAAATGGACAGGAAGGCCGGAATGGAATCTGATAGCCCTAGCCATTTCTAGGATGTGTCTATGCTTTCTTTCTACAACTCCATTTTGTTGTGGAGTGTAGGTACAGGTTAGTTCCATTAAAATCCTCTTTTGTTCATAGAATTTCTGCATACTACTAGCTGTAAATTCAAGGCCATTGTCAGACCTTATTCTCTTGATCTTCTTATGAAATTGGTTTTCAATCATACATATAAAGGTTTGAAGACAATGATCAACTTCACTTTTGTGTTTCATAAGGTAAACCCACACTCCTCTACTAAAGTCATCAACAATAGTCAAGAAGTAGTGAGCACCCGTGGTGGAAGCAGTGGCAAATCTGCCCCATATATCACAATGCAACAATTCAAAACAGGAACTAGATTTTATAGAACTTAAGGGAAAGGGGAGTCTTGTTTGTTTAGCTCTCATACATGAATCACAGAAAGAAGAATCAGTATTATCTTTAGCAATGGCAGAAATGGAGTCTATGCTAACAATTTTGGCATTAGAAGTGTGACCTAGCCTAGAGTGCCATAGTTTGGAATCAATAGATCCAAATTTCATAATCATTCCCTCATTATTGGCAGAGTCTAGGAAGTAAAGGCCATCCTGGTGCTTACCCACTCCAATCTTCTTCCTCGAGACTAAGTCCTGTATAGAACAAGATTTGCTCACAAAGGTTATGGCACAATTATAGTCCTTGGTGAGTTTGCTAACAGACAGAAGATTGCAATGGAATTCAGGAATATATAAGACATTATTAATATGCATGCCATTGGGAAGTCTAGCCTTTCCCACTCCCTTAACTGGCACACTAGTGCCATTAAGGATCTTAACAAAGTGATGGTTGCAAATGGCAACATCACTCAGCACTTTCTTGCTGCAAGCAATGTGCTCGATTGCCCTGTATCAATGACCCATGACTCAATTCTACCAAGATTACCTGCCATATTCACATTCGTTTGTGTGTTTACTTTCTTTGGGACAGGTTCTCATGGTCTGCTTGCAATTGTTGCATCAGCTTTTCATACTGCTTCAAGGAAAGGCCTGGGATGGGACTGTCCTCTGTGCTTACTTGAGATGCTTTGGAGGCTGATTTCTTGCTGGTCCAGGGTGCACTTCTTTCTTTCTTTTCACAGGCTGGTTTCCTCCAATCTTGAGGATAACCAATAATCTCCCAACACCCTTCCTTAGTATGCCCCACTTTCTGGCAGTGCTCACATGTAGGTCTGTCTTTCCTTCCTGTTCTGCGATCAGTTTGTGATTGGAATGCTGATGATTCTGCTCCTGGTTTGTTCATGGCAGAGATCAATCTTTGTTGCTCATCCTCAGCAACCAAGTGATATGCATGTCCCAGAGTCAACTTTGGTGCCATGCTAAGAATCTGAGTCTTGACTGTGTTGAAGACTTCATCAAGACCCATCAAGAAGTCATACAGATGCTCTCTCTCACGCATTTCTGCAAACAGTTTCTGGGCATCACACTTGCATCCTCCACATTTACATTCAGGCCAGGGTGAAATCGATTGGATTTCATCCCACAGCCCTTTAAGTCTTGTGTAATATGTGGAAATCGATTGCTTGTCCTGTTTAAGGTGTGTGATTTCCCTTCGCAATTCATAGACTCTGGGCGCGCTTCCCTTTGCGAACCTATGCTCCAGCTCGTTCCAAATCTCCCTGGCGGTGGACAAAGATATCCGACACTTCTTCCGATTTCTTTATCCATCGAATTCTTCACCACCTTTGACCATGGCGTTGCAACGCATCCAATGAGCTAGGTATGGCGAGTCTACTTCTGGCATGGGAATGGTGCCGTCCACGAAGCCAATCTTGTTCTTGGCGTAGAGGGCATTGCTCATATCTGCGACCCATTCACCATAATTTGCATCGTTAAGGAGCTCGCTAACGAAGAGCTGTCCAGGTTGATCGGGGGCATGAAGAAAAAACGGAGACAGAGTATCAATGGTGATGTCGTCTCCTTTCTTGGTGTGGAAAGACGATGCTGAATCAGAATGCTTTCGATGCTTCTTTTCAGGTGAGGGAGGTGGTGATGATGATGATGATGATTCTTCAATTCCTTGTGAAGAATGTTCATCATTGTTGGCCATGATTAGGAATGGTTATCAAGAAAGGGTTTCCAGGTTTTGGCTCTAGATACCATGTAAAATTACACTATCAAGAATGAATGAATTTTTCATTGATCAAAACTGTGTATGACTTGAGTTACAAATAGGTGCTGCCTCTTGCATATTATATAGGCAACCCAATAAGGCAAAGCTGTTATAACAGCATAACAGAAAAAACAGAAAAACAGAAAAGAAGGGAAAGGGAGAACAAGGGAATTCTACAAAAACGCCACCTAAATACATTGAAGCCATTAATAAGCTCTTCCAATTGGGACAATATTGATTAGAATTTAGAGTTAGTGAAATCTCGAGTTGAATTTGGTGCCGCTAAAGTATCAACACAAAAGCTATATCGAGGAAGATTGAAATATATTTTTGAACTTTATTTTTGGTTAAAATTCATTTTGATACTTTATCTTTTAAAAAAATTATTTTGATACTTTTATCTTTAAAAAAATGTGTTTTGGCTCATTATCTTTTTAACGTCACATAAATTGGACTTTTCTGTCAACTTACACAACTCAGTTAGTGTGAGCTGAGGAGGTCGTTAACTCCCCGCCTGACATGTGACATGTCAAAGTATGTTATGTGACCAGAATATGTATTCATCCCAAAATTAATAGTAAACTCCTAATTTGGTCCCTGAAATTATGAAGTAGTATCAGCCTAGTTCATAAAATTATCGAAATTACAAATTAGTCACTGAAATTGTAAAACAGTAATCAACTTTGTCCCTCTGTTGAAAATCGTATGGACTAAGTTGATTTTAAGTTTGTTGTTTCAGGGACTTCATTGATATTAAGTGAGTAAAATGAGTGACTAAATTGATACCAACTTACAATTTATCATTTAGGAACACTTTTGGAATTTTGATAATTTCAAAGACCAAGTTGATACTACTTCATAATTTCATGAAACAAATTGGGTATTCACTCCAAAATTAAAAAGACTATCTTCTTCCTATGGACAAGAAAGACATGATCATTGTTAGACAAAGCCTTTTAATATGATGCCTTTTGGTAAGAGGTCCATCAATGGTCCTTGACCAAACAAACTACATCGGGTAAAAGTAGTTTTAAAAAATAAAAAAAAAACCGGTTATTGGTATTATTAGGTGACAATTGGCTTAAACCAAGAGGAAGGATGGAACAAATAAATAAATAAATAAAAACTAACTAGTGTCGATATTGATTAGGAAATTGTTATTAGAAAATGATATATTCAAAATTTTAAAATGTGTTATTTTTATTAAAAATTTATTTTTGACTTAGTTGTATTTTTTGTACCTCAATTTTTCAATTGTGCAATTTTGGTCTCTTAAAAATTTAATTGCACATTTAGTTTTCTAATTTGTAAAATTGTACAAAATCAGTCATCCTGTCCATGACTAGTTGGTCAATTTTTAGTAAGTACTGATTTTGCACAGTTTTACAAATTAGATGACTATATGTACACTTAAATTTTTTAAGGACCCAAATCATATAATTGAAAAAGTTGTGGGACAAAATATGCAATTAAAATTTTTGAGCTATCAAAATTACACTATTGAAAAAGTCAGGGGACGAGAAAATGCAATTAAACCTTTATTTTTATTAGATTTCTTAATCAATAATCTTCTGGCATCAGACAAAAATTAAATTTAGCAAAAAACGATATCTATATATTAAATGGAACTTAAGCAAGCTTAAGCTTAAGCTTAAGCATACTTGAGAAAGGGGGTGAAACGTAAATTCATTCATATATTCGTACTGTTTTGAGTCATGTGCTATTTCTTTAAAGTACAAATTAAAACTTACGAATTATTAGCGACTACAACTAGGAACACGTGTTGATTTTTAATTTTCAAAATTTTGTGATTTCCCGCCTCATTCAAAATTGAATTGACACTAACTTTTTAAATTTTCTTCAGTTAAATAAACAATTTAATATTACCAAAAAAATAAACAATTAAATTTATGTTTTAATTATTTTCCTGCTAATTTTAGGAAATAAAAAAAATTAAGTACTAAAAAGGCATCTACTGTTTAATTTTACATATTTTACATTTATATGTAATTCAAATGCATTGGTATCCTAAAAAAAGAGGGTGAGGGTAGCAAAAATATATAGGATAAGCTTCCTCTAAAACGAATTTATTTTCAGAATGAACAAATAAAAGTATATTCATCTCAATCTAAAAAAAAAAGAAGTATATTCAACTATAACACACGGCTAGATATGAGATTTAGGAATTTATATGCCTTTAATTTGGCCGTGTTTGGTAAACAAGTTTGGAAGTTTATTCAATATCTTGATGCTCTAGTTTCAAGAATTTTTAAGACTAAGTATTTTCCAGATGTAGACCTATTTGATGCTGCTTTGGGTCATAACCCGTCCTACACTTGGCGTGGCTTGCACGAGTCCATCCCATTACTGAAAGCAGGTGCACGATGGCGCATAGGCAGTGGGGAATCTATCAAGGTTTGGGGCCAGCCTTGGATCAGGTGTGATGACCATCCTAGCTCTATTTTGGACCAGAACGTGAATCATATGAACACAAGGGTCTGTGACTTGTGGCTTCCTAATCATAAAGCTTAGAATGTGCCTCTTATCCAAATGTTATTTCCTAATGACCAAGCAAATGCAATTATGAGGACCCCTCTTTCTCCTATTGTGTCTGTTGATGAACAAATTTTGAGCCCAAACAAGCAAGGGCTATACATAGTCCGAAGTGCCTATCAACTTGCTATGTGCTCTTTAATTGATTCCACCCACTTGAGAAGCGGTCACTGGTTGAGGATTTGGAACCTTAAAGTCCCAGCTCGAGTGAAGGTTTTCTTGTGGCGTGCTTGTAGGGAATGCCTCCCTAATAGGGTACGGCTCCAGAGGTGTGGAGTGTAATGCTCATCTGTTTGTGTCTATTGCCAAGGAGATGTTGAATCAAACTGGCACATCTTTGTTTCCTGTTCCAAAGCTGAGGATTGTTGGCGTAGCTTAGAGCTCTAGTCGCAAGTATCAAACGCTGCCCAAGCTTGTGAATCGTTCAAGGAATGGGTGTTCTCTTTGTTGAGCTCTTTATCAGTTGATGCTCTGTGGGCTATTTGGCGTAATAGAAACGAGGTTCTTTGGGAAGAAAAAGATGCTAGCACGACTTTCGTCTGTGCTAGAGCAGCCTCGTGCCGGAAGGATTGGCAGTAGGCACAGGATTTGCGTCCCCATACTGGCACTGCACAGGATCATGCATTCCCTTCC
Source organism: Sophora flavescens (assembly GCA_030762895.1). Lineage (NCBI taxonomy): Eukaryota > Viridiplantae > Streptophyta > Magnoliopsida > Fabales > Fabaceae > Sophora > Sophora flavescens. The sequence goes on along the minus strand of CM061066.1, from coordinate 166,637,817 downwards.
CAATGGTCCTCTCCCCCTATGGATTTTGTTTCTTGCTGTATTGATGCTTCCTTTGATGTGACCACAGGGAGGACTGGCTGGGGTTTTGTCTAAGAGATAGTAATGGGAGTTTTATCCTAGCTAGATCCTCTTGGAGCTCCCCTTGCTTCCCGATTGTAGAAGGTGAGGCTTATGGTCTGTGGCTTGCCATCCAGTGGACTCATAACCTTGGGCTTCAGAATGTGATATTTGAGCTTGACTGTAAAATTGTGGTGGATGACATCCTTTATCCTAGAGTGAATATCTCGGATTTCGGTATTATTGTCAATGATTGCTCTAGGTTGTTGTCTTTTTTTACAAACTTTAATGTTAAGTTTATTAGGAGGCAAGTAAATGAAGTTGCTCATACTCTTGCTAGGGTAGCTTTATCTAAGTCTAGTCTTCAGATTTATCATATATTCCTCTTTGTATTGAACCGATGATTGCTAATGAAATGAAGTAGTTTGGTTTCCTTAATTTTTTTTTACCTCATTTGTATGTGTTTTGGCAAAATGAGATGCATTAAAGGTAAACTTGATTATTGTATTTTCTATTCAAATGGGGATTACAAATTGATTTAATATTGAGACGGGGATTATTTTAGTGATCATGACATCACACACACACACACACACACACACACATATATATATATATATATATATATTCATATCTGATCCACAACCAGATGTGTAGATCCTCTTGATCGAAGCGAAGTTTTTTTTTTCTTCTGAAGATTAGAGCGATTTCAATGAACGATACTCATAAGAACCTCAATTTAAACGAATAATAATTAGGAGATGCTACATGTACCCTTACAATTGCTCATTCATCCCTACACTTCTTTTTTTAAAAAAGATTATTACAAAAATACCCTTAAGAGTAAAAAATATATTTACTCTCATTTTTTACACTCCTCTCTCATCTCTCTCCACCACTCCTTTTTATCGTCTCCCTCCATGGATCCACCCCCTCTTGAAAACAGAGGCAAATACCTATATGACATACTGATATTACACCCACTCAATTTCCAAAAGCTACTCTATCAAACTTGCACAAGCAGCTAGAAAAAGTAGAATTGCATCATTTTCAAACTAATCAATCTTCAGTGGATCAATATCAATTGCAATTTCAATGATTTATCTGTTAACTTTCACATGCATTTTCACAAACACGTGTGCTCCCTACTTAGTTCTAACTCAAACCCATGAAAACCCACATACTCAGTTTTTTCTTTCTTTCAGAAAATTACAATTTGGCATAATGATTTTACTAATCATTATCTAAGGTCACCATGACTCAAAATTTCACGGTAAAGGACATAAAGTTTGGTTACAAAATCAACGTTTGGGAGCAGGTTTTTGGGAATGGATATAGAACAGAACAGAACGTAATGATAATATAATAAACCATAAAATTTGCTTATCAAAAAAAAAAAATAAACCATACAATTTTCCTCCATCACTTCAGTAATAGCTTTGAGCAACACATTTGTCGACACAAGAATAATAATCAAGTAATGGTTTTACACATTTGTCAGTTTGGATCCTTTTAAAGCATGCCTGATATTCAAGTAATGGTTTTACACATTTTGGTTTGCAATACTCTTCAAGATATTTCTTCTGATCAACAGGTTCCCCGTCAGCCATTGCAGACGGCGAAGAGATGGGACAACGACTGGCTTTGGTTCCCAACCACATACTCAGTTGACCAACTTCTCCAATTCCACGCACCCAAGACAACACATCCCTGTTTCACAACTCTTTTCCTTCATAATCTCTTTCTTACTATAACCATCATCAAACCAAAAAAAAAAAAAAAAAACGCATGCTTTGCAGTTATGATGTAAGTAACCCCAAGCACCTGTTTTTGACGTACATAACTGGGCAAAGGTAGAAGCTTGAAGCAAATAAACAAGTGGGTTTTATTATTTTGTTCAGTGTATCCAAAGGTGAAGGTAAGACAGGAATCCAATCAAGAGAATCAACAAAAAAATTAGAAGAAACAAAACTAAAATACAGTTGTAGTCCCTCATCTTTTTTCACTTTGATGAAAATAATCCTCCTATTATTTTTTTGGCGAATTAAATCCCTCTAAAATTTAGAAGTCGCAAATAATGTCCTTCTGTTAGTTCAACGTCAAAAATCTAACGGACTTGGAGTATTGATGTTAACATAGTCACTGCCACCTGGCACCTAATTAATGAAATTAATAAAATATTTTTAAAAATTGTATGAAATAACATTTTAAATCATTATAATTAATTTATTAATCAAATAATCTTTTATTACTGAATTTCTCTTCCTTCTTCTATGTGGAGATATTAGGTCTTCCCACCCACGGTACGCAACAATGGCCCCATTGTGACCAAGTTTCATCTTTTCCTTCCTAAATGCAATAGCAGCAGCAAGAAGCATTTCATGAACACCCACCTCGGAATGGAGAGGCCAGCAGCTGTTGCGAAGGAAACTGCGTGGGAAGACCTAATGGCCAGCACCTGGGTATTTGTTCGTCGTCTTCTATGGAGTTTCAGAGTTTCAACTCCACAATCGCACATTCTTCTACCTCTGTTTTGGACGAGGTTGTGGTAAAGTCATTAGGAGAACCCGTTAGGGGTATTCATCGATCGATCTAAATCGATTCAAACCGTAAAAACCGAACTGAAAAATCGAAAATCGAACAAATCGAAAATCGAACAAATCTAAAACCGAAAAAACCGCAATTTTTTATTGGATCTTATAGTGAAATCCAATCCAATCCAAACCGATCTATTATATAGATATACTATTCTCTTTGAAATTATAGTATTACTCATATTAAACATTATTCTACATATTTTTATATCCCTCATTCTCTTCAATATTTTTGTTGGAATGACATATATAAGACTATTTAGAATAAATATTAATGTCTTGAAGTTATATTTTACTAAAAGTTTTGATACCTAACATATATATATTTGATTGAGTAATCATGAAAAATTGGAAAACAATTAAGTAAATTTGAAAAATAATTAGCTACAATTTATTTGTAGCTGATTCAAGAAAAAAAAAAAAGATAAGTGAGAGTAGATACAGAGAATTAATATAAAAGAACGTGTTAAAAAATATCAATAATGTTTTTCTTCTCAAACTCCCAAATTAAAACAAAGATGATCTTTTACCACTATTAAATAAGTAGAAAGAACACTTGATATTAGATAAAAAAAATAAAGTATGACAAAAACCGAATTATCCAATTCAATCCAAACTGCATTTGATTGGATTGAATCGGATCAGATTTTTTGAAGGAAACAAACCGATCCAATCCAAACAGTACGATGTTTTCATCATTGGATCGGATGATTTTTTAACTCAAAACCGATCCGATCCAATCCGCGAACACCCCTAGAACCCATCGATGCGCCACCCATTTCTGCACATAACGATGGGAGATTATGGGATTAATGGAGGTGCCACTGTTGCTCTCTGTTGGTGAAGACGACGAACGAAACCCGTGCCGTATTAGGAAGCTCGGTCTCGAGGAAGAAGAATTAGGAATTGGGAATTAGGTTTAAAAAATGTATTTTTAAAAAATTTAAAACTACCTTTATTTACTTATTTTTTATTAAATATTTTTTATTTTAAAATAATTAAGATAATCATTCCGTTAGATTTTTGACGATGAAGTAATAAAAGGACATTTTTTGCAACTTCTAAATTTTAAAGGGACTAAATTCACCAAAAATAAATAATAGAGAGACCATTTTCAAACCAAAAACTGCATTTTAGCCAAGAAACAAAATGTCATATCATGGTTTGCAGAAACAAGATGAGAGAAGGGAGAAAAGGGTGCAGGTGCAAATCTCGTGGTATCAGAAGGAGAAGAGGCTTTGCATTTTACAAGGGCAAAAATGCCATTTCATGCACAAAAATTAAATGTGTAGGGGTGAATGGAGCAATCGTCGGGGTACATGTACCAGCTCCCATAATAATTTAAAGAAGCACAAACCATGGAATTGAAAACAGAATCAAGTTAAAACCGCTCTGGGGAGACTAATAAATGAATTTAACTTAACCAAAACTTTGGCACGTTTCTCAAAATCCTTTCCTAGTTTCCTCTATTTTCAACCCTAACCTCCTTTCGTTTCTTTGCTACCAAAAAAAAAAGTATAACAGCTAGAGGTCATTGTCAGTGCTTCTGTACACCAAAAAGGCACATCCCTGTACATAATAAAAGTGCTCTGCGCCCAACAAAACAACAAAAGAAAAAAAAGGCAATTGGAAAGCACCTCCATAACACTTCACACAATGAGGTCTTCTGTAGGAACGGGCACGGGCTTCTGTAGCAACGAGGTCCCTTGAAATACCATCATGTGATAAAATTTCTTATAGTTGTTGATCTGTAATGACGATGAAAGTTAGTCTGAGTAGCAACAAAAGAAACTGTAAAAAGCAAACGACATAAGAAGTTACACACCTCATCTAGGCCTAGCTTTGTGAACCCAAATTTACTGGTCCATATTGATTCAGCCTCCTCAGCAGCAGGTAGGACAAGGAGTCTTATGTTTAGAGATCCAAGTAACCTCTCAATGCAAGAGAACAGGCACTGAAAGTATCCCTAAAGAAAACCATTATCATCTTCAGTTAGAATTTTTGCTGATATTCACATAATACTGATTTATTTTAAAAATTCATCAAATTTAAAAACAAGAGTAGACATATATGTCACAGAAGTAAATAATTCATAAAACCTGTCCTTGGTAATCTCCAATTGTTGCCACTAATGGAAGCTCGGATATTTCTGGCCCAAAGACACGAAATATTGCAGCAGAAACAACCACTTGGCTGCAAAACAATAAAATACACCACCAGAATCAGGTATGTTTCTATGCCAATATGCACTTCGATGAAAATTTGACCATCATCCTTACTCGACAGTGAGCACTGCACAGTACATTCCGCCAAAATCTTGCCCCTTAATGTTCCTTCTGTGGAAATCAACCCAACAAGCCAGAAAATTAATTCAACCCTATGGATATCAAAAGAGAAAAAAGGGCACAGAAAGAAGCGAATGATGCTTAGCTTACCCAAATAGCATTGTCGGAATGAAATCACGACCAGAATTAGAATCAACTATTGGATCAAACATTTCCTGGAAAAACAAAAAATTCAAATTCTGAATAAGTGTACATCCCTCGAGCTAAACATAAAATAAGAGACACAAATATACTCACATGGAAGATGGCAACTGCCTTTGAAAGCACCTGCCTGTTTTCAACAGAGGAATCCAATTTCCAATTCAGAACCCTCCATTTAATATCAAGACCATCCCCAGTTTCTAAACCTTTTTCTTCACGCTTCTTCTTAATCAAATTTAGAAGGGAATCGGGGACTGCAAGATACTTCTCCCCACCAACCACCAAATCCCTCAAAGCAGAATGAATTTGATTGCAACTCGTGCCACAGAACCAATTTCCTTCAGGTAATTCCTGGTAAATAGCCTCGGTCAAGAAATGTAAGAATTAACGAAAAACAAAAAGTAAATAAAATTTCAAACAGATGAGAAAAAACGAGAAATTATTTTACCTCTAGGTTCTGCATGTTATGATCCTTCAAACATCCAACATGATATTCCTTTTCACACTGCAGCAACAAGTCAACCAGTGCTTTAAACAAACAATTTTGATAATTGATGCAAATAAAAGCACCTAACATTAAGACTTTCAATGTATAGCTCACAAAAAGCGATACCTGATCACAGATTATCACTGTCCGAGGACCAAAGTTTTTACTGAAAAAATGTTGTCTGCAGTAATATCAAGCATCAGAGGATGAGAATAATGTCTTAAAGCTAGCATAGAAAAGTAAATCTAAACAAACTTTGCAAAAATAAATGAAACAGAAGTAACATGAGATTCAAATCAAAAGAAGTATGTCAACAGGCACAGCAACAAATTTCTGTCATATGTCCACCAGAACACAACCAGAGGAGGAAGAGGATATTATAGACGGTATATCATAAAACTTGCCAAAATAAATAATACAGTCCATTACCTGCACAAAGCACATCCACCATGATCAACCTCTACAGTTTTGACAACACGAATGCATCTTCTGCCCAGAGCATTGGCATTACGCTCCCCATGTTTGTCCTTCTGGAAAATATGCTGGCAATACTTACAATACCAAGTACCACTTGGAATGCATGGTAGAGGAACACAATCTGAGATTGGCAAATATGAAACAGTGAGAACAGACCTACAACACAAGCTTCAAGTTCAAGTTACAGGAATATAAAATGATTTTTATAAAGCACGTGAAAAATTCATGAGATCAATCGGAAACATTTCATTTGTTGGTGCAAAACTATTGTTGACCGACATTTTCTTTTAAGAAAATAACCAACATGAAAAATTGAACAATCCACCTGGGAACCTCATGAAAGAATCAAATGCACTCACACAAACCTCTAATAAGTAAGCTGTTCGCAGTAAGTAATTTAACATTAAGAAACCTTTTATCTGTAAATCTGTTGAGCTATTCATGAACTATTGAGGTCAACCCATTAAATGTTTGGTCAAGCTTGTTTGTTTACCTAAATAAAAAAACAAGCTCAAGCTTAAATTACACTAAATTATTTTATAAATGAGCCAGGCTCCATCTTATGCACATAGTTAATAGAAGCATAGTTCGCTATCGTTGAGATCTGTTAAACTATTTTCAGAGCATTGAAGCTTGTTATGAAATTTCTTATTGTAAAGGTGGAAGCTTGAATTTTTTACGTAAAGGATTATGAGTAGCATAAAAGCTTTTATTTCTATTTTTAATTAATTAATTATTTTTTTACAATAGATAAATCTACTAAATACTAAACTAAAAATCTTTAAAATACGTGAAGGAGAGATTTGATAAAGGGAAAGGAAATTATCAAGCCATAAACAAAATAAACAAGCCAAGATCAAGCTTCAAATATAAAAACAATTCAAGCTCAATCTTTAAATTTGACTCATTTAAATAAACAAGAGAAAAGTAACCTCTTTTTTTCACTCAAGCTTCAATATCAAGATCTTGGCTTGGCTTGACTCATTTTACACTCCTAACTGTACTATGGTCTTTATTGTCTTCTTTATTTCTTTTCTAGATGGCCAAAAGCCATTGTCAAAAGTTTCCGAATTCCTTTTCTATATCAAACTACTTGTTATGTAAGTTCATCCAACTTAATGCTTGTATACCACAGCTTGAAGAAACTTCAGTTTTTTTAATGAACCCGATGATTTCCTTTATGCTATTAAGGATAGGTCATAGACATAAATTAAATCAAACTAGAATCAAGAAATAGTTCAATAAAAAATAATCATGAAACAAATTAAGCAAGGAAAACACAAAATTTAAGAAATTCAAGAGGAAAGAAATCTATTTATTAGAAATTAAAAAATGGTCTTGCTAACTAATACCATAAGCGCATTAGTAAAGGAATTAACAAAAAGAAATTTTGTATTAGGAACATAAATATAACACTTTTCAATATATTAAATGCACCATCTTCTCATAAAAACTTTCCTGCTTGATTTCTTAACCAATGCCCTTGGACCAATAGTTAGCATTCTCCACTAAAAAAAATAGGAAATCAGATATTTTGCCAGGCCTTTGAATTAGACTACTGCCAAACTTGTGATTTTAACGTGTTGTGTAAAGGCCTACATCCTTGAAAAGCACCCTGTAAACATTTTTCCATTTACATCCATTTGTTTGTTTCATTTTTGTATCAAGTTGTTAGTTGTGATGTTTTATTCATCTAACCTAATGCTTTATCCCTAACTTGAAGAAAGGAAGGGAAGGAGAAACTAAATTTTCATATAATTGAACTTTTTTCTACGATATTCCAGCCTATTAAATGTAGTCATAAATTAAAGTAATCAAACTGGAATCAACAAACAAATCAAACACGGAAAGAAAATACATATTGGAGAATAAACAAATTATGAAAAATTCAAAAGTTTGAACATCAGACATATTTTGTTATTGGTATCATCAAGCCTGCCTTGAATTAAAAGGTATTGGCTGCTCTGTCACTAAACCATACAATCAAGGAGATTAAGGATTCAGATAATAGCCCATCCTAGCCAGGGTAATGAAAAGCACATGAACAACCCCACTCAAAATAATCTGATATATGAAATGAAACAGGTAATTTGACAAGAGGAACAGTTATCTGTGTAATAAGATACTGTCTTGCACAACAAGATAAGGCAAAGCAACAAACATCGAGCCAGAATAAATTTATACAGCAATAAGCAAACAACACTTCACCTATATGAAAAGCTCTTGGGCATCCATCACAGCATAAAAGATCCCCTCCATCTTGACATATGCTACATAGATCATCATTATCATTGGTAGAAAACCTCCGTTTTTTTGATAAAGTGATGGACAAGTCATGAAGTGAGACTCCCTCAGGTGTGTATATGTGCAGGTAACTGCAATACAATAACACAATGCTGGTCAATTTTACAAAGCACCACACTTTAAATCAAGGGGTCAAAATCATATAGACCTTGGAAATTAGAGATTTTAAAAAAAGGAAAGATAAAAACAATTGCATGATGAGCCATTTCATGCAAAGTTGGATACACAAAGCAAGTAAACATTACTTCCAATAACACAATTTAAAGAAAAAAACTCACGGCTTGCGTCGAGTTGCCCAACCAGCATGTGCTTCAAACTGAGAGGCACTGACCTGCTTGTCCAGTTTTTATAAAATAATAAAAAGTTACAGGAGTCAAATATCTAAATGGTGCCAAATATTTGGCAAAAGATAAACTATATCATAAGGAAAATCACCTCCTTGTCGCAGCAAGTACAACAAATTCCATATCCCTGTTTGCGACCAAGCAACACTTGCTGCACACAACAAAATCATACTCAGAAAAAATAGAAATTATAAAAATAGGTATAGCACAACCCATTTTGATCATTACAACCTTTCCATGAGCATAGTAAGCTAGTACAGTTCCATCTTTCAATACATCTTCTTCAAAGACCAACTTATGCAACCGTAGATCCCTTTAAAAAAAGTAAAAATAAAGGGGAAAAAAATAAATCCCAGATAAGACTAAAGTCTGGTATGTTAATACATATATAAAATGAATTATACTTCAAGTTCTAAGCAAATGCTTTTTTAATGTTCTTTACAATCATACTTACTTTCTAGTTAGCCTTCCCTGACTCTTACCACATGATGTGCTGTGCTTCATCCCATTGTTGACTGACTTTGGAACCACAACTGGTTCTGGTAATCTGAAATGGTTTGAATATGCATCAATTATATGAGTAGTCAAATAGGAGCATGCAACGCGTTCATTTGAAGTTTATTGCACATGACCAGGGGACCAGGTCTACAAAAGTTAAAGTGACATTAAATGAAACAACTTGCCGTCCTATAATATTCTGTAAATAAAAAAATTGAACCTGTTATGGATATAAAAAGTTCTCTGCTTTTAGCATAGGAAAAAGAAAGAGGGGATGTAAAACAGTTGACAAAACTTACAGATAAAATGCAAAGATTTTGCATAAATTTCAATGAAGTAGGCAAAGTGGCCTCCGTGAGGAATGTGCTTATCTTAATGTAATAATTAAGGTTGTTAAACAAACAAAAAGATACCTAGATTGAACACTTATATAAAAAGATTTTGCATAAATTTCAATGGAGTAGGCAAAGTGGCCTCCGTGAAGAATGTGCTTATCTTAATGTAATAATTAAGGTTGTTAAACAAACAAAAAGATACCTAGATTGAACAGCTACTGGAACACTTATATTATTTGTCACAGGTGTTTGAGTAGTGCTAGGTTGTGAGTCTTTCAACTCCAGGCATGAATCACACAGTAGTCTCGACACGCCCTTGCCAGCTTCAAAGATAGACACTACAATTCATTAGTCTAACTCGTTAAGTTGCCAGGAAATAAGCATGCAAACACATGGGAAGACGGGTAGGATATTAAACATAGATGTCCAAACCTCTGCAGTTCAAACAGATGGTAGATTTCTTCATAGTGAAGCCACCAAGGACCTTTTGAACAGCTTCCTCCAAGGTGTTCAACGGACCCCAACAAGCATTTATGACATCACGGAGAGTATTCCCATTCTCAAGGTAAATATACTCTGGGGGACGTTTGTTTGCACTGCCAGCATGCAGCTCAAACACAGTGGGTGTGACAACCTACTTTCAGCAAAAATCAAATAGAAAAACCACATTACTAGAGCATGAGATGTTAGACGGTTAAACATGAACGTATCTTCATTTTACTTACCTCAACCCCATTGCAAACCTCACAGAAGCACAAAACCCCACAGCCACTGATCACACCTTGAAGCCCACTCTCTCCAGGTTTTCGTGCCTACAAAATTCTCAAGTGCATCACACTCACACCTCAAGCAGAAATATCCAAACATCAATACTTCAAAGAACAATAATAAGAAAACAAAATCAGATAATACCTTCATTCCTCTGACATACTTCACTGGAAGACCCTCAAGAATCCCTGTGGCTAGAAGGTCCTTAAGCTTAGAAGGGAACTTCTTCAAGGTACTACTCCTGGGCATAGGCATTATTACTGGAGTTGAGCTGGTAACCAATGTCTCATCCTCTGTTTCCCCTTTAACACTATTTTCATCCATTTCAACAGCTACAGCACTAGCATTTTCCCCATTACTTGTGACCTTTGTTTCATCACATTTTTGCTTCAATACAGACCGCGTAAATCGCCTTGCCGGCTTCCCTACCGCCATTTTCTTCTCATTACTATGAAGATCATCAACCAAAACCGGGGTCGTCCCAGTGGCACCATTTTCCTCTGGAGCACCAGTTGTACCCTTCTCCGACTCCTGCAAACCCATCTGCTCCTCACAAACAAGCTGCGCAATTTCAACTACAGCCCCTTCCTTTAAAGATACCACATGAGGTTCTTCATTCATTTGTTCTTCATTGATTGCAGTTCCCCCTACATCACTCTTGGGTTCCTCTTCACAAACACGCATTGGAGCATTCTCCGTTTCCCTTCTCACATTATCATCAATTCCAATTGCTATAGCACTAGCATTTGATTCATCACAGTTTTGCTTCAATGCTGACCTCGTAAACCGCCTCGCAGGCTTCTCCAATGCCATCTTCTTCCCTCTCTCCATCTCCTGCAAATCCCTTTTCTCCTCTTTGGTCGTGGTTTCGCACACGGGCAGCGCAATCTCATCCACGACCCCTTCCTTCGAGGATTCAACGACCGCGTGATGTTCTTCAATCAAGGGTTCTTCATTGACTACAGTTTCCAGCACCACATCACTCTTAGGTTCCTCTTCACAAACGGGCATTCCATTTGCATTTGCAGCTTCGCCCTCCGATTTCGATTCCCCGACTTGATTCTTCGGTTCATCATCGCTCTGAAGATCAACCACGTCGCTCTTAGCCTCCTCTTCGCTCATGCCATCGCCAACATCATCCTCTTCGGGCTCCTCATCCTTCAACGAACCGGAATTTCTGGACCGTTTGGCAGCCGGAGAAGGTTGAACCGGAACCCTAACCGGGTTGTTCTTGCTGGCACGGGTTCGACCGAGAGAGCCACCACAGATCTCAGATTGAGCCTTCATGGCGAATGCGAATTCTCTCTTGAGACCCGTACGAACCCTAGAAAGCAAGAGAAACTCGTTTGAATCCGTACCTTTCGCCATAGACCCGCGCGCGAATCGATGATTCGATCACAAGAACCGAAACAACCACAATGGTGACAACCACAAAAAAAAGTAATAGAAAGTTGAAAGGAAAATTGAATGGTGGGAGGGGTGAGAGAAGGTTAGGGTTTTGAGGAAAAGGGAATAATGGGAAATAAAAGATTTGAATTTGGGGGTAAAGAGAAATAGGGATGGATTGGGAATTTGGGATTGGAATGGGAGGAGACAGGATTTGGTGGGTTACCTTGAAGAAGGCGAAGATAGAGGAGAGGAGAGGACTGAGGGGAAGGCGTTCTTTTTTCTTCAATACCCAATCTAATATTTAAAATCTCAAATTCTACACTGTATCTCTCTATTTTTCACTTTCATCTTCTTTATACATACGTATACCATCATATAATAACCCAAATTTTATTATTCAAATATAATTTCTGAACTGTCCGTCCTGTGGCTATCCGTTTTCTTTACTTTTTCCATTGGTGCTCGTGTTTTGTGTATTCTTGTTTTGCCTACTTTTTTTTAGAATTAAAAAATGGTTAAACTAATACTAATCTTTTCCACCTATAGATGACGTTGATCTTGAATCTTGTCCATACGTGTAAAAAAAATTAAATCAAATTTTATATATACAATTATTTTAATTTTAAATTTGTTGTTCGTCAATTATTAGTATTATTATGTTGTTTGTTAGAGTTAAAATATGAAAATCAATTTAAAAATAATTATCATATATAAATATTAAATGAACATTACATAGTGGAATTGGACTCGTATCGCTTAAGCGAGGTCTCGAGTTCAAGTCTTGTGTAAGGAAAAAAATATGGTTGAGGGGAGAGGCCCCACTAAAGGTGATCGGTTGGGTTTCTTGATGAAGATTAGTCATCGACGAAGTCGATGGATACCCAGTGTATCCCAACACTGGCAACAAATGATTAATCACTATTCACGGGACGTGGCTCCCTTGGCCAAAACATTATTTTAACACCATCAGGAATCGAATCCGGGATGAAACCGAGTCAACAGCATGATAACATCGATAAACAACAAAGATCAAATTAAAATTAATTATTTGAAAACGGGTGTCATGTATAGGGATCAAATGAATTGTTTAACCTTAAAAAATTCATAATTTTTTTTTTTAAAGATTAGTATACATATTTTTTATTTGGATCTTCAACTTTTTTCTCTCATATTTTCTTTCGTATAAGGAAAGAGAGAGAAAAAGGCAAATTTACATATGTAAGTTTCATTTAATTTTATTTTCCTCTTTTGTTCTCTACTTATATAGGAGAAGGGAAAAAAAAAAGGAAAAATCCAAAATTAAATTTAACTATTATAAAGAATAATATTTATTGTATATTTTTATAATAGTCAAATTTAATTTTGGATTTTCTCCTCTCTTTTTTTCCTTCTATATAAGATTTGATTTATATTTTTCATAATAAAGTTTTTTTTACATCGTCAACCAATCAGAAATGAATATACCATTAAAGTTGTTTGACTTTTATCATAAACACCTTAAAAATCATGGATTCCATGATTTCTAATTGATTGCCGGTGTAAAAATATTTACACTGATAGTACATATAAATTAAACTTATATTTTTTTGGTTTCGTCAATTGAAATATTTTTCTCTCTCTCTCTAATGGGATCATATCCTATTTTTCCAAAACACTAGGGGATCCAAATCCCCTCGTCAACTACTATACAAGGGAGTGTATTCAATTAGTATTTTAAAAGACTATTTGGGGGGGGGGGGGGGGGACTATTTTGGGATAAAAAAAATCTTGCGGATTTTAAAAGGCTATTAGAAAATTAATGATTTTATACTATATTTTTACAAAAACTTTTATGATGAAGATTTTGTAGATTGGATTTTAAAGGATTTATATTATAGGAATTTATAAGATTTGAAAGGAATTCATAGATTTATAAGATTTGTAACGACCACATGAGTTCTTTTTATTCTTGATTTTGAATTTGATCCATACATGTTAAAAAAAATATTAAATCATATCTTATATGTATAATTATTTTTAATTTATCCTTCGTCAATTATTAGTATTATAACATTGTTTGTTAGAGTTAAAGTATAGAGACAATTAAATAATTATTAGTATTGAATATTTTCTCATTGTTTGGTGTTTATTAAAATTTCATTCATTGAATTCAATCAAATAAACAAATAAAAGTTTTTCAATAAATCAAATTTCGAATTTTCCCCTTATATAGAAGTTATTATTTTATATTTTTTTGATAAACCTTATATAGAAGTTATTAATATGTAATTAGTTAGTTCTCTTTGCTGATAAATTTTTTTTTAATTTCCAATCATAATTAATTATGCTAAAACTACGCGAAATTGGAAAAAGATAAAAAAAATAAACAATGCAATTATTTTATTTGGGAAATTTGCTAAATAAAAATAATATAAAGTAATTAATATAATCTATATCTGTAATATATACCCAATACAGGAAAAAAATGTCATGGGTCATCACCATATAGCAGTATGTTTGGTTTGCATAATCCGCTAGCGTATAGCGGATAGCTTATAACAGATGGAAAAGTAGTCGAGTTTGGTAACAAATTCTAAAATTAGCTTATAACGTTTTTTTTACTAGCTTATAGCGTTTTTTACATATGCTACTTGAAGTAGCGTTTTTTACATATGCTACTCTTATAACATAGAGCTTTTCATTTTTATTTCATTTGAGTATATACAATTATGAGTATTTTTTTTTGGTCGGGATGATCTTTGACCTCTGCCCCGGTGTCAAGAGTCTTTGATCCTGATTAATCCGAGGTGCGGTCAGGAGGTAAGTAAAGCCTGATCAAGAGTTGTTGCCAAGGATTGAAGTCATACAAAGTACGAACTATTCGTCCTTAATAACAACGCATTAACCACTTGCGCCCAATAGCTTGGTTACGATTATGAGTATTTAAATGATGAGCATTTAATATATCCTTTATTAGATGTTTTTAATAATTTTTAAAAATCAATAATTTATTACCTAATAATAATATATTAAATGATTTACTTTTTGATAAAATTCATTAACAAACTATCATTTTAAGAACCATCGTTAATGAATTTTATCAAAAAGTAAATCATTTAATATATTAAATATTTATTTAATATATTCAACATTTATTTAAGTTTTTAATATATATTTTACATTTATTTTCATTTACATCTTCAAAAAAACATTTATTCTCATTTAATACTTTATGCTTTTAAGTTTTTCACTATTATTTTTTTACTAATATTGTTAAAATAATAGTGAAAAACTTAAAACTTAAAGTATTAAATGAAAATAAATGTTTTTCTTTGACAGAAGTAAATGGAAATAAATGTTTAATATATTAAAAACTCAAAAAAAAATATTATTTCATTTAATGTAATTAAAAGAATTTTATAGATGATATTATGATATTATTACTTGAGGAAACTTTTTAAATAACATGTTTTGTATTTCAGATTTTTAGTTTTTTTGCTCGTGTAAATTTAGTAGATGTTATTAAAATAGGGGGTCGGGTCGGGCAGGGGATATACTTTTATTTATATATATATATATATATATATATATATATATATATATATATATATCCAAGGTGGATTGCATGAAATCAGTTCAAAGGGGTTGCTGCAGAGGAGCGAAAAGGAGAAGATGTATGCAAGGGAGGTTGTTGAAACAGAAAACACAATGAGCAAGTCTATTGATAATGGTGATCAGATGGGTGATGATGCTGGTTGCAATATTGTCAAGATTATAAGGGTAGTACAATATGCAATTTCTTTTTCTGCCAACACCAAGGATGTTTCCCTTACCTTTCTGGTTAAAAGGTCACCCACTCTACCCTACCAACAACTCCAAATTTTATTTTTGCACCTGCGATATATATCTTATATTTGCATTAGTTTTCATCATCAGTATCTCTGCTAAAACAAATTAATTTTTTCATAGATTCAGTTTAAAGGTTTTTTGTGCGGTGTCATTTCAGGTAGAAATGGTAAGAATGATATCCTTATTAAATGCATATTTCCACAAATCCAACTGATTGACGAGCAACCGACCAAAAAAAAAAAAAGACTTGTGGGCACAAAATGTATTTTACATTGTTGAAGGGTTCAATCACTAGTAACCATGGTTATCAAAAGTTCAGAGTTGTACGGGACTTGATCCTGTCTGGCTATTGGTTTATAGTGCTATAACAATGATTATGTTAATGGTTGATCAATTGATTATTTATAAATTCAAAATTAATTTAGTAATCTAATTAACCTATACATGGTTAAGAATGTAGAACTTAGTAGGGGTGGACATCGGGCGGGTTCAGGCTGAAAAACCCAACCCGAGGAAAATCGAGGGAGGAGAATAGCCACTCATTTCCGTCCGTTGGCTTGCACGGTTCGGTCGGGTGACGGACGGACCAGACGGATTTGAATGGGTTGATGACCGGAGGAGAAACAGAGGAGAAGCTTTCAGAGACCATAACAAAAGGAAAATAAAAAAACCAAGCGGACCAGATCTGAGAGTGACATATGTAGATCTATGTTCTCACAAGGTGGAGCTAGACCGAGGTAGTGCGTCCAGAATATGGTTCGGCGTGGCGAACTCTGGACAGAGGAGAAGAAAGAAGGATATGTGTGAATCTGATTAGGGTTCGGGTGTGTTAGTGTGTAGCTTTTGAGAATAGGGGTTCATGTGATCTGGATGGGGAAAAGAATGCGAGTTGGGCCAGTTATTTTTTTTTGGCCCAATAACTTTTTTGCTTTTATTTTTTGAATAACAATGTTATTTAGGTGGGGATCATAATGCATGTCGGGTCTGGTCTTTTTTTGGCCCAATAACTTTTTTTACTTTTTTTTGAATAGGCCTGGACAACTCATTTGTCATTTCAGAACTATCTAGAAATTCTCTCCCTCTGTCATGAGTCATCTTCTTCGATCCCATTCCTTCCACTGCAACACCTCTACGCCACTCCCTTTAGTTCACCACTTCTCCGCCCTCAGCCGAATCCGCGAATTCCGCTCAACGTCGCACGAGACCCACCACCCAACCGGCACACCAGATCGCAAGCAAAAGGGAGCCCCATGCCTCATCCATTTTCTGCATCTAGGATTCTTCCTCTCATTCCAAAATTGAATCTTTGCATTTTGGGTAATATTGTTTTGCCACTTCAACTTTGTGATGTTGTGATTCAAAAGGGTCAGTACATGTTGCAATGTCAGACTTAGAGAGACGAAGATAAACTTAAGAGAAGATGAAATAGAATGGCAGAGATAAAAGGTTTAGAGATACGTATATGCAGTGGAAAGGAAGTGACGAAAGGGAATACCAAATCGGTTAGTTTCAGTCGGCAACGAAAAAATTTTAGCACACCCGAGCCCGCGCGTATAAACCCATCCATAACTCTGTCCTCTCACCCGTGTAGAACTTAGTTAATAAATCATTTATTTTTATAATAAATGTAGAATGAAAATTTAATTGTAGCATCAAATTTTTTGAGACCTAAACATGTATTCTATAAGGATTAGGATCTTCTCTTTTTGTTCTCTATTTTTTCTATTATGTTATGATAGAGAAAAAAACAAAAGCAAAATTAAGTAGACCCTAAGTACAAGAAGAAATTTGGCTTTATGTTTTTTTCTCTCTAATATGAGAGGAAAAAAAAGGAGATACTAAAAGGAGAGATTCCAAAACCATTCTATAAAATGCCTATAGTAGGTGTTTGGTGTTGCTAGATATGGGAAGATAAATACAATTGAGAAGCTGAGATTCCCCAATTTAATTTTATACAATTGAAAAAAAGACTTTTCGGATCGATAAAAATCCCAAAAATCAAAACACTGAAGCCTTTCAATTTCGTGGCTCATCCACTAGAGGTGTAAAATCAATCATGAATCTTTACTTAAAAGCTTGAGCTATTAGGTATAAAATGATTTTGGCTTGCATTAATTGATCTTATGAGAGCCTCTGGGATTTTATTTTCGTATGTAATTTTGTTGCTGATTAGTTTGCGTCCTTTCTGCCTCTTCTATAGAAATTGGAATGAACTGGATTAATTATTTTGATTATTATATAGCATTGTCCTTCACATAACGCTTACCTGATTAACATGACAGGTCTGATGGAACAGAGATTATGGTGGATAATAAGTATCTCAAGGCACACCATCCATTTCTGGTAATCTGCTATCTCTTAGCAATATTGATTATTTCCTTGTCAATTTTGCATAACTTCAAAACCTTCCGAAAAATGTTTACGTGGCCTCTTTACACCTGAAGCTGATGATTTTCTTATTGTTCCAGCTGGTCAATTTCTATGAGGAGCATATCCGACCTAATCCTACATCTTGACTAAACAGAATATTGAAGGAATTTCCTTGGGCAGTTGGATCTTCATGTGTTTGTTGCTAGTGATATACAGTGTAGTTAGTGTTGGGGGCTAATTTGTATATCCTAGATGCACTTCAATTTGTAATTTTTGGAAAGTATTGTAATGACTTTATTTTGATAAAATAACTTGGCAATATTCTATTAATTTTGGTTTTATTTGTCATATTCTTTATTTAGTTGTTTAATTGATACCACAAAGTTATTAATTTAATATAGACACTTGTCGTCATGGTAGATATGGTGTTAATGAAAGATAACCCTTTTATGATTTAATCAAAAATATTATTGATCGTGAGATTATTAAGAACAGAACGTTAGTAATCCACGTAGACCAATGTGTGAAGGTACTTGTTGGATAGAGATTAATAGATCTCATTTATTAATTTACAAATATAGATGATACATGTGGTGATATGACCATTGAATTAACTCAATTCAAAAATCTTAGGGCTTGTTTGGTGGTCAGGATAAGAGAGACAGGAAGAGATAAGCTATCATATCCTGTCTGAAACTATTGTTTGATAAGCTAGCAGGATCAAATCTTGTCTCCTGTCCTATCATGTCCATCTAGTTAAAATTGCCAGCAGGATAGGATAAAACAATCATGTTTCCTATCTTATCATGTCCATCTGGTTAAAATTATATATATCCTGAGGGGGAGCTGGTTTAGAACTCGACAGGATATGATAAGGTGATTTAAAGTATAATAAAGTATAAAAAAAATGTATACATAAAATAATTAAAGTATAATAAATTATAATATGGTTACCGAAAAATGTATAATAAAACATAAAATAATAAAAATATTAATAATTAATTTTAAAAATTATTATTTCTTCTCACAAAGCTAATTTTGTTATTTTATATTATTTTTAAAAACTGAAAAATAAATAAAAATATTCTAATAATTTAACTATATGTAAAGTAAAAACTAAAAATGAATATTTAAAATTATAAAAAAATTAATTTAAGTTAAACAATATTTTAAAATTTTTAAATATTATATGTAATTTTATTACAAGGACAATTTTGTCTTTTTATATAATCTTAAAAAATGAAAATTATAAAAAAAACTAAAATCTAATAAAATATGAAAACATTCAGAACAAGAACGAAAATTTTAAAATTCATGCTAAAATTACAATGCTCTCCAGTTGGTTATCTGGTGGACACCAAACGTCGGATAGGATAGCAGTTTATCATGCTCATGTCATATCATACTCCTATGTTGTTCTCTAATCATATCCGTCTCTATCCTATCCTGACCAACAAACGAGTAGGATAGGATAGGGGCGGATATGATAAAGGAGCAGGATAGGAGTAGGATATGATATGAGCAGGATAAGCTGTTATCCTATCCGACATTTGGTGTCCACCAGATAACCAACTGGATACCATTGTAATTTTAGTATGAATTTTAAAATTTTCGTTTTTGTTCTGAATGTTTTCATATTTTATTAAATTTTTGTTTTTTTATAATTTTTATTTTTTAAGATTATATAAAAAGACAAAATTATCCTTGTGATAAAATTAAATATAATATTTTAAAATTTTAAAATATTGTTTAGCCTAAATTAATTTTGTTATAATTTAAAATATTCATTTTTAGTATTTACTTTACATATAGTTAAATTATTAAAATATTTTTTTTATTTTTCAGTTTTTTAAAATAATATGAAGTAACAAAATTAGCCTTGTGACAAAATAAAATAAAAATTTAAATTAATTATTAATATTTTTATTATTTTATGTTTTATTATACCTTTTTTGGTAATCATATTATATTTTATTATACTTTAATTATTTTATATATAAAATATTTTTATATTTTATTATACTATAAATCACATTATCCTATCCTGTTGAGTTCTAACCCAGCTCCCTCATGATAGAATTTTAACTAGATGGACATGATAGGATAGGTGACAGCATTGGTTTATCATATCCAGCCGGCTCACCAAACAATAGTTTCATATAGGATATGATAGTTTATACTATCATGTCTCTCTTATCATGACCACCAAACGAGTCATAAGTAATTAAGCGTATACATTATGGGTTTTTAATCGAGGAGGCCTTTTATTATATGTTTTTATTTTTTTCTAAAAAGAATAATTTATTATTTAATAATAATATATTAAATACTACTTTTTGATAAAAATCATCACTGATTGTCATTAAAATAATAATTAAAAATTTAAAAACATAAAGTACTAAATGAAAATAAAATATTTAATACATTAATAACTTAAAAAACATTAAATGATTTATTTTTAATTTTTTTTCCCGTGAAAAATTATTAGACGTTCTTAAAATATGGAGAGAAAAAAAAAAGTTCTCCCTGTAATTTTGAAGGTATAGGAATTTCAATAATTTTGGAGGGATGAGAATTCGAGATGATTGTTGGGAAGGTAGTATGGAGTCTTTTGCACGAAAGAGATAAATTGTGGAGTCTTTTGTAAAGGTATTTGGATTGAATTGGATTCAATGATAAAAACAACATGCGGTTTGGACCCACAAATAAAAATCCCGATCCAATCAAATGGATGGACTAATTGGTACATATTTACATAGTTATTTACATCAAAGAACGTCCAATATTTCGGTTCGATTTGGATTTGATTGAGTATTTAAAGAGTCATATGAATTTGTTACTTATTTAAAATAAAAATTAATTTTAAAATATTATATTGACAATTTCTAATAAGTGTTTTAATGGGATATACATGAATTGATATGCACTCTCATTGGATTAAATAATTTCGATTCGGTTTGGATTGGATCGGTTTTACATATAGGATCCGAAATCCAATCCAATCTAATGAAAAATTTCGGTTTTTTTCGGTTTGAGGTTTTTTCGGTTTTCGTTTTTTTCGGTTGTCGGTTTTTCGGTTCGATTAGTGCGATTGGCATTGGATTGGATC
Source organism: Sophora flavescens (assembly GCA_030762895.1). Lineage (NCBI taxonomy): Eukaryota > Viridiplantae > Streptophyta > Magnoliopsida > Fabales > Fabaceae > Sophora > Sophora flavescens. The sequence goes on along the minus strand of CM061066.1, from coordinate 166,616,771 downwards.
GATCGATGAACACCCCCTACATGCTATGTCTACTTGTAAAGATGGTTTCAAGATGCGCTTGGGTTGGGCACATCTTCCTTAATTTTGGTATTCTGATTGGACGGGACAAGGGCCTTTATGCAATATGGTGGAATATGTTTATATTTCCGACACTACTTCAACAGTAAAAAGACTTAGGAATGATGGGAATTGGAGTTTAGATAATATAGTCACAATAATGTCTTATTCTCTAAGAGAGTCAATTCAAAGTATTCAAGTGCCAAGCCAAAGTAATGAGGAGCTACCTGATGTACGAGTTTGGAATGGAAGCATGGATATAATGTACTCAACGGCCTCGGGGTATCATTGGCTTCTAGAAAAATCTCGTAACAAGGATGCTTCTCTTCAATGGAATTGGGTTTGGAAACTCAAAGTTCCTGCCAAGGTCCAATTCTTAGTTTGGCAAATCATGGAAAATGTGATACATGTCAATGAAATGAAACATCAGAGAGGACTAGGTATGTCACCTCATTGCCAACATTGTTTGTTGAATATAAAAAATATGCTTCATTGCTTGCGAGATTGCCCCCATTCCAGAGAGCTTTGGAAGAGGTTGAACCTCTTGCAAGCTCCTCTGTTCATAACTCACACTACAACACCGAGCTGGGTACATGAATTTGCAAATTACGACAGGGCTATCATGTGTCTTGCTGGATTTTGGAGGATCTAGTGCTAGCACAACAACCTGATATTGGGAGATGGTAAGTAGGACAATCACCTGGTGATGCGTAAAATTTACCTAACCTATGAGGAATTCTGCACTTACTTGGGTTCGGACAACATCTTGGAGAGGCAAGAAGGGAATTTGGTGATGATGGAACCCTCCTCCCATGGATCACGTCAAATTGAACTCTCTGGAGGTGATTTCCCTTTTCTACAGTGTTGGAAGTCGTCGTGTCTCTTCAGCGGCCATGGAGGGTCTCTCTCTCTCCATCGTGCATGTCGTGAGGCTAACTCCTATGCAAACCATCGCGCGACATCGGGACCATGTAAGATATAGCAGGCTTCTCCTTCCCCCTTGGGTTCTCTCCTACTGCAAGATGAGCTTCCTGCACTCTATTACAGATACTAATATGTAAGAAACATATATTTTGAAGCTCCTAACAAAGACACCAATAATCCCATATTAAGATAGGTCAGATAAGTCAAGCATTAAACGTAATGAACTTATCAAAATTAATAGAATAAGTAATTTCTTATCCAAACTAATCAATTAAATTTAAATCAATTTAAATATTTGTAATTTTAAATTAATTTAAATTAATTATGTGTCAACAATTTAAAATAATTTAATTTTTCCCTAAAAAGTGTTTATTTTTTTACTTAAATAGAATTCAAATTCAAATGGCACATATATACATATATGGAGTTATAGGCACAACATAAATTGTAATAAAAAAAAGATACAACATAGACTCTGCAATAAATAAATTCAAAAAAGGGAAGAGAAATTAATCAAAATTTTTTCTTGTTCTGATTAAAGGCATCTCAGTAGAGGTGGACATCGATCAGTTATTGTCAGCTTTGGGTGAAAAAATCTCAATCTGAAGATAACCGACCAGCAAAATATGCCAACCATTCTTGTCCGTTTGTGCCTTAGGACGATTAGGTCAGGTGATGGTTCTGGTGAGTGGGTTCACACAGTTTTGGTTCAAAATGAAATTTCAAAACAAACCAGAAGATTGAAGAGAACAAAAATAAACCAAAAACAAACAAAAAAAATCAAAAAACAACATAAACAAAAAATAATAATCAATCTTTCAGTAAATCTAAGAAGCACACTCATTTTTAGTAGTTTGTTTACACAATAAATCTTGAAAGTTGAAGAGATTTGGCATGAAAACCCTCTTACAACCACCTTGGGTAGATCTGGGCATCTGGCAGCAGCAGAAGCGTGACAAAGGGCACGCCGTCTTCCAGATCTGAAACGCGTGGTGCGGAAGAAAGCAGATTTGAGATATGGACTTCTTCTCCGTTGGCAGATCTGAGTGCTCGTGGATTGGGCAGATCTGATCTTCTTCTCCAAAAGCAAACAAAAAAAAATCAAAAAACAACATAAACAAAAAAAAAATCAAACTTTCAGTAAATCTAAGAAGCACACTCATTTTTAGTAGTTTGTTTACACAAGAAATCTTGAAAGTTGAAGAGATTTGGCATGAAAACCCTCTTACAACCACCTTGGGTAGATCTGGGCATCTGACAGCAGAAGCGTGACAAAGGGCACGTCGTCTTCCAGATCTGAAACCTGTGGCGTGGAAGAAAGCAGATTTGAGATATGGACTTCTTCTCCGTTGGCAGATCTGAGTGCTCGTGGATTGGGCAGATCTGGTCTTCTTCTCCATTGACCACAAAGCCAGGGTCTTTGTCGCAACTACTGGTGGTGGAGTTTTGGGTGGGGGGGTGGAGGGGAGATTTGGAGAGAGGCAGAGATGAAGAGAGGTCAGCGCGGTGGGATGATGACAATAGAGGGGGGGAGAGAGAGAAAGAGAGTTGCGATGGTCGTGATGATGCGCTATCGACTGAAAGGGAGAGTCGAAGGAGGGAGAAAGGGAGAGAGGCGCAAGGCTAGGGTTTCTACAACCAACAAATTCAACAAATGAAATGATGTAGGAGGGTTTATGAGCAATTTATATGAATAGTGAGATGTGGAGTGAGTTGGGCTGGTTGACAAAAAATTGGGCCTCTAAGAGTAATAATAGTATACAGCTCAAAAATCAGGCACCCTTTAAGTGTGTTCGGTCGGACCAGGATACCGACGAAATTATTTTATCACACTCGAGCCCGACCGTTGTTGTTCGTGTGAACCTGAAGTTTAATCCTGAATGACCCGATGGACCGCACAGACCCGCCCACTTGCTAATTTTTCATTCGATCTATCCGGTTTTGGGTCGGTCGGGGTTTATCTATCCAATCCCTATGTCTGAGTACTAGATAACACAATTGAAATTTATATTAATTTTTGCGAGGAACAATACTAGCATCACACTCCTCTTAACACACCCTCTATTGTTAGGTAAATTTCATATGAAACTGTTTTGGTGGGATGAATCTCACATGAAATCCATCATATAATGAATGATGTATTAAAGATGAGTGTGTTCTTAACAAATTTTTTTTTTCGCAAGCCTGCAAGATAACACAAAATCTATCTATTATTATCTAAAGAAGCCGAATATTAGTAAATTTTGTTACGACACATGTTGACCAATGAATTCCATCTCAAGACGCGTGCATGTATATAATTTAAAAAGAAAGAAAGAAAAATCAAATTAATTAACGTTTTGGTGCACAAAAATATATAGTTACAATTTAATGTAATTTTAATAGAAATGATCAAATTTAGAACATAATATTTTTTTAATGGGAATTTAGAACATAATATGTATTCCATCTCAGGATGCGTGCATGTATATATAATTTAAAAAGAAAGAAAGAAAAAGCAAATTAATTAATGTTTTGGTGCACAAAAATATACAGTAACAATTTAATGTAATTTTAATAGAAATCATCAAATCTAGAACATAATATTTTTTTAATGGGAATTTAGAACATAATATTTATATGCGAGTAAATCTAGAAAGATGTTTAGATTTTGGCATATAATATTTTTGGGAAATTAGTAAAAGAGAGTTTTTACCAAAATAAATAAAAATATTTAGTAAAAGAGATTAACATTGACAGCTGGAGGAATGATCAAGGAAGAGGGCATGTACGTACGTATGGGCGAATGCTACGGTGGGAGAGCTTCTCATGTCTCCCACCGTGAGCAAGTTCTTCTTTGAAATTTTTATTTTATTTTATAATCCCTAAAGTTTTCAAATTTAAAAGATTGCCCCATCTCTTTCTCTCTCACTCCCCCTCACTCAGTCTCGCCGTCCTGCCGCCGCCCACCCGCCGGATAGACGCCGCCCAGATCCAACTCGCGCACCACTGGCTGTGTTATGGTCTGGCCTCTAAGGGCAAAACCAAGAATGATACAACTCAAAATTCTTGGAGCACCAGATCCTCAAATCAGTGACAAAGGGGATTTGGAGTTAAAAAGATTCAGATTCGACAAAGGCAAGGATGTGACTGGGAAGATAAGTGGTCAGAGTGTTCCTTCCAGAGGAGGGTGCAGCTCGTCACAAGAGAGGTTTGGCGCCGGAACTCGTCGAATCTGGGCTGAGCCAACTCGGTGAGGGAGAGAGGAGTGAGAGAGAAGGAGGGCAGACGAGGGAGAGGTAGCGGGCGGTGGGAGGTGGGCGAAGGAGGTGAGGAGCTAAGGACGACGATGGACTTATGTTGCTGAAGGTGAAGATGAGGTCAGAGATGACCCAGATCTGTTTTTCTAATAGGTTTCTTGTTGTGTTGCTCAGATCTGTTTGTGTTTGATTTGTTTGACCCACTCGCAGCTTTCTTTTTCATTATTTCTCCAATTGAATTTGAATTTGAAATTGAAATTGAAATTGATTGCCTCTTCTTTTTTCAATTCTAACACTATCTATCTATCTATCTATCTATATTGTTTGAGATTGAGATTGATAATAATACTCAATGATAAGCGTGGATGGCCCGACACTGCCAACACTTGGGAGGCTCTTCAAAATCTCCAGTCTATTCCGGATGTCGTTGATGTTGTCGTGGACAGGTATCTCTTTTTTCAACAATTAATTTAATTTAATTGCATTTCCCATTCATGTTGGTTTTATATTGAGACTTGAGGATTTCCCTTCATTACATTACATGCTTCACCCTAAGTTTCTCCATCTTTTTGAAGCAGGAAAACATCGTAAGCGCAGATGCAAGCATGTGGTTCATCACACACTACCAAAGATGAGGCAACGACGTTTGTTTATGTAGCCTTACTCAAGGGTTGTACATTGTTTTCACCTAAGGTTTCTGCATTGGGTTTAACTTAAGCAGATTACGAGAGAGTTGGTTATTTGAATAAGTATCAATATTTTGTAGAAATTGTCTTTCTTCATGAGAAGGTTCAATTGTGTAGTGTACTTTGACAGTCATCGGTTTTACAAGCTTATAGATAAATAACATTTTCTCAAGTTGGCTATCTTTCTTCATTTTTCACATGTAAATGGATCAATATAATGAGCAGCAATGCTGCTGCTTTAAGATGAAGAGTAAATGTAATATTAGCGTGTATCCCAAATTTTAAATAGCAAATCTAATATCAGCATGTATATCCCAAAATTGGCAATGTGGAATTTGTAAGGCATTGAACCTAACATTCCAAGTGATGCCACCTCCTTCTTCAATATCATGTTTCTTTGTTGTGCTTATAATTTCTTTGGAGTGCTCGACTTTATCTCATATTTTTTACTTTGCTCGACTCAAAATTTCTTTTATTTTTGTGTGTTCTTCTTTCCTTTCCACGACAGATTGAAGAAATGTGGATCTTGGTTGAGGTTGCGAGTGTGCTGCTACGACACTGTTATTCTAGCACTGACTTCAAATTTCAATGGAGGGAGAGCTGGTGTTTGTTTAAGGTTTGGTTATTCTTGATCGGGTGAAATTTTACTTCAATTGCTTGCATTCTGATTGATTTCGACTAAAGAATTGTTTGAGTTTCAGACATCTTTTAAATTTTCTTTGCATTAGGGTGACTGATGTTTGGTAAAGTTTTGAATCTTGCAAGCTTTTTTTTGAATTTTTGGGTAAAGTTGTTTTGTCTTAAACATGCCCTTTTGCTTTACCCATTTTCTGTTTTCGTTTTCAATAAAAACATAAAATATACTTGAAAATATGTTTTGTTGGATTTTAGAAAAAAGGGAATCTGTAGACAATGTTGGAGCTATTGGGTATTATGTTGTTGTTCCTAACTTCTTCTATGGTGAGTTTCAAAGACTGCTCCTTTATCTCCTTTTTCCATGATGTAAGTCTTTTTAACAATGTTTTTTGCATCAATAACCATTAGTGTGTTTAACTACGTCTTTTGGTAAATGTATATACCTTTCTTTTTATGTTCATTGTTTCACATTCTTCAGGTGAAAAGCTTGAGAGAACCAAAGGAGCAGGAACATAGCTCAGAGTTGTCCTTCTATTGTCAACAAATACTTCTCAAAGAATAAATTTATTTCTGTTGAATATTAATATATTACAATCACATTTAAAAGCTTACCATGAAACATAGCTCATTTATAAACTTTTAAGTTTGATATTGGGGTTAAATATAGTGAGGAGTTTGATGCTGGGAATGGATATCAATAGTTTTACCATAAGAACATGACATATGTTCATTTATTTGAATAAACATTTTGAGACTTGAAAGAGGAAAAATAATTATGGTTCTTTCTCCAACTAAAACTTTTACCATTGTCATTGTGGGTTTCCTTTGCTTAACCACTGTAAAAGGCATAATAGTTATGAGTTCATTGATTTATATATACAAAGAGTTAGGCCAAAATTTCCCTTGTATTTAGGTCAAAAATGTTCCTGGATAGCAAGAAGATGAATTGTCAATCAACGGAGAATGTTTGTTGTCCAAGTATTTGGTGTTTGAATTGCACAGACCGATAAAGGTCCAACAGCTGATTGTTGCCTTGCCGCCGTTTGGAACCCCTCTTTTGGAAGCATCCATCTTCAACCTCCCGTACCCACATCCATCTTCCTCTGTTTTGGAAGTAATTCTATGGGTTCATCATGTTGATGTCTGTGTGATTTTTGGTCTAGGCTTTATATTGAGTGTTGGTCATGAGGTGAGCCTTTGTGCTTTCACTTTCATTTGTATTTTCTCTGACTTTCTTCTGGTGGCACTTATATTACATGCTTTCATCGAAGATTAATTTTTATAATTTCTTTTGGTTTTCTAATATTACAGGGGCAGCATGTGGTGTAGGTATTTCATCAACACACACAAAGGTATTCTTATGATAAAAACATGGTTTTGTTTTTATGTTTAAAAATCCCTAAATTCTTTTTCTGGCTCATATTCGTTTGACATTGGAGATTGGGTATTGGGGTTACTGCTAGGGATTTCTTATAGTAGTCAACTACCAAGAATATCATTTGGAAGAATCATCGTAATAAAATCATTTTTATATAATACATATATGTTCAGTCTTTATTTATAAAGGACATGCCAAGAATTCAAGGTAAGCACACGATTCTTTCATTAATTAAAGCAATCAAACCATCACTTGGAATGTTGGGTGCCATCTCTGAGGCATGTTAGTATATATATTCATTTTTAATACTGCACATAATCGTCTTGCATCTATTCTCATAGCTCATATATCATGAACTAATTGAGTGCCCGCCTAAATGACGTTGAAATTATTAATTTGATAGAAGCAACTAATCATTTTAACCAAAATATTAAAGAACATATTTTCCACTTCTTTTGATGCAGATAATTTTTTTACATTTTTTATATATAAAAGGAACATAATGGTTGGGGCAAATTTGTAAACTCACTTTAGAATGGCAAAGTACTGAAAGTAGTTTTTGTGTATGCTGAGTTTTCAATTCTCTCAATTCTTTTACGATTGTTGAGTTTTGAGGAGACCATAATATTTTACATGTTTTGATGAATGGAATTAATGGGGAAAAAAACCCATAAACTTTTATGTGAAACATAAGAATATTGATAACCAAACAAAGGACCTTTTTGAACTTTTTGTTTTATCTCTCTGTCTTTTCATTCCTTTGTCTACTAAAACCTTAGTTTTTAATCAAGTGTTTAGTCCCAATTAGCTCAATTCTCTCAGTAACTATGCTGGGTTTTTAATGCATTAGGTACCACCTCCACACCTACTTTAGTTTTTGCTTTGCTATGATGTGGAATGAATGGCATCTTCCTCAAATAGCACAAACAATAATTGCAACCTTTTTAAGTAGAACTAGATGGGATAACATTATGAAAACTGGATATCCTCTTTATGTGTGAACTCTTCAATAAGATTTTGATGATATCCTCTTTACCTTTATCTTTCATATTTAAATCCTTATCTACGATACTATTTATTTATTCGCTACCCACACTAATGCATTTAATTGGCTTTGTTCTCTCTTTGTTTATAAGTTAAATTATCTTCAAATGAATATGGTGACCTTTATAACTTGCTAGAAAGAAGGTAGGTAAATTGTTCATATATATATATATATATATATATATATATATGGAGTGTATCTGGTGAGAACTAGTTTTTATTGTGAGAAATGAGAACTCTTAACAACAATCGTTGGATTATAATTAAAATGAATCAACGATCCAGATTATAACATTGGAATAAAAAAGTCATGTGACCCTCACAACCTCCCTTTCCTACTTCAAGTTTCAGCCATGCCCCTCCCCTCCACCCCCACCGCCCTTCCCTTCTCCCTCCCCTCCACCCCGTCATCGCCGCACAGAACCTCTGGCTTGCCCCGCACAACACCTCACGTTTCAGCCATGGCCCTCCCCCCCCCCACCCCCATCACCCTTTCCTTCTTCTTATCCTCCACCTCGTCACCGTCGCGTAGAACCTCTGGCCCGTCACGCGTGCCCGTGCAACACTGCTTCGCCCACACCAACTATATAAGCATTCCAAGAATCCCGTGCAGCACTGCTTCGCCCACACCAACTGGTTGCACCAAATTCTTATGTTCTTGTAATTTCAGTGTTGTCTGGCATCTCTCGAATTGTTGTGAGAACAGGCCGAAATCCAGCCACTTCTAAGCAATCCCTGATCTAAGCAATGTCCATGGCCTCAAGCTGTATGAGAATAAAGGTAGCATTGAATTCAAAAAAATGATGCATATAAGGTGTTTGACATAATGTCATAGATACATTAACATTATCTGGTTGATTTATGTTGAACTCTTGAGTTTCAATGCAGGGTAATTATCACATATTAACCGGATTTTATATGTAAACCATGACCATTGCTATTTCAAAATCGTGGGTCAAGTAGCTTCTTTTATGATTTAGTCATGTGGTGCTAATGTTTTCTGGTTTAGTTTCTTGTTTGTATGTTATAGTTTTCCATTGCTGGTTGGTGGAGTCTGTTACATATACTTTCTAAGTATGACACTACCTTTCAAGTTTTGCACATCTTGTGCTTCAAGTTGGTTCCTTTATTAATGAATCTTTTTGGTAAACTTTTTAAACTCTGTTTGGTTCTTTTATAGGCAGATTAATAAGCATAAAATTGGTATTTGGATAGAATTTAGGAATTTGGAATTTAGAACAGGATCAAAACACATGTCTGTGATGTATCCTTTCTCTTTGGTGGTGTTGTTTATCTGCTGACTGGTTAATGGGTTTGGTGAGAACTTTTTATATAGATAAATTGGGGGTGCAGGATAGGAATATGCTGCAGAATTGTAACTCTGGTCCGATGCAGCAATTGTGATTCTGATATGATGCAGGATAATTCTGGTCTGATGCAGCAATTGTGCTTCTGGTATGATGTAGGACTTGATGCAGAAGAAAAACATGACTCTGGTGTACTGAAACAAGCAATTCTTTTGCAGATTTTTAGCTAGTGTGGCTATGTAGTAAGTCTGGTTATGCAGATAATGGCTCTTTTTCCATGATTTTCTCAAACAATCCTTTATATAAGTACCATATGTTGCTGGTTTGGTCCAAGTTATGTATGCACAGGGCAGCAAAAATTTTCCTGCGTGTTCTGCAAAACTGGTTTGCTCGTTTGTCCCTGTGTGATTTCCTGGCAGAAAAAAACTTGCAGGTTGCAGTTGATGAGAACTTCTTGGACAGCTGCAAGCCATATTACCCTAGCCAAAACAAAACCAACAGGACCAATGAAAGCCAACATGTGCAGCCAATCATTACCCTAGACAGTTGTTGTTGTAGTTGTTAATTAGTTCTAATTGTATTATCATTAGAGATTTACTAGAACAAAAATGTAACAGACAAGAAGCATTGTATTGTGACCCATTATCTTTTATGTACGTTGTACTTAAAATATGTGTATCGGTTAAACTTATATTTAATGAATAAAGCTTGTGCACATTGTACCTATACTGTCTTCCTTTTTTTTTTTTTACCTTAGCAATACACGAAGCTGGAAAAAAGAATTGTTCATTGAAAATAAAGATTGAAAATTATTAAATAAATTCCAAACTAACATAACCCTATAAAGACTAAAATGCCCAAGAGTAGGTTATAAACTAAAAAAAAAAAATAGAACAGGTTTAAACCGAATGAAAAAATAGCTACGCATTCTAAACTAAAATGAAAAAAATAGCTACGTATTCTAAACTGAATTATTTCCAGAACAGGTTCTTCATTGAGCTCAACTTTCTTCCATTTCTTGCATATATTTAAACAAGATCAGGGAGATGGTAAATAAATTATAATGATAAAATCATTTTAATCAATTATATATGTGAGAAAGAGATTTCTTATCTAGGGAGATGACTTTTTGGGACAATTGCGATTGTCATGATACGCATACTGACCACATCCTTTACGCAGTCTAGTTCTTTTCTGTTGTTGTTCAATAGCCTTCTCTTTTCCTCCTTTGATTCGTTTACCATTTCCTTTCGTCTTCGAAAACTTCGGTGGATGAATTTCCACTTCTTTAGGAAGTTCGACTCCAATGAAAAACTCCAATTCTTCCGTATTGGTTTGTACAAAATCACCTTTAAATTCTATCAATTGTTTTCTAATGTTAGCAACTCCATTTATTACATGAAGCAATCTTTCCTTGCTTTGTCCAGCCTCATGCATACACGATCTATTGTTAACATATTTTGATTACCTATCTATAACAAATAATTAACTATCTATAACATATTTTGTCGACTCCAAGATATATTGTTAACATATTTTGATTGCCCATCTATAACAAATAATTAATAAATAAAAAATTACAATTGATGCAACTCGCAACATATTACCTGAAACGCTTGTGGCATAGAGGTGTCTTCTATGGTATCAAGTCCAAGTTCGTCGTTTTCATCATGACCCAAACTATTATTAAGAGAGCAAAAAAGAATATAAACTTTATAATTGATACCAAAAAACTAAACATTGAGAACTGATATAAACTAACTAGACAACAATTACAGACCTTGTCATATTGTTCTCTTCAATATCGGGAAAGGATGTCATCACGGAGAGGGAGGTTCCGATAGAGTTAGCAGCGAGTGTGATAAGTGATGCAACACTAGAAACATATTTTTGAGAACTGGTTATTAGTTTTCAGCAAGTATAATAATAACTTAACTTCAAGAAAAGGTAAATGAAAGGTGCAAATAGAAGACTAGAAACCAAGAAAAAAAAAACAAGAATGTTATGTATCTTTTTGACATCAAATAACATAGGGGAATTCTTCCTATTTGTTAAACCAAGAATGAATAGAAGACTCTAAACCAAGAAAAAACAAGAATGCAGGGGGTTTCAAGCGCAAGAAACAATTGCATTGGGGGCAGGTTCATACATTCTCTAATCTTTATCCCAAGATGGCAGCAAAGTTCTGGAGGAGAGGAAGAACACCAAGAGTGTGCCCAAGAACCAAGAATTGTAGAACAAATAGCTAGAAGCAAGTAAGGGAAGACAGGCCGCTGTTTAACAAAGAGGCAACGAGGTTACGTGAACGAAAGTTGTTGTCTAGGGTTGATTGGTTAACGACGAGGAGGTGGGATGATATGTGAACAAAGACCGTGTAACAAAGACTGCGGCGCACTCAGCAACAATGTTTAGAACCAAAAGGTTGGTTGATAGGTGACAAAGAGGACGAACCCTATTACAGTGACGGTATTCGAAGAGGCGGCGATGTAGCACGACGATGCAGCGTTCCGAGAACGGACGCAATTGCAGTGATAATTTTCTTAGAGGCTGTGGTGCAGCGTTCTTGGAGGCGGATAGGTCGCGGCGGCACACTCAACGGCAACCCAGTTGCAGCGATAACTTTGGTAGAGGCGGGAATGCAGTGTTCTTGGGGGCAGGTACGTCGCGGCAGCACAAAAACGTTAGCTGAAAGTGAACCAGGAAAGGGAGGTTATGTGAATGAGGTTTAATTGGGTCACATGACTTTTTAATCCATGTTATAATCTGGATCGTTGATTCATTTTAATTATAATCCAACGGTTGTCGTTAATAGTTCTTATTTCTTGTTAATGCCAGACATTTTTACCGATAGATACTTTCTGTCACTACAAGGTTACTTTTACCTACACTTTCGCTGTGTGTGTCACTGTTTCTCTTTACTTTCTTTTACTCCTCTCTCTCGTTTCCCCGTCCTTTCTCCATTTCGCTTCCATTTCTCTTTCACCACTAGCTTCTGTCACTGTTTCTCTTTGCACAGACCAGCTTCGGCTTGCTCCATTCTGCTCCAAACACCAGCTTCGCGTCCTTAGTTCTGCAGTTCTCTCTCACCGGACAACAACCAGTTCTCTTCCTCCTTCATTCTGCAATGGTAGACGGAGCTTCTCGTTGATTGAATCATTTGTCAGATTTGAATCATTGAAGCATTTTTCTTGCAATTTGCGGAGGTTTGAATCATTTGATTGATTTTTGTTTTCGAATTTGGAAACTAATTTGAAATTCAGATCTTTAAGCTTAGGTGTTTCTATCTTCCATTTTCATCTTTCTTTGTTCAATTGTAAATGTTTCTTAGAATGATTCAGATCTAGTAAACTTATTTCGTTCACAGTATAGAAGAATTTAGATCTGGAAATTCCAATTGTGTTCCCCTATTCAATCGGCTTCATCGTGTTATTTGTGGTTTCGTGCGCACTAGAATGATTTGTACATATTTGGTTTAAAATGGATTTCTGATATGTAAATGATTCTCTTCAATTTGGTTTACATATTTACTTCGCCTATCTTCTGTTTGTTGAAGTTCCTGAATTAACATCCTTGTGATCTTTGCTCTGGTTGTTGATGAATTAGTTGAACCCTTAATTATGAATTTTACTCATTGCATACTACCTATTCGATGAAATGCTCATATCAATTACCTTAGTTTCAATTTGCTTTCTTCCTAACAATGAAAGGTCAAGGACTAGGAATGATTATTATAACATTTTTTTTATCATATAATTCATATGTTTTTACATGATCACATCTCAGATAAAAACTTAAGTTATAACTATAGGTATGCTAAGATACTGGTGTAATAAATTTTCGATATATGGGATTAAAATGGTACACCCCCCATTATTAGTCACCCCTATTTATTCCTGTACCTATTGAGCTGTCACTTCTTTTTCTCCATTTCCTTTTCATTTGTTCTTCCTTTAATCTTAACACACAACCAGTTGTTTTGTGTCATTATTAATCAATTGTACTTACAATTTCTTGTAGTTACTTTTTTTCTATTTTGCCATTTACCTTCTTTAAATACTAGTAGACGGATCAAAGATGAGATAAAATAATTATGAATATTTAGCTAAAAAGCATGACTGAGTATTGAAGGGTGTAAGTTTATTAAAATTTTCATTCCATTTTCAAATGTTTTGTTTATCAGCTGTATCTTATGTTGAATTAGATAGTGAGAATCAGGTTCATTATATACAATCGTGCCCTGCATTTCCCGGTTTCTCCACAATCTTCATTATTATAAATATATATTATTACATCGTCCCATTCTTGTTTGCTTCTTAAAACATTCTAATCTGTTTGCTTAGTAAAACACCCTTGGGATGGCATATTTTTCATTCTTCATTTTAGTATAACCCTTGTTCTTCAGTTTCACATAATTTTTCTTTATTGAGTTTCAACAACTAATTAGGAACTTAAAGGAGGGAGCATACTGACTCACATTCTTGTTTATGCATTTTTATATAGGTTACATTGGAAGCGGAAGTCACAAATAAAGGAGCACTGGCACTGTATAGTCGCCTTGGCTTTATTAGGTCTAAGAGGCTCTTTCACTACTATTTGAATGGTGGTTAAATGGTTCTTTGCCTTGCTCATTGGCATTGATACCTTATTTTAACTTTTTTATTCCACTTCTCGAACTGCTCTTTTAATCTATGCAGATTTTTAGTTTCACTCTTCTGCCCATTGCTTTTTAATTCCAATGGTTTGATTATCTGTATGTGCAAGTTTGCCCATCCTATCTCTAATTGTCTATAAGTGATGACAAGTGATGATTTGACATGCTTCACTTGTGATGTTATCCCAATGGCAACATTGGGAGATGTTAAATGCTCTTATTTTCATTGTCCTTTCCTGAATTTTGCTTTTATTGCAGGCTGCATATTTAATAAATGGGAATTGCAAGAATGCCATGAACATGTCTCAGCCTGATCAAGTGGAGCTCTGGCGCTCTGTTTATAATGGTATGTTTGATGACTGCCTGATATTAAAGCTGATACTTTAATTTAGATATATAATAAAGAATAAGCATTTAAGGGCGGGATAAGAGAGCTTTTACTTGATTATTTTTTGTGAGAACATATTCTTATGCCTGTTAAGTACTGAAGTTAGCTTTACTTGTTATTCTAAAGTTGGGAGAAAAAGTTTAGGGGACTTCACATTCCTGCATTTTTTAAGTAACATGTTTCAATAGCACTTGAGTTTTAGGAGGTTAATATGCCGTGCTTAATTAGTTGGTTATTTCAAGTTATCAATTGTTGGTACTTGGTAGTATTTCATTATTTCATGTCCTTTTCTCTTCAGGCCTTTCCACGAGACTTGTCATTAGCAGTTGATATGTCCACTGCCATTTTGGAGTTGGCAAAGAATGGGGATTTACAAAGGACCCATGACAAATGGCTTTTGAGCAGAGCTTGCCTATTACAAGGTGCAAAGCTTGAAGTGGACGGACTCAATCTTAAAAGCTTTTGGGGCCTCTATGTAGTATGTGGATTAGCCTGTTTAATTGCTCTCTTCATATATCTTATTCAGACCTTGAGGCAGTACATCAAGCACCGCTCAGAGGAACCTTAGTCTTCTGGCCATAGCTCAGGAACTTCACATTTGCCGACTTTCCTTTCATTTGTAGATGAAAAAAAAGAGATAGTTAAGGAGAAGGCAAATAGAGAGGATATCATACAGAAGCACAAGTGAGGTTGTTATGTATCATATTAACTATCAAGACCTTGTTAGTTGCTTTTGGCTTCAATATCCATATCAAGATGTGAGTTGATATGTTATTGGTGTGATTTAAAATGCATCACGAAAGAGTTTCAATTTTGAAAACAATATTTATGAACACATTTTCATTTAGAAATTATTTACAATTTGAGAATATTTATGACGATTTTAGTATGATCATGCTTTTATAGATCATGTATCCCATATAAAATAAATTTTATATAATTTAATTTATAATTATAAAATAAAATATATTTCATTTAATAACCATTAATGAATACTGACCGTAGGTAGAATTTTTTTTACTAATATTTGTCTTTTACCTACGGTTGGAGGGTGTAGTTACAAGTTAATGACTTTTACTTACGTCAAGGTAAATACTATAGTGACACATAAATAACCGTAACTATTCGTCCCCTTAAAGTTGATGCATATTATGTCCGTAGGTCAATGTCATACCTACATTTATCTACGCATTTTTGACATCTAGTGACAGATTTTGTCCGTCACTAAAAATCAAATTTCTTGTCGTGATATATGTGTGTGTGTGATTGCAATTTTGCATCATGAATGTTTGTGCTTGAGAAAAGACATAGCCTTTTGAGTCTTAACGCCTACACCCCTAATCCTAATCGAATTTCGGTGTTATCATTGTTAAATTAAGAAACTCAATTTCATAAAGCACTAGATGAGATGAGATAGGCCACTGGCCTGATGCAAATGTTGATAGTATAATTTTTTTTTTGACGATAAACAACTTCATTCAACAGCTAAAGCAAAGGTCAATACAAACAGATTGTGTTGGGGCATTCCCCATCCACATTTCAGAACCAAACCTAACAGTTAAGCCAACCACATCATGATCAACATTACACATAGTATGTTCAGAAAATCAAGGGACTTTTTCAAGCCAAAATCTATATCCTAACATCCAACCTATCAAATTTTTCCACATACGGTCAAAGACATAGGGGAGATGAGAATCCACAGTCTTTATCACTATCCAGTTAAGGATCAATTCTTTGTCTTCTTCAAGCTCAATTCGACTATAGGTGGTCTCGAAGATGTCCAAATTAAACCCTTGTACGGAAATCAAATGATAAGAGGAGGGGATATAGAGCATGGTGTTTGCCTCATTTGGATCTGCACGCACTGTGTGATACCAAAATGCCAAGCTCATTTAGGGCTTTTCAACAAACATATCAAGTGCACTCTTGAAACAAACTAAACATAACATCAATTCCCACAAAAAAGAGTTCACAGAGGCACCCAGAACAACACTACCATATCTAAAGTTTGTACCTACATCGGGTGACTTTGGTGGAGGGCGTTTGGGCCCCAGATCTGCAGCAGGGAGAGCAGCCAATGGTTGTTTTGGGCTTGGGAGGCTGATTGTTACTTCCAGCGTTGTCACTCTGTCTGAAGGCGGTGGTTCAAGTGGGGGTCGACGCTCTGCCGGAGAAGAAAACATGGTGGTTGGGAAACGATGACCAGTTAGTGGTGGGAGGAAAAATCCATCAGATAGCGAGCTAACCCCGACAAGGTGGCAGAGAGAGAATCGGTGAGTTGTTGGTGGTGGAGGCGGTGTGAACACCGGAGCCGCAACGGTTGGTTTGCAATGGACAAGGTGGAGCAGAGATGGAGGACCTGTGCTTTGGTGGTGGAAACGGACTTTGAAGGTGGATGGCAAGGCGTCTATGGTGGTTGTTGGCGGAGGCAAGATGGAGAAAGGCGGAGGTTGGGTGGGGTGCGAACATGGAGGAGCAAAGGGTGACCCTACTAGGCGGCGGCCCATTGGGGGGGGGAAGAAGAGAGAAGGCAGAGCCTTGCTCTCTAAATGCTAGCCAATCTTAAATTTCTTTGATAGTATAATAACAATGTCTATAACAAAAGCAATTGGTTTTATTAATAGATGAGGGGGCAGGTTTTGCGATGACTATAACATAAGGTTGGTATGAATAATATCAACAGGTCTCTTGCTTAATCTATTATATGTTTTGAATTTCATTTCCTTAATCGGATAAAATTAAAAAATCATTAAAATATGCACATTAGGGGGAAAATGTATCTGTTTTGTAGACTTATTTTTAGATGGAGTTTTATATCTACTTTTTATGCCATAAAGGAATTTAAATTGTTTCAATTCAAACATTACTCTTTGCTATTTAAGTCATTTCTTTCCATTATATGTTTTTAACTTTCAAAGGAAAATATTTTTTAGAATTACCAAATAAAAAATGTAGTTATCAAAGGGGTCAAAATATTATGATGCTAAAGGTGGGCTGCAGGTTGATATCATACATTTGTCAAATTAATGACACATATAGGTGACTATTGGAGGTATACTAGTATAGTATGTATACCCGTACATTGCATGGATATGATTTGATTAATTTATATATTGAAAATGTAAATCAATAAATATAATTAAATTATAAAGTTCATTTATTAAAATGAATTTTATGCAAAATGTATATTGAAATGCTATCTAACAATTATTACCGTAAACTATATGGATAATTGGAAATAGATATAAAGAAATCAAGTATAAACGATATATATAAAATAAACTATTTGCATGTATTATAATACAACCACCATCTAAATGGTAATGTTTTATCATATTCATCATTCCATGAATCGTGTATCTGTTGATCCAACACTGCCATTAATTAATATATAAATTAATGAATTAAGTCTACATATTGGCCCAAGTTTCACTATTCCTTGAACACAATGGGTAAAGCTATCTAACAATTATTATAATAAACTATATGAATAATTGGAAATAGATATAAAGAAATCAAGTATGAACGACGTATATAGAATAAACTATTTGCATGTATTATAGTCCAACCATCGTTTAAATGGTAATGTTTTATCATATTCATCAATCTATGAATCATGTATGCTGATCCAACACTGTCAGTAATATAAACACTAATGAATTAAGTCTACATATTGCCCCAAGTTTTATTGTTCCTATAACTCCATGGGTAAAGCTCAATAATACGACCTAGGTATAAAAAATGTCCTAAAATTCATAAAATTGCCATCAGAGATATGTGCTGACTTCATAAAATTATTCATCTATTTCTTTATCATTATATCTTTGTCATCTATATCTTTATTCATTTTATCTTCAACTATTTTTGCATTAACCTTGCTTTTCGCTTTTCATAAAAATTTAAGCATCGGTCAATACCATTTGGCTCACTTTGCTTCATAATGTAAAAGATGCACACACTGACTGATATGATATGCAAGAAAACTAAAGACACAAAATAGAACAATTTTGCACATTCATATTGGTACAATAATCCGAGCAATAAGGTCAACAAAAATATCAAATCGTTAACTCTATGAAATCCCGAATTGGTGTCAGTGTCAAGCTAGCCAACAATCCTACATTGATACTCTTTTTCTTTTTTTATTTAAAAGAAAAAAGAAAAAAAAATCTATATCATATGTCTATTGGTAGGTTCAACCATGGATTCAACCAAATATTAATAAGGATTGCTTGATGCGTCCCGCGTTTGAAAATTTGAGAGACTAAATCGTTAATTTATTTTTTTCAAGAACAAAAAGTTGGTCTCCGAAATTTTTCAGGAATTAATTTAAGCCTTCACTCTAAAGGAAAATGTGTCTCATAGAAAGAAAAGTCTCTGAACGACGGAAAGAGAATAAATGCGAGAGGAAGAAAGTCTTATGAGTTTGAGTGAATTTCGAAATAGGTTTGATATTTAGGAGGATGTTTGTTACATTTTATATGAGGAAAAAATCACTTTTTTTGAGTAAATTTTTTTTAATGAGCTTGATTGTGTTTATTTAAGATTTTCATAAAAAAAATTTTAAAAAAAAATTATTTTTATGGTTAAAACGAAAAGCTATTTTCATTAGCTTTTGAAAAAAAAATAACTTAAAATCACCAATACATTTAAAAATTTATGATTGTAAACAAACACAAAATAACTTCTGTTTTTCTTTAAAATCTCTAAAAAATATCTATAAATTGAACGTCGAATTCTTTTTTTAATCCGTAACAAACGGGCCACATCTCTCTCACTAAAAAGTCACACAAAATCTACTCTACAAAATAATCTATCGAAATTAGAAAAACTTTGAACACTGGATTTGGACAACCTCATTAAAAAAAATTTGATAACCCTGATTGAATACCACGGGACTTATTTAGATTATTTAAAAGTTTTGAGTATAAACCTCAAGACTCTTTTATTAGAAAATAGTCCTAAAGTCATTCAAAATCTCACGCCTATACTCATGTCAAAATAAAAAAATTCTCACTCCAACACACCCCTTAAACTTGTCCAATCACACGAACTGAAAAAATGCAATACCTACTTCCCTTACTACTAAGAAAACACGACGCACTTCTGGAACTCTACAACAACCCATGCCACGAGAAGAAAATGATGAAAATAAATAGAAAATAATTTATAAAATGTAAAAATAAAAATGATGCAAAAAAAAAAAACCAAAGGATGACCCCTCACTTTACGGTAGATCTACAGTAAAAGTGAGGATCATCAATAGAAAGTTAATATGATTATGTAATTATATTAATATGCTAATTAATGAAAATGCAAACACAAACGAGTGTCCTAAAAGTATTGTTTAATAAGTCTAAAAAAAGAAAAAATTTATGGGAAATTATTGTATTCAATACATTGAGAAGAGATATATTTAGTTTTTAATGAATAATTAGTTTGTTTTAAAATCTTAAACAATACACTTAGAGCACTCGTTAGCAATACCCATATAATAAAAGACTAAAATAAATTATGTTTAATTTTTCATTCCTTAACATTATAACAAAATATTTGATCTAACTACAACTAAAATAAATTATATGATCTCATAATAACTATTTGATAGGCAATACTATAATCACAACATGATGAAGTTCATCACAAAAAAAGTTATGAGTTCATAATAACAAAAAAATAAATAAATTAGGAACACATTACAAAATGACATAGGAGCTCATCATATTGCAAAAAAAAGTATAAGATCTTATCACAAATAAATTTTGTTCGGATCAACTAGTTGGCCCATCTCACATTATATATCGGGCTAATCAGATCAACACATTGGGCTCGACTCATTTTGACACATTTAGTTTTTTTTTGTTACCATGACATATGTGAAGTATCCACTGGCTTCGTCGATGACTAATCTTCGACGGGGAACCTATCTGACCACCTTTAGTAGGGTCTCCCCTCCCAACCACGTTTTTTCATCAATAAGGCTCGAACTCAAGATTTTGCTTAAGGGATTTGAGTCCAGTTCCACTCGGACCAACGTAAATTCAGTTATTTAGTGTTTATATATATAGTTGAAGAAACATATTTAAATGTGTAAAACAACTTTCTCATCATGTTAAATGAGAACTTTCACACAAGGCTTTCTAAGAAACTTAAAAAATTGATTTCATAAAAATAAGATAGAAAAAACTTTCAAAAACTAATAACTTACTTATTTAAGTTTTTAAAATATTTCTTGTAAAAAAAATTATTAAAAAAAGATTTTACATAAAAAATCTTATAGGAATATTAAAACCCGAGAAATGATAAATGTACACATATTTGAGACATCATGTACAGACACCATATGGTGATGAGTTGTTTTGAAGTGTTAAATACATGTAATGAGAGAGAAAAATAACAAATAAGTGTAAATATATATATATATATATATATATATATATATATATATATACACACACACACACACACACACACACACGATGTTGGACACCAAAAATATGTATAACTATCATTACTCTTAAAACTCTAACATAGGTAAGTTATGCTACATGGAAAGGGAGCCAATTGGTGTTGTGAAAAGTTGAATTCTTTGTAATTGGAGCCATATAAAAGGGTTGGTTGGTAGTTAAACTACTTGTTCAATTTGACTATTGATGTGTTTTTGTTCTTTTATACGAGGGATAATACTAATGAGTGTTCTTAGGGTGTGTTTGGGAGTTTGGAGGGGAGGTGAGGACTTATGACTAACAATTTATTAGTAATATGGATATAGATTATCCTCCAAACCCCTCCAAAGTCCCCCCTAGTTCATTTTTTGAGTTCCCCAAATTTGGAGGATTTTGGGAGAACTTAAAAAATGAACTTGGGGAGGACTTTGGAAGGTTTTGGAAGACAATTTTTATCCATATATTACTAACAAATGGTTAGTCATAAGTCCTCCCCTCCAAATTCCCAAACACATCGTTAGGGCACTGGTTAAGGAACCAATAAAAAAAGTCTTTATTGGGAAGTGATGTGTAACACCCCGGTTTGTACTATTCTTCAATAGTAGTAAATATATGTAAATGTTTACTTGGACTGATTAATTTTCTAAATGTTGATTTTAATTTATTTTATGTGGTTTGGTTAAGTAATTATAATTACTCATTTAAAATTAATTTTTGAGTGCGTTAATACTGTATTATGTTAGTGTAGGCACGATTATTAGACAGTAATATTATGTTATTGTCACTAGTAGTATTTGTTTAGGAAAAAATATTTTAAATGTTATGATTGAAAGAAAATTATTTTTCTATTCGACTATATTTGATTTTAGATTTTAAAATGAATTGGTTTAAAATTAATCAGAAACTAAATTTTGGATTGTTGATTTTCTTAGTTGATCAGTTCAACTATCAATCTTGACTCTAATTTAAATTTTGAAAGTATATAATTGTCAACCATTATTTTTAGATCCAAAAGCCAAAAACATTTTTATTTTTAGGCTCAATATTTACCACTCATTTTATACCTACTGTTACTAATCACAATTTTCCTCCTTTCATCTCCCTCTCTTACGTGACAGCCCTCTCACTCTGCTTTCTTTTTTTTTCTCTCTCTCTTTTTTCCTCTTTTCTTCTTCTTTCTCCCTTCAACTTCATCTTCCTCCTCCTCTCAACAACCAGTCGCGTGCCGCCCTTGGCAAACCGTCCGCTGCCACTCGCAGCTGGACTGGGGAAGCCAACCCCGTCGTCGTCTCCTCCCATTCGCAGCGCGTTTCCTCTACTGAAAGGAAGCTCCGCCACTCGACACTGGTCCGTCGCCGCAGGACCTCCATTTCCGACCACCATGATGCTTCCTTTGAAGGGTGTTTCGAATCTCCTCCTTCTTCCTTGTGTGGGTCGCACAAAAGCCCACCTTTCTGGTCAGGAACCGCTGCCTCCATCACGTCGGAGCCGCCGCTACCATCGCTCACCACCCCAGTCACCACCATGACATCTTCTTCTTCCTTGGGTAAGTGGAATCTCATATATAAGTCTCATATTTAGAAAATCCCCAAATTTCAGGTACAAACCCTAACTTTGGTTTTCAGTTTTAATTTCTGAAATTAAACTATATTTTTATGCAATTGGGACTATAAATTAGTGTTTTATTAAACTAATTTTATTATCCTTTGATCAAATGAGTTTCCCCAAATTGTGTTTAGGAACCCTAAACCCCAATTTGATTTTATTTGAAATTGATTGTGTTTCTATAAAATTAACTACGTTTTAATCAAATTAGGACCTTTAATTTGAGATTTCTAAGTTCAATTTCATTATTCTCTAAGCAAAGCAAAGTTTCCCCTATTTTAATGATGGACCCTTTTTGCTCAAATTGATTTATTGGAAAATTGACTCCGTTTTTATTAAATTGAATGTTTGAAATTATTAGATAGTATGTTTGATATCGAGTTATTGATTTTATGTTGCTTGGTTGTTGTGAATGTGCTGGGGTGCTCTCTCTTTTTAGGAGTTGTCGCGGATTTGTCTGCATGGGTTGTAAAAATATCAAAGGGACCGGGACATCATTGAGAAGGAAACAAATTTTGGAGTCAAGGAAATGATCTTTTTCTGGTTTTCAAAGGTAAGGAGAGACTGCCTAAGGGATTTTCGGTAACTTCATGCTATTTGTGTGTCGTATTTGAGTTTATTTGTTGTGATGTGTGGTGTTAAATTAAGTTGTTATATGGTTTTAATGTTTTCTGTGAAAGTATGATTATATCTGTGATGTAGGTATATCTGCTATGTATGGATTATCTGTTGGTTGGTTGATTGACTGAGAAGCCTGGCATTGGTTAGTGCTCAACTAAATCAAAGATAAAAGCTTTGAAAAAGCTTGAGGTGAAATTTAAAGGATTTGATTTATGAAAGTGAAAGAAAAATATTGAAAATATTTCAATTACCTTATCTTTTTCAAAATAAATTCAAAAAATGAGATGAAGAGTTATTCCAAGAAATTTTAGTGTCAAGATATTTTAACAGTGATTATGAAGAACTTTTTGTAAAAAATAAAATCATTTGATTTATAAATGACTTTATTTCCAACAAAAAATACTTTGGAAAAGTATTTGACAACGAAAATTATGAGGAGCAATTTTACTATTTTGAATAGAAATGGGTTGGAAATGATTTTATGAGGATTTGAAGTTGTTTCGAAAAAAAAAAGAGTTTCCAAAAGAAAATGGATTTGAGAAAAATGGATTTCTCTATGATTTGACGTTTTATAAATGAATTTCAAATGGAAAGGATTTTCTGTAAATGAGTTTTACACAATGGTGTTATTTCCGTCAACTTAGATAAGTTGAGGAAATTTTGTTTTGTTTTGTGTTTCACAGAACGAAGATGGTTTTCAAGATGAAAAACGGACCTAGCTTCTGAGACGTCAGGATCTAGTGTTTTATGATATGGGTCAGGGGTCCAAAAGGTGAAGTTATGGAATGATATGGGCCCGTGGTCCGAAAGGTGAAGTTATGGACTAGATGTCCTATAAAACGGGTATTGGTTTTGTGCACTAAAATCTACGTATCTAAGACTGGTGCATCGGTCTAGATTTCGTGATTTGCACACTTTTATCTTGGAGTCAGTTAGTTTTGAATGAGGTATTAAACTTGAAAGTTTAAAATGGTGATTTGGTCGTGAGACTTTTAGCTCCGACATATAAAGATTGAACACAAAGAAAACAACGAGAACAAAATGTTTTACATGCATTTCAGGGCAGACATGCCTTTGCATAGGACTTGAATGCTTGATGAAAAGTATTCATGCAGTTTGCATAACTGTGCCTTGTTGGATATATGACCACGAAAACCATATACTATACGTAGTCGCCACTTTGCCTCGTTTTGGACTGTGGTATGGTTATTTGAACTTTGCCTTATCTGTCATTGATTCTGCCTTATTTGGTAATGAGAGACTGATCAACTCATTTATTTATTGGTTGGAGCTCCGGAGATTAGGTATCAAAATTAGTTGATGAGTATTGAAGTGCCATGGTTTTTAAAACGGTTACGACTGTCAGGTATGAAACCCTTTGATAAATATATTGTTTATCTTTGAATGTTCATGTTAAATGGTACTTGAGAGTCGTGCATGTAGTTATCGTGTTTAAATCCATATATTGGTATCTCACCCTTGCATATATTTCTTTCTTGGTTTTGCTGTTGTACCTCGGTACATGAGTACAAATGGTGCAGAAAAGTCTTTTCCAGTTTTCACTAGAGGATATTCGTCCTGATCTTTAAAGAGGACTTACGTTTATGATATGACTATTTAGGGAATTCTCGGTGGATGTTGGGTATAACGACCAGCTTAGGTTTTTAAGACGTTGTTGATTACTGTAATGAAAGTATGTAAGGTTATGGCTCGGAGAGCCTTTCTTTTGGATGAAACTATAAATATATTAGCAGGTGTTTTTGTTTGGGGATGTTGAAATTACAGAAGAGACTCTGTCGAAATTTTTGTAAAAGTTATAGATCTGTACTTAAGTACTTATAAAAAAAAATCGAAAGCAAACCAGCTATTATTTTAAGATTTATTTCCGAAATATGTTAATCATGTAATGCCCAGGGGGTGTTACATGATGCATTCAATATTTTGGATTTTTGACCAAAATGGGTTCTTTTTAGAAACTATTTACCAGTTTAGGGTTGTTCTGAAACTATTTACCAATGGGGGTCCTTTTGGACACGTGGCATTTTTTTATTTTATTTTTCCTCTGACGGGTCAAAGGCACCAGTCAGAGTTGCACCTTCAAAGGCGCCACTCTGACTGGCGCCTAGCTATAAGAAGGAAAAAAAAACAAAAAGCTGCACCTCTGCCCTGCCACGCCACGTGGCACAAAGCAGGAGAGGCGTCACTGCGGATGGCGCCTTCAAAGGCTCCAGGTGCAGTAGCGCCTCCCTACGTCGCGCTACGTGACGCACGCAGGTCCCCCCCTCCCCAACAGAAATAAACCCCCCTTTCCCCCACCCCAACCGTCCCCCCGATTAGAACCTGATAGGCTCCGGCAAGCGTACCGGATCGAAGCAAGTAATAGTAAAACGGTGAGAAACTGAGTATCGAACTCAAGGATTGGGAAACCAAGCGTCACTTCACAAATTAAACAACTATTTAGACTGAGAAATAGGTGTGAAAAGATTTCAAGAAAATAAAAGAAACAATAAAATCAAATCAAATATTTTTGGGATTTTAAACTAAAAGAGATTTATAGGAGTTAGGTTACCAACAAGACCGCTCATGCTACTAAATTGACTACCCCTCTTGTTAACTATCGAAATTGCTTTGAAGGTGAATTTATCCTAAATAAGTTAATGTTCCCTCTCGGGATACAAGAACCGTGCCCAATTAAACCAACCCCTACTCTCGTGGTAAATGAATTTAAATCGAACCATTTAAGCTTTGTGACAATTTAGTGAACCGTCGAAGGACCGCTTCTAACTCTCGTGATTTAAGTCCTAAGTTTGATTCCTATAGATCTGATACCTAATTTCACCGCTAGGTTCCTCCTTAGGGTATCTATGACATGCAAATAAGTGTGTACCAAATTCACAAGTAATTTGTGCAATAGGAATTAAATCGAAAGCAAATTGAAATTAACAAGAAGTAAAACGCCAATTCATAACATAAAACAAATCTTGGGCATAGCCCCAATTCCTAGAAATAAAAATGACCACTCAAGCATTGTCATGTTCATAGCAAGCTTGATTAACAAAAGCATAAAAAAATCTAAGAGAAAAGAAGAAATTGAGAAGAAGAGAAATCCTAGTTTTTGCCTAAGGTAGCAGCCCAAGGGATCCCTATTTTCGAGCCTTAGAGTCCTATTTATAATGTAGGGTAACTTGAATTCAAAGCTGTTACAAATATCAGATCAAATCAGCAATTAAATTTTCAGATATTACGCGTCACGACCGTGACGCCTGTCACGGCCAGGTCGTGACAGATTCTGTCTTGGAAAACTTGGCATTGGTTGGCCTTTCACGGTCGCGATGTCCATCACTACCTGGCCGTGATGGCCATCACTGCCTGGCCGTGACAGGTTCTGAATTTTGCGTACTTTTCTTTTCGGCCTTGCTCGATCATGGCCATGATGGTTGTCACGGCTAGGCCGTGATGAGTTCTGTTTGGCTCATTTTTCTTGCTTTTAAAGCTCCGTCTTCATGCAAGCTCTAACGTAACTGATCCTGAGCATTTTAATCTTCGTTTCCAAATCAATATCTCCAAATTAATTGCCAAATCTTATCATATCCTTTATTGTTGTGATAGGCAATTATTATCCAAATCCAAATTGATTTGGATCCAATCTTTTATCTCAATGTCAATTGAATTATCTTTCAATCATAACAATTCAAATCCAAATTGATTTGGATTCAAATCCATCACGTGGGCCCTTGCAATTTACTTGACAATCTTCAATTTAATTGATTTCCATTCTTTTCTTCTTGATACTTTCCTAAAAATCAAAAAATAACAATAATATCAAAAAATTAATCAAAATCTAATTAAAATTAATTAATACACACATTGACTCTAAAATAATCAAAATAGAAAAACAAAGTCTAATTTGGGCTAAATCAAGCATTCAACAAAATTTAATTGATGAAATTCGCTCTAAAATAATAGATAAAACATGATAAGACTCTGAATTGGGTAAGCTCAATGGAGTCAATTAATTTCGCCCAAATTTCATGCAATTTTATCAATTCAATTTTTCTCCAATGTTTCCTCCTTTACATCAATGTAATCCCCACATTCATTTACTTTAAACAATTGAGAATTTTATCATTTATGCAATTATTAATCTAAGCAAAGGGTTCGAGTTACACACAAAAGGGAGATCACCAATTTCAAACATTTGCTTTCCTCACAAGGACATTTAATAATTCACTCATTCGCTCAATTTGTCTAGGCTATCAACTTTCACTCAATTTCACATTTCAAGAGCACTTTCCTTGAATTTTATTTTCATCTTAAACAAAGTTCCCACGAAAACATGCATGCATCATCAAAAGGTCTTTCATAGGTTGTAATGTAGCCTGGCTAAAGGTAGGATATACAAAGGTGCTAGGCTTTACGTCCCTAGGAATTAAGAGAGCATGCAACTTTTTACACTATTATTTTCACTCTAATTCCTTTTTCCATTTTTCTTTTTGACGCTTTGGGTGGCTACAACCTATTTCCTTCGACACCCTTTTATTTTGCCATTTTTTGCCATTTTTCTATTTTTCTTCCTTTTTTTTCCCTTTTGCCTTTGGCTTCAACCTTTTTTTTTTTCTCTTCCTTTTTCTCAACCCAAAATAACATATCGAACCCTCGTAGCCACCCCAAACTTAGTTTCCTTCAACCCTTGTCTTGCTAAGCATCCATGCTCTCCTAAATCCTAAGATTGGGTTAACATGGTTTTTCCTGATTTTTGGCTTATAACATAAGGTCATCAAGAAACAATAGGCTATTAGGCTCAATATGGTTAACTAGGGAACATGCATTAGGGATGGTCCTTTTTAGGCCAAGTAGCTATTTCAAAGAAAATTGCCTAAATCATTTGATGCAAACATATAAACATGTAAACCATGAAGACATTCAAGCAAATCCGGGAAAGTGTAACTTAAAAGTGATTCACACAATTCAAAAACATTGTTGGAGGCTCAAATTCCTTACCTGGACATTTTTCGCAAATTGTTTGACCGAGATACAATCCTTAATGTGTTCATCCCTTCACCCCAAACTTATCATAAATTATACAATCACAATAAAATTTCTCAAAGTTCAATTTTCAATTTTTCACATGGAGATCAATTTTCAATATTCAAATCATTAGGGGATAATCATCAAAATCAATATTTATCATGCAATCCATTTATGCTAAATTTAATAAAATACATTCAAGCTCACCGACAGAAGACTCACACACATATGACTCAAGTAAAGAAAAGCAAAAAAATTAAAAAAAGAAGGAAAATGGAAGAAGCGAGTGTGATGAGACTTCATTGACTTCTTTAAGTGATATGACGAGCTCACTTCCTCCTGGGTCAAATGGTAAGTCACCTACTCCAAGAATGACCTTTATGTAATTAGTCTCTCCATGAAGCACTAGAACCATAACTTCTTGAGGCGACCTTAGAGCCTTTGCCGCTGTTGATGAAAACTCCCAATTCTCAGGTAATGACTTGAACTCCAAAGTTGGTATTTTCACAAAGTAATGTTGTAGACAAATAGAAGGTACCAACTTTGTTATATCCAAACATGCATGCAAACCAACATACTTATCCAACTCATAATTTTTAGGCTCCTCAATAGGAATGGTGAGAGAAGTATTTTCCACATGATTGGTCTCTTTTGTCCCTTGCAAAGGAACAGTAGGAGATATTTCCTCCTTGCATTCCTCTTCGTGATACTCTCCTCTTGAATCATCTTCCACCACCACTTCATCTTCATTCACGTCCATGCTAGCAAATAGATTCTCTTCAATTTGAATTTCACGCTGCTTTTCTGCTAGCAATTTAGAAAATTCACTAGCTTGTTCTTCTTACTTTTGAAAGTTGTCACTTAGCGATGCCACTATCTTACTAGCATTTTTCCCTGCTCGCATTTCAGCCCTCTGAATCATGGAACTAACTGCCTCCTTGCTATGTCTATGCTCAAGCTCAAAGGATAAGCATCTATATCCCAAAGAATCTCTAGCAAATCGGGATCCAGCTCGAAGTATGGTGGTGGTTGCAAGGATGACAAATAGGATTTCCATTCATATTTGGAGTATATCTTTTTTCCTTTTTTGACAGTAAAGTAAGTTCATTCAAAGAAAAACCAAGAAACATTACAAATTGATTGAAACAAATGTGTTAGGGCATTCCCCATCCACATATTAGAGTAAAATATATGACTTAAGCCAACATACACATGAGTATCACTACATAAAGGTTGTTGAGGAACCATAGGAGCATGACCAAACCAACATTTAGATCCTAGCTGAAAGTCAAACAACATCTTCTGCACCCAGTCAAAGATGACGGAGAAGTGAGAATTCACAGTCTTTTTTTTCTATCCAGTTACAGATCAAATTTTTAGCTTCTGCAGGCACATTTCGACTACATGTGGTCTCAGGATTGTTCATATTGAACTCTTGCTCGAAAGATGAGTGACAAACGGAGATGATCCAGACATTATTATCAGCCACACATGGTCCTGCATAAATAAAGTTCTTCCAAAAAGACCTTCTCTGTTGGGTCTTTCCTTCAAATACCAGGATAGCAACCTTTCCCCTACTAGGCTGAAGTCTCATCCTGAGCCAAAACAGGGCCAAATAGCCACCATTGACAGCCACTCTACCAAGGGAAGATTTTTTACCTGCATGTGGCGGCTTTGGTGGTGGGCGTGTGGGACCTCGATCTGACGGCGGAGGAACAAATACAGAGTGCTTCAGACATGGCAGCTGCATCCTGTCATGATGTGGTGGCTCAGGTGGGGGACGCTCCACAGAGGCAGAAACCGAGGCGGCTGTGGGTGAGGGCAGACGGCGGTAGAGCGGTGGTTTGGAGGCTATGGGGGGGAGATGGCAGTGGGGTGGTGGGTCGCTCGGATCTCCGGTTAGGGTGCTGATCCTCTCTGGGTGGCTGAGACAAAGGTGGGGGTGGTGTGGGGGTGGACTGTTGGGTGTTTGGCTTGGGGTGAAAAAGGTGGAACCTTGGTGGGATATCTGTACTCCGGTGGTGATGGGGGTAGAGGAGGACACTGGAGGCTGGTGGCAGAGGGGCTGGCAGAGGAGGTGGTGAAAGGGTGAGAGATGACAATGGATGGGCGGTGGCGGTCTTTCCAAGGTGGAGGCGAGGGAGGAGGGAAGAACAGCTATGGGAGAACCCCAATCTATGGGGAGAAGAAGCCTGCATGTAGGAGGGAAAGTGACTTCTTTGGAGTATATCTTCACGTGCTTATTAGTGATACCATCAAACACGATCCAATCAAGTTTATATTCCCAAGTTGGATAGTAACGATAGTCCATGCATTTCATCAACCTTACACAAACAAAACTCAAAAGAAAAGGTCAAATATATACAAATAAATTAAAAAGTCTAAAGTAGTTGTCTCCTTTGTTACTAATGATATTGATAGTGCCAATCCACGGCAACGGCGCCAAAAACTTGATGGGCTTCGGCAAGCCTACCGGATCGAAGCAAGCAATAGTAAAACGGTGAGAAACCGAGTATCGAACTCAGGGATTGGGAAACTAAGTGTCACTTCACAAATTAAACAACTATTTAGACTGAGAAATAGGTGTGAAAAGATTTTAAGAAAATAAAAGAAACAATAAAATCAAATCAAATTTTTTTGGGATTTTAAATTAAAAGAGATTTCCAGGAGTTGGGTTACCAACAAGACTGCTCTCTACTCATGCTACTAAATTGACTATCCCTCTTGTTAATTATCGAAATTGCTTTGAAGGTGAATTTATGCTAAATAAGTTAATGTTCCTTCTCGGGATACAAGAACCGTGCCCAATTAAACCAACCCCTACTCTCATAGTAATTGAATTTAAATCGAACCCTTTAAGCTTTGTGACAATTCAGTGAACCCTCGAAGGACCACTTCTAACTCTCGCGATTTAAGTCCTAAGTTTGATTCCTATAGATCCGATACCTAAGTTCACCGCTAGGTTCCTCCTTAGGGTATCTATGACATGCAAATAAGTTCGCACCAAATTCACAAGTAATTCACGCAATAGGAATTAAATCGAAAGCGAATTGAAATTAATAAGAAGTAAA
Organism: Sophora flavescens; assembly: GCA_030762895.1. NCBI lineage: Eukaryota > Viridiplantae > Streptophyta > Magnoliopsida > Fabales > Fabaceae > Sophora > Sophora flavescens. The sequence goes on along the minus strand of CM061066.1, from coordinate 166,585,687 downwards.
ACGTCGATTCATAGCATAAAACAAATCTTGGGCATAGCCTCAATTCCTAGAAATAAAAACGACTAATCAAGCATTGCCATGTTCATAGCAAGCTTGATTAACAACAACATAAAAAAAAAAAACATAAGAGAAAAGAAGAAATTGAGAAGAAGAGAAATCCTAGTTTTTGCCTAAGATAGCAGCCCAAGGGATCCCTATTTTCGAGCCTTAGAGTCTTATTTATAATATAGGGTAACTTGAATTCAATGCTGTTACAAATATCAGATCAAATCAGCAATTAAATTTTCAGATATTGCGCGTCACGGTCAGGCCGTGACAGATTCTGTCTTGGAAAACTTGGCATTGGTTGGCCTGTCACGGCCGTGATGGCCATCACGGCCCGGCCATGACAAGTTCTGACTTTTGCGTACTTTTCTTTTCAGCCTTGCTCGATCATGACCGTGATGGCTGTCACGGCTAGGCCGTGATGGGCTCTGGCTCATTTTTCTTGTTTTTCAAGCTCCGTCTTCATGCAATCTCTAACATAACTGATCCTGAGCATTTTAATCTTCGTTTCCAAATCAATATCTCCAAATTAATTGCCAAATCTTATCATATCCTTTATTGTTGTGATAGGTAAATACTATCCAAATCCAAATTGATTTGGATCCAATCTTTTATCTCAATGCCAATTGAATTATCTTTCAATCATAATAATTCAAATAAAAATTGATTTGGATTCAAATCCATCACGTGGTTCCTTGCAATTTACTTGGCAATCTTCAATTTAATTGATTTCCATTCTTTTCTTCTTGATACTTTCCTAAAAATCAAAAAATAAGAATAATATCAGAAAATTAATCAAAATCTAATTAAATACACACATTGACTCTAAAATAACCAAAATAGGAAAACAAAGTCTAATTTGGGCTAAATCAAGCATTCAACAAAATTTAATTGATGAAATCCACTCTAAAATAATAGATAAAACATGATAAGACAATGGTTTATCAGAACCCCCCTCCCCCTATAAATACAATAATCATTCATAAAATTTAACCCACCAATCTCTTAATGTTCATATAATTTGTACTACACATTTTTCTATAATTTGCGGTGACAATGTTCTTATATTATTTTTCTTCATTTTTCTATAATTTGCGGTAATAATGTTTTTATTATTAGTAGTATTATTTGTATTAGTAATTGTTAATTATTTTTAATTTTTAATATTATTATTATAAATTGTAAATTTGTGGGTTATTGTTATTATTTTAATTTTGTGGTTATAATGTTGTTATATTAATGTTTTTATTAAGTTTACATATTAAATATAAAATATGATGTTAATATTATCAATACGATTATTTGTATTTGTTGTTGTGCATTTTTATTTATTTATTTTGTAAGTATCATTATTAGTATCAGTAAGTGTTAATCATTTTTAATATTGTTATCATTAGAAATTGTAAATTTATGGGTTATTGTTATTTATTTGATATTATTGTAGGGCATATGTCATGAGCCAAGTTGCAGTATTTGTATACTCGAATGGGAGAGTCTTCGATGGACCAGAAGGAATTACATTTGAACGGGACCAAGTAACTGTGCAAATAAAACATGGCATCCAGTACGAGCGTTTGAGGGCAAAGATTCACTCGAATTTGAGACTGGAACCAAATCAATCAGTTTCAAAAATTGTGACAAGATATATGATATGTGGCAACCCAGCGAAATATATTCTTGTTGAAATTGCTGATGATCGAGATGTGGAATGCATGCTGAATGGTTTAATCCAAAATCCGTGGATGTCATCACTTGAGTTGTATATTGATGTTAATGTTGTAGGCACTTCCACATTCCATGTGCCGTCATTGGGTAGTAATTTCGAGCAGCGAAATGTGCCGGTAAACCTTAGGTCAAATGCAGATGACGAAGATGACGGAGATGAAGATTGGGCGAGCGAGATGGAGGATGAGTCAGATGAAGATGATATACCAACATCAGGTTCATCGGACACCGAGGAGGAGGTTGAACAGGGTTCTAACATACTTCTGTCCGCATTGACGTCACCTGGAATTGCTGCAGCTCTGGTTTCATCGATGGCTTCTGGTGGTTTTGTTCCGCACCAAGCTGGTTGGTTTCCTCCAACAATTAATAATTTTATTCTGACATTATTATTATTGATTTTTATTTGTATAAATATTATTATTTTTACTCTAATTGGAAATTTATTCATTTTTACTCACTTATAGGTCAATCACATGGTGCATTCTTCAACTCATCTCTCATTATAATTATATAAACTGGGACCATCCCGATCAGGAGATAGAATTTGAAGGCGTAGATGTTCCAGGATCGTGTGAGACACCCCGCTGTGCCTCTTTGTGTCATTAGATTAATTACCTTCTTAAATCAATTCTTAACCGCACGCTTATCATGAAAAGTACGTAAAAATTAAAACTTATTTAATTATCACATAACTTCTGCAAATTTAAAAAACACAACAACTTTAACATATGTAAATACACACATGATTGTTCATTACAATACCAAAGCACTGTTGAGGGTATCCTCTCAGTGGGATCCTTCACAGGCATAAAATCAATAACAGACATACTTAGCGGAAATATAAAAATACTCCTTAGACACACTAGCCATAATGTCTAGACTCTAATCGCCATGGATCACAGCTCGACCCCCAGTGTCTGGTTCGTAAGGAGTTCCATCCAACTCCTCAGCAATCTCCGTTTCATACAGAGTTCCGTCCAACTCCTAAACAATGTAACCCTCCATCGGGTCTTCTAACGTAAACCAAAGTAATCCACAAAAATACAAAAACATAGGGGATAAGAAACAGTTCTATCATCAAAAAGTGGAAAAGAGTCATAGTAAATCATACAGTAATTGTCACAGACAAACAACACACATAACTAACGAATCATCCTCAGGTTAATATATATCATCCTTTACCCTTACTCTCAGGCAATCTAACATGTTATTTTAACCTAACCTCTCTAATCCTATCACCATGTCTTTACGTTACCGTGGCCACTACCACTCCTGTCCCTATCCCTCATTTGCATCGGGGCACACCCTCATTCCCGTTAGAATGTTCCACCTAGTGCACACCTCCATTCTCGTTAAGGTGTTCCACCCCCATTCCCGTTAAGGAGAAAGTGGTCTCGCGAGAACTCTTGATTTTTACGTGTATTATATTATCAATACACGGTGTATTATATTACCAATACACAAAAGTGCTTTACGTGTATTATATTACCAATACACGGTGTATTATATTACCAATACACAGAAATGTTTTACGTTTATTATATTGCCAACACACGGTGTATTATATTACCAATACACAGAAGTGTTTTATGTATATTATATTACCAATACACGGTGTATTATATTACCAATACACAGATGTCCTTGCGTATTATATTATCAATACACTTTTGTCTTTGTGTATTATATTACCAATACACTTTTGTCCTTGTGTATTATATTACCAATACACGGTCATGGACAATAGCCACCAACCCGATTTAATAACATCCTAGTGCCTTAACCTTCTATTAGAACTTGACACATGTTCTATGCCATAACACCTCTTTAACATTCATCATCTAAGTTAGGCACTTCTAAATCATCATTCTCCTCACACCCAAAACAATCATCTCGTAGACAACATATATATCTTTGCTTAAAATCCACTAAGCATAATAATAAAAACCAGGCAGATCATGCATAACACAATATCAATCAAAATATTCCAATATCACCAACATAGCACAAAAATCAATTCAATAAAGGTAATAAGCTCAAATCGACCATCAAGAATATAAAATCAACCTAATGTCGATAAACCTACAATCCCCGAATCGCCATTGGTTTTTCAAAAAAGGTTTCCAATGTGATTTTGGTCTTGTCGATTACTCGACTACTAGTAGGGTTTAGGTCGCCCTACACAAATATTATATTATACACTACTTAACCATTCCGACGGTAGATTGGTTCTTTCCCCCACTTGAAAGATGTTCAGCAATATCCAGCTACTTGTCAGTTACGCAGTCAGAGTCCCCGGAGAGTAATTTCAGTCTCTTCTAAGCAAACACGAGCACTAACGACAACCCATAGAGTCGATCCAAACATAGAAACAGCCAGACAAATCGCCAAATTAATTTCTCAACAATTACACTATAATTGTAGCTCAATAACATATTTAATTTCTTAAAAAATCTCATTGGTTTAAGTCAAAACAGATTCGGGGGTCTTTAGGCTCAAGGTGAAAATTGAGAAAAATCAATTTAACAAGGGACTGATAAAATTGATTTAGGGGAACACTTAATCATAATCCCAATTTCATAAAATACCAATTAATTTCAAAATTCAAACTCTGAAATTAAAGTTAGGGTTTGAGTTTGGGGAAAACTTGGGGTTTTCTTGAAAATGATCCAAAGAAATGAGGAAACCACTCACCCAACGAAGAAGATGAGCTTGTGGTGGTGCTAATGGCGGCGGCGCACGGCTGTGACAGCGGCGGCAGGGGTGGTTTTCTGTAAAACAAAGAGAGAAAGAAGACACATCAACACAAGGGAAGAAGAAGAAGCTTGGAAGGAACCCACATGGTGGAAACCACCACGAAAACGGCGGCTTGCGGTGCTTACTGCGGTGGAGGCGTGATTCGCGCGGTTGAGTTTGGCCTAGGCACGGAACAGGCAGCATGCGGCTCCTCTGTTGCGTCGACGAGCTGCGGCTCCGGTTTGCTGTCCGGTGGTGGCCGTCGTGGTCGTGTAGGGGCGGCGGTTGTAGTTTGTTCAAGAAAAGTGGAGGGAGATGAGGTTGGGGTTATGGAGAGAAGAAGAAGAAAATGTGTTGTGTTTTGAAGTAAAAGAAGGCAGCCTTGGAAAGAGAAGGAATACGAGTGAGAAGAGATTAGGAAAGGAGAGAATAAGTAAACTTCTCCAAGAAGTTTTATAAAGAGGTAATTAATTAGGATCTTAAGAGCATTAAGGACATTAGATAGTGTAGATATTTTATCCAAATATTTTAATCAAGAACATTCATAGTGAGTTATTATTGATCTGACATATTTTACTTATGTGACCGGTACAAAATGTACTGTCAGTGAAAACACAGACCAGTTTTCGTTTGAGTTTTCAACCCAAAATTTAATGGTAACCTGCTTCCATAAGATGGAGTATGAATGTGAATTTATTTTATTCAAAACCACTTCCTAACTCAGATTAAAATATAATTAAATTATATTTTAACCAGTTTAATAGCATAATTAAAATCAGGCTGTTACATTACTACCCCTCTTAGAAGAAAATTCCGTCCTCGGAATTTCGTAACTCGAAACTAGGTAGCATCTTGTAATCGTATCTTAAACTAAATATCCTTGGAGCGTATTCCACTATTCTAGATTATACTATTCTTACACATACCTCCTTTGAGATTTGCAGGGTGAGAAGATTCAACTCCTCTCATGGTAAATACTCTTCCAGTGGCCTGAGGTCTAGCCACCTGTGGTCCTGCTGCTGAGACTCCTCTTCCAGCTCCTCTACCAGCAACTACAGTCTGCTGCATATCCCGCTGTCTACAGTCACGTGCCAAGTGATCTGGTTCACCACAGATGTAGGAAACGCTCATCTCTCGGCAATCTCTCACATAATGCGGTCCCCCGCATCTAAAACAAGCCAAGCCCTTCTGCTGTTGCTGGCCCGTTCTAACCACTTGTGTAGTAGCAATTGGTTTTGGTGTCATTATCTGTACTGGTCTGGGATATGGTTCCCGCCTCCCATGAGAACTACTATCTACTCTCCTCTGAATATCTGATCGAATAGGACCTCTAATCCTTTGTTGCTTCTGTTCAGCAGCCATCCTTAAATCTATACTTTCAATAGCGCTACATCTCTCAACCAGTTCCGGAAAATACCGTATGTCGAGAGACACTACTGCCCTATGCAGTTTATTTCTAAGTCCTTCCTCAAATCTCCTACATTGCCACTCTTCATTTGGAAATCTCTGATAGAACTCCGAGAACTTGATCAGTGCCTCAAAACGTGACGCATACTCACCAACAGACATGTTGCCTTGTTTGAGGTTTGTGAATTCCTTTTCCTTCTCGCGTCGAACCAGACGCGGAAAATATTTTTCGAAAAAGCAATCAGTGAATAACTTCCAGTTAATGTTCCTATCATTAGCTTCCAACAGTCTTTTCTTTCCCTTCCACCAGAATTCTGCTCCTTCGGTGAACATGAAGGCAGCATAGGTCACTTTCTTCTCCTCGCTGCAGCGCATAGTAGCAAATATCTTTTCGATCTCTTGTATCCACCATTCCGCCTTCTCTGGGTCATACTCTCCTCGGAATTGAGGTGGGTTTCCGTTCATAAAATTAGGCAATCCTGCATCTTCAGCTGCTACCGTCCTTCTCTGATTCTTAATTTATAGCCGCTCTTTGTTCATCTGCAGCAGCTCAACATTCTGCTGGGTTTTCAATAGCATAGCAGCAGCTAGGATTTCCATTGCACTTGGAGTTGAAGATGGTCCTCCTCCATTCTCAGTATTGTCGGCATTACCATTGACAGCTCCAATAATCCTTTCTGGAGTTTCGTCACCACTATTAGTTGGACGTTCTCTTCCGCGAGCCATGATTCATTTAAAAGAAATCATTCGCTCTTATTAGTATGACATATAATACTACATAGACAAGTATATAAATACCATATGCCAGACTAATATCAACCTCTCACATCAGATTCGGACACATTACCCAACTTCTAAGCATAGTCAAAATCCGATGTGGATTCAACTGGACACGGCCAGTAACAACATCCTAAACCTCGCAGTTCTTGATTCTGATCGAACATAACCCACAGTCCGTTTTAGAACCAAACTGCTCTGATACCAAAATGAGACACCCCGCTGTGCCTCTTTGTGTCATTAGATTAATTACCTTCTTAAATCAATTCTTAACCGCGCGCTTATCATGAAAAGTACGTAAAAATTAACACTTATTTAATTATCACATAACTTCTACAAATTTAAAAAAACACAGCAACTTTAACATATATAAATACACACCTGATTGTTCATTACAATACCAAAACACTGTTGAGGGTATCCTCTCAGTGGGATCCTTCACAGGCATAAAATCAATAACAGACGTACTTAGCGAAAATATAAAAATACTCCTTAGACACACTGGTCATAATGTCTAGACTCTAATCGCCATGGATTACAGCTCGACCCCCGGCGTTTGGTTCGTAAGGAGTTCCATCCAACTCCTCAACAATATCCGTTTCATACAGAGTTCCGTCCAGTTCCTTAGCAACGTAACCCTCCATCGGGTCTTCTAACGTAAACCAAAGTAATCCACAAAAATACAAAAACGTAGGGGATAAGAAACAATTCTATCATCAAAAAGTGGAAAAGAGTCATAGTAAATCATACAGTAATTGTCACAGAAAAACAACACACATAACTAACGAATCATCCTCGGGTTAATATATATCATCCTCTACCCTTACTCTCAGGCAATCTAACACGTTATTTTAACGTAACCTCTCTAATCCTGTCACCATGTCTTCATGTTATCGTGGCCACTACCACTCCTGTCCCCATCCCTCATTTGCATCGGGGCACACCCTCATTCCCGTTAGAATGTTCCACCTAGTGCACACCTTCATTCCCGTTAAGGTGTTCCACCCCCATTCCCGTTAAGGGGAAAGTGGTCTCGCGAGAACTCTTGATTTTTACGTGTATTATATTACCAATACACGGTGTATTATATTACCCATACACAAAAGTGCTTTACGTGTATTATAATATAATACACGGTGTATTATATTACCAATACACAGAAGTGTTTTACGTATATTATATTACCAATACACGGTGTATTATATTACCAATACACAGATGTCCTTACGTATTATATTTCCAATACACTTTTGTCTTTGTGTATTATATTATCAATACACTTTGTCTTGGTGTATTATATTACCAATACACTTTTGTCCTTGTGTATTATATTACCAATACACGGTCATGGACAACAACACCTATACTTGAATCCCACCAACCTGATTTGACAACATCTTAGTGCCTTAACCTTCCATTAGAACTTGACACATATTCTATGCCATAACACCTCTTTAACATACATCATCTAAGTTAGGCACTTCTAAATCATCATTATCCTCACACCCAAAACAATCATCTCGTAGACAACATATATATCTTTGCTTAAAATCCACTAAGCATAATAATAAAAACCAGGAAGATCATGCATAACACAATATCAATCAAAATATTCCAATATCACCAACATAGCACAAAAATCAATTCAATAAAGGTAATAAGCTCAAATCAACCATCAAGAATATAAAATCAACCTAATGTCGATAAACCTACAATCCCCGAATCGCCATTGGTTTTTCAGAAAAGGTTTCCAATGTGATTTTGGTCTTGTCGATTACTCGACTACTAGTAGGGTTTAGGTCGCCCTACACAATTATTATATTATACACTACTTAACCATTCCGACGGTAGATTGGTTCTTTCAGGTGGGTGAGTAGAACCAATCTACCGTCAGAATGGTTAAGTCGTGTATAATATAATAATTGTGTAGGGCGACCTAAACTCTACTCCTAGTCGAGTAATCAACAAGACCAAAATCACATTGGAAACCTTTTCTGAAAAACCAATGGCGATTCGGGGATTGTAGGTTTATCGACATTAGATTGATTTTATATTCTTGATGGTCGATTTGAGCTTGTTACCTTTATTGAATTGATTTTTGTGCTATGTTGGTGATATTGGAATATTTTGATTGATATTGTGTTATGCATGATCTGCCTGGTTTTTATTATTATGCTTAGTGGATTCTAAGCAAAGATATATATGTTGTCTACGAGATGATTGTTTTGGGTGTGAGGATAATGATGATTTAGAAGTGCCTAACTTAGATGATGAATGTTAAAGAGGTGTTATGGCATAGAATATGTGTCAAGTTCTAATAGAAGGTTAAGGCACTAGGATGTTGTTAAATCGGGTTGGTGGCTATTGTCCATGACCGTGTATTGGTAATATAATACACAAGGACAAAAGTGTATTGGTAATATAATACACAAAGACAAAAGTGTATTGGTAATATAATACGCAAGGACATCTGTGTATTGGTAATATAATACACCGTGTATTGGTAATATAATATACGTAAAACACTTCTGTGTATTGGTAATATAATACACCGTGTATTGGCAATATAATAAACGTAAAACATTTCTGTGTATTGGTAATATAATACACCGTGTATTGGTAATATAATACACGTAAAGCACTTTTGTGTATTGGTAATATAATACACCTAGGTTGGCAGCCTCCAAATGCTTATCATGTATATTGTCTTCAACATATTGCCAGTAATTTCAGCCAGAGATTCAAGAATAAAAAGTTGAAGGAGGAACTGATGACTCTAGGTATGTCTTTTTCAAACTACATAAATTATTTATTGATGTTTTCTTTAATTATATGGTGACCTAAATAATTTAGCATTTTTGTATAGGGTACATGGCATGCAAGATAAACTTTGATCGGAAGCTTGAGAAATTTCGTGAAACCAGTCCTGAAATACAAAGGTGGATTGATGGCATTAGGAAGGAGAAATGGTCATTGGCTTATGATGATGGTGGTCGTCGATTTGGACACATGACAACCAACTTGTCTGAATGTGTGAATAAAATTTTAACGGGTGCTAGGAATTTGCTAATCACCGCTTTGGTTAAGTGTTCGTATGGTAGGATTGTCGAGTATTTTGTTCAGTGGGGTGCGGAAGCGAGAGGCAAGCTTAGTTCTGGTGCCCGATATTCTGACAAGGCAATGAAGAAGCTCTTGAAACATCAAGAAGATGCTTCTTCGCATCAGGTACGCAGATATGACACCCAAAATCTACGATTCGAGGTAGAACAGGCTTTCAATCCGATCACCCAGAGCGGGGGCTGCGGTTGGAGGGTCAACTTACAAACGAAATATTGTCAGTGTGGAAGTTTTCAGGCATATCACAATCACAATCACATGTGATTGCTGCGTGTGCGACCATGATCAGTATGTTAATGATGTATACAAATGACGCAGCATCATTAACGCTTATGCTCCCCAGTGGTTTCCGATCAAAAATGAGGACGAAATACCCGAGATACAACAGTCTTGGACCTTAGTGCCAGATCTGTCGATGTTACACCCGAAAAGGAGACCCCAGTCAACCCGCATCCGTAATGAGATGGACTGGGTAGAGTCATAACCAACCTAACGATGAGGTTTGTGTAGGTCTCAGGGTCATAACCGGCGCCACTTCCCTCAACGAGCTAGAGGATCAGGAAGTGGTGGAGTTGGTACAGAAGATAATATTTAGATTACACCCTGTTATGTATTGTTTCCAATGCTTTGTTTTAACAAATCAAATGCTTCGGCATATAATTAGTATGTGTCGTTATAATAATAAATGCTACAACTTACAAGACGAAACAAAAATATAACGAAACAAAATATCAAGTAACTCCATTAAGTACATAATTACAAATGCCCGTTAGGTACAAAATATCAATTAGATAATATTTACAATGCATATGTAAGGTGACTACAGAGCGTGATCACCATCATGCTGAAAGGGAGACAAGATGCATTGTCGTGGTTTACCCCGAGCCTCACGATGTGGATTTCTTCTGACATTAGGCTCAACTTGAACTGGGCCTTCACTTGTGGAGCTAGAGTCTAAAACTGCGGAGAATTCGACGTTCAAGTCAATACCCATACCAGTGTATCCAGGAGAGTACATTGGGGTGTTTTGTATTTGCTCAATCATGGGGTTGGGTGCATCTGGTGTGTTAGCAGTCGGGTGATAAGTGGGTGGTGTGAAGAACAAATTGTGTGAAGTTGGGTGCATAGTGAAATGAGTATGCATGGACGATGAGGAATGGGGAGGCATGGACGATGGTCCTGCCATGTCAGTATGAAAATAAGTTGGAGCGGGTTCCTGTGACAAGTCATGGTCCTGGGCGGGCGCATAATAATATCCTTCTCTACGTCCCAGTATAGGCGGTGTGTAGAAACTATGGTTTTCCAGACGTTGTCTTCTCCTACCAAGAGACTGACCCTCCACTTTTGCAGCTGGCACGCGTGCAAACGGAGGAATCGGCTCCACGGCTTGTGTGAGAGGTACAGCTGAGGCAGTAGGTATAGTGATGCTATCCGCCTCGTCCGATGCTGCCAGAATGGCCGTAAGCTCTTTATTAAGTTCACCAAACGTGAACTCTGGTTGACCCTCAGGAGTACTTAAATAGTACAGCCGCTCCATCCCATCAACTTACAACAAGGTGAATAACTATCAACAATGATTTCTCTAAATATAATTCAATAAAAAAAAATATGCTGGGAAACTTAAACGTTACCGAATATCCTCGGAGTGCACCTTCCCTGCCAGCTCGTCGACGTGTCCGACGCAAGTACCACCGCATATACTCTGATTGCTTATTTAGGAGATCAATTTGTGGTTGATTATGACAAATCACCTTTATGTGTCTATCATTCAATAATCTAATGTCATCGTCCAAGATGAGTTCCCAATTCTCATATTGTTTGCCCCTAAGTGGCAGATCATGGCGATCTTCTGGTTGGGATGGCGCATCGGGTATATGTTGCTGCATGCCGAATTGACGAATCACACGATCTGGTTGATGCTACTCGACAATGTTGAAACATATCAAAGGAAGAACAACCCTCCATAAGTACATGGTTTCTAGAAGGTTCACTGTTATTTGGTCAGTTTGGTTAAACAGGAACGAAATTACTTTCAATCAAGGGACAATAGATTTAGATAAAGTGGCGGAACTCATTAAAATCAGAGTTTGGAGCTGGTGCAAAGCCTTGGCAAAGAGGAACTGCTTTTCTTACTTGGACTGGACAATTAACCCCCCAGTATGCATCCTTTATACACTATAGTTACTGTGATTCTGCTGTGATTGGCCTGCTAGCTGGTTTGGAGCTTGGTTTTTTCATTTTGTTGGATATGTTATGTACTTTCTGAATATTTCCTGCAAAAACTTTGCTTCTGGGTGGGTTTTTTCACATCAGTTCAACAGGTTAAAGATCTGGTTGGTGGGTTTTGATGCAATATGTAATTCACTTTTAGATAGACATTTGTATTTTGTTTCTGAGTACTGCTGGTACTCTTTCATCTATAATACTTTGGGATTATTAACAAAAAAAAAACTCACCCAAAAAAAAAAAATAAGGATAATGATAACAAGTGTCCTTAGGATATTGTTTAAGAAATCAAGAAAGGAAATTTTGTATGCAATATGTAATTCACTTTTAGATAGACATTTGTGTTTTGTTTGAGCACTGCTGGTACTCTTTCATCTATAATTCTTTGGGATTATTAAAAACAAAAAAAACCCACCCCAAAAAAATATATAAGGATAATGAAAACAAATTTCGAAAAATGTTACACTTAATCTTTTTCAATACAAATTTTCCTTTTATGGATTGTTTAATCAATATCCTTGGAACACTCGTGAACCTTTATTATAAATATAGTTATAATTAAGGCTTCACTTAAAAGTTTGCGGGATGTCTTTACATAGAAAACGGGACATTGTCTTTTTCATCTTTTAATTATACCAAAAAAATATGCAATTTTTTTTTAAAGGTCTGTCAACAAATGTTAATCTGGGTTATGTGTATTAGATGAAGCAATGCAGAATTGATAATTGTTTATTTATAAAGTGGGGAATTGTTTTTGAGAGTTTAATTTTAATATCGTCAATATAAAACAGTTTTCATTATCATTTAATCATATATTATCACATTATCTAATAAATTAAGAGTTTAATAAAGATATACTAACAATGTAATTTTTTTTACACGAATGTACAATCATATTTTATCATTACGATATTTTGTTATATTAGTTCATAAAACATCTCCACAAATATTCATGTAGTGAGATATGATTTGGTGATTATGTAGAACTTTTTAATATTGTCTGTGCACATTAAATCCATAAATTAAAACATATTAAATTTGAGTTTATAATAATTTACTTGTTCATTTTTTCAATCAGCGATATTTACCTTCTTATTTTTCATATTGTTTGGTGGGGATGTACCAAAAAAATGTTGTTTGGTGGGGAGACGTGAGATCAGCTATTATCTACGTGAATTATGATATTTGAACATAATTTTTTGATATCGTATGTGACATCATATATATTTATCTCTATTTCTTACTTATTTTTTATCTTTTTTATATACACGCATCCCAAAAATATAAAAAAAAACAAAAAGGATACCAAATAGTATTTCATTTTGATGTACAAAAATTATTCCTCTATCTACCTTCCCATTTCCCATATTGTTTGGTGGGAAAAGGTGAAAAAAAAAAGAACTTATCATCAAACTAATTAAACGGTAACAATTATGTTATTTGAACATCAAAATTTGGATATCGTATGCGATGTCCTATATTTTTATCTCTCTCACTTATTTTTTATTTTCTTATATATACACATTCCAAAAATACACCATAAAAACAAGTGTCCCTTATTTTGATGTTTAAAAAACTTTTCTCAAAGATAATGAATTTTGAACACCTCAAAATGGAGATACATGCACACCTTAAATGGAAGTCGTCTTTTGAAACTTCTTTTTGTTTTTTTGTTTTTTGAGAAGATTGTTTTGAAATTTTAAGGGCGTGTTTGATTTATTTTCAGTGTTTTGTTTTTATTTTTTGTTTTCATAAATAATTACAAAAATGTCATCTTATATTCATTCTATTTCCTGTTTTCAGAAATTTGTACATAAAACACTGGAAAAACTTTTTTCTCTGTACAAATTTTTGAAAATAGGAAACATAATGAAAACAAGATAACAATTTTGTAATTACTTCTGAAAACAGGAAATAAAAATAGAAAACTGAAAACAAAACAAAACAAACGGGCCCTAAAATATATGAAAAGAGAGATTAAAATAATAAATAAGTGTAAAAAATATAAAAAAAATGGTGTTGATGTTGGAGCCAATGAATATTGGTCCAATTAGTAAATATTCGACTTATAATCCAAAATGTTGTGAGTTTGAATCCGAGTGTCGATCTGGAGACTTCATTGATAGTGAGTTCTACTATTCATGTTTAGCGTTTCTTCCCCTCTCAAATCTATCTCATGATCTCTTTTTCTTTTGCAATCAATATTGAATATCGATTATTTTTTCCATCTAAATAGTGTAAAATAAATTTGTAAGATATTATTTATTATTTTATTCCTTATAGATATTTTTTATTCTTAAAATATTGTATATTTATGATAAATATATGAATTCAATTGGTATGTCTATATTTAGATCGTTATTTACTTTATCCTTAAACTCATTTCAAACGACGGCGTTTGACTTGTTATGAGTATCTGGCTTCTCTGAAACTTCACGTTGGATTTCAGATTTGTATTTTGTAAGGTTTCGTCAATTGGGCAGAAGGCAAGATAGTCGCCACGTGTCATGGAATGATAACAGCTTAGAAAAAAAGAAAAAGAAAAAATTCAGACGTTATTATCACGGAGCAGTTTCAATGGAAAACTAAACTATGTCCTCATCATTTATTATTTCCAAATCACCGCTCTTCTCCTTTCACTCAGTTTCTCTTCCATTTTCGTCCTCTCTCTCTCTCTCTTTCAGATTCTATTCTATTCACAATCACAATCACAATCAGTGGTAGGGTTTTCTTTTCCTTTACTTCAAAATCGAAAGCACAACTTCACTGGTACGTTCCTTTTCGTGTCTCACACCAACTCTCACGCTTCAATGTTACAGTTTAACCGGTTACTTAACTGTTGTTGGTTCTTGTGGATTCATATTTCGATTCCTTCGTTTTTTTGTTCTTACCGGAAAATTGAGTCTTTTGCATTGCCGATTTGAGTGCCGTTTTGTTTTTTTTTGGTGGCGGTGGATTTCTGTTTCTGAATTCTGTGTGAGCTGAATTTTGAAACTTATTGTTCGTTGATCGCAGTAACTCGAATAGCTATCTTTTGCTCAGTGATGGTGAGTTTGTGGAATCTGAGGTTCACAGATTAGAAATTCTGAGATTCTCAGTTGTTGGGAATTTTAGCTTAGCGTAGTTATGTTTTTGGTAGCGTTGGTTATTTTATTATTATAGAGCTTATATTTTTTATTGGGGGTAAAAATTGAATAAATTTATTAATTTATTATTCCTTTATTTTTTGGCAGGCTAAGGTATAAATAGCTGTAATACCTTCAATTGGAAATTTGGAAATCTCCAAATTGGTAATTGCTTGCCTTGATGGGGCTGAGTTTGTCATTTGAAAATTAATTGATGATAGCTAGGAGAGGGATGCTATTGGCAATTATGATTCAAATCCATGCAAATGTGAAGTGATCTGATTCTGAATGTCCCTTTGATTTTCTCCCTTGCCTGCTATGCAAATTTTAGTGCATTTGAATCGGATGGGTTGAAACTTGAAAAGATCTTGTATGCTTGTTAGAAAACTAAATTAGGAAATGGCTATTGCTGGTCTGCACAGTGTGACTGTGATTGACTCTACTTTTCTTGGGGACTCCCATTCTCAGTCACCCGGGAGGCGAGGAGATGGAGAAGGAGGAGGCACCCGGCCATCTTTGCTCTTGCAAATGTGGCGAGAGATTGAAGACGAGCATGTAGTGAGTCAAGTTCAAGGAAGACCTGGGGAAGTATTACTTCAAGAAAGGAGTGATGGGTTGGTTCCAGACCTCTCACGGGAAAATATGCTAGATATCCATCAAAGAGGAGAAGGGCATATGATAGAAGATTCAGTTTTGGGGGAGAATGAATATGAAACACGGTCACAGTCACAAAGTCAGAGCGAGTCCCATGAAGAACAGGAGGAATTAAACAATTCTAGTTGTGAAAACTCTTCTGATTTTGGAGAAGTTGAAAGGGAAAGGGTGAGGCAAATTTTCAGGGAGTGGATGAGTAGTGGTGAACGGGATCATGCATCAAACATTCCCCGAGGAAATAATGGCTCAAGTGGAGAATGGCTCGGGGAAACTGAGCAGGAAAAGGTGAGTATCATAAGGGAGTTGGTGCAAATGAGTGGCCGGCAGAGGTCTGTTTCTTCTGGGAATAATAGGGAAGAACAATCTTCTGAAATTGGTATCCAAATTGAACGCATTCCTGATGGGCTTGTTGTTAATCAGAATGAGGGCCAGCCGGAGCATACACGGAGGGGAATCCGTAAATTACGTGGCCGACAGGTTCTGCTTGATATGCTTAAGAAGGCTGAGATGGAAAGGCAAGGAGAAGTTCAGGAACTGTTGGAACATAGGGCCGTTTCTCATTTCCCCCATCGCAATCGCATTCAGGTTTGTCCTCTAACTGATTTATATCTTTTGGATCATATATTCTGCACTTTTCCTGTGCTATATGGGTGTGAAATGTGGATGTTGGACTTTTTTCCCCATGTGTAATGAGTAAAGTACCTTTAAGCGAACACTTCAGTTTTAAATTTATAATAATCAGTTTCTAGGGGAACTTGAAGTGAAACAGTTTCATTGTAAGCGTACTAAATGGAGAATAGAACTATGTGTTTTCTAGAATAGAAAAATTCCTTGGCAGAGATAATCTGAAATACATTTTTTTTAAAACCTAGGAAAGAAGAAAACGGAAAATATTATGAATCCATTCTAATTCTAACAAAAATTTGAAAATCTAGGATTTGATTTTAATTTGAGCTTTGCTCTTGCAATTGATGATTGTTCGTTAAATTTTTTCAGGCATTGCTTAGAGGAAGGTTCTTGAGAAATGATAGATCGGTTGATAATAACAGGACCACTTCCATTGCAGAAAGTGAATTAGGCTTATTGAGGCAAAAACAGACTGTATCAGGTCTAAGGTATGCCAGTTCATATTGCCATTAAGTTGAGAAGAAAACCTGCATTGTATTTTGAAGTGAATTCTACCGGATTTATTTCTTTTTGTCAGGAAATTTTCATTTCTGACTTTTATGCTTTCCTAATTTTTTTGTCTTTCCCTTAATTAGGTTTACCGTCTTCTGCTGACTTTCTCTTCTATTTTGGATCCATATAGCTGATGTAGTAAAATGCTGCTATGTTATCCATCTTTCGGGTGCCTGATAAGTTTATTCTTGCATATATATCTTCTTCACTTTCTAACCTAAAATATAAGGGCAGATTGGTACATACCTATTATATTTCTTTTTTCAAACATGTGATCACTTCAATTTGATACCATAAAAGATGTAACTTCTGTTATTGTGAGCGTGTTTTTGCTAAATGAGACTGTAAGCAGAAATATTGAAATGAGATAACAGTGTCATCTAAAACATATTAACACAATTATAAAACATTGATGGGAACAATTCCTATCTGAAATACAGAAATGAAAATAAAACCCAGAAATGAAAGGAAGACTGTTTTATTGATTGAAACTGAAAGGGAAATACAGAAGTGAAGAGTTAAGACAGAAATGTGAGAGCAATGATCCCATCCAAGGGGAATTCCTTTGGCCTCAAGCTTTTAGCTGAAAACAGAAAGAAAACCCATAACCCCTCTACGTCTCCCATTTCTCTCTTTAAATAGATCCCATCGGATCTGTTTTCTCTCCCTTCTAAGTAACTTCCCCCTCACCCCTTCATTACATGTTCTTTCTCTCCTATAATTAATGTTTGGGCTGGGCCCACTATCCTACCAAATATCTAAATAAGACAGTAAAGCATTGAAATGAAGGTGGTGAATCTTTTTATTATCAAAATTAATATTTTCATGATTTATTTAACTAAGGTTTGCTCATATACTTGATGAAAGTTTCACATGCTTCCTTGTATTTTTTTAGTTCATTGAAAGAAAAGTTTATTTGTTTTAGTTGCAAAACAAATCAATGCTTACGTGAAGTATCTTTTTTATAGTGTGAATTTTGTTTCAAAATGACGTATTGATGGTTGAAGTATACTTTTTAGTTTTTACAGTGGTTGAAGACAACCACTGCTTGAGGGTAACTTTGAATTAATGACAATGTTATGTCAAAATTCCCCTTCTTCTTCCTTGTGTCCATATAGTTGAAAATATTCTTCTCTACCTTATTTTCCCTTAAATCAGATGTAGTGTAACTGTTACTGTTCTTTGTTGCTTTTCCACTTAAAGCTACCGGTCCTTTTAGCCCTTCTTCATTTTTAACTGTTTTTATATATTTGCTTTATGCAATGACATTAACTTGTCTTCTGATCAGGGAAGGATTGTTTTCTAGAAAGGACAATTCTAGTTGCAGTCAAGCAACCAGCAACCTATCTGATACCTCATCTGACAGTGATATTGATGTTGATACAATTGAAAAAACTGGAGCCAGCAGCTCACAAATGGTCCCAGCTGTACAATCTGAACAATCAGAGCCTAATAACACTGGAAGTCACAGACTTGGGATATCAGGTGGTCAAATTTTTGCACTAGGAATCACTTGTGAGAATTCAGATTGGCAAGATTCTAATGCTCATGTAGAAACAAGAGATTTGGAATCATCATCCAGTACCAGGGTCGCAAGAACAGATGACACTGAACAAAATGTTGATATGATGCCAGCCGAAGATATTGGGAATGACCTTACCCAACAAAGCTTGCAAATTGAAGACAGAGGGCATAGCTGTGTGCAGGAATTAAGTGAGGTACATGCTGAGCAATCTGAGCTGGGTGATGTAACCCATGATGAAAGCAATTTATCAAGTCACAACAGTCATGTAGAGGGCAATATTGTTGATGATGTAGAATGGATTGAATCTGTTGCTCTGGAAGGAGAGCAACAGGAAGAAGCTATTATTGAAAATGACGGAAGTGACTGGTACCGAACTAACGTTGAATGGAGAAATAGCGCTGAAGAAAGTGTCGATGATAATCTGCTTAGTAGCACATCAAATGAATGGCCGCAAAACATCTTGGGAAACGAAAATGGAGAAAATTCTCATCTGCAAGAAGCCCCTGAAGTGTGGCAAGAAGATGGTGGCTTTCAAGAGGCTGTGGAAATTTGGTTGGGAGGACCTTCTGATCAGGAAGTAGCTCAAGTTGGTAGGATACATGGATTTTATTTTCCAGATGATGAAAATGTGTACAGTGTCGAACTAAGGGAACTGCTAAGTAGGTATGCAGATTTGGCTGGAGAGTTTCAGCAAATCTCTTTAAAATTAAAAAAATGTAATTTAGAATAAATATTTCTTTTCCGATTGCAGGAGAAGTGTCTCAAACCTCCTTCATAGCAGTTTTCGTGAAAGTCTTGACCAGCTGATACAATCATATGTTGAAAGGCAAAGTCATGCTCATGTTGAGTGGGAGCTGCAAGAAACAACCCCTCCTTCTCCCTCGGCAGAACAGGACCTGGAGCGGCGGAGCAGGGATCGGATTATTAGACCGGAGGGTACTGTAAATAATCCACCTGACCTACCCTTGCCACCACCGCCACCTCCTCAGCCTCTATGGGATCGGCACTCACGACATGACCACTGGTCACAGAATGACATAAATAATCAGCGCCTAGGAATTGTGCGTTCATTTTACGGACAAAACACTTTTTCTTAGCTAATGTGGCCATAGTGGAGACAGTAGTCTGTCCACTTTTTCCGCTTTATATTCGTTGTATTATTTGAAGAATAAAATGATTTGATTTTTTGCAGGAGTGGGATATTGTTAGTGACTTAAGAATTGACATGGTCAGGCTCCAGCAAAGGATGAATAATATGCAGAGAATGATGGAGGCCTGTATGGATATGCAGCTTGAGTTGCAACGCTCAATAAGACAAGAAGTTTCTGCTGCTCTAAATCGCTCAACTAGTTCATCAGGTCTGCGATTTTTTATTTTTTTTACCCCCGTCATATTTCATATCCTTTTTCTGCAGCTTTTCTATGTGTCATGTGATGTTATTCTTTAAGAAAAATAATTTTTCTCTATTGATAGTCTTGGAAGACTAAGTTAAATTGCTCACAGGAATACATTACCACGATTCCCCAGATGATCAGTCTAAATGGGAATGTGTGAGAAAAGGACTTTGCTGTATGTGCTGCGAAAGCAATATTGATTCTTTGTTGTACAGGTACTCTTCAGTATCATTTTGACACATCGGTAGCCAGTTTCCACGTTGCACCTGATTTTAATCACTTGCATACTTTTGGGTTTTTCTTGCAGATGTGGGCACATGTGCGCATGTTCAAAATGTGCCAATGATTTGCTCCAAAGTAGAAGAAAGTGTCCAATGTGTCATGCACCAGTGGTGGAAGTGATACGTGCTTATTCTATATAATTTTGACATTAAAAGGGTCGCATTTATGGCAAAATACAGGATCGTAACAAATTTTTATCTCCTGGATGTTCCCAGGTACTCTTTCTTTTATAAAAAAAAATTCCTGTATCTTGCCGTGATCACTGTATTTTTGTGGCCATGATTCTGAAAGGAATGAAAAATATATATATTTTTATTTTGTTTCTGGGGGACTAGCCTGCCTGTTATCAACCAAATTGCATTTCGTGTTTTTAGCTTATAGTGTCCAAGTTTCTTGATGAAATGCAACTGATAATAAGCAGAATTTACTTGACAATGACGGCTTATGTCATATACTTGTGCATGTTTGAATAATTTTTTTTAATGCTCAGAAAAGAAGTTGAAAATTTTTCGAATGCAAACTTCTAAAGAGCAACCTAAACTTTCAGTAAAAAAAAGTAGCAACTCCCCATTATAGGCAGCAACTAGTTATCTACAATCCTAACTTCCCATACAAGGCAACCATTCCATTTGTCTGCAACTATCCCAAAAGCAAGAGAAAACAAAGGAACACACACGAACTCATATACATATACAACACAGCACACATCTACTAACTGTACAATAGAACAGGTTGAAACATAGAAACTTAAAAGACCTGAGCTTATATCAAGCATCATGGGTTATATAGTTGGTCACAGCTTTAGCCCCTTCAGCAATAGCATGCTTACCAAGCTCCCCGGGCAAAACCAGTTTCACTGCTCCTTGGATCGCCCTTGATGACAATGTCATATGCCTTGTGTATGTCGTCAGCTTGGCAGCCTCATCAGCCAGCCTCTCAAACATGTCATTCATCAAATTATTCAGAACAGTCATGGCCCGAGAAGAAATTCCCATGTCAGGGTGCACTTGCTTCAACACTCTGTACACGTATCTCTGATACCCTTCTACATTTCTCCTCCTCCTTTTCTTCCTTTTCTCTTTTCCACCATCAGTCCCTTTCTGGGTCTTAGCCTTCTTCTCATGCTCTGTTTTAACACCCATGGCAGTATCTCTCTTTTGCTCTTCTGTTTCATTTTGGACTGAACCATTTGGATCAGTTTCTTGTTCTGCTTTGTCTTCAGTAGTGATAGTGGTGATACTTGGATCTTCTTTGGCTTGAGGAGTCACTTCTTGAACGGGAATGATCCTCACACTCTCTTGTCCTAGAGTATCTACTTCTTCACCTATCTGAATATCATTGTTTCCTCGGGTTACTCTTTTGTTGCTGCTTACAACCGAAACCTGCACACTTTCTTGCACAACTTTCCTGGTGGATCTGACCACCATCTTCTGAGCACGCTTTGGAGCCATTTAACTATCTCTTCCCTCACCTTTCCAGATTCTTTGCAACGGTTGAAAACTAGAAAGGGGAAATTGGTTTATGAAGGTTGATGGAGTATTCTTTTTTTATGATCGCCAGACATTCTGCCTGGGGATACTAGATGTTGACGTGTGGGGGCTACGTGTCACGTGCCCATGAATCTAGTAGATACGTGGGGTTAAAAGTGAATGGTAAGTTCTGGAGGGAGATTGGAGGATGTGCCACGCTATTTTTGTCCCTTTGAAAGGTCTAGTATCAAAATTTCATTTTATTGGTTGTGCTGGATTTGTTTATTTTTTTTTGTTTTCGGCCTTGTCTAGAGTTATGCAGAATGCTTAGTCAGGCCTGATTTCTCTTTCATATTCAATGGAACAAGTTTTTCTTTTGTAACCAATCCAAGTTTCACGTTGCTAAATTGGAGTATTTTCATATGACAGAATATCACGCCAATAGAGGAGTATGGTATAATGGGCTATTGGGTCAAGGATGGTCTGTTCGGTGAGGAATTTTGTAAATCTTGACCGTCCAAACGTTATAGTCTAATATTTTATTAACGAGACTTTCATTTTACCTCTACTAAAACAGGTGAGAAATCAGATCAATAAAAATTGAGAAAATAGTATTTGCACAAATCAATATACTCATCCCACACTTATGCCTGCGTGCGTGGCTAATTTTTATTAGGCTTAATTGTAGTTTTGGTCCCTCTATTATAGGCCATGTGCGATTTTGGTCCTTACAGTTTTTTTCGTGTACATTTGGTCCCTCTGTTTTTTCAATGTTGTAAATTTGGTCCTTTTGTTCAATGTCTGTCAATTTTTTCAATGATCAACACACACAACCTCTAGTTGAAGTTTTCTCTCATCTGCGTCTTCGATTCAACATGATTCAGTAGTTCCTCTCTGCTGTTTAATGGGTTTGTCCCTCCTTTTTCGGCACCGTTCTTGATTTCACAAAATGATCATCTATCACAAAAATTCAAAAAAAGGTTCTATGTGCTTAAAACAATGATTATATATGCTTAGAGGAGTGGTTTCTCTGTGTTGATTATTGAAAAATTGACAAACATTGACGGAAGGACCAAATTTGCAACATTGAAAAAATAGAGGAACCAAATGTGTACGAAAAAAACTTTAGGGATCAAAATTGCAAATGACGGACCAAAACTACAATCAAGCCTTTTTATTATAGGTTCATTTTTATTTTTATTTTGCTTCACCAACAGTTATAGCTGTGCTCGGAAGCAAGCTGAAATTGAACGCCTTCTTTCTCGTGGACAGAAGCGACATCTGCTTTTAACATTTTCTTACTCCTGACCATCATTTTAAGCTTAATATGTTCGAACAGGTTAATCTTGACGAAGGAAAAAACATTAAAAACAGAATTAGCATAATTTCGGTCATGGTTCGGATAGACTTACCATAACATTTTCGACTCAGAAATTGAAAAAACAAACCTTAAAATGCTACGCTGCTTGTTCCGAATTGGCCGATGGATACACCTTTTATTTGTTAACCTCAAATATCGGTCAGTTTAGAATTTTCTAATGACCAATCCTAACAAGATAATTTTTTATCACATTTTCTTTAACGCATTTTTTTTAGAGTGCTGTTATTTACACCTTGCAAATTGTTATTTGTACCTTGCAGCTTCAATTTGAATCCCCCTCCCCCTCCTCCAAAAAAAAAAAAAAGAAGCTCTTTTCACTCACCTCACTATATCACACACTTCCTTCACCCCACACTAGAAACCATCTCCTTTCTCACACTCTTCACACTTTTGTCACCTTCTCCACCGTTCTCTACCTCCAACAGTATCACACAACAATGAAAGGTTGACTTTTTTTTTTTGATAGTTTTTTTGGTATTGGATTTCATTGTTTTGCAAAAAGGAAGAAGATAAGTTGGTGTCAAGTTGTTTTCATTCGTGTTCATCATCATTCATGCACGTCGTCTCGGTGAGTTTCTACGATTTTTGTTCGCAACGTAATTTCCGTATTTTACTTTCAGGAAAACGAAATCCGGACACTCGTTAATTCAAGATCCGGATGCGTATTTGTGAGTCATTTGTCAGCTACCAGATTATATTTTCCAGAATCATAAAATTATTACTTCCGGAAAGTACTATCCGAGCACACAATTATTTGTACTACCGGAATCTAGTTTCCGGAGGTACAAATCTGGATGTTACAATTTGTGCATCCGGAAACAATTTTCCGGAGGTGTTAAATTTAACACATCCGGATTTTACTTTCCGGATGTATAAATTGTACATCCGGATGTGTTAAATTTCCTGATTCAACTTTTCTAAAATAAATTAATGTTGTCTTTTTGTTATTTGATATGATGCATATAGTTTAAAGGTTGCTTTCAACGGACATTGAAGACTATTTTGACAATCTACCTGAGGATAAGGACATGTCAAATATGGGAAGAGACGGAGATGTAAGAATAAAGATTTATTTTCGTTGATTGTAGTCTTGAAAAAATATAATTTATTGTTACGTTTTTTTTCCAGAATCCTGTGAGCATAAAGATGTTGGATGTTCCTAGTGTAAAAGACCATGTTGATTGTAGGGATGCATTCACTACTACTAAGGTGGTTGATTAATGAATTATCGTTAGTTTATGTTATGACTTTGTGTGAACATTATAACATCCTGCTAAATTTGTATTGTCAGGTATTTCCATCTCGAGATATTATGTGAATGAGTGTGAGAGTGTGCACTATCCCAAGCATCCATCACAATGTCTTTCCTAGTTCTACTCAGTTATTATGTGAATGAGTGTGAGAGTATGCACTATCCCAAGCATCCATCACAATGTCCCACTTTTGCTTCGGATGCACTATCATCTTGCATTCGGCCTTCACATTCTTGACAATGTGGAATTGACATAATAACCGAGTAGAACTAGGAAAGACAGTGTGCACTGTATTCATCAACGCAACGACTCCGTCAGTCACTATTATCCACTACAAAAAAAAAACCTATTTAGCGACCGAAGATTTTGGTCGCTAAACATGATAATTCGGTTGCTATACTGTATAGCGACCGAATTAAGGGGGTAGCAGAAACCCTGGTCGCTAAATGTTTAGCGACCGAAATTATATTTCGGTCGCAAATCTGCGACCGATATTTCGGTTGCAAAAGTATATATTTCGGTCGCCGTATAGTTGGTCGCATACCAGCTCGCCTAATTTGGTGACCGATATTTGGTCGCTATTTCGGTCGCAAAATTTTGATTTTTTTTTTCCTGTAACGATCCTGCCCACCAAATATAGTTTTTCAACTATTACCCCATTGATTTTTAATTTCTGATATAAACAAAATACACCAATATTTTATTTAAATAAATAGAAAACATAAATATGATGTACTAACGATCCAAAACACCACAGTCAATATGATCAAGAAAACATATACATTAATTAACGCAAGTTTAATAATGGTTTATAAAAAAAAGTTTAATAAGTATTAATTAACGATCAAAACATAAAAATACACCACAGTCAATAAGTACTAATCAAAATATCAAAACTCATCAATCTTCCAAAGGGATGAACATGTAGAAACGAGAACCCCCAATGTACTTAAACTTTGCCAATGCACCAGTGGACAACAAATACAACTCCCTGATACCATTTGTATCTGTTGCAAAATATGGGCGATCCTCATGGATTACTATATTCCCATTGAACATATTTCCGCTTTTGTCTTCAATAGTCACAACACGCGGTATTTGTTGTCCCCAACGACGGTAGAATGATCGCGGGATTGAAATCAAATCCTGCAAATACACAAGAACAATTTAGTAAATGATTAGTTTATGCCTTAACCATCATTACGTGAATCCGATCGTTATTCTTAAGTTTATGAGATACTGTACCTGGTCTATATGGATGGCTGTCTCAAAACATTTAGTCGGGTCCATTTTCTGATAAAACGATAAGGAAAACAAGTCATATGTCTAAACTTCATCAAGTGATAATAAGAAAAGATGGAAAGATCCATGTAACATACTATCATGTTAAAATAGAACAAAGAAATGCAACTTCACATGCAACTTTACATATTAGCAAACATAGTAGTTTTCAGGAAAGCATATGCTTTTACGTCGTTTTGAAGGATGGTCATAGAGAGGATTAGCATGGTTACTACCTTTGGATGCCAAATGGTGTTTCACAATCATTTAATCATAAGATTGAATAACTTAACTCATAAATCAATCTATCGCTTAACAACTAATGACATAAAACAAAACACATAAACCATTCACATGAGCATTCTATAATCTCTCAATCTATCGCTTAACAACTAATGACATAAAATAAGAATCATAAACAAAATAGTTCTACAGAAACAGTTATAAGGAAAACACTGGAACCTATGTCCATACGGGTTTTCGGAGACAAAGAACTATAACATCTCCTTGTAAACAATATAACAAACACCTGTCAAGCAAGATCCTTTAACATATCTATTCTCACATATTGGCATATCAACACCATCACAAAATCAAAACCAAATTACAATACACATGCAAACAACACATAATTGCAAATGCATGCATAAATATTAAATTATTAGCACACAATCAGCATCTTGCCTTTCAGGCAGGATACCTTCCTATTGAGCTCAACTCTCCACTAACAAACAACAAGATATATAGTAGTGATAATAAGAAAATATGGAAAGATCCATGTAGCATACTATCATGTTAAAATAGAACAAAGAAATGAAACTTCACATGCAACTTTACATATTAGCAAACATAGTAGTTTTCAGGAAAGCATATGCTTTTACGTCGTTTTGAAGGATGGTCATAGAGAGGACTTTTCCTACCGGAAGTGCCTAGATAACCTAGTAAGGATGGTCATCAACAACTATTTCTGGAAAGCTCCATTTCCTAATAAAACAAATGAGTAAAAAACCAGAGTTGTTTTCATAATATTGTGTACAAAGCTGCTTTCTAATGTGAATAATGTTTTAATGATGACGGCCCGTCATGCATGTGCCTGGCAAACTGTGCCTAGCCCTTCATTTTATCTAACCCTATACTTAATCCTTCATTATGTAAGAGACTCGCTTTTGTTGGCTTCAAGAAGAGACTTTCTAATTAAGCTCATGGACTTTAAATTAGTAAATGAATATTAACAACAACAAAGTCATGCCATTTACGAACTAATAACACTTTATCAATTCATTCCAATGCTTATAATGTAAATATATACAAATATGATTCCATAATCATTTCCAAACAAGTTATCAATAAATACATATCAAATTATTCTAATTACATTGATTCATTGTTATTGAAAGATTTTTATTTTAAAGAGAATAAACTATTCTTCATAGCAATCCAAATGTATGAACATGCTCAGATATAAGTACCAGCCTTCAATAAATTTACATCAAATAAGGTACACTCAAATACAATGAAATAGACCATGGTCATTTCATGTGCTTTCTGAAATCATCAATCACCAAAAAGAAGTGATTCAGAAACTGAAGAACCATGGGTGAATAGCCTATCAATAGAATGATTTAAATTACTTACATAAAGTTATAGACTTCAAGTAACAAATGTTAAATTAAATTAATAGATAAAGCTTGATAACCATATATACCCCTCATATTCGCAACCGTGCAACAATTAATCTTATGACTTCTCTCACAAAACGAAACAAAAAAATGAGATGGGTAATAAATAGGAAACAATTACCAATACTCAAGCCAAAAAACGTAATTGGCAAAGTAGCCACACTTACTCTCCTGTCAAAACTCTTTGCTCTCCCTGTAATTTTACCTTCTCTTAAGCAACCCGTATCATATTCTTAATTTTCTAGTTCAAACAAATCTCACATATCTCATATCAAAACATATCTTCCACAAATCTCAGTATTAAATATAAGATATGAATCTATTAACAAGATTAATTACAAATTAATGTCTGTAATATCAGTCTCAATCTCTTTTATCCACAATTTATTGCCATTATCTCTACATCTCTAAAACACATCTCAATTAATGTCACCCCTTCATATACCTTTACCAATTCCCCCAAACAAGTATTTATAACCCATAAGAATTAAACTTGACAAGTAACCACTAACCACCATAATTTTTTTTTATAAACAAGCAAGTCGTGTACATTAGAAACAATGGTAAGGTCTTATTTTAAACAAATCTCACATCTCATATAATGACATCTATTATATGTATCTTAATATTCATTACATGATATAAATATATGAATGAAAATTGAAAACCACAGTAATTTTTAAATAGGAATTTACATCAACATTAATCACAACTTACATTAGAAACAATGGTAAGGTGTTCTACTCAATCACAGTCACCTATATCACAACTCACATGAAATACACAAGTAGCTCTTCTCAGTAGTAAGCAATAAAGCAAGCAATGAAACAATGAACCAAAATAAAAAATTATACATAGAGAGTCCATGCATGGTTACCTCAAGGCAGAGCAGGGAATGCACAAACTGAGGAGAGAAGAGGGTAGGAGGAGCTCTGCCCGTGCGTGGTGACCGGAGAGCTGCGTATGGCGGTTTGAAACAGATGGGGGCGGAGTATGGCGGCCTGAAACAGAGGGGGGGATTAAAAACAGAGCAGGAAGAGGGGAAAGGAAGAGAGGAGAGGAAGAGGGAAGAGATGGAAGAAGAGGAGGAGGAGGACGGAGGCTTACCGGAGACGGCGGTGGTGGCGGTACCCACTGCACGGTGGTGGCGGCTTGAACGCGGGGGAGAAGATCGAAGATGGGTGAGGGAGGAAGGAAGAGAAGGTAGAAATGAGGAAGAAGGGGAAGATTTCACGATTTTATGGATTTATAATTTAGCGACCGAAATAATCGGTCGCTAAATCGGTCGTCAATCACTTAAATAAAAAATGATCGCTAAATTCGGTCGCGGGATGAGTTAATTTGAAATTTGAATTCATAAATTTAGCGACGGAGAACTCAATCGGTCGCTAACACGCGCGATTTTAATTTTTTTCCACAGTTGTTTAGCGACCGAATTAATATCGATCGCAAATGTAAATAAAATTTAACCGTTGCATTTAATTCGGGTCGCTATTTGGTCCGCTAAGAATACATAAAATTTCTGGCTTTCAACCGTTGCATTTAAGTCGGTCGCTATTTCGGTCGCTAAGAAGGGATAAAATTACTGACTTTTAAGTTCCTTCATATAGCGACGGAAATAGCGACCGATAGCCCTGCTACGCTCTATTTCGGTCGCTATTTCGGTCGCAGTATTATCTCTAATCACTATTTCATGTAGATCCTACAATCGGTCACTAGTTCGGTCGTAAAAAGCAACCGAAAAATTCGGTCACTATTTTCGGTCGCTAAACAACCTTTTTTTTGTAGTGATCGGAGGTATCGAATTTTCAGTTAGGAACAATCCATGTAGCCTCTGTAATGCCCAGATGAAGTTATCACTTCGCTCAGACTCCAAATAGGCAAATGCAATGGAGAATGTCAACTCTGTTGAGGTAACACCAAAAATCTCAAGTAACGGCAATCGGTACTTGTTGGTTTTATAGGTACTGTCAATACACATCACAATTGGGAATGCATTTAGAAGTTTCACAGCATCTGGGTGTGTCCAAAAAATATCTCTAACTACATCGGACATGTCCAGCCTTCTATGCCAATAAACATATTTATCATGCTCAATTAAATATAACAAATGTTGCATTTCGGTTCTAGGGCCTCTTCGAGAGATCCGAATATCTTGCCGCACATTATAGACCTGTTTGAGCGTGGTGCAATTATTCGGATTATGCTGCTTCAATGTGAATAGTATGTTGCTTGGCTTAACTAAACCTTTTGTCATATCTTCGACCAAATACCTCTCTTGGACACTTAGGCGACCAACATAGGCATGACCAACCAATGTCTCCGCTAACTCATGGTTGTGAAAGCTATACACTACTTCAAGTTTCCATCCATCACCATTTTTCAACGGTTTTCCTCTAAATTTGAAAGGACATTCACATTTTTTAGTTTTGGTCACCTTGTGAACTAACTCCTTCTTGTATGGTCTATACTTCCCACCCATTTCACAACCAAGAATCACTACTGTCGTCCTTCAATTACCTCCTGTGTCTGACCTGTGAATGACGACAACAACACCATCCTCTCTACCAACTTGTCGAGCCCAGTTCAACATATCATCTCTAGATGGAAATACCTGACAATACAAATTTAGCAGGATGTTATAATGTTCACACAAAGTCATAACATAAACTAACGATAATTCATTAATCAACCACCTTAGTAGTAGTGAATGCATCCCTACAATCAACTGTTAAATTTTTAATGTGTATAATATATGGATTAGCATTAATTGGTGATTAAATTATAATTAAATTATTAATATATCAGTTATAAAATTAATTCTTAATTACGTAACCAATTGGTGAAATTGTTGTTGGGTATTTACTAAGAGTGACCCTATGATGGGCTGGGCCATTCTAATGTTAACCCGTTGAGAGGTCCCTACTCTCTGCTGGTAGGTTAAAAGGTTGCCTCCCCATTAGGCATTCTAGAAACACATACTGAACACTAAACCAGAAAGAGAGAAGCAACCCTCTCACATTCTGATCTACTGTAATGGATTCTACGATGCTCCAAGGTACACAATTCTTCTCCTCTCCTTCGATTAACATGTGTAATATGCTATGATTTGTATCTGTATGATGTTCTAAACAAACTAGAATTATAGGTTATCCTTCATCAACATGATCTTTTACACTAGGAACATCCAACATCTTTATGCTCACAGGATTCTGGAAAAAAAAAAACATAACAATAAATTATATTTTTTCAAGTATACAATCAACGAAAATGAATCTTTATTCTTACATCTCCGTCTCTTCCCATATTTGACATGTCCATATTCTTAGGTAGATTGTCAAAATAGTCTTCCATGTCCATTGAAAGCAACCTTTAAACTATATGCATCATATCAAATAACAAGAAGGCAGCATTAATTTATTTTAGAAAAGTTGAATCAGGAAATTTAACACATCTGGATGTACAATTTATACATCCGGAAAGTAAAATCCAGATTTGTTAAATTTAACACCTCCGGAAAATTATTTCCGGATGCACAAATTGTAGCATCCGGATTTGTACCTCCAGAAACTAGATTCTGGTAGTACAAATAATAGTGTGCCCGGATAGTACTTTCCGGAAGCAATAGTTTTTATGCTTTAGGAAAATATAATCTGGTAGTTGACAAATGACTCACAAATACGCATCCGGATTTTTAATTCCGGAGGTGTAACGAGTGTCCGGATTTCATTTTCCGGAAAGTAAAATCCAGAAATTACGTTACGAATAAAAATCGTAGAAACTCACCGAGACAACATGCATGAATGATGATGAACGAGTTTGTTTCCTTTTTCCAAAACACGAATGAAAACAACTTGAAACCAACTTATCTTCTTCCCTTTTGCAAAACAATGAAATCCATGAAGTTGACACATGCAAACACAAGGGGGGGAGGGGGGTTGAATTGTGTTTGTTAATAATTTTCTAAGACAACCTTTAAAACAATTTTTGTACACAAGGAGATTATAATCAAAGAAATAGATCTTTTTTTAAAAAAACTTTAACAAAAGCAATATCAAAACCCCTCAGTTAGTAAGAAACAAATAAAACTGTGAGAGTTTAGGAGTAGAAGATTCACATAAGATGTTTTATCCTGGTTCACTCTCTTTCAACCAAGAGCTACGTCCAGTACCTTCTACTTGGAGGTTTTTCTCTACTGTTTTCCAAATAGATTACAACCAAGTATTCAGCACCTCTCCAGGCTACAAGTATTTCTTTCTTACCAAGCCTCTTCAGGCTCTAACTCTAACAAAGAGATTTAACGTTTGATCTTTTTAACTCACCATGTGTGAGGATATGAAAGATTAAGATTAGATGAATATTTTCACAATATTCAAAACTAAGAAATACTGACTCTTGCTCTTAAAGAAATATGAGTATGAGTGATTGTAGTTTGACAAGAATTGAGCTGGCAAGGTTGTGTAGGCTAGAGTTGTTCTTCAGTATCTCAGGTCTTCTATTTATAGTGACCTTCTTCTTCACTTGTATTTCTTCAACGGTTATTTTGAATAATCCCGTTTAGAGATAGCATTTAATGCATGATATCCGTTGTGATCGATAGCTTGATTGTGGCAAGCTAAATAGTACTCTTGGTCATCGAGGTAGCATGAAATTGGAGGCTTACTGCTCTGAGTACTGCAGCTTGAGAACTTGTTGTTCCTCCTTTGTGTACAATCCAGCTTTTTCAGTCATAAAGTTGTCATCGTACAGATCGTTTTGCAGTATCTCATTGTACGATTTTGATTTTTGCATTTCTTGATGGTACTATGTTTCTTTTACAATAGGGTAAAACATTAAAGTAGATAAGACAAATGTAAAGAACAAATATTCTATTGAAATAAATATCAATTATTTGAAATAAATTCAAGAGATTCAGATTGCATTTATTCATTCAAACATGGAGCTCGTCTACTTTAAAAAACTTTGTCTACTTAGTTATATGTGAGACTAAGTCTATTCAATATTTTATTTTGCTCGTCCGATGACGTGGCATATCCTCTCGTCTATCAAGTCTTTGGACTTGCTATTCCTCAATGAGTTATAAATATCTTCGTCTAGTGACGTGGCAGATACAGCTCGTCTACCTGATTACTTTATTTTTCAGTTCATTCAATTTTACCAATTACTTTCGTCTGCTTACGTGGAAATATAGACACATTTACTATCAAGTCTTTGGACTTGCTGTATTTAAGAAGTTATTTTGATTTTCGTCTGGTAAGCATTTAGAGTCTCGTCTACTTAAGAAAACCAATCTACTCAAATAAATAACTTTACCAAAACATTGAGCAGCCCGTCTACAAGGGTGGACGCGTATTTTTCAATGTGAACTTATCCCATGTTTCTATTACGTATATTTAGATATTCCTGCATAACTGAAAGCACATGTTAGATCTCAACAAACACTTTGCCAAGCAAATTTAATCTTTTTGTTAACTTCAAAACATAGAGATTATTTAGTCCAAAACCACTTTGGTTCTAACAATCTCCCCCTTTTTGATGTTGACAAAAACTAATTAAATTTGAAAAACAAAGTCTAAGAGAGCCTACAGAGCTCCCCATAAGACAAGGCATTCAGATAAATAATCAGTAAAAGAATATGAGACAAACTTCATATATGCTAATAGATAAGTGCAACAGCTTATCAAACTAAGAGTATATACGAAGGAATAAATAAGCATAGTCAGCAGATATCACAGCAAATAGGCAAACATAAGTATCAGAGCAGTTATTAAGTAGAGAACAGAATATGCATATGCAGACAAATATGAGCTTTTCAAAAACTAACTTTTTATATAAAAAAAATCTATTTTCTTTCCTTTCTCCCACTTTTTGTCATCAGCCAAAAAGGCAAAAAGGAGTGGACCATCATTGTCAGTATATAAAAAAAAGAAGATAAAAGGTAAAGGTCAGGCAGGAGGAGGTGGTGGAGGTGGAGGGTTCTGAGTCTGGATTTTCTTGAAATCCATGAGGAATTCCAGCATTTTATTGACAACTTCTAAGGTTGGAGCCATTGATGTTTAAACTTGTTGTTGGACATCTTCCTTAATTTTCTTAGTCATCTTCTCAACCTTCTCGTCAACTATCTTGCCAACTCTGTCATTAACTATTTTGCCAAGTATCTTTTCAAGGTTTTGTGGCAAAGCATGTTGTCTTGAACTCTCAGCAGATTCTTGAAAAGTGCTTAAGGCTCTGGAGTGATCAGGGTGATCTGAGGGGTGCATCATAGCCAAGGCTAGTGATTGAGAAGAGTGCTCTCCTAATGAGCTTTGTTTGGAGATGGACTCAGCAGTTTCTTCTTCATGACCACCTGAGCCAAAAATAGTGGCATTCATGCCAGGTCCTTCAACTACAATTTCATCTTCTAGAAGCTCAGAAGGAGGTGAGGACGAAGTAGGATTAATCACTAGGAGGGGTAAAGGGGTCACTGATACTTCATTTTACCATTTGATGGGGTAGGAGAATTCCACATCTCGGCTTGTTATGGGAAGTCCCCAAAGGTCTTTGTAGATCATGTACCGAAAGTTAGAAAGACCACACTTTCCTCTGACTTTGGGAATTTCCTTCTTCTCTTCTTGGGTCAGTCCAGAGGAAGATGCTTCTCGTGTGCAGTGAATAATGTGAGATTTCCAAAAATATGTAGCACGTTGTTCATTGATTAACCCAATGGATTCGTTGTGTAAAAAGAAATCCAACATTGAGTAGTAAAAAGTTTCTTGATGTAAATCAAGCATTGCTGATTCAGATTCAGGCATGACTCCTTTGAATCTTCTGTTCTTCTTGTCCTTGTCCTTTTTCAGATCTACTATCGACAGTCTTGGACAGATTCTGTAAGGCATGATTCCAACTCCGGTTGCTTCACTATGTCTCAGCCAGGATGGAGGGACAAAATGTATGGCTTTATCAACTCTGAAATGACTGAATTCCCACTTCAGCATTTCATAGATGAGCTGATCCAAGAAGAAATCAGAGGCCCTCCCATAGACTCTGGGATGCTCAAAGGATACCCATTTAGTGTCAATGGTCATGACTATGGGGACACGCTTGGATGATCTTGCTCTTCTTTCAGGGATGGTAGGAAGATTTTTCCTTAGAGTCTCTGTCTCCCATACATGTATTATGTGTCTCTCAACTCCATCAATGAGGGGTAAGAGAGGTGGAGTTTTGACAAGGTTAGGATAGATTTTTCTGGGGGGGTGGGTGGGTGGGTGGGTGGAATTTGTTTAGGGGCAGGTGAGTGACTAAGGGTCCTATGTTATTGTGCATTTGTGAAGGCACTTTAGTGATTAATTTGCAATCAGGATGAGGTAAATGGAAGGGTTCAACAGGTGGGCTTATTTCTTCCTCATACTCTGGTTGGGGGTACCACCTGTTAGGAATATGTTCAGATTCAGGTTGGTGAGTGAGAAACAGAACTCTCTAATCCCTTTTTACTTTGGTCCAATCCTCAGATTTGCCATAAAAAATGTCAGAAATTTGGGTGAAGGGAAATAAGGTTCTTAAGGGTTTTGGGAAGGGAGCGCCAAGGGAAATGCCATCATTTGGTTGATTGAACCAGGGATCATCGGCAGGGATAATTGGTTGAAATTATGGTCTGGATGAGGTGGCTATTTGTGAGTGAGTAGGTGAAGATGTAGGCATTTTTGTGGTTTGGTCAAATTGTGTTGGTTGGGGTGAGAGGGGTGTGGGAATGTATATATCATCTGGAGTGGAGACAGCAATGTTATCATCAACAAACACAGCATCAACTCTAGTTTCTAGACTAGACACCAAGGCATCTACTGCTAATTGAACAGGATCACTACTAGAGATGGTTACCTTAGGAGTCTTAGTGGTTCTGGTCTTTCTTGCTGGTTGCCTTCTGGGTTTTGTTGTGACAGGCACAACGGCCTCAGCAGCAGGAACAAAAATTTTCTGCTTCTTCCGGATTGTACTGATAGGAACACTGTCCTCATCAGTTTCCTCGTCTTCATTGTGTGAGAAGATAACTCTTCTTTGCTTCTTTACAGTAGGAGCATCAGAAGGTTCCTTGATAATAATGCTACCAGCTGGTCTCTTGGCAG
Source organism: Sophora flavescens (assembly GCA_030762895.1). Lineage (NCBI taxonomy): Eukaryota > Viridiplantae > Streptophyta > Magnoliopsida > Fabales > Fabaceae > Sophora > Sophora flavescens. The sequence goes on along the minus strand of CM061066.1, from coordinate 166,550,333 downwards.
GCTTCCTTGTTGCAGTTGTCTTTTCTTGATATTCTTCTTTGGCTTCATAGCCTCGGTAGTGTTTTGTTCTACCATTTCCTCTTTCATTTTCACCAGCTCCTTAGTTTTGGCCATTGCAGTAGCAGCATAGGTACCGAGGTTCATGTTAGCTATATTCATTTTACCAAAGTCTGCAGTCGACATTGGTTTTTCAGTTAATATCCTAGCTTGCTCCTCAGGAGTCTTTGCATCAAGAATTTCATGAATTCCTCGAGCCTTGAAGATCTTAGAAAGAAGATGGCAATAGGGAAACGCTGAGAGTCTTTTCTTGTTCATCACAGCATCTCTAAATCTTCCATACATAATTCTTGGAAGATTGATCTTCGTTTCGGTGAGAAGATGGCAGAGGCAGAATTTGTGCAGAGAGGAGAGGTTGTCTTTGGATCCAACCTTATGAAGAACCACCTTATTAAGAAGCTGATGAAGGATGCGAACAATGTCCTTCATTTCAACAGCTTTCCAAGTGTGAGTTCTGACTGTATCTTCTTTCATGAGACAAACTTCAATGGTCTCAGAGCCACCCAAATCAGCTTCCCATGACTCAGTAAAAACCAAACCCTCATGAGCACAGAAAATAGCATCAGCAATAGTCTTCTCCGAGACTACAATCTTCTTTCTCAACACAGTAGAGAAGAAGTCAGTGTCAGTCACTTGAACATTCCTCCAAAAATCCCTAATCAAGTTGGGAAAGACAGAGACTTTCTCTATGAAGAGTCCTCCCCACCCAGCTGCATTAACATACTTGCTTATGTCTAAGTTGTAGTCTTGTAACACTCCAAAGTTGAAATGATGCTCAATTGCCAAGTTAAGCTTGTCCACGTCGAAGGTTGAAGAAGAAGCCATTTTAGGTGATTAGAGAGTTTAGGGTTTGAAAGTAGAGAGAGATAGCTCGAGAGGTTAGGGAAGTGTAAAGTTTTTCTCAGAGGGAAAATATTACTTTTAAAAGAATTTTGAATCCCAAAGGTTAAAAAAAAACTTTTGACATGACATGTCATTATGGTTAGAACGGCGTTGATAACTTCGAACTATAAAAAGATCTTGATGGGATTGATGGAAGTACTGACTCAGCAAAGAGAATCAAGGATAAATTTATCATGGAGACAAAATAAATGTATTTATAAAAAAAATAAAAAAATGCTTAAACACAGGCAGATGTGGACTCGTTTGAAACTATATAATGGATACGGTAACCAACAACAGTGGACATGACATATAGACGTGCAACACAACATGGAATAGACGCACAACTTTTAATAGGTATTAGATGTGCATAGGTAATAGATGCAAGATTAACAAAACAAATTTTTCTCAAGGTTGGACGCCTAAATTAATCCACACATATCATATTAAGATGCTTCCTGATAAAGATAAATCTGTCCTTTGCAAGAGGTTTAGTAAAGATATCTGCCCATTGGTGGTCAGTATCAACAAATTGTGTATCAAATACACCTTTTTACACATAATCCCTAATAAAATGATGTTTAATCTCTATATGCTTAGCTCTAGAATGCAAAATTGGATTCTTAGATAGATTTATTACAGCAGTATTATCACACATAAGGGGAATACTACTTACAAACACATTGTAGTCCTCCAATTGATGTTTGATCAAGAGAAGTTGTGAGCAGCAACTTGCAGCTGATATATACTCAGCTTCAGCAATTGATAAGGCAATGGTACTTTGTCTTTTGCTTGACCATGAGACAAAATTAGCTCCAATGAAGTGACATCCTCCACTAGTGCTTTTTCTTTCAATTCTATCTTCAACATAGTCAGCATCACAGAAACCAAATAATCTGTAATCTTCATTTTTCTTCAAGCACAAACCAAGATTAGTAGTACCTTTTAAAAATCTAAAAATTCTCTTAACCGCTGATAAGTGATATTCTCTAGGATCAGATTGAAATCGAGCACATAAACATACACTGAACATAATATCAGGCCTAGACGCAGTAAGATATAAGAGAGATCCTATCATACCTCTCTATACCTTTTGGTCTACCTTTTTCTCTTTATCATCTTTGTTCAGTATGGAAGTGGGGTGCATAAGAGTATTCATTGGCTTACAATCATCCATCTTAAACTTCTTCAGAAGCTCTTTTGTATACTTAGTTTGGTGAATGAGCACCTCGTCCAAGGTTTGTTTTACTTGAAGTCCAAGGAAGAATTTGAGTTCTCCCATCATGCTCATTTCAAACTCTTTCTGCATTAACTTAGAGAATTCTTTACATAGAGACTCATTAGTACCACCAAAAATAATGTCATCAACATATATCTGTACAACTATGAAATTAGACTTAATGAATTTTCTAAATAAGGTTGTGCCAACCTTTCCTCTATTGAATCCATTTTCCATAAGAAAGGAACTTAGTCTGTCATACCAAGCTCTAGGAGCTTGCTTAAGACCGTACAAAGCTTTCTTAAGCTTATATACATGTTTAGGATGGGTTTCACACTCAAAACCCAGAGGTTGAATAACATAAGCTTGTTCATTAATAAAGTCATTTAGAAAAGCACTTTTAACATCCATCTGAAAAAGCATAATACTATGATGTGCAGCAAATGAAAGTAGAATTCTAATAGCTTCTAATCTAGCAACCGGTGCAAAAGTTTCAGTATAATCTATACCTTCTTCTTGAGAGAAACCTTGAGCAACAAGTCTTGCTTTGTTTCTTATTACCTTACCATTTTCATCAAGTTTATTTCTGTAAACCCACTTTGTTCCAATCACTGATTTGTCTTTGCACAGGGGAACCGGAGTCCAAACATCATTTCTTTCAAACTGATTGAGTTCTTATTGCATAGCTAGAATCCAACCATCGTCCAGCAGAGCCTCGTCTACTGTCTTTGGTTCCAAGTCAGAGACTAGTGTAGAAATATCTTGTTCTCTGAAGGTTGTCTGGTTCTTAGCTTGTCATTGGGGTTTCCAATGATCTGATCTTGTGGATGATAATTCCTGAAGTACCAAGATTTTTGAACTGTATCATGTTGAGAAGTGGAAGTTTCTGGTTGTTGAGTGGGGTCATCAACTTTTATCTCTGATGAGTCTCTTGGAATTTTTAGATCAAGATCTGCAAAAGCTTCATCTAGCTCTGATAATTTCTTATCGGGCTGTTTGTCATCAAACTTGACATGAATACTTTCCTCTACTATCAGAGTCCTATAATTATAAACTCTAAAGCCTTTAAATGTTTCAGAATATCCTAAAAGTATTCCATTATCTGTTTTAGCATCAAACTTACCAAGTTGATCTTTAGTATTCAGTATATAACATTTACGACCAAAAGGGTGAAAATAAGATATGTTGGGTTTTCGTCCTTGCCACAGTTCATAAGGAGTCTTATTCAGGATAGGTCTAATGTATATTATGTTCTGAATGTAGCAGGCATTATTAACAAGTTCAACCCAGAAGTGTCTAGGGACAGAGTTGTCATTGAGCTTAGTCCTAGCTATCTCTTGAAGAGATCTGTTCTTTCTCTCTACCACACCGTTTTGCTGTGGTGTTCTAGGTATTGAGAAGTTGTGAAAAATACCACTTTCTTCACAGAACTTATGAAATAGCTCATTTTCAAACTCTCCCCCATGGTGACTTCTGATTGAAGTGATACACATGTCTTTTTCATTCTGTACACGTTTGCAGAATACATAAAAGACCTTAAAAGACTCATCCTTATGAGTTAGGAACATAAACCATGTCCATCTAGTGTAATCGTCTACTATGACAAGACCATATTTCTTACCACCGATAGAGGCAGTCCTTTTTGGACCAAAAAGATCAAGATGTAGCAACTCTAGTGGTCTATTGGTACTAACAACATTCTAAGATTCAAAAGAACCTTTTACTTGTTTTCCCTTTTGACATGCATCACAGAGAGCATCAGATTTGAACTTAAGGTTTGGTAGTCCTCTCACGAGGTTATGCTTGTTTAGCTTTGAAATTAATTTCAAGCTTGCATGACCTAGCCTTTTGTGCCAAATTTATCGTTCATCTCCAATGGACACTAAACATGAGATACTTTGATTTGAGAGGTCCTCCAAGTCAATCTTATAGAGATTGTTTTGCCTTTTAGTAGTGAATAAAAGTGATCCATCATCTTTCTTGACAGTACACATGTTCTTATCAAAAGAAACTGCATATGCACTGTCACATAATTGACTTATGCTCAGAAGATTGTGCTTCAAGCCATTTACTAAAAGAACATTATCAATGGAGGGAAAAGGATGTTTACCAATTTTACCTATTCCAATGATTTTCCCTTTCTGATTTCCTCCTAATGTGACCTAGCCACCATCTTTGGGCTTAAGGTTTTGGAACATAGACCTTTCTCCCGTCATGTGTCGTGAGCAGCCACTGTCCAAATACTAAGACATCTGTTTTCTTCCTGTTGTTAAGCAAATCTGCAATAGGTATTATCTTGTCTTTAGGTACCCAAACTGACTTGGGTCCTTTCTTGTTAGTTGTCACTGAACTAGTATGCTTAGCATGTTTATTGTGTATGCATCTAGATGTAATATGTCCACTTTTTCCACACACTTTGCAAAAGGTGCTGGACGAGCTAGACTTAGCTTTAGTATATTTATTTGGGACTTTTGAAGCTCTATGCTGTGTAAGTGGTTTCGACTTTTTGTGAGATGCATCTTGCTTCTCTTTATCATAACCAAGACCAGATTTATCATGAGGTGACCTAGAGTACCTTAAAATGAGACTAAGCTTATCTGAGCCACCTACAAGCTTTGACAGAGAATCTGTTAGATATGTTACATGTTGTTTCTATTTTGCAACTTCACAAGAAACATCAGGTTCACACACTATTTTGTCAGCTAGACTGATATTCACTGATTTTAGTATGTCATTTTCATCTTTAAGGTTTTATTTCTCAGTGTAGACCCTATCATATTCTTTAGTCAGTTTAGAAAATTTCTTTTTGAGATTCTTGTATTCTCGTGATAGTATAGATGATTAATGCAACAATTCATCAAAAGTATTTGGAAGAGTGGACGGGCCAGAGTCCATTAACTCAGCATCAGTGTATTCAGTTTCTGATGCAGTGTCTGCCATGAGACAGATATTTGCCTCTTCCTTAGCTTCATTTTATTCATCTGATGAAGACAGATCAAGATCCTCCCTTGTAGCCATTAAGCCTTTCTTCTTCTTGAATAATTTCTTTTTTCTTTTAGCTCAGGGCAGTCAGCTTTGAAATTACAAGGTTTCTTGCATTCAAAGCACAAGGGTGGACCTTTTTCCTTGGAGTCTGACTTCTCATTGGAAAACTTTTTGATGAATTGCTTCCTTTTGAAACCACCTTTTCTTTCTCCACATATGTTGAATCTTCCTGGAGATGAAGGATAATTCATCCTCATCTGATCCTTCATCATTATCCGAAGATTCGGATTCATCTGATGACTCAGCAGCTTTGAGAACTTTTGATGAACTTGCTTTCTTTGCCTTTAGGGTAATAGATTTTCCTTTTATGGAATGTTCTTCTACATTAAGTTCAAGTTCATGAACCTTGAGAGATCCAAGAAGCTCTTCCAGAGAGAGTGTATTCAGGTTTTTGGCTTCCTGAATAGTAGTTACTTTGGGTCTCCATTGCTTGGATAGACTTCTCAAGATTTTTCTGACATGACCTCTATTTTTATAAACTTTTCCAAGAGATCTGAGACTGTTGGTGATGGTTTGGAATCTTCCAAACATTTGTTCTATTGTTTCATGTTCACCCATCTTAAACAGCTCATACAGATGAACCAGCATGCTGATCTTTGAATCCTTAACTTGTGAGCAACCCTCATGAGCTAGGGCAAGAGTATCCCAGATTTCTTTAGCAGTATTGCAGCTTTGAACTTTGTCATGTTCAGATCTAGTTATAGCACACATGAGATAGTGCTTAGCCATCAGATTCAGCTGATGTTGGTTTTTCTGCTCTTGAGTCCATTGGGCTATAGGAACAGCAGTCTCTTGGTTCAGTGTGGCCGGTTTCAATCAGCTCCCAAATATCTACATTCTGTGCATCCAAGAAGGCCATCATTATCTTCTTCCAGTAGTCATAATCTGTTTCATCAAAGAGAGGAGGTCTTCTGTAGCTTGTCCTTCTGCATCCATGGTTGTTGGATCGTACTTCCTTAGCACTTGTTAGATGCTCAACCCTTTCAAGGCTGAGCTCTGATACCAACTGAAGTTGACACAGGCAAACACAAGAATGGGGGTTGAATTGTGTTTGTTAATAATTTTCGAAAACAACCTTTAAAACAATTTTTGCACACAAGGATATTAGAATCAGAAGCAACCACAAAGAAATATATCTTTTTTTTTTTAAAAACTTTAACAAAAGCAATATCAAAACCCCTCAGTTAGTAAGAAACAAATAAAGCTGTAAGAGTTTAGGAGTAGAAGATTCACACAAGATGTTTTATCTTGGTTCACTCTCTTCCAACCAAGAGCTACGTCAAGTCCCTTATACTTGAAGGTTTTTCTCCACTATTTTCCAAATAGATTACAACCAAGTATTCAGCATCTCTCCAGGCTACAAGTATTTCTTTCTTACCTAGCCTCTTCAGGCTCTAACTCTAACAAAGAGATTTAACGTTTGATCTTTTTAACTCACTATGTGTGAGGATATGAAAGATTAAGATCAGATGAATATTTTCACAATATTCAAAACTAAGAAATACTGACTCTTGCTCTTAAAGAAATATGAGTATGAGTGATTGTAGTTTGACAAGAATTGAGCTGGCAAGGTTGTGTAGGCTAGAGTTGTTCTTTAGTATCCCAGGTCTTCTATTTATAGTGACCTTCTTCACTTGTATTTCTTCAATGGTTATTTTGAATAATGCTGTTTAGAGATAGCATTTAATGCATGATATCCGTTGTGACTGATAGCTTGATTGTGGCAAGCTAAATAATACTCTTGGTCATCGAGGTAGCATAAAATTGGAGGCTTATTGCTCTGAGTATTGCAGTTTGAGAACTTGTTGTTCCTCCTTTGTGTACAATCCAGCTTTTTCAGTCATAAAGTTGTCTTCGTACAGATCGTTTTGCAGTAACTCATTGTACGATTTTGCTTTTTGCATTTCTTGATGGTACTATGTTTCTTTTACTACAAGGTAAAACGTTAAAGAAGATAAGACAAATGTGAAGAACAAATATTCCATTGAAATTAATATCAATCATTTGAAATAAATTCAAGAGATTCGGATTGCATTTATTCATTCAAACATGGAGCTCGTCTACTTTAAAAAACTTCGTCTACTTAGTTATACGTGAGACTAAGTCTGTTCAATATTTTGTTTTACTCGTCCGATGACGTGGAATATCCTCTCGTCTATCAAGTCTTTGGACTTGCTATTCCTCAATGAGTTATAAAGATCTCCGTCTAGTGACATGGCAGATATAGCTCGTCTACCTGATTACTTTATTTTTCAGTTCATTCAATTTTACCAATTACTTTCGTTTGCTTACGTGGTAATCTAGACACGTTTACTATCAAGTCTTTGGACTTGCTGTATTTAAGAAGTTATTTTCATTTCCATCTAGTAAGCATTTAGAGCCTCGTCTACTTAAGAAAACCAGTCTACTCAAATAAATAACTTTTACCAAAACAATGAGCAACCCGTCTACAAGGGTGGACGCGTATTTTTCAATGAGAACTTATCCCATGTTTCTATTACGTATATTTAGATATTCCTGCATAACTGAAAGCACATATTAGATCTCAATTAACACTTTGCTAATCAAATTTATTCTTTTTGTTAACATCAAAACATAGAGATTATTTAGTGCAAAACCACTTTGGTTCCAACAATCCAATACCAAAAAAACTACAAAAAAGTCACCCTTTCATTGTTGTGTGATAATGTTGGAGGTAGAGAATGGTGGAGAATGTGACAAAGGTGTGAAGAGTGTGACAAAGGAGGTGGTTTCTGGTGTGCGGTTGGGTGTGGGGTGAAGGAAGTGTGTGATATAGTGAGGTGAGTGAAAAGGGTATTTTTGGGGAAAAAAATTCAAATTGAAGCTATAAGGTGCAAATAACAATTTGCAAGGTGTAAATAGAAGCACTCTTCTTTTTATTACTAAATGATTTCAAGTGAGGAGTGTCTCATGGCCCAATTCTGTTTTGGCTCAATTTAAAGTCCAAAAAGTGCAATTTTGCTCAAGCTACGCTTCAATTTGGTCAGCTCTCAAGAATTTGTGAAAGTAATTATAATTCATAAGAATTCATCCTTTAATAGCCAAAAATCAATAAATAATTGCAATGAAGATACGATTTTAGGCAATATAAAATCATAATATCAAACCTTAAACTTGAATAGGCAATAAATTCACGTGTTTCAATGGGTCTCACATGAAATCCACCCAATATTAGAGTGTGTTGAAGAGAGAGTGTTAAATTAAAGTGTCCGTAAGCATTTATCTTCTCGAGTTATATGCTTTGAAACTTCAATTTAACTTTTGATTTAAAGGTATTGTCAATATTGTGAACACCCATTTTATCCGGCTTCATTTTATTTTATTCTAATTTTATTATATTTCAGGGAGACTAAAAAAGAATAGTGAAGAAAGAAATAAGAAAAAGAAAATAATGAAGAAAGGAGGAAGTTTCGTCCGTTGCGTATCTAATTTTCTGTTGAACGAGGAGGTTCCGTCCATTGCATATTAAATTTTCTGTTGGACGAGGAGGTTCTGTCCGTTGCATATTTAATTTTTTGTTGGACGAGAAGGTTCCATCCGTTGCGTATCTAATTTTCTGTTGGACGAGGAGGGTCCGTCCTTTGCATATTGGACGAGGAGGTTCCATCCATCGCATATTTAATTTTCTGTTGGACGAGGAGGTTCCGTCCGTTGCGTATCTAATTTTCTGTTTGAAGAGGAGTTTCTGTCCGTTGCATGTTGGACGAGGAGGTTCCGTCCGTTGCATATGTAATTTTTCGTTGGACGAGGAGGTTCCATCCGTTGCGTATTTAATTTTCTGTTGGACGAAGAGGTTCCGTCTGTTGCGTTTCTAATTTTCTGTTGGACGAGGAGGTTCCGTCCACTGCAATTTTATTTTCAAACTGGAGACTAAAAAATTATAGTGAAAAAAGGAGGAAGAAAAGAAGGAGAAAATAACAATCAGCAAAAAGAGAATAAAGGATATTGAGTTACTTCTCCTAACCCTGAAAAATCCATTTTACATATCAGACAAAACCTCTCATCTCCTCCCACACTCCGACTGCCCTACACCTGCTCTACCCATTGGTCCTTCTTCTCCCTCATCTCCTCCATTCTCTTAACCGCACCACACTTCCTTCTCTCTTCAAACACGCAACCTTCACATCAAATTGCCTCCTTTCCTCTGCTCGCGCCACCTCCATCTGGACACACGCGATTTCTGCTCAAAACCTACCAAGCTCCGGATTTCGTGGGACCAACCTTGAAGCCGTCGGGTAAGGAGAAGCATGAAGCCGTCTCCTCCATCTATAAATTGAGACGCGAAGATAGCAGGAGGGGGGGGGGGGGTGGGGGACAAAAAATCCGAGGAGATATGGAGGAAGGATACGAAGACAGAGGGAGAGAGATTTTTACCTGATGTTTTCTTTGTGAAGAAAAAGAGATTGGGTTTGAGGTAGAAATGGAGGGGATCTTCGTTTTTTAAGCGGAAAGAGGGGATTTTTGGGTTAGGGATTTGAGTTTTTTTTTCCTCTTCTCTGTCATTAGAGTGGTTCCAAATTTTCAGAAGAAGAGGGAGTTAAAAGAGTCAGTGAAACTGAAATTTGAGGGTTCTGATCTTAAAATTTTACTACTGAGAGAAAGCAAAATCATTGTTATTCTGCTCTCATTTGGTAATCCTTGTTCTCTTTGTTGATTATTCATGAGTTTCTGTTGACATTCTTATTTTTTCGTGTCTCTATTTATGACGAAAAGAAAATCCATGGATATTGAAACTGAATGAGTTAGTATGATGTTTGCTATATGAGTTCTTATGTTTGTTTCAGAAATGGTGTATTGTAGGGTTCCTATTTCGTTGTTTGCCGTCATATGCTGAAATGCATGATACACCAGTAATCTTCATATGACCATACTGTTACTAAACACTTAAAATGTTTAATTTTTGTTCTATTTTCATAACGCAAACCTATTTTTTTACATAAAAATAAAAGATGATCACTTAAATCCCCTTCAACCGGTTTGTTCCCTTGTTACAAAACAAAGAAAATTGCCTTTTGATAAATAAATAATTGAACTTGTTTTATTTAGGGATGGCCTATGGACTTGGTTGCCATATTCAATCCCTTAGAATAAAGGTTGCCATATGGACTTATGTGCCTTGTTCAACATATTTTGTACTTTTCAACATTTAATAAAAAAAGGTAGAATAAAATAAAAAGTGAGATCATGAAATAACATTTCTTTCCTAATTCCTATGTGGCATTTTTCTAGATACTTAATTAAATTAATGTTATTTTTGGGTTGCTCTATGACAAGTGTCGTGCTCAACCCTTTAGATTTTGAGGTTGCCCTGTGGACTTACGTGCCATGTTCAACCTCATTTAGGTTTAATCAAAATTTTCACAAATATAAAACCGATAAAAAATACAAAATATCTTAAAATTAAAAATGAATTTTCCTTTAAATGATTTTCGGGGTAAAATAAATAATTTCAAAGTTACTAATAATTTACACAACTAATTTTGGGTAACCATTTTTATGGATGTTCTAGGGTGCCGTGGGGTTAAGTCTCCATGCCTTCCATAAACGTAATCGACTCCCGAACCCAAAGTTTTTTTTAAGGGTTTTCCAATTTTCCCGAAATTAAATAAAATTGGTGACGACTCCATGTTTATTTTCTAAAAGAAAAACAAGATTTCTTTTTGTTCGTCGTTGCGCCGCGATCACGGTCGCGACAGATGGCGACTCCACTGGTGATACTTTTAAGAGAGTCAAGCCCGTAAAAATTAGTTTTGCAAATTTTTAATAACTTGTAGCTTATTTGCTTAACTTTTTTTTTTATTGTTATATCTTGTTGTTTTTTTTACAATAATTAAATAACAAAAACAAAAAAAATGTGTTTTTTATTTCGAGTGATGTTTGTTTGGATTGTCCTTTTTGTTTGGGTTTTCCTTTTATTTAAATAAAAATGAGAAAAGTTAGTTGTATATATATTTTAACTCATGTTATTTTTTTATATGTTTCACTAACAATGTTTTTGTTTCCTCCTCCTTTATTTTCCTATATTTTAACAATAAGGTAGATGACTTATAACCATTTTTATATACCAATGTTTTTATTTTGTAGGTTTTTCTTGCCTTTTCTTTTCTTTTCTTTTTTTATTTATTTTTATGTATTACAGGTTTGTATGCCCCCTTCACACACATCACTATCACATATTATGCACACTCTCGGCTCTATACCCGAGCTTGCTCAAAACCCAAGGATTAGGCCGTGCTCCGACATTATCATTGAAGAGGTCTTGTACCTCCCTGATACTTGTCGGTTCACCACTCAGATTGTACATGAGATCATGGAATAGTCATATTGAGAGGGTTTATCCCTACTTGTGGCTAGATTCATGAATCAGATCCTTATTAGGGCAATCTGGGGACCATGACTTTTAGAGGTCTAGACTCGTCCCAATTTTCACTAATAGAGCAAACCTAGTGGCCGACCTGAGTCCTAACTTTGGGTGTGTCCATCCTTAGGTTTTACCTGGCTTAGGACAAAAAGGGGCGTACTTTTCTTTTCTCTCTCTCTATCATCATAAGCATAAATTGTCATGCATGTTCATTGTGAATATTCACAAAACTAGGGGCGTCACATTGCCGCCTCAAACCTGAATAATATATTCGAATATTATTGCACATCTAATAGGCGATACGTCATAATGAAGGTGATGCATTGGCAGTATACCCGTCAGGGTTTTCAAACCCATTGGGTCTCATACAACATGAATCATGCAAGATATATTTGTTTCACTATACTCATTTTTTGTTTTTTCGCTTGTGCCTCTTTGTTGGAAGACTTAGGTATTCATCTTATAGCAAGAAAATGGAAAAGTGTGGTTCCGAAAAAAGTACTAGCAATGCGAGTTGTTCCAAGAAAAGTATCAAAATCGATGTGACACTCAATGACGTGAAGAGTTTATGTGAACATAGCCAGCAAATGCCAAAAAAGCACGCTCAGGCTTTGTCAGCAAGTATGGCAGAATATTGAACCTTTTGCGTGTTCCGGTGGAAGCCCACGCTCTGAGTGCGTTGGCCTAATATTGGAATTCAACTTTGAGGTGTTTTGCATTGCTTGACTTAGACATCACTTCGACCATAGAAGAGTATGCTTATATGCTAAGACTGCCAATTCAAAAGAGGACCCGCATCTATTGGAACATGTATTATGGCCAATATGTAACAGATTGGAAGATAGCAAGTCTATTGGAGCTTCAACCGGAACAGCTAGAGAAAGTGGAAAAAGGAACCACCAAAGGATTGAAGAGGCGATTTTTGGAAGTGTATCTCAACAAGCTGGCCCAGCAACAACGATAGGTTACTTTCAACAAAGTACTAGCCCTCGTGATATATGGGTTGGTGCTCTTTCCTTTTGTACCAGATCTGATTGATCAGTCAGCCATGGATGTTTTCTATAGTGTTGAAGAATATGGTGTGAACCCGGTCCCTGCTATCTTAGCTGAAACTTTCCTCTCCCTACAGGTTTGTCATCAGAATCAACAAGGGAAACTGTGATGTTGTGCATCAATATTGTATGTTTGGATCATGACTCACTTGTATGCTCGCGATAAAATTGATAGAACAAATGACCCACCGAAAGGATTCACTCGCATGCAACTAAATCCACGTAAGCTATATGAATGGAAACAATAGTTTGATCAGATCGACCCGTCATTTAGTTGGATGTGTCCATGGTACAATGGAGACTCAGTTGTATTCAGTTGTGGAAGTTTTTCAAATGTTCCATTGATGGGTCCCAGAGGTTGTGTATCATATTCACCAGCTTTGGTGATGCGTCAGCTCAAGTGGACACAGGATGAACCCCCCGAAGAACTGCTCGATGGGGTATTCTTCCTATACCAAGAAAGTGAAAGCATCAAGAGTCAAACAATATCAGTAAGGTCAGCATGGAATGATGTTCATATGAAAGGACCTGAGGAATTAGGAGGGCGAATCATGGCTCACACAAAAAGATATGAAGTATGGAGAGAAGCAAGAAGAGGTTACCGCCCAAGACCTGCATTCCCTCTCCGTAGTGAAAATAATCCTCTTACCGAAGATCAAATGTTGAAAGAAATCAAAATTTTAAAAGCTCAGATGAGGATTTTGGATGAGAAGAACCAAGCTGCCGAAATAACTATTGTCACGCTCCGAAGCCAAGTGCAGAAGCTAAGTTTACAGATTGAGCATTTGAAAGACGAATGCGCCGATGCCTACGAAACCCCGAGTCGTACAAAAAGGGCAAGAAAAGAAAAAGAAGCATAAATTCAAGAGCTGCTGGCAAAGATAGAATATCAAGAGAAGATGCTTGTCAAACTTCAAAGAAAGAAAAAAGAGCTCAAGACAAATGTAGAGGTTCATGTTGAAACAATATATATACTAGAAGAGAGAGTTGAATCCCTGCAAGAATCCTTGGCCCAAACAGAACTGTACTCTGATCGAGGATGGAACGAAGCTGCCAACTATCGTGAGCTACTAGCGGAGGCCAACATGAGAGAAAATTGGCTTAGAGCCAAAATAAAAGACACTGAAAGAGTTGAAGCTCAACGTCACGCAGAATGGGTAAAGGGTTGGAAATTGGTAGTGAAGGATGTAATGAATGAAAAGGAAGCATGGAAAAGAAAATACGAGGACATGATGGATAAGCTCCAATATCACACTTCCCAGCTGGTGGAGCGATTTGAAGAAGCATCCATTCACATTCGTATGAACCATTTCCTTCAGATACCACCAAAGGTTACTGAGTTCTTCAATCATTTTGGGAAACTTGCCAAATGGTTCAGGAAAAATAAGAATAACATAGTGCTCTGTGGACCTCGGAGAGAGATGGAAACTATCAATGTGTTTATTTTATTTTGATCAAAGACTCATGATTTATATCGAAATATTTATAATGGAATGGAAGTTTTCATCAATGTCTGTCAAGCATTTTTTAGATGATATCTATCGAGGAGTGCGTTCTCCCTTAGATACTGTTGGTGTAAGCCCTAGAGGCCAGTGTATTTCTTAGACTTACATTTGTATCTTGCCATTATATATATATATATATATATATATATATATATATATATATATATATATATATATATATATATATGATATGAGGCATTCCAGTTTATTGTGTTACTTGTTTAAACATAATAAAGTCCTTAGAATAGAAATTTCAGTTTAATAGAATATCAAGTACATGACTTGATCGTGAGACACTATTGAACAATGAAATCCTATTCTTAAATATCCGTAGTCAAGTATTTTATTAATAAGGACAATAATAATACATTGATCAGACTATTATGTGTGCAGACTGATGCCCATATCTCACGGGTCATGGATATGAGATATCGAGTCGCCACATAGGTACACATTAGAGTAATGATGTACTGGATTGACCCACCATGAGAACACTACATGGAGCCTTATGTGAGTGTCATAAGTAGTTCTCATAGTGACAATGGTGTATGCAATCCTTCGACCTGAAATCGCTACGATCCCTACATGAGGAGTCGTGTGCTTTAATATCGTCAAACGTCATCTGTAATAGGATGATTATAAAGACGGTCATTGGGCATATCACGAGCCATGCAGAGGGATGTGAGTGACCTAGATGGAATTTGTCCCTCCTACATAACAGGAGTAATATCTGTGGGCCCCCTGATAGAATGAGACTGTAAAATGCATGGCCGTGCTGAAATGAGTCAATATGAGATATTGACCATATTTGTTGTTAAGTCTACTCGGGTATCAGGGAACATGATATTGAACCATACAAGGGTGACACATTCTATGTCTTGTGTTCAATATAGATATATGGAAAAAGGGATAATAATGCACATGAATATTTGTCACGAAAGGTTTCATCAAATCACCGACTTTCTCACTACTTAGGTGGCAGTGATGTATTGCTAGATACCCTCACATCGTTTGTAATATTAAATGGGATTTAATATTACTACTAACGGTTTGGGAACCTATAGGGTCACACACATAAGAGCGGATCAAAAGAAGCATTAAAAGGAGAGTTGGACTCTTCTATTGGGCCTAGCACATAGTACATGGGGCTTAGGTCAAATGCTGCTCACTAACTCACTTAAGGAGGTGCTACTATAAGTAGACCACTTAAGCTATTGTGCCTACACAGTTTTTACCCTAGCCGCACATAGAGAGTGACAGTGAGCATCAGGTCTCGGTTTTCGAAGCTAGCACTGTGAGGCAGAGACGCTTCGTGTTCGTGACGTTGGACGTTCACGGGATCTGCTCGTGTGGATACCTTAGAGATATCGTTCGTGCAGTGTTCGTGATAGACGATTTCAATCAATTCTCATCGCTTCAAGAGGTAAATCTTCTAACCATGAATCATGACCATTCGCAAGGATCCTTCGATGGGAATTTTTTTTTCCGCTGCGTTATTTTGTTTAATACGCAAATTCCTAACAGATACGTCATCAACTATATTTTTACCCTAAAAACGACGGGTTTTCTGCGTAAAAATAAGAACGTTGCTAGTACGGTGTGGTCTATCGAGGAGTGGATTCTCCCTTGGACTTGACACCAACTGCATTCAAGCTAGAGGGAACCATACCACTAGATTTGATTACAGGATGAGTATTCTTGCTATAGGTGTATACGACAGTCTTCCTAAGAGCACTCCCGCGATCATACAAAGCGTGTTAACTTGCACATGCATACACACACACACACATAATTTTTTTTTTGGTTTACTAATGATATTCTTGGATGCTTTACAGAGTCACATACTTCTGAGAATCCGAGAACCATTGCACGACCTAGGAAAGATGACAATCAAACCCGAGTTCACAATACCAGATCTCGGACCAGAATGGCTGCCAACATGCCCGAGGAAGGAAGAAACTTAAGCTATGAAATAGATGAAATTCTCAATAATTGGTGATCTGAACCATTTGTTGATGTTATTTCCATGAAGTAATTATCTTATTGTACTCAATATGAACTGATGTTTACTTTGTTTGAGACATGAATGAGAATGTAGCACTTTGTCTGGTGTTTTCCTTTTGATTCCATCGTTTCTTTTCTCTCTCTTTCATTTCTTTACTTTGTTTAAGCTTTTCTTTCATGAATAAGACTCTCGCCTATACTTCTCCTATTCCCGACTTCTTCTTCCAGGAATACTTATTCCACTAAAGATTTACCTCTGGAGAGGAACTTTGAAAACTCATTTATTGATTCCCTTGCGACCGTTGATGAATACAACTTTGAATCCGATGAGGAACAAGAAGACATTGAAGAATTCATGAAGATGGTGAAACGGTCAGAAGAAGGGATCGGATGATGAGGTTGCAGAAGTGATCAATATGGGAACTGAGGAAGACAAAAAGGAGTTGAAAATAGTGGATAACCTAGAGCGTGAAGAAATGTTTGCACTGTTCAAAGAGTATCTGGGCGTTTTTGCATGGTCCTACAGAGATATGCCAGGTTTAGATCCTGAGATAGCATCACATAAAATTCCCTTATACCCAGATGTGGTTCCAAAGAAGCAAAAATTAAGGAGGATGCATCCTGAGATGTCGCTGAAGATCAAGGAGGAAGTGACCAAGTAGTTAGAGGCTGGCTTTCTGGAAGTAGCTAGACACCAGGAATGGGTAGCTAATATTGTTCTTGTACCAAAGAAGGATGGAAGGGTCAAAATATACATGGACTACCGAGATCCGAATAAAGCCAGTCCAAAGGATGATTTCCCGCTACCTCATATTGATGTCCTTGTAAACAGTACAGCCAGAAGTCATAGGTTTTCTTTCATGGATGGGTATTCTGGATACAATCATATCCTCATGGATGATGATGATAAAGAAAAGACAACTTTTATCACTCATTGTGGAACTTTTTGTTACAAAGTGATGCCTTTTGGGTTGAAGAATGCTGGGGCCACTTACCAACGTGCTACGGTAGCATTGTTCCATGATATGATGCATAAGGAGGTGGAGGTATATGTTGATGATATAGTGGCTAAGTCCAAGGAAGAAGAAAGCCATGTAGCAGTTTTACGAAAGTTGTTCGAGCAACTAAGGAAGTACAAGTTGTGGCTCAACCCTGCAAAATGTACTTTTGGTGCATCCGCAGGGAATTTACTTGGCTTTGTCGTCAGTAGAGATGGAATAAAGGTGGACCCTTACAATGTAAAAGCGATACGTGACATGCCAGCACCTAAGAACGAGTGAGAAGTAAGGGGTTTTTCTTAGAAGGTTGAACTATATTGCACGCTTCATTGTATATTTGACTAGCATATGCGAGCCAATCTTCAAACTCCTCAGGAAGAATAATCCGGGAAGATGTGATGATAACTGTCAAGAAGCCTTTGACAAGATAAAGGCATATTTACTGAATCCCCCAGTATTGGTACCACCTACCCAAGGTCGTCCATTGTTACTCTATCTCACTATATTGCCAACCTCAATGGGGGCAATGCTGGGACAACATCATGAATCTGGCAGGAAGGAGCAGGTAATTTACTATCTGAGTAAGAAGTTTAACGCCTGTGAGGCTCGTTATATGGCAATCGAGAAGACTTGTTGTGCGCTAGTGTGGACCTCCGTAAGACTCGGGACAAGACATGTTATATCACACCACTTGGCTAATTTCTCGAACGGATCCTTTGAAGTATATCTTCGAAAGTCCTCATATCTCCTTAAGAGTTTCGAAGTGGCAAGTGATATTGTCAGAATTTGACATTAAATACGTGACTCAGAAGTCCATCAAAGGAAGTGTGATTGCTGATCATTTAGCAGAGAATCCTCTTGAGGATGGATGGCCTGTCAAATCCGAGTTCCCAGATGGAGAGATAATGTCCCTCGAGGAAGATGAAGAACAGGAAGATGTGTGGAAGATGTATTTTGATGGAACAGTCAATATGCATGGCGGTGGTGTAGTAGCGGTGGTTATCTCACCAAACGGCAAGCAGTACCCGATGGTCGTAAAGATGAAATTTGAATGTACTATTGCAGAATATGAGGCATGTGCTAGTGGATTACAAATGGCACTCGAACTTGGTATAAAGCAGTTGAAAGTCTTCGGGGATGCAGCTCTAATCATTTACCAAGTCAACGGCGAATGGCAAACCAAAGACTCCAAGTTGATTCTGTATCAGAAATACTTGACTCAGTTGATTGCGAAGTTTGACGAGATTACTTTCTCGCATTTAACTCGAGACAAGAATCAGTTTGTTGATGCTTTAGCCATACTAGCTGCCATGACCAAGCTGGACATCCATACATATGTCCAACCCATCCAAGTTAGAGTGCAAAATGAATCGGCATACTGTGCCCATGTGGAAGGAGAACCTGATGGTAAGCCTTTTTATCATGATATCAAGCAATATATTCAGAACAAGAAATACCCGGTAGAAGCGAGCGAAGCAAATAGAAACACCATCCAAAGACTGGCTATGGCCTTTTTCTTAAGCAAAGGAGTCCTGTATAAAAGAGGATATGATGGTACCCTACTCAGATGTGTGGATGCTAGTGAAGCTAAGTTGATCATGATCGAAGTTCATGAATGAATCTGTGGGACTCATGCCAATGGCCATATGATGGCTCGGAAAATCTTGAGAAGTGGCTATTATTGGTCTACTATGGAGTCGGAATGTATAGAGCATGTTCGTAAATGCCAAAAATGTCAGATGTATGCAGACCGGGTCAATCCACCTCCATTTCCACTACACAATTTAGCATCCCCATAGCCTTTTTCGAAGTGGGAAATAGATGTCATCGGTCCCATTAATCCCAAAGCTTCCAATGGTCATCATTTCGTTTTGGTGGCGATAGACTATATCACTAAATAGGTAGAAGCTGCTTCATATGCCAGCATAACTCAAAAGGAGTTTCTCCAATTACTCAAGAAGGACGTCGTCTGTAGATAGGGATACCAGAGAGGATAATCACAAATAATGCTGCTAATCTTAATGGTGCCGAGATTCAAAAGTTTTGCGATGGTTTCAAAATCAAACACCACAATTTAGCTCCTTATAGACCTCAAATGAATGGTGCAGTTGAAGCAGTAAACAAAAATATCAAGAAGATCGTTGCCAAGATGGTTGTAAATTATAAAGACTGGCACGAAATACTGCCATATGCTCTACATGCTTATCAGACTAATATACGATCAAGCATTGGGGCAACCCCTTTCTCTTTGGTGTACGGGATGGAGGCTGTCTCACCTATCGAAGTAGAACCCCCTTCGTTAAGAGTCTTGATGGAAGCAGATTTAGAAGAATTGAGTGGGTAAAAACTCGATATGAGCAATTGAACATGATAGAAGAGAAAAGACTGGCAGCTATCTGTCACGGGAAATTGTATCAAAGCAGAATGGCAAGAGCTTTCGATAAGAAGGTTCGCTCTAGAGAATTTTGCACGGGAGACCTGATTTTAAAGAAAATACTCCCTAATTAGGAGGATGCCCGAGAAAAATGGGCGCCGAATTATGAAGGTCCTTATAATGTCAAACAAGCATTCTTAGGAGGAGCTTTGATTCTGCAAAACATGGATGGGGAAGAGTTACCAAGGCCAGTAAACTCTGATGTTGTGAAAAGGTTCTATGCTTCAAAAAAAAAAAAAAGAGAGAGCCCGCTAGGTCGAGAACCCGAAAGGGCAACCTAGGCAAAAGTTAGGGCAAAGAACAATGAAAACAAAAGAAAAGAAAAGGCCCGCTAGGTTGAAAACCCGAAAGGGCATCTTAGGCAAAAGTTAGGGTAAAGAAACCTTAGGCTGAAAACCTGTAAAGGCGGCCTAGGGGGAGGATATGGTCCAACACTCCTGCAAGCACTCACCACAGAGGCAATTTTATCCGACTGAGTATACTGGGGAAATTGTTGAGGAATGATTGAAGAAGGTGTGTTTGAAGAATCAGAAACAGAAGCCAAGATCCGTGTCATCAAAAGGCTGTGGGGAATCAATTAAATGAAAATCGAAGGACCAACACTAGGGCAAATTTTATGTGATTCTCGTAATTTTCTTTGTTTATCTTTGCTTTTAATCTTCATGATCCCTCTTGTAATTTTGTTCTCATATTGTTATTTCCTCTTATCAAATTAAATTCTCATATTAAGACAAGAGGCTTTTCCTTCACACTCCCCTGCCGTGTTCACTCTCATGTTTAATCACTATGGTCATGTTTCAATAAAAGTAAATATAAGTTTAATGGTATGATTTGATAATTCTAATGGTAGCACCAATGAATGGTTTGAACCAAAAGGACTCAATGTTTCAAATTCAATGGAAGAGATAGCATGCACTGGACAACAAAAGAATGAAGCAAATAAGCTTTAGAGAATAAACATAACATCCACCTCATATGATTCAGATTCTTGGGTGACCCATGTTGTTAAAAGAATGAATGATGCCTCGGCTCAGAGTGGTCGGTGAACAAGGTTTTGGTTGGTGGAAGTTTTTCCATAGAGCATTTGGTTCTGCTGCCTTCAAAAGGAAGAGATTCTCATTAGTTTCAGATTATTGATTGAATTTTCGAGCTCTGAGGCTCACTGCAAGTTTATTTTCGAGCTCGGAGGCTCGCTGCATTTTATTTTGCGTGATCAAAGGCCCATCGCACTAAGGCTCGCTGCATATTTAATTTCCTGTTGGACGAGGAGGTTACGTCCGTTGCATATTTAATTTTTTGTTGGACGAGGAGGTTCCGTCCACTGCATATTTAATTTTCTAATGGACGAGGAGGTTCCGTCCATTGCATGTTTAATTTTCTGTTGGACGAGGAGGTTCCGTCCGTTGCGTATCTAATTTTCTGTTGGACGAGGAGGGTCCGTCCGTTGCATATTGGACGAGGAGGTTCCGTTGGTTGCGTATTTAATTTTCTGTTGGACAAGGAGGTTCCGTCCATCCCATATTTAATTTTCTGTTGGACAAGGAGGTTCCGTCCATCGCATATTTAATTTTTTGTTGGACGATGAGGTTCCGTCCGTTGCGTATGTAATTTTCTATTGGACAAGGAGGTTCCGTCCGTTGCGTATCTAATTTTCTGTTGGACGAGGAGGTTCCGTTCGTTGCAATTTTATTTTCAAACTGTGAGGTTTTATTTTGAGCTCCTCATGTTTTGTCGGACAAAATATGTGTTTATTTTCTTTACTTGTTCATTACTACAATACATGAAAAGTCACAACTAATCATGTCTTCTAGTATGCAACAAGTAAAGAGGGGCAACTGTGAACACCCATTTTTGTCCGTCTTCATTTTATTTTATTCTAATTTTATTATATTTCAGGGAAACTAAAAAATAATAGTGAAGAAAGAAAGAAGAAAAAGAAAATAATGAAGAAAGGAGGAGGTTCCGTCCGTTGCGTATCTAATTTTCTGTTGGACGAGGAGGTTCCGTCCATTGCATATTTAATTTTCTGTTGGACGAGGAGGTTCCGTCCATTGCATATGTAATTTTATGTTGGACGAGGAGGTTCCATCCGTTGCGTATGTAATTTTCTGTTGGACGAGGAGGTCCCGTCCATTGCATATTTAATTTTCTGTTGGACGAGGAGGTTTCGTCCATCGTATATTTAATTTTCTGTTGGACGAGGAGGTTCCGTCCGTTGCGTATGTAATTTTTTGTTGGACGAGGAGGTTCCGTCTGTTGCGTATCTAATTTTCTGTTGGACGAGGAGGTTCCGTCCGTTGCGTGTTGGACGAGGAGGTTCTGTCCGTTGCGTATTTAATTTTCTGTTAGACAAGAAGGTTCCTTCCATCGCATATTTAATTTTCTGTTGGACGATGAGGTTCCGTCCGTTGCGTATGTAATTTTTTGTTGGACGAGGAGGTTCGTCCGTTGCGTATCTAATTTTATGTTGGACGAGGTGGTTCTATTCGTTGCAATTTTATTTTTAAACTGTGAGGTTTTCTTTTGAGCTTCTCATGTTTTATCGGACAAAATATGTGTTCATTTTCTTTACTTATTCATTACTACAATACATGAAAAGCCATGACTAATCATGTCTTCTAGTATGCAACAAGTAAAGAGGGGCAACTGTGAATACTCATTTTTGTCCATCTTCATTTTATTTTATTCTAATTCTATTATATTTCAGGGAGACTAAAAAAGAATAGTAAAGAAAGAAAGAAGAAAAAGAAAATAATGAAGAAAGGAGAAGGTTCCATCCGTTGCGTATCTAATTTTCTGTTGGACGAGGAGGTTCCATCCATTGCATATTTAATTTTCTGCTGGACGAGGAGGTTCCGTCTGTTGCGTATCTAATTTTCTGTTGGTCGAGGAGGGTTCGTCCGTTGCATATTGGACGAGGAGGTTCCGTCCGTTGCGTATTTAATTTTCTGTTGGACGAGGAGGTTCCGTCCATCGCATATTTAATTTTCTGTTGGACAAGGAGGTTCCGTCCGTTGCATATGTAATTTTCTGTTGGACGAGGAGGTTCCGTCCGTTGCATATGTAATTTTCTGTTGGACGAGGAGGTTCAGTCCGTTGCGTATTTAATTTTCTGTTGGATGAGGAGGTTCTGTCCGTTGCATGTTGGACGAGGAGGTTCCGTCCCTTGCGTATTTAATTTTCTGTTGGACGAGGAGGTTTCGTCCATCACATATTTAATTTTCTGTTGGACAAGGAGGTTCCGTCCATGGCGTATGTAATTTTCTGTTGGACGAGGAGGTTCCGTCCGTTGCGTATGTAATTTTCTATTGGAAGAGGAGGTTCTGTCCGTTGCGTATGTAATTTTCTGTTGGACGAGGAGGTTCCGTCCGTTGAGTATGTAATTTTCTGTTGGACGAGGAGATTTCGTCCGTTGCGTATTTAATTTTCTGTTGGACGAGGAGGTTCCGTCTGTTGCATGTTGGACGAGGAGGTTCCGTTCGTTGCATGTTGGACGAGGAGGTTCCGTCCGTTGCGTATTTAATTTTCTGTTGGACGAGAAGGTTCCTTCCATCACATATTTAATTTTCTGTTGGATGATGAGGTTTCGTCTGTTATGTATCTAATTTTCTGTTGGACAAGGAGGTTCCGTCCATTGCATATTGGACGAGGATGTTCCGTCCGTTGCATATTTAATTTTCTGTTGGACAAAGAGGTTCCGTCCGTTGCATATCTAATTTTCTGTTGGACGAGGAGGTTCCGTCCACTGCAATTTTATTTTCAAATTGGAGAGTAAAAAAATAATAGTGAAGAAAGGAGGAAGAAAAGAAGGAGAAAAGAACAATCAGCAAAAAGAGAAGAAAAGAGATTGAGTTACTTTTCCTAACCCTAAAAAACCCATTTTACATATCAAAAAAAATCTTTCATCTCCTCCTACTCTTCGACCTCCCCTACACCTCCTCTACCCATTGGTCCTTCTTCTCCCTCATCTCCTCAACTCTCTTAACCGCACCACACTTCCTCCCCTCTTCAAACACGCAACCTTCACATCAAATCGCCTCTTTTCCTCTGCTCGCGCCACCTACATCTGGACACACGCGATCTCTGCTCAGAACCGCCCAAGCTCTGGATTTCACCTTGAAGCCGCTGGGTAAGGAGAAGCATGAAGCCCTCTCCTCCATCTATAAATTGAGACGTGAAGATAGAAGGAGGGGGGGGAGAACGAAAAATCCGAGGAGATACGGAGAAAGGATATGAATACAGAGGGAGAGAGATTTTTACCTGATGTTTTCTTTGTGAAGAAAAAGAGATTGGGTTTGAGGTAGAAATGGAGGGGATCTTCGTTTTTAAGTGGAAATAGGGGATTTTGGGTTAGGGATTTGAGTTTTTTCCCTCTTCTATGTCATTAGAGTGGTTTTAAATTTTCGAGAGGAAGGGGAGTTAAAAGAGTCTCGTGAAACTGAAATGTGAGGGTTTTGATCTTAAAATTTTACTACTGGGAGAAAGCAAAATCATTGTTATTCTGCTCTCAATTGGTAATCCTTGTTCTCTTTGTTGATTATTCATGAGTTTCTCTTGACATTCTTATTTTTTCGTGTTTTTGTTTATGATGAAAAGAAAATCCATGGATATTGAAACTGAATGAGTTAGTATGATGTTTGCTATATGAGTTCTTATGTTTGTTTTAGAAATATATGATGTATCGTAGGGTTAGTAATCTTCTTATGGCCATACTGTTACTAAACACTTAAAATGTTTAATTTTTGTTCTATTTTCATAAGGCAAACCTATTTTTTTACATAAAAATAAAAGATGATCACTTAAATCCCCTTCAACCGGTTTGTTCCCTTGTTACAAAACAAAGAAAATTGCCTTTTGATAAATAAATAATTGAACTTGTTTTATTTAGGGATGGCCTATGGACTTGGTTGCCATATTCAATCCCTTAGAATAAAGGTTGCCCTATGGACTTATGTGCCTTGTTCAACATATTTTGTACTTTTCAACATTTAATAAAAAAAGGTAGAATAAAATAAAAAGTGAGATCATGAAATAACATTTCTTTCCTAATTCCTATGTGGCATTTTTCTAGATACTTAATTAAATTAATGTTATTTTTGGGTTGCTCTATGACAAGTGTCGTGCTCAACCCTTTAGATTTTGAGGTTGCCATGTGGACTTACGTGCCATGTTCAACCTCATTTAGGTTTAATCAAAATTTTCACAAATATAAAACCGATAAAAAATACAAAATATCTTAAAATTAAAAATGATTTTTCCTTTAAATGATTTTCGGAGTAAAATAAATATTTTCAAAGTTACTTATAATTTACACAACTAATTTTGGGTAACCATTTTTAGGGATGTTCTAGGTGCCGTGGGGTTAAGTCTCTATGCCTTCCCTAGATGTAATCGACTCACGAACCCAATTTTTTTTAAGGGTTTTCCAATTTTCCCGAAATTAAATAAAATTGGCGGCGACTCCATGTTTATTTTCTAAAAGAAAATCAAGTTTTCTTTTTGTTCGTTGTTGCGCCGCGATCACGGTCGCGACAAATATAAAATGTTTTACATCGACATTCACTAACATTTTGATATATGTGCTTTTATTTTAATAACTAAGATAGAGAAATATCAATAATACTGATTTATCAAGATATTATTGAATGTCAATGTAAAAATCATTTACACTGATAGTACATAAAAATTAAACTCTTAAATTTTTTCGAAACAAAATTAAAACCAAACACTTGGTTTTCAGCTTTTACGAGGTTACCCGACGATCCTACCGTGCTCACCTTTGTCTGAGATTTACCTCCAATTTGACTCTCTGAAGCTTGGAAAACACATGATCATGCGATCCTACTAGGTAGATCGTGATCAGGGTCGGTGAAGAGCGAGTGAAGCCTAAAGAAAACTTTGAGTGAGGCATTTTTATGTTAAGTGAGAGACTACCTTGATCAAGTTATGTTTTAGGTTTTGTCTTTTTACTAACATGTGTGACCTTTTTCTTTTATAAAAACTATGAGTAAATAATTTTTTTGCTAGTGGGTCTAAAGCTAGGGATTTAGTGGCTTCACTCTTGGGCCAACTCTGATAGTGGTCTAAACGACCTTGTAACATCCATGGGAAAACTTCATCGTGCTTTGTCCTCACTCACACGCTTCTTGGGAAAACTTCTCAGGAGGTCACCCATTCCAGAATTGCTCCAAGTCAAGCACACTTAACTGTTGAGTTTTTAAGTGATGGACTTCCGAAAAGAAGATGCATCTTGTTGGTATAAGTAGTACCAATCAATTCATATAAGCCACCCTAAACTGTATAGTTTCATACCTATAGTCTCAGGATCCCTCTCATTTTGGTATGCTATCAGTTCATTCATATGACCCTCCGCCTAGAAGCCTGCCACGAACTGCTCATTGTTTGTGCCTTCTTAATTGCACCGACGATCACTAGTGCAGAAAGGGGATTCCACATCGGTTATTTTTGGCTTTACACATCGGTTCTAAAACTGATGTTGAAACGACTGATGTGGTTTATTGGCACTTTACACATCGGTTTTATAACTGATGTGTATAATATTTTATACAGTGATATTTTATACAGCGGTTAACACTTAACCGATGTGGAAAATTAATTTGTCAATTCGTATCCTATTGTGAAATTTCACTTTACACATCGGTTTTCATTAAAACCGATGTGTAAAGTGAAATTTCACATCGGTTTTGTTTACAACCGATGTGGAAATTTCACTTTCCACATCGGTTTTAATGAAAACCGATGTGTAAAGTCTCATTTTTTCCCTATTATTTACATTTCTATCATTCCTTCCCCTCTGTTTCAGTAATGCAGATCAATATATACCAGAATAACATACTGTAAATATTCTCAACACAACTAACATATATTGAATTTATTACGAACAATACATATATATATATATATATATATATATACACGTTCAATTACATTCAGAGACAACAAAAATAATTAGAAACCAAAAAGCTACATGATATATTATAGATTTCATATCAAAATACATATAATCAGTCAAAAGTAATAGCTAGTACATGATAATTTTTTAAACTAACTACATATATACAAACTATGGTTGGTACACTTCAAGAAAGAAAGTTGCCCAACGCCCCTTTATGTTGTTGATGTCAGAATCAGATAATGGAGTTGGATTGTTGAATATCTGCAAGTTTAATTGGACAAAAGATTATATCTTTTAAGTAATAAACTAACATAAAACATATAACGAATCTATACTATTACTTCTAATTGTGTCAATTAACATTTACCTCGTGCCATCTTTCAGTGATCCCAGAGGAGATAATTTCCAACATCCACTGCATCACATAGTAGCCACATTCCCATGACCCACGTTGTATACGTGACTACGTACAAATGAAACCCAATTAGAATATGAGGAATTAAATAAAATAGAAATCAATTATTGTACCCACTGCATTTGATGCATTTGAACTAATAAATATCTTACACTGGGAATAATCCATCTGATAGCCCGAGTACACCTTTCACCACGCAACATGTGGGTTGCATTAATAGACCTATCATGACAAAAACATTAATTAAATTATATCTAATAGATTTCAGATAATTAAAACAACTGCATTACTGATTATAAAGTATTTTAATGCTTACGTTTCGATGATCGTCTTCAGTTGATTCACCGGCTTATTTCCTAATGAGCAGAAGAAGACCACGACGTTCATTCTTGGGTACAAGAGCAATAGTTGCCAATGCCGGCTGTATTTGCGGAACAGTTAGTGACTAAGTCATATATAGTTATACTTAAATAACCAGTACTTACTTATTGAGATAAGGCACAAGATAGAATTGATGATCGTCTCAGGCAAGTATATCACGTATGGTAGTGACCGGGTCTTCCGATGCTAGGAGAACATCACCCTGAATGAACATGGGGTCAATGAACCCATAAAGGGCGAGGTTACCCTAATCGACTAACATATGATGGAGATACCTAATATATTGGAAAAACATGTTAATTATCATAGTATTTAAAAATTAATTACGTACTTAACTTATAAATAAAATGTACTTACGTGCACCAAAACGATATGTGTGCAGAACTGGCCATTTCTTTATTGAGTACCATCTCCATAAGTTCCTTCTTTGGTATATACAGTTCACCAGGGCTGGCATCATGTTCCAACCTTACCAAGGCTGCGTCATTCTCCATGGTGACAACCTGTATAGCCAGAACTTTAAAAACATCACCATGGCCAGGTGCCCCTTTGTCGATCCCCTAAACAACATAGATATATATTAGTAATCACGGATAATTAAGTTATTTAATTCGTTATTAACTAAATGGTCAAATGAATACCTTGGCGAGGAGCAGGACATCTCGGTCTTCCTAGATCCGACCTTTTAGGCACAATATCATTTCCAACATCCTATAACGAATTAAAATAAAGCATTATCTTAAAACAATAATAAATTATTTCAACTATGAATATAGAAAAACACAACTAACCTAATACCTCAGATGCAACAAGAAAGTTGACCAGTCTTCTTGGCCAGAGGATGAAGTTACAGGGGGCACGACCCCTTTGTTTGAACCTCCTCAGTGGGCACAGGGACTCGAGCATCAGCATCTCGAATAATCTCAACAACGACCCTCAGCTGATCATCCGGTAATAACCGATGGTGTATGGTATTACCTAAGTTATTATGTGCCCTACCCAATGCCACTAAGCGGCGATGATGATGATCATCAACATACAGCTCACACCTATCAGGGTCGTCATCATCATCATCATCATCACCACCATCATCATCATTTTCAGGATGAGGAGGAGGATCACATGAGCCCTTAGTGCTCACATGGACAGAGGGTTGGACACTGGCTGTCATCTGCTGGGACATAGAAGTCAATATTGCCATCTGCTAGGTAAACTGCTCGGCCATCTCATGTCGAAGCTCATCTGCAATCTCCTATTTTAGTCGTGCTCTATCTGCTTCAACATCCCTGTGGCATTGGTGTGAAGATGAACCATGGTATTGGCGAATGCCGACTCCCCATCCAACACCAATGACACGGCCCGGTGGTCCAGTTTCTGGATGATGAGTAGATAAGATATCATCGCGTCCTCTAGGAACAAAGGTTCCTTGGGTTAGCTGATCATCCAAGGCATCCTATCACATAAAATATCAGGTCACATTACAATTCGGTAACAATCTTAAAATGACAATTACAACAAACTATACTTACAATCTTCTCAGCTACTTGGAGGGCCTCCTCGGATGTATATTGTCCCGTTTTTCTTTGTCGGCCCCTCTTCCATGAACGATGGCGTGGGGGTGGAGGTGGATCAACAACATCTGGAAGAGTTTCAGCATTAGGATCCGCCTGAGATGCTGCTTCCTGACGTGCTTTCTTTTCCTCTTCAACCATTTTCTGAACAAGCTTTTTATATCCCCCACGAGACATGACATGGGGGTAGACATTCTTGCTTTGGTTTTTCTACCCCTTTTTCCTCTTCTACTGTTATAAATAAAAGACAATTAAATTACATAAGTAAATGAAATTAATGCAATTACATAAATTTAGAGACAAATCAAATAAGTTAACCTGAAAGCTGGGATCATGTCGGCTCTGAACAAAGCGATCCCACGTCGCCTTGTCAAGAAATGGATACACCTCAAGTGGGTTCTTTTTACTTTTTGGATTGAATATATAGTATCTGCCTAGGTCGGCCTTAAAAGCCCTCCAACGCTCTCCAGCATACTTTAGCAAACGCTTCTTCATAGCGTATGTATCCAGTATGTCAAAGGTCAACTACATTAAGACCAAAAGAATCAACGAATTACTGTATGATATTATTAAGATAAAAATAAAGTAGATACAGACAAACACAGGACGTAGAAGTATAGATACCAGAATACTCTCCCATATCCGCTCCTTCACGTCCGCCGGTACATCTCTCCACCTATCAATGAGTATACTGGACCTGTTCCTAGCAAGGGTCGCCACAAAACTGTTAAAATGATCTTCCATTGGCCCAATAGGATTGAGGTTATCATCAAAGTCTACTCTTATCCTTTGATTTGACCCACGGTTGACAGTCAAATTCCTCATCCGTGTGGCACGTCTACCCTTTCTACCGGTAGACGGGGTCTCTGACCCGCTGCATGAAGGAGGGATATCCTCATGATCAGCCATGTATACCTGTTTAAACACAAAACAAAAAAAAAAAACTTGTTAGTATGTCAGGATAAATATCAAACATAACTTAGAAAGGGAAATAACACTCCTCAAATCAAATCCGCAGTCCAGGAAAATAACACCTATCAATTTCTTGTTCTGCAAATAGAGTAAGAAAGTTGGTCAGCGACAATGATTGGTAGAAATGCTAAATGTTAGAAATGCTTAAAAATTTAGACAGGCTTGGCAACATCTCTGTGTGTGTGTAGCATGTAAAAATTTAGACAATTTGGAGAAGTTTTATTCATAAGTAATAAAATTTGGTTCACCATATGCATTCCTCATTGTTTATGTCCTTCACACCCAAGTTATACAATTTTAACACATTATAAACCACATAAGCAGGGTAATGGACCCATTAAAAGAAACCAGAGATGATAATTGTAAAGGAGGAGGGAAAAAGCTTCAAAAGTAACATGTCAATGTCGTGTTTAAAATCCTCATATGCATCTTTCTATTCATCACCAAGTCTTTACAGTTTGCACAATGTTGATTTTGCTTTTTCCATTCAATATGGATTCAACAATTAAAACAGTTAGCATGACTTAAATATGCCAAATAAAAGCCAAACATTTAAATTTCTTCTGATGTTCAAAGCATTTTAATATCAGTCCCAAATAAAGGTAATTCGGGGTTGGAATAGCATGCTAAAACTGTTTCACAACAAAACCAACATCTGAACGTGAACAAATACCAGAACATTAGAGAGAAAGAGATTACATCAACAGTAACACATTCTACTTTCAAAATACATAACATAAAAGCAAGATGACAAGAGTTTCTCATAATTTGGTCAGCTGAGTTTGGTAAATGATGTTACACTTCAAACGAGGCAATAACATAAAACATTATCTGTGATATGAAACTAAGAAAGCTTATCAAGAATTAAATTGGCGAAACTTGGATGCATTCAATAATCAGAAAAGGAGGCAAAATTTATATAATAAATCCGTAGAGAAAGAAGAAATTCATAGGTTGGGTTAAGCTGAGGAAGATAAAAAGAAGAAGAAAGGAGATGTTTTCATCCAAGCTACCTGTGGTGGCGGAGATGGCGGCACGGCTGGAACTGCGTTTGAAGGATTTTGGGGAAGAATGTGTGGTGTGTTGTTTATACTTGAGAATCGTTCAACTGTGCGCATTTACAAAAACACGCGGTTCAGTTCACTCCAAGGGAAGGGGATGAAAACAGCCGCTAGTTGTTGATGCCTCTTCTTCCCGATGTTGGGAGAGTGCACCCACCACAAGAACCTCCGCAAAGGTAAAGCACTGCACGCCCAACAGGAACCAGCAAGGTAACCACGACAGTAGCAAAACTAAAGTGAATCCAAGACAATCATGACCAACATAAAGTAACCAAAACGCACAACAGGAACATCAAATATTTTCTACCTTTTGATGCACTTCGAGGAGGAGATGAACTTCGAGCTGGGGTTGCGTGAAGGAAGAAGTCGCGCGTTAGCAGAGGGAGGGAGTGTTTTGTGTTTTAGGGTTCAGAAACTGAAGAATGGGAGAGGGCGCAGAACACAAGGAGGGAAAGAGAAAAATCAGGAATATTACACATCGGTTATTTGAAAAACCGATGTGTTAACCATCTTATACATATCGGTTATGTTAAAACCGATGTGTAAACATTAAACTTTTAACTTCTGAATTTTTTTTTTAATTTTATACATCGGTTAATAAAAACCGATGTGTAAAAGTAAAATTTTAATTTCTATTTTTTTTTCTTTATAATTTTATACATCGGTTAATTAAAAACCGATGTGGTTAATCACTATTTTACACATCGGTTCATAAAGAACCGATGTTGAATGTTAAAAATTCTGACTTTAAATTTTTTTTATTTTAATTTTAAACATCGGTTAGAAATAACCGATGTGGAAACATTTTACACATCGGTTATTCTCTAAACCGATATGTAATACTTTGGTTTTAATTTCAAAAATGTCACCGCCTTGTTTTACACATCGATTTCTAATAAACCGATGTGTAAACTCCGATGTAGAATCCCTTTTCTGCACTAGTGGATCACTCCCTTATCATCGTCAGCCCCGTGTGTCACAAACCTTGCACGATGCACCTTTGACAAAAGGTGCACACGTACAACAGTTTCAGTTATAAAAAATTGGTTTAATGATTTTTTTTTTAATTCTGATAAATATGGGTTATTTTGGTTTTATCCATGGTAATTTTTTCTTGGTGATTTAATCTTTGTATGTTTTAAAACCTTGCAAATAATCTTATCGTTAGTTGATCATGATTAAGTGATGTTGTGGCTAATAGTACGCCACATTATCCATATCATGTGTAATTATTTAATTTCACATGGATTAATTAAATATTATTTGATTTTTTTAATAATTAATATTTTTATTTAAAATATTGACACCATTTTTTTATACTTTTTATCATATTATCAATTAATTTTAATCATATCAAAATAAATTTTTCATTATGGTAATTTTTTAATTATTATTCAAAATATAGAATTTTTTTTAATTTTTTATAATAAAATTAAAACTTTAGTTTAATCTGATTAAATAAAAAATAAAAAATGTACCAAAAAATAAAATATAAAAATATAATTTAATATTTTACATAATAGTAATTATATTATTTAAAATTAAATAATATTTACTTAATTAATAAAATTTAGTTAATCCAAGTGAAATTAAAAAATTAAATAATCGCTTACATGGGGTGGGTGATGTGGTGCATCACTAGCCAAGTCATCATTTGATGATGATCAACTAACAACATGAATCATTTTCAAAGTCTTAAAATGTATAATGATCAAATCATAAGAAAAAAAATTGTAAGGACTAAAACCAAAACATCACCTATTTACAAGAACAAATAAAATCTATTAAGCTTAAAAACATAAAAAAAAACTTGCAAATACAATTTTCTTGGGTTAATTGTTATTGGTACGAAGTATATATTCACTGTAGTAAATAGTGATTAATCTTCGTTGGGGAACCTGAACAACTTTTAAGGATTGTCTATCCCAACCAACTTTTTTTCATATACAAGAATCATGAGTCGAATCCATGATCACTTATTTAAGGGATCCGACCCCATTCTCACTTGGACCAACCACACGTTGGTTCGCAAATATAATATAGTAAAAGTGATGCCAACGTTAAGAAAAATAAATGTAAGTAATTGATAAATATCTTGTCTAATAAAAAATAATTAAGATGAAAAAAGCACTAAGACTTATAATTAAATACTCTAACGTTACATGAAAACCAAAGAACTTGACCAAAATTAATGGGTAAAGAATCTATCACTAAATATGCAATGATATATTTAACTTAAATTCGAATTCATTAGTCTTGTGGAGTTACTACAGCTATAAATCTCTGGTCACTATTGTAATAAAAAAAATATATATATCTGGTCACTATACTGTAATTTAATTAGTGATATATGGGTGTGTTTGGGTAAACAACTTAATTAAGAGCTTATCACATAAGAGCTTATCGCATCAGAGCTTATGTCATAAGCGCTTAAAGAAAGAAAGGGGCATTAGAGGATTCGAATAGTGAAAAACACACAGAGAGTGTTTAATGCATAAGCTCTTATGATAATTCCATAAGCTTATCCCAGTGACTTATGAAAATAAGTCAAAAACTCCTTATAGGATGACACAAGTTATTTTTATAAGCTCTGCCAAACACACTGCATAAGAACTTATGTCATCAGATAAGTCAAAAGGAGTTTAAATAAGCTCTAACGCCACCATAATTCATTCAAAGTAATATGGACTCCTCGATTTATAACATTAATTTATTCAGAATATCAAATTGTTACTATACATATGATGATCGAGTGATAATTGTGACTCATACAATTAGAGAAAGAAATATATGGACAGATTTTCTGCTAAATTTGATAATTCAAATCCCTTATATATATATATATATATATTAAAGATTCCCCTTAGGACTCGTATATAATTGCTTAGTTTTGCTATAAAGAAAACCAAAAAAAAAGTTATGACATAAACAATTTACCAGATGAATTATATTCAACCTAGATTCTATATATATATAGTACACTTTACACAACCCAAATATCAACTCAAATTTATTGGTTGACTAAATGTTAATCAATAAAGTTAATTAAAAAGTAAATAATAAGAATCAATATAATCATCAGCATTGTGTAATTATAAAACAAAGAAAATATTAACAAAATCAACATTAAGTCTTGAACTATATAAGGGTAGGACTTCATCATCTCCATAGTAAATAACATCTAACTACACATA
This sequence comes from Sophora flavescens, assembly GCA_030762895.1. Taxonomy (NCBI): domain Eukaryota; kingdom Viridiplantae; phylum Streptophyta; class Magnoliopsida; order Fabales; family Fabaceae; genus Sophora; species Sophora flavescens. The sequence goes on along the minus strand of CM061066.1, from coordinate 166,516,245 downwards.
TTTATTGAATTCTAATTTCTAAGGATACCATTACCGCGTATTGTCTATTTGTCTTAGCTTTCTCTCTCTCTCTCTCTTTTTTTTTTTGATGAATTAATCTTAGCTTTCTCTCTAGTCTCTAGACCTCCTTGTGGTGTAGTCTTTCTCTTCTTAACGTTACTCATCTTATATTTATACGAATTTATAGGTCCCAGAACTAATAACGGTTTTTTTTTTTTTTTTTGTGAAGAATTTTCACTTTTTTATATTTGCGTTCAATCGCATTTATTATGCAATCTTTGGATACTAAAGAAAATATATTCTTTTCCCTCCGTAAAATCTCACAAAAACTAGAAAATGCTTCAAAATAGGAAATTTTAACAATTGGGTTATTGATATTTCCATAAAATATATTGCCAAAATTATGTATTCATAAAAAATATTCAATTAACTTCCCGACATAAATATTCAATAATAACATAAATGTATTGAAATTAAATTGGATTGAGAGATAATAATGCTAACTTTTAATAATTAAAATAGATATAATTTAAGCCATTATCGATAATCCAAAATTTTGGATATATTTCTCAAACAAAATTTCCCAAAATATAGCGAATACAAAAACATAATTTGAGATATACTAATTAACGTGTATATTCTTTGACCATGTATTCTCTGATCTATTAAAACGTGTAATGGATGGCATAAGAGGAATGATTTTTTACATCAAAATGGGACATCATTTGATATTCCCTTTGTTTTTTTGATGTATTTTTGAGAAACATATATACAAAGAAGATAAAAAGTAAGTGAGAGATATAAATAAATATATACGGTGTCATATACGATGTCAAAAAATTATATTCAAATATCATAACTCATATATTATATATTGTATTGTAATCTTAGTTGTTGAGGGTTGACAGTATAATCCTAAAAATATCAAGGGCATACGAATTCAACATAAAACACACGATTAGTCAAAAAAAAAAAAAAAACATAAAACATACGAACATTGCCGTTCCAAAGCCAATATATGTTTCATTTTCTAATTTTGTTTTAATATATAAATAATTAAATAAAACATACAGTTTTATATTCGTCTTGGATTATATTGCAGGATTTAATTTTAATAAATACGGTAAAAGTCTTTTGAACTGATCAAATCCAATTATATATTATTATGTTATTAAAAATATATATTTCTCATAATAATTATTTTGAAAAGCACACATATAACAATTATAAATGATTGATAAATAATATAAAAACGTTACACTCCAACGGTACAAATCAAAATTAAGATATACTTTTTAACTGATAATTGTGCTTGTTATACTTCTCTTCAACAAGTGAATTTCATATGAAATCCATCCAAACACATGGTTCCACATGAAATTCACGTAATAATAATAAAAGATGTGTTAAGAGGAATGTGATGCTAACTTTATTATTATTATTATTATTATTATTATTATTATTGAGTCCATTTGAACGTAGACAAGTGAGATTACGTTTCATTCACATTATTACAAATTGATTGATTACATCCAAAACGCTCTTAGCAATGGGTTGTGGCTGATGAAAAGAAACCTATGCTAGCTAAGCTTATCATCAGCTGACGTGTTATTTCTCGTGCCACTCGTGGGTTTTTGTCTGCTTATAAAGGAGTCAGGAGTGGAGCAGGTTACTCCGCTTCACTTCTCTACGTTATTTATATACTTGTTTTGTTGCCTTCTGTTGTTTTACAAGCCTTATCGATCAAAGAGAGGGAAAAAATCGTAAATTAACTCAATTAATTAAGTCGTGGAACATAAATTATAAGTATTTAAATTTAAATTCTCGTAATACACTTGGCTCCTTTGCCTTCTCCCCTCTCCCCTCTCCCCTCTCCCCCACTCCATATGAAATCTTCCACGAATCTCCTCCCATCAAAAAATGATAAAACTTCCTAATCACTAGAGTTTAATTTAACTTGAAAGTTGAAACCATATACACGCCCATATTAAATTTTCTAGGATGTTTTTTTACATGGAAGTCACATTCATTCCACTTTGATCAAAATTTGGGCTACATGGTCTATCTTTTACTTCTGAAATCTTGCCCTAATTGTTGATAAAGATTTTTTTTTTTTATAATCATTGATAATAGATTTAAACCTTGAGAGTTTTAAAACTCAATATTTATCATTCATTATGGCATTTTCTTATATATGTTTGAAAGTGACGAGGGAAAGGAATTAAATAAAATTAAACGAAGAAAAAGAAAATGGAAGAGGATGTGAGAGGTTAAGCTTAAATTCTTTTGGATACTTACAAACCTCTAAAATCTTCAAATTTGTAGAACATACAATGTTTATTAGTTTTGAAAGATTGCACCAGACATGACACTCATTTTAATAAACAGCTCTTAAAAGAATTTTTTACTTTAAACCATCATTCTTTTTCTTTTCCCAATTGTCCTTCATCCAAACATAATTTGGCTATGCGAAGAACTCTCATGACTAAATTAAGGATAATAAAAGCTCCAATCCTTCATGCTTTTATTCAATTTCTTTCTTCCTTTATCTTAAGCTTGAGTAATTTGTAATTTATTCTAAAGCTATACTAAGCGGGGGAGGTGCTTGTAGAAACCAATTCGGGATATTGTTGAATATGAGTACCTTTTTGCAACCTAATTGGAAGCATATCCTTTTACATTATCTGATGGAAGTACAAATTCCTACAATGAATAGTCGTTTTAAGTCATGTGCAGATAATACTTAGTGCACCATCCAGTTTATTGGAACACACTGTACAGTTGACTCAAGGCAAGATGAAAATCTCATACGGCTAGAATATGGTGATAACAAATTTCATTGATATTGTAATTTCTTTTAAAAAAATCAAAATATTCCTACATTTTTTTTTGGTCTGAAAATAATCCTTTTGGAATGGGAGACACTCCCACGGTGGTGTCTCCAAATCTCAAACCATGGAACACAAATTAACTCGGCTACCAGCCGATTTGAAATCACTTCTGAAACAGGTGGATATGGGTTTTGGACGAGAAAGTTACTCTCGGTAGCTTTCAATTTAACGTGATTCTACTTGAATTTTCTAATTTTCCAGACATACATGTACTACTACATGGTTCATATATTGTAAACTTTCAAAAAACAAGACTTCACCAATTGAACAATTTTATTAGTATCCATATATTCTTTCCTGTTCTTTTTTTCTCATATGGAAGTCGATATTAAATGGACAACAGTAATATAGAGTCATAGAGAACCACAAAAAATCCTAATAAACTGGGTGATTAGACGTTCATATAGGGCTATTCATCTATCCTTACCCAGCAGCAAAAGTAACAGGAACTATCATATCATATGCTTTTACATTTCTTGTTAGCCCTAGTAATACTAAACTCATACATGGATTTGAAGAACAAGTCTAGCTCCTCAGCCCCTATGCTTTCATAGCTCAACCCATATGCAGCTGATGATGATCTTCCCATCACCTGCGGTGGCTCATCTGGCACTCTCTTCTTTTTCGGTGCAGGTGGGCACTGCAGAGCAGCCGGTATCTGGTTCCCTGACCCAGTTGGAGTTTTGCACTCTTCTACCTCTTCCACCTCCATCATCTTTTCTGGTTCAATATTCAGCTTTAGGTTCTTCAATCCTTCAGCTTCTGGAGTACCATCTTGCTTCTCCATTGACCCAGTACTAATAAAACATAATAACAAAAAGTATAAGCGAATAAGCTATAGAAAATATTCAAAAACAAGGCAGTGTTGTCAAATTGCTGTCATTAGCAGCGTCATGGTTATGACATGAGGCTGCCATGACGGATTTTGTGCCTGCCTCCGTAGGCCGCAATTATATCCGCCGTGTTTCCCCCATAGGCCCCACATCATATATATTTATATGGTGGATGTTTGGCCGACTGCGATAATCCGTCATTTATAACACTAAAATAAGGTAAAATAATCAAAAAGGGAGATAGAGAGTGCTGGAAAATTTTGGCCCTACTTTTTGCTATTAATTTTGTACCTTTTCCCTTCCCCTTGGTGTTGGAAGAGACCTTCTTCTTGCTACTCTCTCAATCTTTTTTGCAATTCAACTATTCAAGACTGAAACTTTAAAGAATGAGAGTGGTGGTGAACGGTTACAATTGCCAATGACTGACGTACATGACAAAAAATGTGAGCAGTGTATCCGTTGGCAAGAAAAGGCACTCCTCGGATCCTATTTAGGTAATTAAATTCCTAGGCGTTGGATTAATTCTCTGCAAATTTTCGGACCGTTGCTGGTTGATATGGTAATTTTATATCAGTATAAAAAATTATTTTCCTTATAATTTTGCATAACCTCCAATTTTTTATTTTTTATTTTGATAAAGCATAACCTCCAATTTAGTGTCTTACTAAAATATATATATGCATTGTTTGAATTTGTTAATGCTATGACCATACTAACAACTTATTTGGGTCAAATACATACTTATATTGATAAAAAAAATCTTTGGATTCACGTTTAAAATTTCGTAATGATCATAATTTCTTTAATGGATATGTTTATGATTAATTTAACGCACAATATATTCATAAAAAAAAACGCACAATATATTCATATCTTACTTGTATTATTATTAATTTAATTTTACAAATCATAGATTACTGTTTTTATAACTTTTAAGATAATTCTTATGTATTAGAGTCAAATATTTTTAATGACATGATAATATATAATTTGATGAAATCCTTAGTGAGTTATTGCATTGGATGGAATATTACTTATTTCATCCAAGTTGGATACCCATATCAATCATAGAACATCTATGAGTGATTTGGGTTGGGGATGACTTATGAGACATTGTCACAGCAAGATATGGAGTGAGTTGTAGTAAGTTACAAGTGAAAAAGTTATTTTGGACAAAATTACTTTCGAGAGAGATATGCATCCGTGAAACATAGATTGGGGATGGAAGGAGCCATTTGTTCAGAAATGGAGGAGAAGCTTGCAGGTCATGTTTTGGTCTTCTGATTCAACATTTTGGTTTCTTACAATCCTAAATACAATTTTTTTTGGAGGGGGATCGATTCCAAGTCACGCTACACAGCAGTAAACTTAACGACCTCTTCACGGAACCCTACCCCAGTGACCCAATTGAAAAATTTGTATAAGTTCAAGGATCCAATTAATTAGAAGCTTTTTTAGTTCAGTGATTCAATAAAAACTTTATAAAAATTCGGGAAGCCATATATTTTTTATTAATTTGGAGATCTCCTTGAAAATCCCCGAATAATTTCGAGTGCAAATCAATAGTTTAACCATATATTAACATATAAAAGTAGAGCAACCTCAATAGGTTCTGATCCCACAAGAAGTAAGAGAGTTACAGCCAGTTTGTTTTAGATTAAATCTATGGTAAACGTAAGAAAAACATGTGCTACATAATTATTTCAAAAACTATATGAGAAAAGCTTTTGTAGAAGGTGATTTGTAACATGATTTTGCCATTGTAAAATTTAAAACAAACAAGGGCTTGGTATTACTCCAAGTGGGCGTTTGAAAAGTTTATATAGATAGAGTCTATTTAAAATTCATGAGAATAACTTAAGTAAATAGCTTATGAAAATATTTTATAATCATCTCATAAGCTCTTTTTATCCTATTTGAACAAGTTTAAACAGAGCAACTTATAAAAATAAATCGTTTTTAGTTTATTTATACAAGAAACTTATTAAGTAAATGTTTTAAGCTATTTACTCAAACATGTCCTAGGCTTAGAATTTAAAAGCAAATTTAGGTAGACTAAATAATAAATTTTCTGAGATTAAAGCAATAATTCAATCACGTGTAAATAAAATATTTCGTTTTGACAAAAAGGAATACAACACATGTTAAAGTTCGAAGCATAAAAATATAATAATTGTAGGTGATAAATCTAGTTCACATATGTAGATTTATAGTAGTAGTTGTGAGTAAACATATAGGAATTTGTAGGAATAATGATTAAGTTCTCACCAAATTGTTTAAGTTTCTATTACTTAGGATTTAAATTAAGGACCCTCCTTGGCAAGAATTGAAGGCACCTTAACCTCTGCAGGAAAGACAAAACGATTTAGATGTGCTTGGAAGCACCTAGTGCCATAGTTGTAGCACCTAACGCTATAATGGAGTCGCAACACTAATCACCAGCGCCCAACGTTACTTAATTGCATCATGCGTTGCATTTGAATTGCGCTATTGTTCGCCACCGTTAGGCGGCAGATTGACAGCACTAGGCGCCCAACATCGTGTCAAGATCCGCCTCGGCAACGCTATTGGGAAAAAAACTTAAGTCCCATATCGAGCTAACTTTTTGTTGCAAGTCTTTACAGATTCTTTGATTGAAATGTAAAATCATAACAAATTATAGGAATACCAGATGTATTCTAAGAAAATTATGTGTTGTTATGAAGTTAGCTTCAATACATGTGTAATGACATAAAAGAGGAGTTAGGTCTAAAATCTAACAGGGTATTACAGCTATCCTAGATTCATTGTTGGCTCACCAACCATATTATTCACGCATTAAGGTCAATAGTGTTGGGTATGAGGAGGGTGTATTGGAAAAAAAACTCAAGTCTCATACTGACTGGAGATAGTCTCTAATTAGAGTTTATAAATAATGGATAATATGCTCATCCCTTAATTTGTTTTTTAGATTGAGTTAGACTCAAAATCTAATAAGCGTCAAGTGACATAAGAGATGTGTCGGGTGCCCAAAGCAAGAATTGCCTTGGAACAGTGTGCCTAGCCCAAGCGTCAATTCTGATTTCCAAGTGCCAAATGACTCATCACTCGATTCAGAAACCAGAAGCTCTTGGGAGAAGATCTTAACTCTCAATGCATCTAACTAGCATTAGCAACACACTACTCTTTTCTTTTGATTTCTTTGCATCCAACCATGTGTTTCTAAATTTTTCGAGATAGGGAAAGATGAACTATTGTAAGATGAATCCTATCCTCAAATACAATTGATATTCATGTTAATTAAGTAGTTTCTTCTATGCTTAATACATTCTCTTAATTGCAACCATGCATCATTTGATTGTTTTTCGAGTGTAGCTTCACAATTAGAAAATTGGTTGCTATGCGAAACCTAAAGTTTAATACCATGGTGACCTTAAGAACAGGACCTCATAATCATGTGTTCTTGGAATTCTAAATTCTAACACTTAGCTAAACCAGAAACACCTAAAGGGATTAGGGTTTCTAGTTTAGCCTAAAGAGGTTATTATTTGAGGAATTGAAAGTAGCATGTCATTATAAATTTGAAAAGCAATTAATGAATATACTTTGAGTTAAAGATATTTTCAATTACATTAGAAGGGAACAAATAGGAATTCTAACCCTAACTAATTTGAGTCAAGTGTATCTCTCTTAAATTTGTGTTTGATTTCGTTGTTAGTCTTTGAATTCACAACCAACTATTGCAATTATAAGCATTATTGATTCAATATTCATCATATTAATCTTCAGTTCAAATATAATTTTTTTTAGAAGAGTTGGTAATTGAACATAATCCTCATTGGAAAAGATACTATATCCATCACTTTATTACTTATTACAATTTGGTATACTTGTCAATTTACTCAACACCAGCTCTGATAGTAATAACATAGTTTGGTCCGGACATTTGATCATATAATCATAATCAAAGTAAAAACGGAGCCATTTTTATAGTTAACGTGCCCACTATTAAAATGAGGTCTACACATATATAATTCAAAAAACACTAGTTTTCTTAAAGCTACGTTGTTAATATTTGGTAATATCTATCTAGCTTACCACTCATTAATGCTGGTGCCATATTGGGAGAACTCAGGACTTGAATTTGCCACTTGAAGCATCGACTTGAATCTCTTCAACGTCAGCAACTTATTGATTGATTGAACTATTCTAGAGGAAGTGCTCGAGTATATTGAAATGACACAAAACAACACTAGAAGGGGGTTGAATAGTGTTTTCGCAAATCATAGTTTTTCAAGCACAAAACAAAATTCAGTGCAGATAAGACGCTTTAATACATACGCCTATTTCATCAAGCTGAATTAAAAAGGGTAACTATAAACACTCCCCGGATAATTAGTAACAACAGATAAATAACGTGTAAATAAAGTAAAGAGTTTAGGGAAAAGAGTACTTAGAGATTTATCCTGGTTCACCCATAACATTTGGGTTACATCCAGTCCTTTGCTTCACCAAGTTTTTAATACTATAACTAATCAAGGTTACAGACGAGTATTATTTGCAGACCTAGCCTCTCCAGGCTCAACCACAAGTATTGTTCTCACACATATCATCTTAAGGCTCAACAAGTATTCTTGAAACAAGCCTCTTCAGGCTCAGAGAGTTTGAAAGTTTGTTTGAAGCACAACTTCAATATTACAGCAACAATTCAACCAAATAACACTTCAGAGAGTGAATACAAATTTAAGATCTGGTGAGTTGCAGACGAGTTCTTCTCTAGATGATTTGTAACTTGGAGAGAAGATGATGAGAGTGATGAGTGCTATCAGCTTGTCGTATTCTCAGTAAGAATGTTTTTTCTCTTAAGAGTATATGATGCTTGTGTGTGTTCTCTATATGTCTCAGCTTTTCTTTTTGTTCATCTCATCTTATTTATTCAGTTCTTCAAGTTCCTCTATTTATACTTGACCATAATAGATCCCTTGGGGTATGGTCAGTGATTTTCTTCTTTATCTTTTGGACAAATAATAGTCGTTCTGACTTTAGCATTTAATGCTAGAGAACGTTGGAGGTCCTGTATTGACTGCAGAGCATAGCAGATATGTTTTCTTTACTCGGGCAATGTTTCTTTCCTTATTTGTGCAACACTTAAAAAACTCAGATAAATGTGCTTTTTACTTTATTGCATAAGGGACGTTTTGCATCATTGCCCTTGTCTTTTCTTCTTTTCTGCACTCGATAGAAGACAAATAATAAAGTAATATACTTCTTTTGAATACTTTAATTCCCTTCTTCAACGAAATACTTCTATCCAGATTCCAAGTAATTTCTTCATAAAGTATTTTCTCTATTTGAACCTTGCTTCAGTCACAGGAGAGAAATATATCTTCATTCTTTAATACTTCAAGTCTTCCAAGCTGGAGATGTGACCTTGAACAAACTTTATGTCTTTTGAATGATTCTGACATGAGCTGAATATCTTCCTTGATTATGTCAGAACTTCAGACATCTTTTGGACAATCAAACACTTATTTGTATGAGTCTTTATAGATGATTCAGTTTGTAATCTTGATCTATCTTCTTTCAATTTTCTTCAGAAGATTGTATTTGTACTCTTTGTTGTTTTGAAGAGTATTTGATCAGTGTATAGCTTTGGAGATTTTCCTTGTTCCTCAACTGAGAGACAAGATAAAGATTTTTGCGTAGATCTTTCTTCATTCTTTGACAGAGTCTTCTCATGAGCAGCTTGATTGAATGGTTGATGCACTATCTTCATCTTTCAATCTTCAAGATGTTTGATAGGGAATAACATTTTGCCTTCAAGCTCATAACTTCTTTCTTCATTTGCAAGGAGTCTGAGATACGATGTTTGCCAAAGTGCTTTAGTGCTTGAGTCTTTCACTGGATGCATTACTCTTGCATCGTGCATTTAGCTTTAGACGCATGAGCTATGCTTTGATACTTTCACTTGAATGTCCTGTTGAGATAGTTGTATTTCTCTGCACATCTCAAGTAGATAATTAGCAATACTCGGACAGTTCAATTAAAATCATTTGATTAATGTTTGGGTTCATCAAAACATACATGGGCTAACTGGAGCGTTAGTCAGACGCATAACAGAGTCAGACGCTTTGTGACTCACTGGTGGAAAAAAGTCTTTCTACAACGGTTGAAAAAGACTTTCTACAACAGTTGACCAATCGTTGTAGATACGCTCGATGTAGAAAGTACATATCTACAACGGTTGGAAGACACAACCGTTGTAGAAAGTGTCATTTTTACATCCAAATTGTGGGCTTTCTACATCAGTTGTGTTGACCAACCGTTGTAGATATGTACCTTTCTACATCAGTTGGTTTGAACAACCGTTGTAGAAAGTGTGCTTCCTGTTCCCTGTTGTGGACTTTCTATATCGGTTAAGGTCACAACCAATGTAGAAAGTCGTGTATCTTTTTTAAAAAAACATCATTTGTTTCTTCCCTCATTTCCTTTCCCTGTTTTTATTCAGTTTTCAGTACATATCAACAACACAAAATCAACAAAAACTCAACAATTAACATTAACATTCATATATTCATATATATATATATATATATATATATATATATATATATATATTTCAATATCCATATTAATAGTTAATCAGTACTAATTAATCTAGCTATATCAACAAAAAAATTAAACCTATATAAATGTCAAACTAAATACATCTAAGATACAAATGATTTACTATAATCAAGAAAGAAGTTTCCCAACGCTTCTTGATGTCCTCAATTTCATCATAAGAGAATGGTTCCGCATTGTTGCAATTCTGCAAGTTCAAATAACATAAGATAAACAATATTAACTAATAGAGTAAAACAAATATATCTTGTGTTTAAAACCATTATTAATTACCTCTGCCCATCGATCAGTAATACTTGCGGAGACAATAGTCAATATTTGTCTCAAGACAAAATATCCACACTCCCAGTTGCCTTGTTGTCGATTAGACTATAAATTATAGACAATAATGAGTAAACATATAATAATTACTATTATATATATAACTTCCAATTGAATATCGAGTTAACTACTTATGTTGCAACGAATCCATTTAGGCTTTACTCTCCTAGCCTTGCTTTTACCTTCCAACCTACTACATGCCTGCATAGCTCTGAGATAAACAGATCGATATTCATGTAAATTAATTCATCCACATCAATAAGCTGGTGCAATAATATTTCAAATTAAGAGTGAAAGCTTGCTTACGTATCAATTATATTCTTGAGATCTTCCTGTGGAGCATTGTGTACTGAACACAAGAACGCGACCTCATTCTTGTCAGGACAAACGACCAGCAACTGCTAATGTTTAGAGTCGATGTATAGGGCTAGATAACCCTCCTTTTTGCTTTCACTCATTGTATTCATGATGTAGGTCTGCACATTTTGAAAATCGCTTTGTTCAGTCATAGTCCTGCTAGGGTCGAAGAATCCAAAAACTCGGTCTGTGCCATTGGACAAACTTAGGCGATATAGATGCCTATAATTAAGATATTGAAATAAATTAATGTTAAGTATAAAAGATTGATATAGTTATATTATAAAACTGATTTACAAATAAAGGAAGTACTTACGTGCACCATAACTGTATAACTGTAACACAAAGCTGCCCATTCATACATACATCAAGCATTCCAGTCCCAGCAATTGAAATTGGTCTACTACATCCCTGCATAGCTCTGAGAATCATGCCTTAACATGCTTTTCATCTCTAGCTGTTCACCAGTTAAGATGGTTAGAACCTGGTCTACTTCTCTGGAATCTCATAATATGGTGTGCATACATTTAACGAGTCTCATACCCTACCTTAAACAAAATTATGATATTGCTCATAAAAGGATACTCAGATTTAGATAGTAGCAAAACAGAGACAAGTTATTCGATCTTTAATTTAACAAGTACTAGCAAGAGGGATATCCCATATCCACATCGTTTACAAAAAAGAAAAGAAAAAAGCATTCACTTATTGAACCAAACAGCAAATGAATGAGAAAAAGGTTCGCACAACCAGTACCCACGCCCACAAGCATTAAACAGTTCCTTAAAACACTAAAAATTAACAATGCTGTACAGTTTATCTCGGAGTAGGATAATAGGATAGAAGTTCAACATGGTCATCAACAAATTTAAACAAAAGAAGCAATAGGGTAATTCCAATTCCCTACTATGTCCAACACACAAAATTATCACAGATTGACCAATTCTCCTTAATCATCAGTTTTTGTTTCATACAGATAAGACTGCAAAGGAACCATTAGGACTCACTCAAGGAATTAAAAGGAGAAGTCAACACGTTCTTCACTACACCCAAAAAATTACCATTCAATCCAAGAACCAAAAACATTCAGAAAATGTGAAAGCAGAAAGTAGACCTTTCTCTTTTGTCAAGAAGGTAAGAGAAGTTTTGAGATTACTATTCCTGAAATACAATGAAAAATTTATAACAATCCATGTCAACAAAAAAACTCAGAAGAAAAAATACTAAGCAGACAATTTAACTCAAACCCAAAGAATGTCCCCTCCATCTCCCTTCCAACCCAGCTCAACCACATCACATGCTATGAGCCTACAACTATAAGGTTATACTCGGTGAATATGCACAAATTAATAGGTCAAATAATCACAAGAATCTCACCCGAAACAAGCATATCTTCCGAAATTAAGAAAAATCGTTTGATACTTTGACCACAATGAACCATTTGCTCAACTTGAATTGACAGTACAGAAAACATGCAGTAAGCAATGTAGTACCTTAATGATTTCGTCTGTGGAGGAAGTACCAAGAGGCAAATTGTCGTTAAGAACCCTAATTTTACATGCGGTGTCTTTTGCGATCTTCTGTACCACCTTCTCACCCTTGCAAATAACGATGCCTAATGTACAATGGCTTGAAAATATGAATGACAGTGGTCGTCTTTCCAAGTTAGAACTGTAAAAAAAATTCAGAACTGGACGCAAGGTGCAATGCTTGAGTAATGATAAAGCAGCAAAGAAAAATAGAAGAAATTTCGTTTTAAAAATTAGCAAACGTGTTAGAGCTTACAATAGTTTTTAGGCTAAGATTAGGAGTGAACCATTAACAATGGGTACTTGATGAAAACACGAATGAGAGGAGGAGTGCGGCAGCCAAACACGAACGACGGAGATGGGCTGAGGAGCGCGAACGAAGGGGCAGGGTTGAGGAGCACGCCAACGTCGAACGAACGGCGGAGCAGGGCTGAGGAGCGCGAACGGCACGGATGAGTGACCTTTCTTCACAGACAGAACAAAACGCGAATGAGAGAAGGAGGAGTGCGGCAGCCAACCACGAACTGCGGAGCAAGACAGCGCGGCGGAGAATGGCGGATACGGCGTGCCAACGATGGACGAACGGCGGAGCAGGGCAGAGGAGAGCGAACGGCACGAATGAGTGACCTTTCTATACATATGGAACAATACGAATGAGTAGTGCGTAAGGGTTTTGGCGTAAGGGTTCTAGCGCAAGGAGTTTACTTATTTGAAATAAGCCTTTCTACAACGGTTTAAAAGGTAACCGTTGTAGAATGTGGACCTTTCTACCTCAGTTGTAGATAAAACCATCGTGGAAAGTTATTTCTTGCCATGTGTTACTTTTTACTAGGGGTGTCAAAATGATCCATTTGTCCACCATCCATCCAGTCCATCCATGAAAAAATCCATCCAATCCATCCATTTATAAAAAAATAATATAAATGGATTGGATGGATTGGATTATTTTTTTAGTGGATGGTTTATGATCCATCCAATATTTTTTAAAATCCATTGGACCAACAATAAAAAATGTAATGGATCAACTTTTATCCATTCCAAAACCAATTTATTTTTTTCATATTATTTCTCACCAAATAAAAAAAACCTCCATTTGTAAACAAAAAAAAACACTCCATCTGATTTTCTCTTCCGTTCTCTATTATTTTTTCTTCACTCTTTTTTATTTTATTTATCTGCTTTTTTTGGTTATATTAAGTATTAACTAATTAATTATTATCACGTACGTTTTCTTTTTTCGTTGCCTTGGATGGATCATATGGATTTTATTTAATGGATCATTGATGGATTTGATTTTTTTTTAATGAATTTTTAATGGATTATAATAGATTAATGGATTGTTTTTAATCCATCCATTAAGATCCAAATAAAAATTTATTCGATCCATCCATTTGCCATCCTTACTAGGCACTATTTATAAAGAATGTCCCACGTCTAGTTGTTGGTTGTAATCTCTGTTGGCATGTCTTTAGCTAGAAAAATAACAGGCAGAGACTTATCAATTCTAAGTAAAACTGTAAAAGCATGCCTGGTTCAAAAAAAAAACATGTAAAAGCATGCCTTTATAATGTAACTGGTAGTGGTCGATTTGTTTTATCGAAAAGAACTTGAATAGTGGAAGTGTTTTTTTTTTTGGTAGAGTAATTGTGGAAGTGTTTAATATAACAAAAAGACGACAAGTTGTGAGCAATAAATTTATTTCGTTTTCAGTAAAATAAATTTGGATTAAATTATAAATAAATTATATATTTTTTTATATAATTTTATTTTTAATTAAGGTTAATTTAGCCCAATAGCCCGGCTAGACCAGACGGGACCGGATGGCCCGATTTACCAGCTCTACCTCTACCTCCGGCAATTCTTATACATGCTTTTGGAAAGAGAGGGTAGAGAGTAGAGACGAAAGAGAGAGAGAGATAGAGGGTAGAGATAGGAAAGAGAGAGAGATAGAGGAGAGAGAGGGGAGAGAGAGATAGAGGGGAGATGATATTTTAAAACTAATAAAAAATTTTAATTGTACAAAAAAAATTATTCTTTAAAATAATTTTTATGGATGGATTGGATATCCATCCATAAAAAAGTTGTTAATGGATGGATTGGATGGATTTTATTAAATGGATCATGGATGGATTGGATTTTTTTTAATGAATTTTTAATGGATCATAATGGATTAATGGATCGTTTTCAATCCATCCATTACAATCCGCATAAAAATTTATCCAATCCATCCATTTGCCACCCCTACTTTTTACCATGGTTTTTTTTGTTGTTGAAAGTCATTCCTAAAATTCATTTTATTATAAAAATATCACCGTATTACTTTCTACAACGATTCTAATGCAACCGATATAAAATCGGTGTATCAAAAAACATATTTTCCACCGGTGACTTAACATATACTTTCTTTAAAGATTGTATTTCTTGCTCGTATATAGCCCCAAGGACCCATGATGAGAATGGGCTTCTTCTTTTTGGACAAAACTGGGTGCAGTTCTCTGTAGATACTTTTGATTTTGTTTTCTAATTATAAAAGACTACAAGTATAATAGTTCATCAATAAAAGTATAATATTTGTAATAATTGTTACATTTATAATATTTTTTTATTAAAAAATAACACCAAATATACATATTGAACAACACCTAGGTTTTGTATTTTTCTTTTATATATACATTTACAAAGGGATTCGGAGAAGAACGAGTGTTAAGCATGCAAAATGATTAGCTTTTCTTATTTTACACGAATTAGATATATACTAGTGAAATGAAATTTCACTCCTTAAGTGGCATTTGGTACCATGTATATTTTGACATTGTTAAAAAAGTAAGGTGCGAATAAAATTTTCTTATTTTTAATATAAGAGATAAAAAAAAATCTTATGAATTAAAGATGTCCAAAAATATATTTTGTGAATGAAACCTGAAAATTATTCCCTAATGTGTGAAGGTCAAAAAAAAATGTTCATGAAAATGAGATTCCAATAAATATAATTTACTTAAAAATAAAATATTCTCTCTATTCTCTGCACACACGCACGCACATACGCAAGAAAGAGTTGAACGCAAGGCTTGCCTCTGAAACATTGGGAAGAAATGCTACTTTAGATCTCGCTCCAATCAAGGGAACTACTTTATTACAGTACTTGTGATCCATTGGGTATAAATCAGATTTTTCAATTTTTTTTACTATTTCCGGTGTTATCAAGATGCTACTGTGCTTTAAAAAAAATAAAAAAAATAAAGATGCAACTCTGTTAAAATATTTTACTCGATCAATATCTAAAAAAAAACCTAAAAAAGATTTTAAATTTAATCCATTTTTTTCTTTCCTTCTCCGATTAGACCAATCCACTTCCATAACTTTTTATATTTAAAGTAATTGACATATCGACTCTTTTTTAAAACAATAAATAGACATGCAAAAACTTCATTATAATTATTAGCATCTCAACTAATTGGCATCCTAACAATTAATATTCATCTACAACACACTTAAGAATTTATTAAAAAAAAGAAAAAGAATACAAGAATATAGTGACATAGACATATATCTGCTCCAACTATACTATTATCCCATACTATTATACAAAAAGGTTTTGATAAAATATGCACTTCCTCGCGAATAAAAACAATATGTTATGAAGCCTTAAGCCTTCCTTCCCTGCTATTGCTGACATTTTAAGTATGCTTCTATTTTTTTTGAGTAGTCACGACTAAAATTGGATATCCATGGTACACCCTACTCTTTAGTAGGTTATGAATCAATCAAATAAAGAGAAAGAAATACTAAAGTGATTTATAGTCTACTAAAAAATAAGGCGTTTCATGGATGTCCAATTTTAATGTCAAAATAACACTGCTCATTTTTTATTTTATTTTTCCTTTAAAAAAATTATTTAAGGATGTCCGTCATAAGCCACGTACGTCTTTACAAGTTTAGCTCCACCCGTGAATATAAGACATATGTAACATTTGATACAAGTTTTATTTTAATATTTTCGGGAAGGTGAGTATGCAAATAAAAGTTTTATATATTTGGTACAAGTTTTAAAACACTATTCTCAAACATAAAAGATACACATGAATAAAATTAATGAATAAGAGTTGAAAACTATTCCCAAGTATGGATGTGGGAAAAAAAAATGCCCATGAGATCCCCGAAAATATAATTTTACTAATAGTAAAACGTTCCAGCAAAGCAACCAAATGTCACCATAGGGGTGAAATGGTAAAATAAGTTTTACCTTAGATTTATGATTATTTTATATGAAGTATAATATTCAAACCTTTAAAAGATTTGTAATGAATTTTAATGTATTAAATTTGAGTCCTTATACTCATGAATGTGGCTTTAGGTATATCAAATATAACCTTTTTATATTTTATTTTTATATGCCTATAATTAATCAGGATATTTGTTTATATTATTTTTAATTAACATTTGCACAATTACATATTCTAGAATCACATTTTCCTTTTCTTTATAAATAAAATAATCAAAGATATTATTTTTTAATAAATAAAGTATTTAATTTTTATTAAATCGTTTTATTCTTATTCCTAATAAAGTAAAACTATAACATTTTAAGATTTTAAATTTAATAATGATTTTTCTATTAAAAATGTAAAAAAAAAAATTGGAATCAAATTAAAACTTTCTAACTTTTTAATACATTATCTATTTTACTTTTTGTTTGAATTTTTTTTATTTTTATTCCTAATGTGAAACTGGTAATCTTATCCTATTCTTAAAATTCGTTAATATAGCTTAATCCATTAAAAAATTCTTTTAATTTTCAAAATTTTGTAAATAAAACATAGAAACAATTTTTTAAAAATTTTTTTTATTGTGTTTCGTGTACAAATCTTTGAAAATAAGGAACAAAATAAAAACAATGTGACAGATTTATAATTATTTTTGAAAACAGGAAATAAAAACAAAAAGCTGGAAACAAAACAAACACAACGCCCTATACTTGAAAAGATGGGACTTAGACACTTAGTCAAAATTCAAGAATTAGCAAACTAAAATGTATATCAATATATTATTGATGCATAACATTAGTACTCGAGTTAGATTATATTTGTATATTACTTATATAGTTGTGTTATTTGAACATCAAATTTTGGATACCGTATTTGATATCGTATATATTTATCTTTGTCTCTCACTTACTGTTTATCTTCTTTATATACTTATATTACAAAAATACATCAAAAAACAAAAGGAGATTGTATTGTTCTCCCTATTTGGATATTGGAAAATCATTTTCCTTACCTATATTTACGAAATACATATCAATTAAGTTAATTGGTTCATAAATTAGAAGGGATATTTTTGAAAATTTATATGAGTATTAATTACAATTAGCTCATTTCAAGACTTTTCCTTAGCTTATATGGTTTAGGGTTTTGTCTCTTATAATATGGACCAGAGGTAGTATTATTTTTCGGATTTAATTCGTATATATTGACCGAGTTTTTTTACACTGTCAACCAATCAAAATTTGACACATTATTATAAATCTTTGATTCTTATCTTAACAATCTTGAAAATCATCAATTAAATGATTTTTGGTTGGTTGTCAGTGTAAAATTATTTACACTGACTATGCATAGAAATTAAACTCTTATTTTACTCTAAAGTCTAAACAATCAGCACCAAATCACAAAATTCCGCAGGGCTGCCCATAAAAAACACACCCCTTGGATGGATGAAAAATTTCACAGCATTCACCACCGCGCTGATAATTCCAAACCAGGAAAAAGGATAAAAAAAAAAACATGACAGCAGCTAACAGAGATATATATGTCCTAAGAACAAAATGCATGGCACTAAAGCCCTACCAGGAACATTTTTATGTCAAGGAAAGAAATGTTTTTTTTTTTTTTGTCTCTCATGACCTTAATTCCGATCGAGTTGTAGAATATATAGTCTATATATGGATCGAAATTTTTATGAGCCCTATATGGATCAATCAAATTAATCAACACTGCACCTTTATTATGCATTAAAAAAACCTAACGATTTGTGTTTTCTCGACTTATACAAGATACTTCAAAATGTATAGATTGGATGCATAAATGTACCCAAAAAAATTTGGATGCATATATACGTCGCTTCAATGTTTAAGGAGTCATTAACACCGTTGTTTCTTACATAATTTGTTTATAATTATACATGCCATGACATCATTTAACATTTTTTTTTCTTAAATAAACACAGTACGTTGTATAACTAAGTAAAATCATTCTTTTATAATATTACAAACAAATGGTATGGATGTATAATATTTCTTGAGTTTCTCATGTGGTATTTTTACACCTTTCGTGTGTGAGACTACTAATCTTCACTCAAATATGTGACCACTAGATAATATTAGTGAGAATCAAATTGCTATAAACTTCGTTCACAGAAAGCTCAAATTATATATATACGTAAGCAGGTAATTAACTTTCAGAACATCTCCAGCTAGAATCGCTTAACATTAATTCTTAACAATCATACGAACTTCCAGTTAAGCTACTACCCTTACATATTCCTGCACGTTTTATATCTTTAAACAAGAGGACAAGAGATCAAAGATAAAGCAGTTGCTGCTTTCTTACATATATATATAGTTCCTTTTTCTTTTTTTTTCAATAAGCAAACATGCAAAGTTTTATTAAACAGGTACAACGGGTACCGCAATCCAAAACACGAAACAAAGGGACAAGTGCTAAATGGCTGCTACCAAAGAAAAGAAACCAAAGCCTAACAGCCAAGAGACAACACAGCAAACCAAAAGGAAACTTTCCACAATACTTTGTTACAGCCTAAACCCACATCAAACAGCATGCATATGCACCAGATCAAACGACAACAATCATGCATTATATCAGTAAAATATATGATGCAGCTTTAAAACATAAAAGACACAAAGGACCAACATTATATCAAACAATTTATATAGTTCCTAGCTAGAATTATTTTTCATTTGTAATTAATTCTTAAATGTACTTATATGAATTGTATCTATCTTTTGTTTCTCGTATACTGTTCTTATATATGGGTTAGGATATCTTTCATACTCTTTATTCAATACACTTTGGTTTATAAAAAAAAGGGGTTGTCTTTATATTTATAAAACCTATACTAAGTCAGTCATTTTATAGACTAATTCAAACATATACCAAATTGTATGTGAAAAATAATTTAAAGGCTAAGTTCATGGCATAGACATTCACACCAGCCACGTTTCACATTTTGATTGAATGAATCTAATGCAAAGTAAATTATTGTGCCAAACCCAGCTAGGCTGTCTTCACAAATAAACTAAACATTTTCCTCTACTTGTTGTTCTTAAATTGAAGCTCTCCAATATCAAGACAACATAGAATCCACATGGTACTATAAGCATGAGACTACAAATCTCTTTTAGCACTTTGATTTAGGTCTTTACCAAAAAGGTGCTCTGCAAGGTGTTCCCTTTCTAGATCTTTTCCTTGAATTTGAGGAATCTGGTGGAGGTTGCTGAGGACGAGGTGATGTATCACTTTCAAATTCTTTCTTTTCTTCATTTGATGACGATGAGCTTGCCACTTCTTCCGGCATTCCCTTCATTTCTTCTTCGTCTTTCTTTGCACTTGGGTTGGATCCCCCATTGTCATCTTTCCTTATCCATTCAAGCTATATATATTATCATATAAACACAATGCACCATTATTAATTTTTGAAAAAATAATTTTTTTATAAGCAATTTTTTGAAAAACATAGTGAAACTAACAACACCAATATTGAACACGTCAACAAATTTTAAATCATACATATATTACGAAAGTTTAACTTGATTGATACATTCAAATTTATTTATAATAGAGTATATAAATACAAACCAGTGCAAGGATCAATGCTAAATAAGGGGTGATCCTTTTGGCAAATAATAATGAAATTAAATTACACTTAATTGCTATATTGATGCAGAGAATATATGCAACATAAATAGAAGAGAATCAAGTTGATTGCTTCAGTCAAGGATGATGTTTGCACGGCATTAAGGAGCATTAGTGATGGATTTGTTTCATTGTCTAACATATATACTCTTCTTTCCATGAAAATGAATAAGAGAAAGTCACTAATTCATTTTGTCTCAACATATATTAATGTGGTTCCATGGCTTCAATTACACGCGCAATTGCGAATATATAGTTAAAATTGGTGCATCACAATAACATTGGTTGAATAACAGATTATCATCAAGAGCTATGGCTTCCTTGATAATGAACAAATTAAAAAAATGACAATTTAAGATATTCATATGGGTTAGAGTACTCCTTTTACAATTGTACTTTCATCAATATATTTTTTTGATTATAAAAAAAAGTCCCCCCTCCCAAAAATATTATTTTTTTAAGCCCCAAAAAAATGTTTTGTAAATAAAATTTAAAAATAATAAAAATTAAGAAGAAAAATAGGGATATGTAAAAGAAGATCTAGTAAAATGATAGACCAACCTTGCATTGTATAGAACAGAAACAAAAAGGGTCCACGAGACTTCTTTCGCATATCACACACTCGGTGTGCTTTTTGGCATTGAAGATTGTACCAAAATTTTTGGCCCGAGGCACAGTGCCGATCCTCCTGTTTAGGAAAATAACCTTAGCACTGTTGATCACAAATGTCTGAATCCCACTGATGTCCAAAACATCCTGAAGCTCTACTAACTTCACACATTCATGATATGATGACCTCCTTATCTGCATTTGGACACACTTTTCAATTATATATCAATCTTTACATCATATCACTAAAATTAAAATTACCCTTAACAAATAAAAAATAAAAATGAAAATGCTCGAATATATCTAATAAATAAATTGATACAAAGACAAAATTTTGAGAAATTATAACGAAATAAATTAAACACCCACTTGAATAACACGATGATTGTTATGGCTAGATGGAACACAATGAGGGCAGAATGATGGGTCCATACAATCGAGGCAGTACTTGTTGCATTCATTCCTGTGCTTGGTGTGGATTTCACAGGGCAAGAAAAATTCGGTCGATATTAGATGTTCCACCCATGGTGGCACATGCATGCATTCCTGAAACAAACACATCAAATTTGTAATAGGAATTAGAAATTAAAGGGATATAAAATTGAACATGGCATTGAGATTAGAATGAGTATACATTACCACCATTGTCTAGGTAGATTGTCGGTGCTAGCTAGAAGAACATGAAAAAGAGAGTAACGGAGAGAATTTTCAATAGAACAGTGGTGAGAATAGGACAAAGCAAGTGGGGGTATATATATATATATATATATATATATATATATATATATATATATTATATGAGACAAGGGTTTGAGGTGGCAATTGATAAGAGGAAGTAGGTTAATTGGATTTTGGACCGTTGGATTAGAAGATGCTACAATCTATATAGCTACACCTTTTCAGTCTCATTTTTGCGTCCTCTAGAACATCAAATTTTGAGTGACGTGTTTGGTTTGGGGAGGGGGTAAAAAATATAAGGAAAGTATAATAATATAATAATTGGTTACAAGGGTGAAATGTATCTATGTATGTGAAAATGTATCTCACTTGAAATCTTACTCGATGGTCCACCAAGCCAAAGAAAACAACTCAGCAATCTTTAAGACAATGCAATAAGTTTACTGCTGTTTTTGTAACATGTGATTTTTTTTTTAATATCTACAAATATTTATATGGTAAGTTTTTCTTTTTATAATAAAAAAGTATATGGTAAGTAAATTAAATATTCTCATTTAGTATCATTTGTGTCTTTACCAAAACACTAATTCATACCCATTCTGTCTCCTTTGGCGGGTGAAATTCCCACATTTATTACCATAACGTAAATTTAAATAATTCAAATGTAAATTCTCCTCTATAAATATTTAATAATTCAGATGCAAATTCTCCTTATAAATATTTAATTTTTTTACATGTATAGGTAGGAAAATAAAATGGGACACTTGATTCAAATCTTAGAGAGGAAGAACTGATATAAAAAAAAAACTGATCAAAAAAATCTTAGAGAGGAAGGTTTTTGAAAAGTAAAAGATAAGACCGGGGAGATATTTTCTTTAAAATTTCAAAGTTAATAAAATTGAAAATTAACTTTTAATTTGAAATTGAAAATTAGTTAATAAAATTTGTGAGCATATTTAATTTGAAATTGAAAATGTTTTCGCAAAAGGAAAAAATGTTTAGTTTTTATATTTTTTTTAAGGATTATATTCATTTTCAATAAAACGGAAAATAAAACAATGATTAATACATGACTTTTACAGTTTTACGTTAACATTACGTTGATCCGAGTAGAACTGAGCACGGATCCGTTAAACAATACCCCGAGTTCGAGTCTTGTGGATGAAAAAAAATATTGTTGGGAGGGGAGAACCACTAAAGGTGGCTAATCAGGTCCGACGGATATTAGTCATCAATGAAGCTGATGAATACTTTGCACCTTTGTCATGGTAAAAAAATAAATAAATACATGACTTTTACATTCACAAATATCTATTGTAAAAATGGTTGATAAGTTGACCCCAAAAAAATGTTTAAAAATGTCTGGTGTACTTAAACGTAGCATGCAATCCTATTCAAACTCACCTCTCACATTATTTAACTTTTCTACAATTTTCATTATTTGATTAAAATTAAAATCATCTAATTTAATTTTGTACATTATATTTTGGTTCTGCCACATAAATAAATATCAAACATGAATCTTTGAAATTTATATATTTCAACATTAATTTATAAATTATAAAACCTCAAATCTTCACCTTTTCAACAATATATACAAGGCGTTTTTTTTAATAAGCAAACAATTTATTAAGAACGCCATATTCATATGTAGCTAAGCGCAACAACAGCCATATACTATTCTCCTTCCTGTAACAAGTTTTCAAACAATAAATGAGATTAATATTGTTGGAAGTAATTCAAATAGAACTAGTTAGTTGTTAGGAGTTTGTTAAGATGTGATTAGTTTGTTGTAACTAAAGTGATTAGTTAGAGAGTTATTAGGAGAGTTAGTTAGTGTATGTGTAAGTCTATAAATAGACTAAGTGTGATGTGAAAGTAAACAAGTGTAGAGGAGTGCATAAGTGCAAATGTACAATAGTGTAGAGAAGCAGAAGTGTAGTGTATGTGCAAGTGTTATGTGCAAATTTTTCTGATTTCTCTCTTTCTCTATTCCTTTCTCAATTTCTCTATTGTGTTAGTGTGAGTGTGTGAAGCATTGTGAGCTTCTTGCCCCAACAAATGGTATCTAGAGCTACAAGATTAGGGACTTGTGAGGGTCTTTCCATGGAGGTGGAAATTGAAGAGATTGTGAGTGGGGATTTATCAATCCCATTACTGGTTCTTGATGGCAAGAACTTCCATCAATGGGTAGTGAAGATGGAGAACATTTTCAATTTCTATGAGGTGCTTGAGGTAGTGCATGAAGGTGTTCAAGATGAGGAAGATGGTGCTTCCAAAAAGAGAGATTACAAAGCTCTCTTGATTCTTCGTCAGTGTGTGGATGAAGCAAATCTTGAGAAGATTCTTGCTGCCAACACAACCAAAGGAGCATAGGATATTTTGCACAAAATCCATAGAGGTGATAGGAAAGATGAGTGCAAGAAGGAAGCAAAGGGAGAGAGCAATGAAAATGATGAGAATGCAAAGATCAAAACAGAAGTAGGGGTCACTGATCAAGATTCATATGGTGCATATATGGAAAACAGAGAAGAGCTGGTGAAGACCAAAAAGAAGGGTTCAACCGTAGATGGCAAGAAGGTGCATGAGCCAGAAACAGAGTTCAAGAATGCTGTTCAAGAGAGTGAGAAACACTCTGATGTGCTACCTGAAGCAGAAGACTTTTCTGAAAAGGTTGTGATGCAAGAAGAAAATCTTGTTCTTGAGGTGACAGCAACACAAATGGAAGAGACGAAGAAAGAAACAAAGGAAGAAGCAGCAGCAGCTGAACCCAAAAGCGAGAGGATGCCAAACAGCTCGCTGCAGATCTCGCGGTGGTGCTGCCGTTGATGGTGGTGACGAAGAGAGTTGGTGTGACAGAAGGGTATGAGTTGAGGTCGCCGGAGGTTCAGGCAGAGAGGATAGAACCGTCGGACCGGGACCCTTCCGCAGCGGCGGCGACAAAAGCGATGGAGTGCGTCGGAGAAGAAGCCGTCGTGGGTGGTTCCGGTCGCGAGCGCGCGCGCGCGCCGCTGCCGGTGAAGACGGAGTTGTGGGTTTCGAACAGGCCAAGCGAACCGCCGGATCGAGATGCTCAGGCGATGATGGAAGGGGCACTCGCGACTGAGATGGAGGCGGAGATGTCGCCGGAAGCATCGCATCAACCGCCACCAGAGCCGCCATCGAAGGGCTTGGAGATGGAACATCCAGTCAGGTCGCCGCTGCCGCTAACATCTTCAGAACCGCTGTGGTGTAGTGTGAGGAACGTGAAGCGGCTGAGTGTTGCTGTCGCAGGGAAGAAGATGATGGCAGGGGCATGGACCAGGAAACCGCGAATGGAAGAAGGAATGGGTTGTACGTGGTGCTGTGATGAGGAGAAGCGGCTGATTGTTGAGGCTGAGATAGAAGAGAAAGTGAAGGGGGCTGAGGAGATGATGCAAGGGACCATTGAAGGTGTCACTGGCAATCTCTTTGATGCTTACTTGAAACCTTATTTCTTGGAGGCTTATCATCCTGTGAAAAGGGAGGATGATGAAAGGTCTGAAGTTGTCGAGAGGGAGATGATGACTGCAGGGACAGTGATGGAATTTCGAATTTTGAGTCACCTTTGTGACCTAATGGGCCAAGCCCAAGTCATGGAGGAGCAGCAGAAATTGTTTTCTGCCTTGGGAGCTAAATTTCAGAAATTGGGCCATGTGTTTGTGGGTCAAGCCCAATTCCACAAATATTGATATGGGATCCAGGAGGATATATGTGTGTGTTAGTGATAATAAAAATGTGCATTATAAAAAATGCAAGTTTAGTGTAATAATAAAAATAGTGTAAGTGGAATATTTGAATTACGGGGGAGTGTTGGAAGTAATTCAAATAGAACTAGTTAGTTGTTAGGAGTTTGTTAAGATGTGATTAGTTTGTTGTAACTAAAGTGATTAGTTAGAGAGTTATTAGGAGAGTTAGTTAGTGTATGTGTAAGTCTATAAATAGACTAAGTGTGATGTGAAAGTAAACAAGTGTAGAGAAGTGCATAAGTGCAAGTGTACAATAGTGTAGAAAAGCAGAAGTGTAGTGTATGTGCAAGTGTTATGTGCAAATTTTTCTGATTTCTCTCTTTCTCTATTCCTTTCTCAATTTCTCTATTGTGTTAGTGTGAGTGTGTGAAGCATTGTGAGCTTCTTGCCCCAACAAATATGTCGATCGGCGAATAAGAAATAGCATCCCCTAACTGAATTAGGATACCAAGTCTAAGCTCTAATCCTAATTAAATTAAATATTTTATCGAATTTAACCTTGCTTCCATATATATGTGCAACCAAAGAGATCAAATAATTGAAAACCATGACAGTCGTCTACATCTTTTAGATATGTGTGTATTAATCAACCCATAATGTTTTTTAATACATTTCAACCATCTATCTATCTATTTATTTACTTTTATTAAAAGAACAATCATCCATGTCGCGTGTCAACTTTATGGGATGGGTTTTTCCCCACCAAAACTTATTATTTTTTATTTAAATTATTCACATAATTTCGTACAGAAATGTAAACACGGTAGAGGCAGGTAATACTTTTCCATTCTCACTGTGAGTACCCATTTATGAAGAGATCAAGACTTGAGGGAGGGAGGGAACATAGATAAAGTAAAGGGAATAAAGTAGTTAGCTTAGTTAGTGTCACTTAGATCAGTTGAAACTATTATTGTTAGACAGTTATAACTAACTGCTTAAACCATCACCACTTGTATAATGTATGTAAACACTATAAGTGATGCAACTCAACACAATACAGAATACACATGATTCTATTCTTCACTTACTTTCTTTATGTTATTTTTCTCTCTAAGTCTTGATCTCTTCATAGTAACAAGAGCCTGAGAATGGCCAACACTATAGTGTTGGAAATTTTCAGTCAAAGCAAGTCCCACATTGTATAAGAGCTAACTTGGAGAGCCCCCTTAAGCCTATATAAAGAAGCTTAAGGGGTGTTAACAAAACACACCAAGCCTCACAAGAGAGAGTCTCACAAGAGAGAGTGAGAGAAAAATAGAGAGATCCTTAGAGAGAGTTTTCTCAGAGAGAAAAATAGTGAGCCAATTTGTGAGAGTGTTATCACAAATTGAGGATACAATATTCTTGTATTTTTGTATTCTCATTATTATTATAGTGGAAGTTTAAGCGGCCTACGGGTCCCGTGGTTTTTTCCTTGCTCACATTGAGGAGGTTTTTCCACGCTAAAATCGTCCAGTGTTATTACACTTATTTTTACGCTTCCGCTTAGTGCCTATTTTTGAGTTCACAGAGGAGGGAAATTATGCTGGTATTTCCCAACAGTGGTATAAGAGCTCTAGAATACTAGGTGCCAGATTTATAAGAAAATTCTTAGTATGCTCTGTGGCTGCAGCATTGTCTGATCTTCCACATCAGAAAAGAATTATTCTTGTTGCTGGAAATAAAGTGTGGTAGTGTGAAAGTGCATGCCTAGAAAAGTTATGGCTAGGAAAGACTTGGTATTTCAGTGTGTCTATTGACCCACCTCTCTTTCCTGTGAACTTCCTCGGTACGTACTGTTCACAAACTACAGTAATTTTCAACATTCGGTACAAGTCACCTATACGACACTATTCACATATAGTGTTATTTTTTATCAAAACCCACCTGGTTGGAGGAGCTATTGGCCTGTGTAACTCAAGATGGAGGGAGCTGTCACTCATGATGGAGACATGTTCAAGCTAACTGCAGATAACTACTCCTATTGGAAGCCGATGATGGAAGATCATCTATACTGCAAAGATTTGTATTTGCCAATTACCCAGAAGGATATGCCGGATGTGAAGACTGACAAATATTGGGAGCTTCAGAATTGGAAAGCAGTGGCTATGATCCGGAAATATATTGATCGAAGCTTGTTCGAGCATGTATCAACTTATACCAATGTGTATGAGTTGTGGACAAAACTTGAATCCTTGATTCAAAAGAAGACGCCCAGGAACAAAACCCACCTTGTCAGACGATTGGTAAAGTTGGTGTACATGAACGGTCAAAATATGATCGAACATCTGAACACTTTCAAAGGCATTGTTAATCAATTAACAAAGGCAGGCATGAGTGTTGATGATGAGTTGCAAACTCTTCTACTCCTCAGTTCTCTACCTGAGAGTTGGGACACTCTAGTTGTCACTCTCAGCAACTCTGCTCCAGACGGAAAGCTTAGCATAGACTCTGTTATAGACTGTTTGCTAAATGAAGAGTCAAGACGGAGGGAAAGAGGTTTGAACAATCAGTTTGAAGCCAATGTTATTGAAAATAGAGGAAGGAGTGAGAGTCGTGGAAAAGGATGTCGTGGAAAATCACAAGGTAGGTCCAAATCTTGAACCAGACTAAATTGTTATTACTGTGGCAAACCAGGACACGTAAAGCCTGAGTGTAGATTCTTGAAAAGAGACCAACAAGCTGGACCAGTCCTCCCTGACCAGATTGACCCGAAGAAGAAGAAAGAAGATGGAAAAACTACTGCAGTGGCCTCGAATGATGAGAATATATTTCTTGTCGGAGTAGAAAATTATCTAAATGTTGCATCAGATGATTGAATATGGATAATTGACTCAGGAGCATTGTTGAGTCACCGGCAAGTGTACCGGGTCGTCACAAGTAATAAAATAAACACGGTAAGAATTTACCGAGGTCGAACACAAGGATTGGGGTACCAATTCTACCAATTTGCGGGAAGTTCGATAAGTTGGTCAAGCGAGGCGAGTGGTTGAGGGGGAGAAAATATAAGGTCGCAATCTAAATTAACAAATCTAATAAAATAATTAACTAAAAATCTGAAAATTAAAATGTCCAAGGTCACAAATCCACCTACCCAATCATGCATACCCAAGTAATGATGATTCTTTCCTAAGTTCAATTACAATGTCAACCAGGACCCCCAAATTCTCCTATATCCACTGTCGTGCTCAATAGGACGTATTCGATGATTGGATTAATTACTTACTAGGTCTCATAATCCTAATCATCAAACTCTATTAATTCTTGTTCCCTATAAGGTTGCACCGATCTCCTATTCACTCTCGTGCAATAGTCGATCGATGATCCCAATTAAAGTTCTAAAACGCAAATTGCCTCCTAAGCCTCATCACGTTTAACTAGTCAATCACGCATGCATATGATCAACACAATCAAATCAGAATTGGAAAACATTAATTGAAAGAAGGGTGAAAGACATACATCACATCGAATCTACACCGCCATGGGTGGCTTCATTGTTCCCTCAGACGAGGGGATCAGTTCCTCATGCTCATAGACAAACAATCGGACATAACCACCATAGTAAAATAAGAAAAATAAAAAGGGAGACGCAGCTCCAAAGAGACAAGAAATCGTCCTAAACGCTACTCTAAACAAGTGGAAAAACTAGGATTCGGATCCCCCCAACTTCTGATACTGAAACAACAATATATAGAGTTCTGATTCTGTGCTCGCTCGCGAGGCGAACAGCCTCAAGCGAGGCGAACATTAAAATTGGCGCGCATTCAATTTGGACTCTCGCGAGACGAGCATCCTCTCGCGAGGCGAATTTCAGTTTTGGCTCCATCCTGAGTTTGAATGATCGCGAGGCGAACTGTGATTGGCGAGGCGATACCGAAAGGATGACTTCTCTGGCACAGTCAGGTCTTCAGGTTCGCGAGGCGAGCTGGTGACTCGCGAGGCGAGACAGAATTGATGACCGCTTTGCTCACCGGTCTTCAGGGTCGCGAGGCGAGCATACTTTCGCGAGGCGAGTATCTCCAGAATGAAATTTCCACTGTTTCTTGACTTTCCTTGACTCTCGGAGCTTCACTTCTAACCTGAAACAATAAAAAGAAACAAAAAGCGTAATTCTATTCAAAATAGACTAAAAACTACTAAAAATGACTAGAACGAGTCAAAGTCTACTTAGGAACAAAACAAGGCAAATTTGGGCGAAAACGAGATTGAACTCGAATAATTTGCACAAAAACCACAGTCTATCTAGTTATAAAACTAGATAAGCTAGAGGCTTATCAAAACATCCCAAACTTAAACCTTGCTTGTTGATAAGCCTCTGGCTCATCTAGTTTTATAGCTAGTATGACCAGGGTTTTGTGCAAATTATATCGTATTTTCACCCAAATTAGATTAGATTGTCCTCAAGCAAGGTTTTGAGTCTCTAGAGTAGTTTTAAGTTAATTTAGCTAGTTTTAAGTCAAAATAATACACTTATGCTTATTTCCTTGTTTTCAGGTTAAGTAGAAGTTGAGAAAATAAAGAACAGGGGATTCGCCCATGAAAGGATTCGCCGCCACGCGACCCCGAAGCCTCGACTGTTCCAAGAAATTGCTAAGTCTCGGGTCGCCTCGCGAAGAAGGTCTCGCCCGCGAGTCTTCCAAACCTGAAAAAGTCGAGAGACGATCACGGCTTGCCCGTGTTGAAGGTCATGGCCGTGGCGCTTTTGAAGTCAAGAGTCTCGCCTCGCGAGCATCCCTTCGCCACGCGGATCTGAAAGTCAGAGAGCATCACGGTTAGGCCCTGATGGCCATCACGGGTTTTAGGAGGAAACTCTTCATATCCTCGCCTCGCGAGAGTCACTTCGCCTCGCGAGAATGCCAAGGGTTGCTGACTGTTTATGAAATTCGCCTCGCGAATGTTTGCTCGCCTCGCGAGCCCTCTGAATTCTGAATTTGTATAAAAGCCTGTTCTGAATATTTTGTAGAGACTTTTGCTCATCCAACTTCCTGATATACATTTTTCCTTTGTGATTTCGTTATTGCCATGGAGCACTAAGTCATAGGATTAATCTACTGTTTGAGGATCCTAGATACTTGAGGTTATGTAATCCCTATTTTAATTGCTTTTCCCTTTTCAATACCATACTTTGTATTTCTGTTTGCTTAATTCAGGAGTATACTGTATTGTATTGATTTATCTCTGGTGATATCATGTTCCTATAATTAATTGCATCTGCTTAATTTGCGTGTGTACATTTCGTGTTCGCTTAGTTCACGAAGGGCTTAATCCGCTTGCTTAATTCGGGAATAGGGACATGTATCTGTGGTAGTAGTTTCGCTTGTAAATTACTATTACAACCTAGGAAGGGGATAAGAATCGCTTAGGGCTTGGGATTACATTAACCAGGGATAGTTGGGAATTCTTGACAATGAGATTAATCGTTGTTTGATAACTGATAATCCCTTTTCAACTGCTTTGTTTTTGATTGCTCTGTTTTGTTTGTTTCTTAATTGCATTCCAATCCAAACCCCCCCCCAAAACTTATTTTTGTGAAAAGTAATATTCTCAGAGTCCTTAGAGACGACATCCAAGTTGTCGCACTATACTACACTTTTAAACCCGCTCGTCCTTTTTGGCGCGTGCGCGACAAATACGACCAAAAATTGGCGCCGCGTCTTGGGACTCGAGTTGTTATTTTTCTCAATTTGTTTTTATTTTATTTTCTTTTTCTGTTCTGTTTTGAATTGGTCCGGCTACTAGGTCTCATTGCTCGAACTGTGTGATTTTGACCCTAAATTGAAAGAACATTGCACACACTCAGTAGGGGAATTTCTGGCTAGCACTAGTAGTAATTCCAATTTTAAAACTGCTTTTGAAAACATGGGAGACCAGAGGACATTAAGGCAGCTTGCTGCCCCTGATGTCAACTATAATGGATTATGTCTTTCTTATCCTGGTGCTGACACGCCTTTTGTACTGACATCTGGTTGTATTCACCTGTTGCCCAAGTTTAATGGTCTTGCGGTGAGGACCCACACAAGCACTTGAAAGAATTCCAAGTTGTATGCTCCACAACCTCGAGAGCAGAGGAGTCACCGAGGACAGATTAAGTCAAGGCTTTTCCATTTTCACTCCAAGGAGCTGCAAAGGATTGGCTATTGTACCTTGAGCCTAACTCCATCACAACTTGGAATGATCTCAAGAGGGTGTTTCTAGCAAGGTATTTTCCCGCTTCAAGCGCCGCTTCAATAAGGAAAGAGATATGTGGCATAAGGCAAGGGAACGAGTCACTAGTCGAGTCTTGGGAAAGGTTTAAACATTTGGTCTCTAGTTGCCCCAAAGATCAAATTTCCGAGCAACTCCCGATCCAATACTTTTATGAAGGATTGTTGCCTATGGATAGGAATCGACTGGATCTTGCTAGTGGGGAGCATTAGTTGATAAGACCCCACCTGCTGCTAAGCAACTTATTGAGAATATGTCGTTGAATTCCCAGCAGTTCTCTACAAGAAGAAATTCATTGAGCCAAGAGGCGTGCATGAGATTCATAGCTCATCTTCTAACCAGCCGCCCTTGAGAATAGATTGGATGAGTCGACCTCCTTTGTGAGACAATTGGCAATAGACAAGGTTCAGCCGGCAAAGTTATGTAGCATGTGCAATGCACCCGAGCATCCATTTGATCCATGCCCAATCCAGAGAGAAGAATTTGTCGCTGAAGTACCTCGTGGCTTATGCAATGAACCCCTATAATCAAGGAGGCGATCGAGAATCGGTACAAAGATTCCGGACTTCTCTACTAATAGGTATCATCCTAGTTGGAGAAATCACCCTAATCTGCGGTATGGGAATTCTTCCCAACAACAGCCGATGGCACCTCGTAACCATCCTCCGGTGACCACTTCGCACCTTCTCGACCATCATTAGAAGACTTGGTAAAGCAAATGGCTGCATCTAGTGTACGGTTTCAGCAGAGGGGCGGATGCGAGTATTCAGGCATTGCATACACAGATTGGACAGTTGGCTACATCCATGAATAGCATACAACAAGGTCAAGGGACAAACCAGCTGCCTGCACAGCCAGTGATAAATCCTAATGCCTCCAACCCGAATGTGAGTGTCATCTCTCTGAGATCTGGAAAGGTTATTGAGGCCACTTCGGAAAGGATGAAGAAATTGTTAAGGCTACTCCCGAGCCTCACGATGAGGCTACTCCCGAGCCGGTGGTTGAAGTTGAAACCGAGAGAGTATATAGACCACCCATTCCATTCCCACACTGAATTCATAAAATTTTGAAGATGGGTGGTGAGAATAAAGAGAAGGAGATTCTTGATGTTTTCGTGAAAAGTAGTGTTAATATTCCACCGTTGGATGTGATCAAGCAAGTGCCCGGATATGCTAAATTTCTGAAGGACCTGTGCACTAACAAGAGGAAGATGAAGACTAATGAGAGGGTTGACTTGGGAATGAATGTCTCAAAGACTTATCCAAATCAAAGATAGAGAGAGTTGCTTCTATAGGCCCTAATCAAAATCGCCACAAAAGTGCAAGGATCCAGGCACCTTCACTATCCCATGCACTATTGGGGACAAGAAGTTTGAGAACTGTATGTTGGACTTGGGAGCATCAATCAATGTCATGCCTACCTCCATCTTTAATAACCTTGATCCGGGGCCATTGCGGTATACAGTCTTACCATTCGATTGGCTAACAGACACCGATGCCCGACCCATGGGGATGGTAGAGGATGTCCTAGTGCAAGTTGATGATTTGATATTCCCTCATGGACTTCTATATCCTAGATATGGCGGGAGAGACCCGATCCAAGAGATCACCCATAATCTTGGGGAGACTGTTCATGATGACATCCAAGACCAAGATTGATGTTTATGATGGGACTATGTCGATGGAGTTTGGTGGTATCGTGGCCAAATTCAAGATTTTTGATGCTATGAAGCACCCAAAGAGAGGAGCACTCAAGTATTCCACTTAGAGTTGCTTGTCCCGAGCTCATTGAGGACACTCATGATGACCTTATTTCTGATTTTCCTGTTATTTCTGGTTTTGATGATGTATATACTTGTACTAACTGCACTAACACTAACCCATGTTCTGTTTGTTCTGAGTTTTTGGATTTAACATTGCAGGGTGAGGATGATAGTGAAAGTGATAATGAGAGTGAAGCTGTTTACTCAGCAAAAGTCCTTGACCCTATGGCTGCTCCCAATGCACCATCTGTTGAGCAGCCACCTCCTTTGGAACTCAAACCACTTCCTGAGAACTTAAAGTATGCCTACTTGGGGAGGGATGCAACACTGCCAGTCATCATTTCCTCCAGCCTCAACTCTGATCAGGAAGACAAGCTTTTAGAAGTTCTAAGGAAGAACAAGAAGGCCATTGGGTGGACATTGGCCGATATTCCAGGAATTAGCCCCTCCAGATGCATGCACAGAATTTTACTGGAGGATGGGGCTAAGCCAGTCAGACAGGCCCAAAGGCGACTTAACCCACTGATTCTGGATGTGGTAAAGAAAGAGGTGACCAAGCTTCTACAGGCAGGTATTATCTATCCCATTTCTGATAGTTCTTGGGTAAGTCCGGTTCAAGTTGTACCAAAGAAATCTGGTTTAACAGTAGTTAGGAATGAAAATAATGAACTTGTGCCTACTAGAGTCCAGAATAGCTGGAGAGTTTGTATAGACTATAGGAAGCTAAACCAGGCCACCCGAAAGGATCATTTTCCTTTGCCGTTCATAGATCAGATGCTAGATCGGCTGGCTGGTCAGTCCCATTATTGTTTTCTAGATGGCTTTTCCGGTATTTCCAGATTCATATTGCCCCTGAGGATCAGGAAAAGACCACCTTCACGTGCCCCTTCGGTATGTTTGCTTATAGGAGGATGCCATTTGGCCTCTGTAATGCTCCTGGCACCTTTCAAAGATGCATGCTTAGTATTTTCTCTGATTTTATTGAAAACTGCATAGAGGTGTTTATGGATGATTTTACTGTGTATGGCTCCTTTTTTGATGCTTGTTTGCATAGTCTAGATCTAGTTCTTCAGAGATGCATTGATACTGATTTGATTCTGAATTATGAGAAATGTCATTTCATGGTAGAACAGGGGATAGTATTGGGTCATGTAATTTCCAAAGAGGGTATTTCTGTGGATCCCGCAAAAATAAATGTAATTGCTTCATTGCCTTACCCATCTTGCGTGACGCGAGATACGTTCCTTTCTTGGACATGCAGGTTTCTACAGCGCTTTATAAAGGATTTCAAAGCAAGATAGCACTACCATCACAAATCTGAAAAAATGATGCCCTGTTCGATTTTGATGAAAAGTGCAAAGAGTCATTTGACCATCCGAAGAAGAAGGCGTTGACTTCTACCCCTCGTCATCCAGCCCCCAGACCGGACATTACCTTTTGAACTGATGTGTGATGCCTCAAATTTTGCTGTGGGGGCAGTTCTGGCACAAAGGGTGGGCAAGGTTGCCCATGTAATTCACTATGCTTCTAGGACCCTAGATGCCGCACAGGCAAATTACACAACCACTGAGAAAGAGCTGCTAGCTATTGTATTTGCACTTGACAAGTTTAGGTCTTATTTGCTAGGTTCTAGGGTAATCTGTTTTTCTTGACCATGCAGCTTTGAAATATCTCTGTGAAGAAGCCGAGAAGCTAAGCCCGGGATCGATCGTGTGGATGCTTTTGCTTCAGGAATTCAATGTGGAGATAAAGGATAAAAGTGGAGCTGAAAATCTGGTAGCAGATCATTTGAGTAGGATAGCATGGGATGAGGCTATTTTTCCCATCCAAGATGATTTCCCTGATGAGAGATCATATATATGTATGGGGTAACCCCCTGGTTTGCTGACATTGTAAATTTTCTAGTTCTTTGGTGTTGTTCCCGCAGTACAAGTAGACAAAAGTTCCACAAGTCAAGAGCGATGCAAAGTATTATGTGTGGGACGACCCCTATCTGTGGAAGTTTTGCAGTGACCAAGTCATTCGGAGGTGTGTACCCGATCATGAGAAGGAGTCCATTCTGCATTTCTCACATGCCTCTCCAGTTGGAGGACACTTTGGACCTCAAAGGACAGCAAGAAAAGTCCTGGACTCCGGATTCTACTGGCCCACACTTTTTAGGGATTCATATGAGGTATATAAGAGTTGTAAAGAATGTCAAATAACAGGCCCGGCAATCACTCGTAGGAGTGAGATGCCCCAACAGCCCATGCTCTTTTGTGAAGTCTTTGATGTGTGGGGGATGGACTTCATGGGTCCTTTTCCTCCTTCTTTTGGTTTTGTATATATTTTGTTAGCTGTAGATTATGTTTCAAAGTGGGTGGAAGCAATCCCCACTAGGACTAACGATGCTCAGATTGTTTCAAAATTTGTTAGGTCCAACATTTTTTGCAGGTTTGGTATACCCAAGGCCATCATCAGTGACCAGGGCACACATTTTTGTAATGTAACCTTGGAGGCCCTACTCATAAAATATGGGGTTGTACATAGGGTGTCTACTGCTTACCACCCCCAAACCAATGGCCAAGCTGAGATATCCAACAGAGAGATTAAGCAAATCCTAGAGAAGATGGTGCAGCCAAACAGAAGGGAATGGAGCCGCCGTCTGGAAGACGCACTGTGGGCCCAGAGGATCGCTTTTAAGACACCTATAGGGATGTCCCCCTTCCGGCTAGTTTTTGGCAAAGCATGCCACCTACCGGTGGAGGTTGAGCATAGAGCATATTGGGCCGTAAAATGTTGCAACTTGGACATGAAGAAATCTGGTGTTGAGAGAAAACTGCAATTGCAGCAACTTGAGGAGCTTAGGCTTGAAGCTTATGAGAGCTCCAGGATGTATAAAGAAAGAACAAAACTATTTCATGATAGAATGATTGTTAGGAAAGAATTCTTTGTGGGTCAGAAAGTCTTATTGTTTAATTCCCGCCTGAGATTGATGGCTGGGAAGCTTAGGTCTAAATGGGATGGCCCTTTTGTTGTGACTAATGTGTTTCCTTATGGTGCAGTGGAGATTCAAAGTACAGGTACCAACAAGATTTTCAAGGTTAACGGGCAAAGGTTGAAGCCGTTCCATGGTGTGGATGCTGCTGACCCTGCGGAAGCTAATATTGAGGAGCTATCTTTGGATGCTCCACCTTACACTGATGCTTGATCAGGGAGTTTCTTTTCCTTTCCCTCACTCTGATTGTAAAGTATGTTGTTGTTCATTGGGGACAATGCATGTTTTAAGTGTGGGGGAGGGAACTAGTTGTAGTTTTTCTCTTCAAACAATAAAGTTTTCTTTTCTTTGAATAAAGCTCCTGAATAATTTGAGAAGCTCAGGAGCATTTGTGTGTTAAGTTCTTAGTTGGCAAGTTTGCTAGATTTTGATTGATGTTGCACAGATTGCTTGCATGATTGATATGTAATGATTCCCCCTAGGCTGAAAAATTTTGTGATTCCCATGTGAAATTGAAAACTGAACTTTGGGATTTTGTTATGATAGCATGATGAATGATAAGTTTGGGGTGATAGGAAGCACACATTAGGGATAGTATCTCTTTCAAACAATTTGCATGAATGTCCAGGTGAGGTTTTTGAACCTCCAACATGTTTTAAAATGTGTGAAAATCACTTTCAAGTTGCACTTCCCTGGATTTGATTGAATCTCTTTTTGGTTTGCATGATTATATGTGAGTAGCAAATGATTTAGGCAGTTTCTTTGTAAATAGTTACTTGGCCTGAATAAACTAATTCCTTTTGCATGTTCCCTAGTTAGCCCTTTTGAGCCTATTAGCCTATTAGTTCTTGATAACCTAATGTTATAAGCCCAAAAATCTGGAAAACCATGTTAACCTGATCTTAGGATTAGGAGAGCATGTAATCTTAGAATGGGTGCAAGAACTAAAGTTTGGGGTGGCTGCGTGGTGTAATATGTTGTTGGGATTGAAAAAAAAAAAAAAGAAAAAAAAAAGTTGGAGCCAAAGGCTTTTTGAAAAAAAAAAAAGGGGTGTACAAATGAAAAAGAAAAAAAAAAGAAAAAAAAAAGAAGAAAAAAAAATAAAAAGACAAAAATGCCAAAAAGAAATAAAGAGAGCTGTAGCCACCCAGAAGTGTAAAGAAAAAAATAAAGAAAGGAGCTTAAGTGAATTTCTATGTGTAAATATAGTTCATGCTCTCTTAGTTCCTAGGGTCTTCAGCTTAGTTCCTTTTGTATATCCTACCCTTAGTCAGGCCCCATTACAACCCAATAAAGACCTTCTGATGTTGCTTGCATGTTCTCTGTGGGAACCATTTTGAGATGAAAAGCAAATTTTTGGGAAGTGTACTTGAGAAGTGAAACTGAGTGCAAATGGTTAGCCTGACATAAACTGAGTGACTGAGTGAACAAATAATGCCCTTGTGAGGAAGGCAGTTGTTTGATTTTGGTGATCTCCCTTTTGTGTGTAACTTAGATCCCCTGCTTAGATTTCTGATTGTCTGAATAATTAATTTCTCAACTGTTTGGAATAAATGAATGTGGGGATTACTTTGTTTAAAAGGGGGGAACATTGAAAGAAAAATTCTTTTGAAAAATTGCTTGAAATCTATGGAAAGTTGATTGAATTCTTAAGCTTGCCAGGTCATGAGTCTTTTTGATTTTTTGAGTCTTAGTTTGCTTGGGGACAAGCAAAGTTTAAGTTTGGGGTATTTTGATAAGCCTCTGGCTCATCTAGTTTTATAGCTAGTATGACCAGGGTTTTGTGCAAATTATATCGTATTTTCACCCAAATTAGATTAGATTGTCCTCAAGCAAGGTTTTGAGTCTCTAGAGTAGTTTTAAGTTAATTTAGCTAGTTTTAAGTCAAAATAATACACTTATGCTTATTTCCTTGTTTTCAGGTTAAGTAGAAGTTGAGAAAATAAAGAACAGGGGATTCGCCCGAAGAAGGATTCGCTCGCCACGCGACCCCCGAAGCCCGACTGTTCCAAGAAATTGCTAAGTCTCTGGGTCGCCTCGCGAAGAAGGTCTCGCCCCGCGAGTCTTCCAAACCTGAAAAAGTCAGAGACGATCACGGCTTGCCCGTGTTGAAGGTCATGGCCGTGGCAGTTTTGAAGCTGAAGAGTCTCGCCTCGCGAGCATCCCTTCGCCACGCGGATCTGAAAGTCAGAGAGCATCACGGTTAGGCCCTGATGGCCATCACGGGCGTTAGGAGGAAACTCTTCATATCCTCGCCTCGCGAGAGTCACTTCGCCTCGCGAGAATGCCAAGGGTTGCTGACTGTTTATGAAATTCGCCTCGCGAATGTTTGCTCGCCTCGCGAGCCCTCTGAATTCTGAATTTGTATAAAAGCCTGTTCTGAATATTTTGTAGAGACTTTTGCTCATCCAACTTCCTGATATACATTTTTCCTTTGTGATTTCGTTATTGCCATGGAGCACTAAGTCATAGGATTAATCTACTGTTTGAGGATCCTAGATACTTGAGGTTATGTAATCCCTATTTTAATTGCTTTTCCCTTTTCAATACCATACTTTGTATTTCTGTTTGCTTAATTCAGGAGTATACTGTATTGTATTGATTTATCTCTGGTGATATCATGTTCCTATAATTAATCGCATCTGCTTAATTTGCGTGTGTACATTTCGTGTTCGCTTAGTTCATGAAGGGCTTAATCCCGTTTGCTTAATTCGGGAATAGGGACATGTATCTGTGGTAGTAGTTTCGCTTGTAAATTACTATTACAACCTAAAGGGATAAGAATCGCTTAGGGCTTGGGATTACATTAACCAGGGATAGTTGGGAATTCTTGACATGAGATTAATCGTTGTTTGATAACCGATAATCCCTTTTCAACCGCTTTGTTTTTGATTGCTCTGTTTTGTTTGTTTCTTAATTGCATTCCAATCCAAACCCCCCCCAAAACTTATTTTTGTGAAAAGTAATATTCTCAGAGTCCTTAGAGACGACATCCGAGTTGTCGCACTATACTACACTTTTAAACCCGCTCGTCCTTTTTGGCGCGTGCGCGACAGCGCGACCACTTGTCCCCAAGAAAGCTAAAACTCAAAAAGGACTCAAGACTTGGCAAACTTAAGGGATTCAATCGATTTCGCACAAATTTCATGCAATCTTAACAAAACAGTTTTTCTCCAATGATTTCCCCCCTTGCATCAATGTAATCCCCACATTCATTTACTTTAAACAATTGAGAACTTCATCATTCATGAAATCATTAATCTAAGTTAAGGATCAGAGTCACACACAAAAGGAAGATCACCAATTTCAAACAATTGCCTTCCTCACAAGGGTATGTAAAATTTCACTCATTCGCTCAAATTCGTCTAGGCTATCAACTTTTCACTCAATTTCACATATCAAGAGCACTTCCCATGAATTTGATTTTCATCTCAAAAATGGTTCCCACGAAAACATGCATGCAACATCAGAAGGTCTTATAAAGGTTGTAATGGGGTCTGGCTGAGGGTAGGATATTCAAGCATACTAGGCTTAAGTCCCTAGGAACTAAGAGAGCATGAGCATTTGACACATCTTCCACTCAAATTCCTTTTTCCAATTTTCTTTTTGCCTCGGGTGACTACAGCCTTTTCCTTGTTAATCTTTCTGTTTTGCCCCTTTTTCTTTTGGCAATATATATATATATATATATATATTTTTTTTCTTTTTTCTTTTTTTCTTTTTGCCTTGGGTTTCAACCTTTATTTTTCTTTTTCTCAACCCAAAATGACATATCACCTTGTAGCCACCCCAAACTTAGTTTCTCACAACCCTTCTCTTGCTAAGCTTCCATGCTCTCCTAATCCCAAGATTGGGTTAACATGGTTTTTCAGATTTTTGGCTTGTAATATAGGGTTATCAAGAAACAATAGGCTAATTAGTCTCAATGTGGCTAACTAGGGAACTTGCATTAGGGATGGTTCTTTTTAGGCCAAGTAGCTATTTCAAAGAAAATTGCCTAAATCATTTGATGCAACACATAAACATGCAATCCATGAAGAGATTCAAGCAAATCCGGGAAAGTGCAACTTAAAGGTGATTCACGCAATCAAAAACAAAGTTGGAGGCTCAAATTCCTCACCTGGACATTTTTTGTAAATTGTTTGACCGAGATACAATTCCTAGTGTGTGCACCCCCCTCACCCCAAACTTATCATAAATCAAGTAATCACAATAAAATTCTCAAAGTTCAGTTTTCAATTTTTCACATGGGGATCAACTTTTCTAATTTCAGAACCTAGGGGGAAATCATCGATGGTCAAAATAATTCATGCAATCAATCTATGCTCAATTTAATTAAAATCCAACAAGCTTGCCGACACACATTCATACACATACTCTTGATCTTCTCAAATTATTCAAGAGCGACAAACAAAACAAAAACAAAAACAAAAACAAAAACAAAAACAAAAACAAAAGTGAGGAAAGAAGAGGGTGCTCCCTGATCAATTTTCCATGGTTGCCTCCTCATCCAATTGGTCTCACGGGCTCCCTTCTGTTGCATAGCATCCTGGAAGAACTCCTGCAAATTAAAACCTTAATTTCAGATTCGCGAGGCGAGAGATCACTCGTGAGGCGAATCTGGAAACATTGTTTTCACACTTTCCAGAATCGCGAGGCGAGTAGTATCTCGCGAGGTGAATCTGGAATTCCAACAGATGATGATGCCCAGAATAGCGAGGTGAAAGTATACCTCGCGACGCGAGACAGAAGCATGAGCAAGTCTCTGAGATTCAGGGCTTCTATCTCGCGTGGCCACTGTGGATTCGCGTGGCGAATCAACCCCCCCCCCCCCCCCCCCTTATATATATATATATATATATATATATATGAAAATGACAGAAACTAAAAATAAAGGATACCTAGCTTGGGTTGCCTCCCAAGTAGCGCTTGTTTAACGTCCCGAGCCTGACTCAAGTCGCCCCTAAGGGTTAATCCGGAGGAAGAAACTACTTGCAATTTGGGATTGCTTCCCCATGGTAATGCCTTATCCCTTGCCCATTCACCTTGAAGTTACCAGAGGTCCCTTCTAACTCTACTGTTCCGTGTGGACAAACTTGGAGGACTTTGAATGGTCCCGACCACCTTGATCTTAGCTTTCCCGGAAAGAGTTTCAACCTTGAATTGTCAAGAAGTACCACTTGTCGTAGCTCAAACTTCCTAGGCAAGATGTTCTTGTCATGCCTTTCCTTAGTCCGCTTTTTGTAGATTGCTTGCTTGCGGATCCCGGACAACTCGTTTAAATCCAAAAGCCCTCTATAATCGGCACATACTCTCCACTCCGTGATGGTCCTTTTTGGGATCAACTCATTGTTTTCATTGACCACCACGGTTGTGCCACCCTTCAACTCCGGTGCTTTATCATCTTTTTCCATGGCTTTGTTGTTAAGCTCTTCCTTTGCACATTCATCCCTTGGGAGACTCGGTAAGGCTTCCATGTCTCTTAACCACTCAAGATAGACCTCATCCCCCAAAGGGTCTTTTTCCTCACTATCATCATCATGGGATTTTACCAACACTTGTGCAAGTGAAGAACCATGGACTTCTCTAGTTGCCTT
Organism: Sophora flavescens; assembly: GCA_030762895.1. Lineage (NCBI taxonomy): Eukaryota > Viridiplantae > Streptophyta > Magnoliopsida > Fabales > Fabaceae > Sophora > Sophora flavescens. The sequence goes on along the minus strand of CM061066.1, from coordinate 166,474,207 downwards.
TGCCTTGACCATTGATTCCACCATATCCACTCGATACACATCCGACCTCTCAGTAGGGTGCTTCATTGCTTCAAAGACATTGAAGACTACCTCATCATCTTGCACCCTTAGAGTTAGTTTCCCTTGTCGCACATCTATCAAGGCACCCCCAGTGGCCAAGAAGGGCCTACCCAATATGAGAGGGATCTCGGCGTCTTCATCCATATCAAGCACTACAAAGTCCACCAGAAATATGAGCTTGTCCACCTTCACTAGCAAGTCTTCTACCACTTCATAAGGATATTTTACAGAACGATCAGCCAGTTGGAGTGACATCCGCGTATCCTTGTCTTCTTTGATCCCCAACCTCTTCATCATAGAGAGGGGCATCAAGTTGATGCTTGCCCCTAGATCACATAATGCCTTCCCTAGAGTCATCCCCTCAATGGTGCATGGTATCGAAAAAGAACCGGGATCCTTCAACTTTGGAGGTAGTTTTCTTTGAAGAATGGCACTACACTCCTCGGTCAAAGCAACCGTTTCCTCATCCACTATTCTCCGCTTCTTGGAGAGAAGGTCCTTCATAAACCGGGCATAAGATGGCATTTGTTCCAAGGCTTCCGCAAATGGAATGTTAATTTGAAGTTTGCAGAAGACATCAAGGAATTTGTTGAACTGCTTATCCTGTTGAGGCTTCTTCAATCTTTCAGGATACGGTACCTTCATGTAGGGCGGGAGGTCTTGTGGTTCAACCCACTTCTTCTTTCGGAACTCTTCATCCACAAGTTTCAGCCTTCCCCCTTGCTCCGGTGCCTTGTCACTTGCCAACTCCTCTTTCTCAGGTTGCTCTTCCTCAACATGTGGTTGTTCCGGGGCCTTGTCTTCCTCTAAACTGGTTGTACCCCTGTTAGATCCCAACACCCTACCGCTTCTAGTTGTTATGGCATTGCAATGGTTCTTAGGGTTGTTCTCGGTATCACCTGGGAAAGTGCCTGGGGGACGCTCATTTAGTTGCTTTACAAGCTGAGCAATCTGCGTCTCTAGATTATGAATTGCTGACCCCGTGTGAGTTGCCAACTTATCAATGGTTGTGCCTGTGTTGATTGCCAACTTCTCAATTGCCGCATTCTCCTTCTCTATAGCCAACTCCCAAGGCTGCCTTCCACTGTCTGTTATTTGCAACCGATTAGTTCCTGGAAGAGCCTGCTGAGTATTGTGCTGATGGATTCCAATGTTTGGCCTTAGACCCTGTTGAGGTTGTTGTTGCCAATTCTGTTGAGGTTGTTGTTGCCCGGTTAGACCACCACTAGCATTACTCCAAGCGAAACCCGGATGGTCTCTTCTCATATACCCCCTATTCTGATTCTGACTGTAGTCATTCTGTCTGTTCCTCTGATAGTTGTTCTGGGGCACACTGTCATAGAAATTGTGGCATGAGTCCACATGTTCCTGAGAGAAGTTGAGCGGACAGCTCCGAGTGTCATGATCTCCATTACAATTTTCACAACTCGGAGGCATTCCCTCGTGTATCGCATTAACCTTCTTGTTTCCAGACAAAGCCTCATTCTGCATCTTCAACAGTCTGTTTTGCTCTAGAATGGCTTCCATTGTCGCAGAACTGATTCCACTTGAGGTTTCCCTTCCACGGTTGTAATCATTATATGACATCTTCTCCAATAATGCCCATCCATCCTCAGCTGATAAATAAGAAAAGGAACCGCCACCGCGGCATCACAATTCATCCGGTAGCGTCCCTTAACCCGTTAAAGAAATGTTGAACTTTGGAGACAGGGGTCAAAGAAAGTCAAGGACATCTTCTCAAGAGCACATTGTACCTCTCCCAAGCTTCATTAAAAGTTTCATCCTCTGCCTGTCTCGAAAGATGTAACGGCTACTCTTGCTTGTACCGCTTCGAGGAGGAAAATACTTAGTTAGGAACTTTTGTGCCATTTGCTCCCAAGTTCGATCATTGTTCCTATCCAAGTTGTCAAACCAATCGCGAGCGACATCCCTAAGAGAGAGATGGAATAGCCGCAAGCGAAACTCATCCTGAGAAACACCTCTTGTCCTCTGCAAGTCACAAGCTTCAAGTAAGTGGGTGATGTGCCTATGAGGGTCTTGTCTGCCACTCCCGTCAAACTGATTCTCACGGATATAGGCTGTGACACATCCTTCCACTCTGAAGGAGTCTGTATTGAGGTTGCCTCTCACGATGGAAGAATCACAATCACCCAAGTTGGGTAGACTGTACTCGAAGAGAGGCTTGTAGCGAGGAGGAGGAGGATGAGGGTTTTCTTCGACCATCCTCTCAATATCAATTGCTTCAAGCCTCTTCCGCTCTCTGGCTTCTTTCCTTAAGCGCTTCTCGGTCTTGGTAATCTCCGAATCAAATAGCAAGTCTTCTTGTGGGAGGGTACCTCGAATACAAAAACAAGGCAAGACCAAGTGGGATCAAAGAAGTAGAGAGAGATAATAGTAAATAAAAATAAAAATAAAAAATAAAAAATAAAAAATAAAAATAAAAATAACTTAACCAAATAATCAAACTTCCCTAAAAATTAGGAAAATTGGTTGTGTCAATCCCCGGCAACGGCGCCAAAATCTTGTTGAGTCACCGGCAAGTGTACCGGGTCGTCGCAAGTAATAAAATAAACACGGTAAGAATTTACCGAGGTCGAACACAAGGACTGGGGTACCAATTCTACCAATTTGCGGGAAGTTCAATAAGTTGGTCAAGCGAGGCGAGTGGTTGAGGGAGAGAAAATATAAGGTCGCAATCTAAATTAACAAATCTAATAAAATAATTAACTAAAAATCTGAAAATTAAAATGTCCAAGGTCACAAATCCACCTACCCAATCATGCATACCCAAGTGATGATGATTCTTTCCTAAGTTCAATTACAATGTCAACTAGGACTCCCAAATTCTCCTATATCCACTGTCGTGCTCAATAGGACGTATTCGATGATTGGATTAATTACTTACTAGGTCTCATAATCCTAATCATCAAACTCTATTAATTCTTGTTCCCTATAAGGTTGCACCGATCTCCTATTCACTCTCGTGCAATAGTCGATCGATGATCCCAATTAAAGTTCTAAAATGCAAATTGCCTCCTAAGCCTCATCACGTTTAACTAGTCAATCACGCATGCATATGATCAACACAATCAAATCAGAATTGGAAAATATTAATTGAAAGAAGGGAGAAAGACATGCATCACATCGAATCTACACCGCCATGGGTGGCTTCATTGTTCCCTCAGACGAAGGGATTAGTTCCTCATGCTCATAGACAAACAATCGAACATAACCACCATAGTAAAATAAGAAAAATAAAAAGGGAGACACAGCTCCAAAGAGACAAGAAATCGTCCTAAACGCTACTCTAAACAAGTGGAAAAACTAGGGTTCGGATCCCCCCCAACTTCTGATACTGAAACAGCAATATATAGAGTTCTGATTCTGCGCTCGCTCGCGAGGCGAACAGCCTCTCGCGAGGCGAACATTAAAATTGGCGTGCATTCAATTTGGACTCTCGCGAGGCGAGCATCCTCTCACGGGGCGAATTTCAGTTTTGGCTCCATCCCGAGTTTGAATGATCGCGAGGCGAACTGTGATTGGCGAGGCGATACCGAAAGGATGACTTCTCCGGCACAGTCAGGTCTTCCGGTTCGCGAGGCGAGATGGTGACTTGCGAGGCGAGACAGAATTGATGACTGTTGCTGCTCAGCTGGTCTTCAGGGTCACGAGGCGAGCATAGTTTCGCGAGGCGAGTATCTCCAGAATGGAAATTTCCACTGTTTCTTGACTTTCCTTGACTCTCGGAGCTTCACTTCTAACCTGAAACAATAAAAAGAAACAAAAAGCATAATTCTATTAAAAATAGACTAAAAACTACTAAAAATGCCTAGAACGAGTCAAAGTCTACTTAGGAACAAAACAAGGCAAATTTGGGCGAAAACGAGATTGAACTCGAATAATTTGCACAAAAACCACAGTCTATCTAGTTATAAAACTAGATAAGCCAGAGGCTTATCAAGCATCCTTCCACGTCACACCTCATGAAGAATCCTTCTCATCATACCAAAAAGGAGAATTTGGTACGGTGAAGATGGGAAACCATGTCACAAGTAAAATCGTCGGTATTGGTGAAGTAACTTTGATGACTGAGAATGGAAATAAGCTTGTGCTGAAGGAGGTCAAACATGTACCCGAGATGCGTCTGAACCTTATCTCAGTGGGAAAGCTAGATGGAGCCGGGATGATAAACCAATTTGGTAGCGGCAGATGGAAACTCAGCCAAGGAAGCATGATTATTGCTCGCGGCAGAAAGGAAGGCTCTCTGTACATTATGCAGGGAAAGATATGCAAGGGGGAGACGAATGTTGCTCAAGACGCAACCAAAGAACTGTGGCATAGACGACTGGGCCACATGAGCGAGAAGAGTCTGGAGATCCTTGCAAAAGATCATCTCCCAAACATAAAAGGGCAGCCACTTGAATCCTGTGAAGACTATCTAGCAGGCAAACAACACAGAGTATCTTTTAGAAGATCAGATGATGCAAGAAGAAGAAAGCAGATTCTGGATCTTGTTCATTCAGATGTTTGCTCAACGTCTGAAAGGTCTGTTGGTGGTGCTCAATACTTTGTTACCTTCATTGATGATCACTCTAGGAAGGTGTGGGTGTATCCATTGAAGACGAAAGATCAAGTTCTTCAAGCTTTCAAGGAGTTTCATGCATCTGTAGAATGACCATCTGAAGGAAAACTGAAATGCTTGAGAAGTGATAATGGCGGAGAATACATAGGTCTGTTTGAGACATATTGCAAAACTCATGGGATAAGACATGAGAAAGTTCCTCCCAAGACACCTCAGATGAATGGAGTAGCTGAAAGGATGAACAGAACGATTGCGGAGAAAGTCAGAAGCATGCTTTCTCAAGCAAAACTTCCCAAATCATTTTGAGGCGAAGCAGTGAAAACTGCAGTTGATCTGATAAATTTGTCTCCTTCAAGACCTTTAAATGGAGAGATTCCAGATGAAGTATGGACTGGAAAGAAAGCCTCTTATGGTCACTTGAGAGTCTTTGGCTGTAGGGCATTTGTCCACATTCCTAAAGATGAAAGAGCAAAGCTAGATGCAAAGACGAAGGAATGCATATACCTTGGTTCACCAAGACATTAAGCAATCTGAGAAGCCAAAGCACAAAGTGATTTCTGATTCAAGTCCTGTTGTGATAAACAATTCAGGGGGAGAGAATCCTCAAAGTAATGATGAACATGACCAGGAAGAACAATCTGATCAGATAGAACAACTTGACCAGATAGAACAAAGTCAGGATCAGATGATGGAGACTGATGAGACAGAAGAAGAATCTCAAGTAAGACGATCCAGAAGAGTCAGACAACCATCAAGAAGATATTATTCAGATGAATATGTCAATCTCACTGATGAAGGAGAACCTCAAAGCTTCATAGAAGCAATCGAGACGAATGATAAGGAGAAATGGTTGCAAGCCATGGAAGAAGAAATGCAGTCCCTGAAAGAGAATCAGACGTATGACTTGGTGAGATTACCAGATGGACGAAAGGCATTGAAAAACAAATGGGTGTTCAAGCTCAAGACGGAAGAGAACAACCCAAACCCCAGGTACAAAGTAAGAATTGTTGTAAAGGGGTGCAACCAGAAGAAAGGCATAGATTTCGAAGAAATCTTCTCACCAGTGGTGAAGATGACATCTATTAGAGCAATTCTCGGTCTAGCTGCAAAACTAGACTTGGATATTGAACAACTTGATGTAAAAACAACATTCCTACATGGAGACCTAGAGGAGGAAATCTATATGGAGCAACCAGAAGGTGTTGCAGAACCAGGCAAGGAACACCTAGTGTGTCGTCTGAAGAAAAGCCTCTACGGTCTGAAGCAAGCTCCAAGACAATGGTACAAGAAGTTTGATCTCTTCATGACCAACACAATTTCAAGAAGACCTCCGCAAACCATTGTGTGTTTGTGAAGAACTATGAGAATGGTGAATCCGTCATACTTCTGTTGTATGTTGATGATATGCTAATTATTGGGAAAGATAAGGCGAAAATAGCTACTCTCAAGAAGGCATTGAGCAAGTCTTTTGCCATGAAAGATCTGGGTGCAGTGAAGAAGATTCTTGGAATGAAGATAACTAGAGATCGTTCTAGAAGGATGCTGTGGATGTCACAAGAAGTCTATATTCAGAAAATTCTTGAAAGGTTCAACATGCATAATGCCAAACCTATGCATGTTCCATTACCCGGTTATCTCAAACTGAGTAAGACGCAATGTCCAAGGAATGAAGAAGAAAAAGAAGAAATGAATAAGGTGCCCTATTCTTCTGCAGTGGGTAGTCTTATGTATGCAATGGTCTGTACAAGACCAGACATTGCTTATGCTGTCGGAGTTGTGAGTAGATTCCTATCAAATCCAGGAAAGGAACACTGGAATGCAGTGAAATGGATACTACGATATCTGAGAGGAACTGCCAAAAGCTGCTTGTGTTTTGGCAATGGAAATTCAAAGCTTCTTGGGTATTCATACGCAGATATGGCAGGAGATGTGGATTCAAGAAAGTCTACATCAGGATATCTAATTGTTTTTGCAGGGGAAGCTATCTCATGACAGTCAAGACTACAAAAGTGCATTGCTTTAAGCACTACAGAAGCAGAATTCATCGCAATCATCGAAGGTTGCAAAGAGATATTGTGGATGAAGAAGTTCCTACAATAGTTAGGACAGGATCAGGAAAGTTATATTCTCTTTTGCGACAGTCAGAGCGCAATCCATCTCAGTAAGAACTCGACATTTCATTCAAGGTTGAAACACATCGACGTAAGGTATCACTGGATCCGTGATGTGTTGGAAAGTAAATTGCCGCAGATTGAGAAAATACGCACAAAAGATAACGGGGCGGATATGATGACAAAAGCTCTACCGAAAGAGAAGAGAGAAGTCTGTAAAGAAGTTGCAGGCTTAGCATCAACCCCAAACTGATTCAAGGATATTTTCCCTTTGGCTGAAGGGGGAGATTTGTTGAAAATTTCAGCCAAAGCAAGTCCCACATTGTATGGGAGCTAACTTGAAGAGCCCCCTTAAGCCTATATAAAGAAGCTTAAGGGGTGCTAACAAAACACACCAAGCCTCACAAGAGAGAGTGAGAGAAAAATAGAGAGGTCCTTAGAGAGAGTTTTCTCAGAGAAAATTAGTGAACCAATTTGTGAGAGTGTTATCCACAAATTGAGGATACAATATTCTTGTATTTTTGTATTCCCATTATTGTTATAGTGGAAGTTTAAGCGGCATACGGGTCCCGTGGTTTTTTTCTTGCTCACATTCAGGAGGTTTTTCCACGCTAAAATTGTCTGGTGTTATTACACTTATTTTTACGCTTCCGCTTAGTGCCTATCTTTGAGTTCATAGAGGAGGGAAATTATGCTGGTATTTCCCAACACATAGCTCCTCCTTATCCCTCCTTGCCTTCTCCATTGATGATTTCCATCACCATCAAATTGGATGATGAGATTTTCTCACTTGGAAAATGCAAGCCCTGGGAACGATCAAAGCCCACAAATTCGGGAAATTCATCTCAGAATCTCAAATGAGAGGCATGCCCAGAAAATTCACCAATGATGAAAATGAGTTACTTGGGTGCACAACTGATGAGTTTGATCTCTAGGGAGCAATAAGGTCAGTTTGTCTTTACATGGCTTCTTGTTTCCATGTCTCCACACTTGCACGCATGAATGGTAGGATATGATCATTCTTTTTGTGACACCCTCTATCCCGTATGTTATACAAAGCATTAAAAGGTAAATATATAAAAGTAAAACATGCATTTATTTCATTAAAATAAAAACTAGATAGAAAGTACCACATTGTAATATCTCAACGCGGAAAGAAACATAGTTTTAAAAGAAAATAAAACATAAACGAGAACATCAAAACATAAACATAACCCAACCCCGATATCACATACAGAGTCGGTATAACCATTTCGGAATAAAATCCTCGGAATACAACGAAACTGAAAACAACTATAACAACTAAAACTACTGAACATCCTACTAGAGTCGCGACTCCTCAGAGTCACTCCTCCAATGGCTGCTCACCTCCCTTTGCATAAAGAGATACATGTCAACAACAGAAAAAGAGAAACGGGGAGTAAGAAAACATGTAAACACATCGGCATGGAAGTAGTAAGTAAGATGAAGATACATCATATACATAGCATTTATCATCATACGGCATTTAACATCAACATATGACTATATCAACATATTAGATCAACCAACGTATGCTATGCGGTGCAATACTACTCTGCTACTCCGTTATGCATGTGGATCCAAACTATCTCAGGAAGGCAACTTCAAAGTTACATATCCACATTGGCCAAAAAGCACCAACACCGACAGTCCACTAAACCATGGGTGAACCCTTTGGATAGCCGAAGCACCATACCTAGGATGCACCACCACAGAGGCACACGATTCACAAAACCTTGGGTAAACCACCCACGGACGGACAGATCGCCGTACTCTAGGACGACCTCCCCGAGGTTGATCTTCCCCCACTATCAACTCCAATGTGTGATGCATGAGCACAACAACAAACAAGACAACCACCTCCTTTGCTTGGGCCAATAACCACCCAAGACTTATCACTAACATCAACAACACCCTGACCCTTAAGAGTCAAGGTCCCATTGGTTAAAAAGCACCAAGGTTCAACTCATCAACACCTCGACCAAAAAGTATTGAGGCCACTTTGGCCAAAAAGTACCAAAGCATATCAATGTGCGGCAACCCAATGGCCATTGGCTTAACCAACTTATTAATCTTGTTCCTTCTTAGTTAGTATTTAATTAAGTTATCTAACCGTCCTCGTTCGATGGGTGTATTATTTCATTATTGGGGACATTTGGGGTGAAACACCCCTTAATTACCTTTAATTCACGTTCTGATCAGTAGGAGGAGCACGGGCGTGCTCACCCTAGCACGATCGTGCTGCCACTTAAGTGGAGCACGGTCGTGCTCACTGTCCTGCACGATCGTGCTAAATGCACGGCCATCTTCCAGATTCAAACTGGGAACATGGGCGTGCTCCCTGTTCAGCATGGCCGTGCTCTTGGAGTCAGCCGTACTATTCTGGGCAGATTCAACTTGTGTTCTTGGAGCCAAACTCCCTAACACTCTAAAATCATATCCTAGGGTCCTTTGACTAATCCATTGGGCATCAAATCTCACCTTTCACTAACAGATTCATGTTTTATGAAACATTAGGGGAATTAATCCCTTAATCGTTAAGTTAATTAAAAGTCCTATTAATTCAATTAGGGTCTCATTAACTGTTTCAACATAACAACAACATAATTCAGTCAACCAACATCGTCAACATCATTAGTATCATAACGACAACATTCATAATATAGATACTCACACCAATTCAACCAAAACTCATGGCATAAAATAGATTATTAAGGCATATCGCATCATGAACAGTTTTACAAGTATAACAACTAGGCATACCAACTAATCAATCAAATTATAGGCATTGATAACAATTTAGGCATATTCAAAGATAGCATTTAACATTCATAACAGTTAACAACATAAAATGGGGCTATTGGAACCCCTCATCTTACGCTACCCCCTTGCCTAATGTATACAATATCATTCTCCCCGTACTTGGTATGAAGAATTCAATAGTGGCAACTCAACCGACAACCAACGCGTCCCTCGAATGGCTCAGTCAGCTTCCAAGCCTTGGTCAAACAAGAACGTTAACCAAATAGTTCCCAAATCTAAATAATATAAAAGGAAACCAACAGAGGGAGAAACTGTTACCTTCTAAGATTGGCACAGGTGAGCAAAGGCTTCCCAAAGGTCTCCAAAACTCCTAAGACGCACCGAGTTTAGAGGAAACATGGAAAACAACACTCTTAACCTCAACAGGGTTTCTATTTGTGCCAAAATAGGGTTTATGAGAAAACCCTCGGTTATTGTTCTCTATTTAAAGGCATAGGCCCGAGCACGGTCGTGCTTCTTGCTGAGCACGGGCGTGCTTAACTTAGTGCCTACGAGACACGGTCTGCCCTTGAGCACGGGCGTGCCCACTTTTGAGCACGGACGTGCCCAACTTAGTGTCAGCGAGATGCACTTTCCCAACGAGCATGATGGTGCTCTCTATTGAGCACGGCCGTGCTTGTGACTCGGGCAGTCACAAGACACAATGTAACATCCTAAAATTCTAATATAATCAATATAATTAATTTGGAAAAAAAAAGATTAAGATATAAAAAAATAATGATATAATAAAAATAAGATATAATTAAGAGGTTTAGTGTAAAGGATTTGTTAGTATAAAATTTATTAGAGTTGGTTAGGAATTGCAAGGAGAATAATGAATTAATATATATATATATATATATATATATATATATATATATATATATATATATATATACGAATGTAAACATAAGTACAGACTTTTCACGTAGGGGCATAGGGGTAGCTCATAAGTCAAGTGGGCCTAGTTATTCTATAAAAAAAAAGAAGAAATAAACAATAAAGAAGAAAAAAAAGGGAAAAGAAAATAAACTAAAAAAGGGAGGGGGGGGGGGGGGACCTAAAGCCTATTACGTGCCTAAGGTGCAGTATATATATATATATATATATATATATATATATATATATACACAAATAAAAGTGGCGCAGATGACCTTTTATCCACTTTGGATTTCTTTGCCAAAAGCAAAGCAGGATATTGCTTTAATATATATAAAAAAATGGGGGATCACCGTAAGAAAACAGAGGCATAAGGGTTTGAAGCAATTGTCCCACGAAAATTTCAATAGGTGACAGCGCCGATAGAAGAAAAATGTCAGTCTGGTTTGTGCGGCTCAGCGACTGAAACAGTGAGAAGAAAAGGAGAGGGTAGCGTCGATTGCAAATTGCCTTGTAGCAAGAGAGTAAAATATTTTTAGTGGAGCTGTAGCTTTTGTTATTGATAACTTTTAGAGTTTCATGGAGGTCACGAAGAGGAGACGAGAAAAAGATATTTTCATTCTTTGCCAGTACAACCGTAACAACACAGATCCAAGAATGTTACCAAACGGGAGAAGAATTTTTAGGGAAGCGCAAATCCTTATCATGAATAATTTTTAGAGCGCATTGGAGGTCTTTGAGAGGTGTGTAACAGTACCTTTTAATAACCCTTTCCATGGTACATGTGTTTTGTTGTGTTGAGCGAATTACCTATGATTCTGAGAGATTTTAATTGAATGATGCATGTTGTAAATAAACTAATTTTTTGGGGTTTTGAATTAAAATAATAATAAAAAAGATTATTAAATTGGGTATTTATTCTTGTTACTGATGGCATGAAATACATGATTGGTATTTTTATTAGTTGAACGACGTGCTTATTGGTGTGTGCTATGCCATGTGAGTTTATTTGACATGCATGATAAAATCAAATATTTAATTTTTGGTAAATGAATTGTTACACATATGAGACATGAAATTGTGCCTTATGATGATTTGTATAATGTTTGCCGCAATACCACCTATGATAGGGGTATCGAAAAGTAATACCACCGTAATGGGGTATCGAAAGTAACATTCCCATATAATTGGGGTGTCGAAAATAAGTAATACTACCTAAAAAGGAGTATCGAAAGTAACACCGCCATAGGTTGGGGTGTCGAAAAAGGAGAAATACCACCATGCGCACATGGGAGGTATCGAAATGGAAATGTCCCCGACAGGAGGGTGACATCGAAACACTCCTCGTGAGTAGGGGTGGGCAATGGGACGCCATTGTCGTGTGATGTGTGAATATATGGCATGCCGGCAGGAGGCCAATTTAATTAGGAGGTCTTCGGACGGCTTGGATTACACTAGAATTTATCTGGTATATGGAATGTGATGCATTGAGATGAGATTATTATTGATATTAAAATTATTTTTTTTATATATATTATTTTGGAAAATTAGCGGGTACCATGGACAGTTTTTCCGGTTACCACGCCGGCTGAGAACAATGTTATTTTCGAAAATATTTTTATAAAACTATATTGTTGGTCACTGGGATTTTATATCTCATTATAAGTATTGTTTTCAGAGCACGAGGAGGACGTCATTGAAACTGAAGAGGCGTGAAGACTTAGTGGATTTTATTAGTTATTCTTTCTGGTTTGGTCTGTACTTTCTTAAATAAGGAGCCGTATGTGGCTAGACGTATTTATTTATCGTTGGGATTGTAATTAGACGCCCGGTTCTGAGGCTTTTGATTTTGATTTTGATTTATACCTATATTCATTACATGGATAACTTAATACTATATTATTTAATATGAGGCATTTTCAGACTTTAATATTTTTTTCTAATTTTTCTTTATGAGATATATGTTTTAATTAAATGTTTTAAAGGATATTTTATTGATTCTATCTTGGGATTACTAATGTAATAAAGGGTGTTACATTTATGGTATCAAAGCAGTTCGATTCTAAATCGGACTGTGGCATTGGGGCTTTTATAAAACAAAACTTGGGCGCATAGGATGCTTGTTAGAGTTATGAATGCTGCATGCTATTCTTTGGGATATTGGACCTGATCAACCCAGTATTTCAATGGTAGTGAGCAGATTTATGGTGATTAATAGGCGAGGGACGAATGTTGCACTTGCACCGGCTTTGGATTGTATAGCCAGAGTTATGCAAGCGCAGGCGGAGACTCTCCGTCAACTGAATGGGGATGGGGACCAATCACTAATGGAGTGGTGGCAACCTAGGACCCTTAGCACGTGGGACTTTCCGAATTCAAGAAGAACAACCCGCCATCATTCCGAGGCAGCTTGATCTGAGGAAGACTGAATTTCTCCTTCTCGTATAGAATAAAAGGTTACTATATTGTTCGATTCGGGAGCAACACATTCATTCATTTCATTTAAACGTGCTCAATTCTTAGAGTTACCTGTTACTAGATTGTCATATGATTTGTGTGTTTCTACTCCTGCTAAAGATAGATTGATTACTTCTTCTGTCTGTCTGCAATGTCCCTTATTGTTTCAAGACCTGACTGATGTTGTTGAATTGATATGTTTACCTATGTCTGGTCTGGATATTATTTTGGGCATGGATTGGTTGTCTCGTAATGATGCTATTATTGATTGTGCTAGTCGGACTATTTCTTTCATTCCACAGTCCATGTCTGTTGACTCTCCTAGGACGGAACACCTTATCTCTGTTGCCTCATGTCATAAGTGCTTAGTTGAGGGAGCTCAGGGATATATACTTCTATTTTCTGCTAAGATAGAGGCTGAAAGTGATATAGCGGCATTTCCTATTGTGTGTGAGTTCCCAGATGTGTTTCCTAAGGATGTCTCTAGTTTACCTCCAGATAGAGAGATTGAGTTTACCATAGATCTAGTACCTGGAAGTGGACCTGTATCAGTAGCATCCTATAGGATGGCACCTCTACAGTTGAGCGAGCTCAAAAAACAGATAGAGGATATGTTACAAAAGGGGTTTATTAGGCCTAGTGTGTCACCTTGGGGAGCACCGGTAATTCTTGTGGAAAAAAAAAGGGGATGGGAGTATGAGGTTGCGTGTTGATTATAGGCAACTGAATAAGGTAACCATCAAGAACAAATATCCCTTGCCTAGGATAGATGATCTCTTATATCAGTTAATGGGAGCGGCAGTGTTTTCCAAAATAGATCTAAGATCGGGATACCATCAAATTAGAGTTAGAAGCGAGGACATCCCTAAGACAGCCTTCATGACAAGGTATGGTCACTATGAGTATGTAGTGATGCCCTTTGGTGTGACCAACGCCCCAGCCGTTTTCATGGACTACATGAATCGGATCATTAGGACCTTCTTGGACAGATTTGTGGTGGTGTTGATAGATGATATTTTAATATACTCTAGGACACTCGAAGAACATGGAGAACACTTAAGGTTGGTGTTACGGATATTGGGGGACGAGCGTCTTTATGCCAAACCAGAGAAGTGTGAGTTTTGGCTAGACTAGGTAAAGTTTTTAGGACACACCATCTCAAAGAATGGTGTAGCGGTTGATTCCTCTAAAGTTGATGCGGTGTTGGGATGGGAACAACCTAAGACAGTGACCGAAGTGAGAAGTTTCTTAGGCTTAGCTGGATACTATAGGAAGTTCATAGAGGGGTCCTCTAGACTAGCCTTACCTTTGACCCAGTTGACTAGGAAAGGGAAACCTTTTGTGTGGGACCAAGAGTGTGAGGACGGGTTCCGAGAGCTTAAGAGAAGATTGGTATCATCACCAGTCTTAACTATACCGGATCCCTTAGTGAGTTTTGTGGTATCTTCATGACGCATCCAAGAATGGCTTGGGATGTGTCTTAATGCAGGAGGGCAAGGTGGTAGCATATGCCTCTAGGCAGCTTAGGCCACATGAGGGGAATTACCCTACCCATGACCTAGAGCTAGCAGCTGTGGTTTTTTCCCTTAAGATTTGGAGGCAATACCTTTATGGGGCAACGTTTGAAGTTTTTAGTGACCATAAAAGCCTTAGATACCTGTTCGACTAGAAGGAGTTGAACATGAGACAACGAAGGTGGATGGAGTTCCTTAACGACTATGACTTCGAGTTGAAGTACCATTCGGGAAAAGCCAATGTGGTGGCGGATGCTTTGAGTATGAAGTCCCTACACGTGTCTGGCTTGATGGTGCAAGAGCTGAACCTCATGGAAGAGTTTAGGGACATGAATCTGGAAGTGTTGGAAGTGTCCTTAAATGTCTTAAGTTTGAAGTTGAATAGGTTGGAAATTAATAGTGACCTTAGAGATGAGGTTAGGCAGGAACAACTTTTAGACCAGGAGTTGCAGTCTCGGTTAGGACAAGAGGGTTATGAGTTGTTAGTTGATGGGCTAGTGAAGTTTAAGAGTAGGATCGTTGTTCCTAAGGAGGGGAGCCTTAGAGATAAGATATTAGAGGAAGCTCATAAGGGAAAGTTTACCATACATCCTGGGGTAACTAAGATGTACCAAGACCTTAAGAGAATGTATTGGTGGCCAGGAATGAAAAGGACGTGGCTAGCTTCGTAACTAGGTGTTTAGTGTGTCAAAAGGTTGAGATAGAACATCAGAAGCCTTCGGGGTTGTTGCAGTCCTTGGAGGTTCCAAAATGGAAGTGGGAGAGAATTTCTATGGACTTTGTGATGGGGTTACCTAAGACGCGTTTGGGTTTAGATGCTATTTGGGTGATAGTCGATAGGTTGACCAAGTCTGCCCACTTCTTGCCAATTAAGGCAACCTATAGCTTAGACAAGTTGGCATACCTCTATATCAAGGAAATAATCAAGCTTCATGGGATACCCACATCTATAGCGTCGGATAGAGACCCGAGGTTTACCTCTAGATTTTGGAGAGCTTTTTAGCAAGCCTTTGGGACTAAGTTGAGCCTTAGCACGGCCTATCATCCCCAAACGGATGGTCAGTTAGAGCAGACCATTCAGACCCTTGAGGACATGCTTAGAGCGTGTGTCTTGGATGAAGGAGGGAGTTGCGATGGGTTCCTACCTCTCATTGAGTTTGCATATAACAATAGTTATCACGCTAGTATAGGCATGGCACCCTATGAGGCCCTATATCGGAGGAAGTGTAGGTCCCCTTTATGTTGGTGTGAGGTAGGTGAGAAGACCTTGATAGGACCTGAATTGGTCCAGGAAACCTCTGAGAGAATCAAAATGATTAGGGAGAGGATGCGCACGACGCAAAGTAGACAAAAGAGCTATGCCGACAAAAGGAGAAAGCCTCTAGAATTCCAGGAAAATGAGCATGTATTTTTGAGAGTCACTCCTAAGACGGGGGTAGGGAGGTCGATGAAAGTCCGCAAGCTAAATCCTCGTTTCATGGGACCTTTCCAAATCCTTAAAAGAGTCGGGCATGTTGCTTATCAATTGGCTCTCCCGCCACAGTTGGCAAACCTTCATGATGTTTTCCATGTGTCGCAACTCAGAAAACATGTGCCTGATGAATCTCGATTGATAGCTCCCGAGTCTGTACAATTGAAGGATAATTTGATCTATAAGTCAAAGCCTAGTCAAATCCTGGGCAAGAGCATAAGACTCTAAGGGACAAGGCAATTCCATTGGTGAAAGTGTTATGAGACGGATTGACTCCTGAGGAAGCCACTTGGGAGATGGAGGAGGACATCGCGCGTCAATACCCAGATTTTATTATCTAAGGTATGGTAACCTTTACGTTAGAATATGCCATGTGTTAAAATAAGTGCGTGAGTATGAGACGAATTTCGGGGACGAATTTCGGGGACGAAATTCTTTAAGGAGGGGAGAAAATGTAACATCCTAAAATTCTAATATAATTAATATAATTAATTTGGAAAAAAAAAGATTAAGATATAAAAAAATAATGATATAATAAAAATAAGATATAATTAAGAGGTTTAGTGTAAAGGATTTGTTAGTATAAAATTTATTAGAGTTGGTTAGGAATTGCAAGGGGAATAATGAATTAATATATATATATATATATATATATATATATATATGAATGTAAACATAAGTACAGACTTTTCACGTAGGGGCCTAGGGGTAGCTCATAAGTCAAGTGGGCCTAGTTATTCTATAAAAAAAGAAGAAGAAATAAACAATAAAGAAAAAAAAGGGAAAAGAAAATAAACTGAAAAAAGGGGGAGAAAACCTAAAGCCTATTACGTGCCTAAGGTGAAGTATATATATATATATGTGTGTGTGTGTGTGTGTGTGTGTGTGTGTGTGTGTGTGTACGCAAATAAAAGTGGCGCAGATGACCTTTTATCCACTTTGGATTTCTTTGCCAAAACCAAAACATGATATTGCTTTAATATAAAAAAAATAATGGGGGATCACCGTAAGAAAACAGAGGCATAAGGGTTTGAAGCTATTGTCCCACGAAAATTTCAATAGGTGACAGCGCCGATAAAAGAAAAATGTCAGTCTGGTTTGTGCGGCTCAGCGGCTGAAACAGTGAGAAGAAAAGGAGAGGGTAGCGTCGATTGCAAATTGCCTTGTAGCAAGAGAGGAAAATATTTTTAGTGGAGCTGTAGCTTTTGTTATAGATAACTTTTTAGAGTTTCATGGAGGTCACGAAGAGGAGACGAGAAAAAGGTATTTCCATTCTTTGCCAGTACAACCGTAACAACACAGATCCAAGATTGTTACCAAACGGGAGAAGAATTTTTAGGGAAGTGCAAATCCTTATCATGAATAATTTTTAGAGCGCATTGGAGGTCTTCGAGAGGTGAGTAACAGTATCTTTTATAACCCTTTCCATGGTACATGTGTTTTGTTGTGTTGAGCGAATTACCTATGATTATGAGAGATTTTAATGGAATGATGCATGTTGTTAATAAACTAATTTTTTGGGGTTTTGAATTAAAATAAAATAAAAAATTATTAAATTGGGTATATATTCTTGTTACTGATGGCATGAAATACATGATTGGTATTTTTATTAGTTGAACGACGTGCTTATTGGTGTGTGCTATGCCATGTGAGTTTATTTGACATGCATGATAAAATCAAATATTTAATTTTTGGTAAATGAATTGTTACACATATGAGACATGAAATTGTGCCTTGTGATGATTTGTATGATGTTTGTCGCAATACCACCTATGATAGGGGTATCGAAAAGTAATACCACCGTAATGGGGTATCGAAAGTAACATCCCCATATAATTGGGGTGTCGAAAATAAGTAATACTACCTAAAAAGGAGTATCGAAAGTAACACCACCACAGGTTGGGGTGTCGAAAAAGGAGAAATACCACCATGTGCACATGGGAGATATCGAAATGGAAATGTCCCTGACAGGAGGGTGACATCGAAACACTCCTCGTGAGTAGGGGTGGGCAATGGGATGCCATTGTCGTATGATGTGTGAATATATGGCATGCCGGCAGGAGGCCAATTTAATTAAGAGGTCTTCGGACGGCTTGGATTACACTAGAATTTATCTGGTATATGGAATGTGATGCATTGAGATGAGATTATTATTGATATTAAAAGTATTTTTTTTATATATATTATTTTGGAAAATTAGCGGGTATCATGGACAGTTTTTCCAGTTACCGCGCCGGCTGAGAACAATGTTATTTTCGAAAATATTTTTATAAAACTGTATTGTTGGTCACTGGGATTTTATATCTCATTATAAGTATTGTTTTCAGAGCACGAGGAGGACGTCATTGAAACTGAAGAGGCGTGAAGACTTAGTGGATTTTATTAGTTATTCTTTCTAGTTTGGTCTGTATTTTCTTAAATAAGGAGCCGTATGTGGCTAGACGCATTTATTTATCGTTGGGATTGTAATTAGACGCCCGGTTCTGAGGCTTTTGATTTTGATTTTGATTTTGATTTATACCTATATTCATTACATGGATAACTTAATACTATATTATTTAATATGAGGCATTTTCAAACTTTAATATTTTTTTCTAATTTTTCTTTATGAGATATATGTTTTAATTAAATGTTTTAAATGATATTTTATTGATTTTATCTTGGGACTACTAATGTAACAAAGGGTGTTACACACAAAGCCTAAGAAAGCGATTTTAAACCTAGAAATCCCACTTAGCCCTCAACAACAATTCTGAGATAAATCCTAAGGCTTAAACAACCAAACAACATACATGAAAGCACTTAACGAAAAACGGGTTGTTACACTTTTCATATATGGAAGATACTAGAAGTTCACTTTTCTTCTTGGACTCGCTCAAAGATCAATCAACTAAAGACTCACCTCAAGAGTATCAAGAAAATTGGGCTTCTAAACCAATTCTTGCTTTCAGTCAAGAAGATTGTTGACACATTAGCTATTGTTGGATCCCTTGTGGACGCTGTCACATACATGTAATTGATGTCCTTGATGATGAATATGATCCACTTGTTGCCTCATTCTTATCAAGATCAAGTAATTCTTGATAGCATCAATGATGAATATGATCCACTTGTTACCTCAATCTTATCAAGAGTCGATCCCTATTCTATTCCAGAAATAGAGGCTTTACTTGTGGCTCTCGGAAAAAGGTTAGAGAAACACAAAAAGATTCAGGATGATGCTTTTCTATGTAATAAATTCAAGTCAATCTAGCTCATACTTAGTCAACATCATATGGAATAGGAAATTGAGGTGTCAAATCCAATTTTAGCAAATACAGAGGTAATTATAAAGGTAGAGGTAGGTCCTCCAATGGATGCCATGGCAGAAACAACACCAACAAGCCCCAATGGCAAGTTTGTGGCAAGTATGGGCACATAGCACTACATTGGTATCATAGGTTTGATCCTCAATATCGTGACACATGGGAAGTCTAAAATGGTTCAAACCAATTCAATAACAACTCTCATGGAGGAGCCATGCTCACTGAAAACTCGCCCACTAATGACACTTTTATGTCAGCCTTACTAGCAGTGCCTAAAACAATGTATAACCCAACCTGGTACCCTTCCAGAAATCGGTAACCTCATGGGAAAAACAATGTATAATGGTGAATCAGGGATTAAGATGGCCAATGGTGAATCCACCTCCATTCAACATATTGATAACTCTCTTCTTTCCTCCAAACTCAAAAACACCTCCTTTTTCTTCAAAACTTTCTTAATGTACCACATATTTCAAAGAACTTACTCAGTGTATCTCAGTTTGCACATGACAATAATGTCTTTTTCGAAGTTCCATGCTAATTCTTGTAACATTAAATCTCAGGTAACTAAACATATCCTCTTGATCTCTTGTATCTCAGTTGGTAAAAGCTGTCTCGTCTGCTCCCATGGATTGCGGGCTCGAGTCATGTTATAGGGGCAAGTGGGGAGCCACTATTGATCCCCTTTAAAAAAAATGATTGAAAATCAAGTTGATATCAAAGTAAAGGTCATTCAAACTGATTGTGGAAAAGAATACTCTGACTTTTCAAAATATCTCATAGAATGTAGAAATTGGTAAAGCATGTAAGCTGAATATACCTCTGTGTGTATTCTTATTAATTGAATTAATCATCATAAAAGTACAAAGGCTTTATGTACATATATAGCTTTCAAGGTTAGCTTTGATCATAAGCCAACTAACTAACTCTTTCTGTTATAATAATCCTAACAACTAACTGACTAACTGATATTAGGAAACCAACAAACTAACAGAAAGAAGCAAATTCTAACTAACTTCAGCTCTGGCACATAGACAATTCATCACTCCCCCTCAAGTTGGAGCATGAAGATTCACAATGTCCAACTTGCTGAGTAGAAAATTCAATCTATCCTTCCCTAAAGGTTTGGTCAGCATGTCTGCTATCTGATCTTTGCTACCAATTTTGAGTGCTTCAATGTCCTTGGATTGTATCCTTTCCCTCACAAAGTAGCAGTCCATCTCCACATGCTTTGTCCTCTCGTGGAAGACATGGTTAGCAACTATGTGTAGGGCTGCTTGATTGTCACAGAAAAGTCTGGTTGGTTCCTATTGCTTCACTGTGAGTTCCTGCAGTAACCATCTTAGCCAGATAAACTCACTGACAGTGCTTGCCATAGATCTATATTCAGCTTCTGCTGAAGATTTGGCAACCACTGATTGTCTCTTAGTTCTCCATTATATGGGAGTTCCACCAAGAGTGATCAAATACCCTGTGCAAGACCTTATGGTAATGGGACATCCTTCCCAATCAGCATCACAATAAGCTTCTAGTTGTAAGCTGTTATCACTTGGTAGAAGAATTCCCTGCCCTGCTGTAGTTTTTATGTACCTTAACACCCTATCAACTGCATCTTTGTGGATTTGTTTAGGTGCTTCCATGAATTGGCATAGGGTATTAACCGAATAGGTGATGTCTGGCCTGGTTATTATGAGGTATAGCAAACGACCTAGGATCCTTCTGTATCTTGTTGCTTCAACATCTGGATCATCAGTATCTGCTTTCAATTTGCAATTCTGTTCCATGGGGATTCTACTTGGTCTGCAATTATGCATCTGACAGGTATAAGAGAAATTATACACTGTTTTACTGCATATACTCTATTGTATCATTAATAACTCTGTTTGAGGCAAATTGCTTCAACAGAGAAGAAAAGGAAATACAAAGGCTATAGGCTTATAGTAATACAATAAGGAGGTTTTCGAGAGCCCCTTATCCTCTCCCACAAGTCAGATTTACTAATTTCCTACCCCTCCCTTCCTCCTAACATCTATTTAAACACATAAGGCATTACAAATACAAGGAAATCGCTAATAATCGACATAAAACATAAAAATAACTGCTGAAATCTGCTATCAACCACCATTAACTGCAGAAACTGCCTCTGCCTCTTGTCTTTTGTTCTTCCTAGCATATACTCGGTTAATAGGAGGCCGAGTACTAACAATACTCCCCCCCAAAATATTACATGTCTGCTGCCAATGCATAACTAACAGAGGCCCATTATTATTCTTGTCTAATCAGGGGCCTATATCTAACAATATTGTTAGATTAATGTGTCTTTATTAGGCCTTGTTAGTAATATGGCAGTTGGTAGCAGTTAAATAATAGAGCAGTTAGTAGCAGTTAAATAATAGAGCAGTTAGTAGCAGTTAGAGTTAGTTACTTAGTTTACCTATAAATAAGAGGAGAGATTGATAGAGAGGGTATCGGGTGAATTGAATAAGAATTGGGGCCTTAGGGCATTTGGGGAGGTGCAGACCCTCGAAGTTCTGCTATATTGTACTGTAATCAAGGGATCATCCCTATTTCCTTAGTAATATCTTGTAATCAAATACCGGTTTCTATCAACCGAGTGCTCTGATACCAGTTGATAGAAACCGGTATTTGATTACAAGATATTACTAAGGAAATAGGGATGATCCCTTGATTACAGTACAATATAGCAGAACTTCGAGGGTCTGCACCTCCCCAAATGCCCTAAGGCCCCAATTCTTATTCAATTCACCCGATACCCTCTCTATCAATCTCTCCTCTTATTTATAGGTAAACTAAGTAACTAACTCTAACTGCTACTAACTGCTCTATTATTTAACTGCTACCAACTGCCATATTACTAACAAGGCCTAATAAAGACACATTAATCTAACAGCATCCTAGTCTCTTAAGAATGTCTATGGCATACTTCCTTTAATTTAGCATGATTCCTTTTGTTGTTCTGGCTACCTCAATACCTAAGTATTTTAAAGGCCCCAAATCTTTGATGCTAAATTCCTTGTCCAGGTGTTGTTTCACCTGTTTCAAAAGACTAAAGTTATTCCCAGCTAAAATTACATCATCCACATATATAAGAGCAGTAAGAAAAACTCCCTTCTTATTGTAAATGAATAGAGAGTGATCTGCTCTAGATTGTTGAAAATCTAGCTGTTCCAGTACTTTGGTAAACTTTTGGTACCAATTCCTTGATGCTTTAAGTTTGCATACTCCGTTGTCTCCTTGCTTTGAAAATCCTCAAGGAACCTTCATGTAGATTTCTTTATTTAAGTCTCCATGGAGGAATGCATTGTTCACATCTAATTGATGAACAATCCATCCTCTTGCAGCTGCAACTGTGAGCAGTATTCTAACAGTCACTAATTTGGCCACTGGAGCAAATGTTTCGTGGAAGTCTTCTCCCTCTACTTGAGTGAAGCCTCGGGCAAAATGTCTAGCTTTATATCTCTCTATCTTGACATTGAGTTGGCATTTGATTTTGTAGATGCACTTGGAATCTACTGCATGTTTGTCTGGGGGGAGATATGTCAAACTCCATGTTTTATTGTCTTCCAGTGCCTTAATTTCCTTTTGCATAGCTTCTCTCCAGTGACTATGTTTGACAGCCTGTGAAAAAGTTCTTGGCTCATCTTGGGAAGAGATGGCAGCTAAGAAGGCATTGTGAGCAAATGAAAACTTATGATAACAAACATAATTTGATAAAGGATAAGGGATAGAGTTATCAGTAGGATAATTAGTTATAGAAGGTGGAAGATCAACCTCATAGTCTTTCAAGTGGGTTGGCATTTGCCTAATTCTCCTATCAGTATTTTTCAACTCTGTGTTCCCTATTTTGTGTTTCTTCTTTATCAAAGCCGGCCTGTTTTGTTCTGTGAGTATCAGGAAAAGAATTAATGCCAGTTATTTCAGTTTCATATGTCCTGTTTTCTGTGTTACTGACAGAAGCATCTAATTGTATTTCTTGCAAATGATCTTCCCATGAGTTTGTGTGTGGCTGTTGAGCAGTCACAGTTTTATCTATCTTAAGAGGAAAATCATTTTCAAATAACACGGCATCCCTAGAAACAAAGCTCTCTTTGGTTTCAATGTTGTATACTTTGTATCCCTTCTGGCCTATTGGATAACCTATGAAAATACAAGCAATCCCCCTCTCATAAAACTTCCCTTCTCTTTTATGTTTCAAAGCATAAACCAAACAACCAAAGACTTTAAAATGTGCATAATCTGGTTTCTTACCATAGAGAATTTCAAAAGGGGTCTTATTATTAATTACCTTTGAAGGCAGCCTATTTATGATGTGTACTGTAGTGAGTACACACTCTCCCCAAAATGTGATAGGCAGTCCAGCATGGAACCTCGGAGCTCTAGCAGTTTCAAGGATATGCCTGTGCTTTCTCTCCACAACCCCATTTTGTTGGGGTGTGTATGTGCAGGACAACTCCATTGTCAGACCTAACCTTTTTTATTTGTTTTCCAAATTGATTTTCTATCATATTAACAAACGTAGGTAAGATATGATCAACCTCAGATTTATGCCTCATAAGGTATACCCAAATTCCCCTATTATAGTCATCAACTATGGACAAGAAGTAGTGTGCACCAGTCAAAGAGGAAGTTCTATAGGGTCCCTATATATCAGTGTATAAGCTCAAAACAGTATTTAGATTTTATAGAACTTGAAGAAAAAGGTAATCTAGATTGTTTTGCTCTTATACAAGAGTCACAGTGTGAAATATCTACTAAGTCTAATCCTAATGGTGTGATCTTAGCCTCTGAAGCATGTCCAAGCCGAGCATGCCATAGTTGATCATCATTTCTGTTAACTTTTAAGACAGTTGTTTTGTCTTGGACAGGCTCAAGCAGATACAATTCACCTTTGTGACTATCCTTCCTAATCAGGGTCTTGGAATGCAAGTCCTGTATAAAACAAGAATTAGCAAGAAAGATTATAGTAGCTTACTTATAGAAATAAGATTGCATTTAAAGTCAGGTATATGTAAAACAGTATCAAGATGCATTCCATTTGGCAAATTTGCTTTTCCTTGACCTTTTATAGGAACATCTGCACCATTGGGAATGTGTACAAATGCTTGGTGATTTGAAGAAACTTCTTTAAGTGTCTTTAAATCACAAGTAATGTTCTCTATAATCCAAGATTTATCAAAGACTAAATTACATGCCATGTTAGAACTTGTTCTGGACTGCAAAGTTCCTGATCCTGCCTCATTGTCCATGCTCAGCTATTGTATAAGTCTGTCATATTGCTGCATAGTAAGACCAGGAATAGGACTACTTTCTGCTTTAACTTGAGCTGCCTTGGCATTTGGCTTCTTGTTGTTCCAAGTGCCTTTGTCTTTCTTGTTTGGTTTTCTCCAATCTTGTGGATAACCAACAATCTCCCAACATTCATCTTGTGTATGCCCTATCTTTTGACAGTGTTCACACCTTGGTCTTTCTTTCTTATTCCCTTTTATTTCCTCTCCAGCATACTTGACATTTTGAGTTTGGAAAGTTGTTGCTGCTGATACTGGCTTATGCATTGCAGAGATAAGCCATTGTTGTTCATCCTCAGCAACTAAGTGATAGGCATGTGCAAGAGTGAAGGTTGGGGCCATACTCAAGATCTGTGTTTTAGCGGTATTAAAGACATCATCAAGTCCCATAAGAAAGTCATACATTTGTTCTCTTTCATGCATTTGGGCAAGATTATTCTGAAGGTTGTATTCGCATCTACCGCATGTGCATTTGGGCCAAGGTGAGATTGACAAGATTTCATCCCACAATCCTTTCAACTTGGTATAATAGGTAGGAGCAGACAATTTCTCTTGCTTGAGAAGTGCTATAGCGCGCCTAAGTGATAGCGTGAATCCTCAAGTGTACGGCTTCGTCGTCAAGTAATAAAAAGACCGAATCCATAAGGACCGTGATTTTGAATACCAATTAATTATTAAATCAATTAAACTAAACAAGGAAAGATTTGGTTTTGAAATTAGAATTAACTAATAATTCAACTATTAAAAATCGCAATCAAACAAAATCGGAAAGTAAATCAACTCGAGTGTTTATCAAATTAAAAGAGATTTTCAGGAATTGAGTTACCAACAAGACTGCTTATGCTACTATATTGACTACCCCTTGTTAATTATCAAAATGCTTTGAAGGTGAATTTATCCTAATAAAGTTAATGTTCCCTCTCGAGATACAAGATCCTTGACCAATTAAACCAACCCCTACTCGCGTGGTAATTGTATTTGAATTGGACCCATTGAGGTTTGTGACAATTCAATGAACCCTCGAAGGACCGCTTCTAACTCTTGTGATTTAAGTACTAAGTTCAATTCCTATGGATCCAATACCTAGGTTCACTTCTCAGTTAATTCCTCCCTAGAATATCTAAGACATGCAAATAGGTGATCAATCAATTCACATGGATGAAGCACAATAAGAACCAAATCTAAAGCAAATTGAAATTAACAAAAAGGGAAAAACATCAATTCATCACATAAAACGAGTCTTGGGCATAGCCCCAATTCCTAGAAATAAAATAACTACTCATGCATTGCCATGGTCATAGCAATCATTAACAAGAACATAAAAATCCTAAGAGAAGAGAAGAAATTGGAGAAGAAGAGAAATCCTAAATTAAGCCAAAGGTAGCAGCCAAGATATCTCTATTTTCGAGCCTAATTGTCCTATTTATAATGTAGGTTGACTTGGTATTAAAACAATTACAAATAAGATCCCAAAATCCCATATTTTACACGTCACGGCCGTGACGGCCATGACAGCTTCTGCTTTGTGAATTCTTGTGTTGATTGGCCTGTCACGGCCATGATGGCTGTCACGGCCAGGCCGTGACAGCTTGAGTTTTGCTTCCTTCTTTTTTCTTCATTCTACGCGATCATGGTCATGATGGTTGTCACACCTAGGCCGTGATGGTCTCTGCTTTGTTCATTTTTCTTACTTTTCAAGTTTCATCTTCATGCAAACTCCAAATTAACTGGACTTGAGCATTTTAATCATGAATTCCTGCACACAAACACCACATAACTACCTTACCCGTTCCAAAGGGAAAAACTAACAAATATCAAAATAAAAATGCCTAATCTACATGAAAATGCATACAAAATGATAAACAAATATGAGGTGAAATCACATTTATCAAACTACCCCAAGTTTAAGATTTTGTTTGTCCTCAAGAATTAACCAAGGCCAGACAAGATAAACAACCAGAGCATGGACAGTGAACCAAGAACCCGAGTAACTAATCCAAATAATAGGTATATCAAAATAAGTAACCAAGAGACAACCAATTTCAAGTCCAATTAGAAGCTTAGGTTCCCTAAATTCATGCCTCTCACTAATTCGGGCACTCTTCTCACCTCACTCAAGTGTTTAAGGACGTATGACCATTCACTCAATTTCCTCAAGGAAGGTATCCTACCATAAACTTGACTATTAACCAAATATCTACTTTATTAATGAAAACACCTAAGAATCAAGAGGTTGTTGTTTTGGCTTCAAAGACTCGGGGGAGTGAGTCTTCTTAAAATATTTCCCCCTTAAAAACTTTTCAAATCAGAGTTCCTCGGGATCTTTTACAAAATCAATGAAGGGTTTATATAAAATCTTGAATTGGAAGATGATGAAGATAAGAAAGATTAATTCGAATAGGTTCGGGTTCAAAAGTTTAATAATAACAAGATATGGAAACTGATTAAGCTTTTAACGATTAAGAACAAGTTATGCAAGTTTCAGATACAAGCATTAACAATCAAAAACAAACTTGCAGGTTTCAGTTTTAGTTCAGTTTCAGCAATCAAGAATGGTTTTGATCAACTCAGTTTTAAACGCAGATAACTCAGACTTGATTACAATCAGACTCGAGTTTCAATACAGTTTATACAGATCAAGAACAGAAATTATATTGAACTTTAAACATCAAAATCACAGGTTCTTGAACATAAATATAAAGTAAAGAGTCTGAGTTTAGATATACCACACAACCCGATTTATCCTGGTTCAGTCACCTCCACTGTGACCTACATCCAGTCCCCACTCCACCTATGAGATTTCACACACTAACACACAAGCTTTTCCAGCTTGAAAAACCTTTACACCACAGAGCACTCCTTCACCTTGAGATACCACACTCTTGTGAAGAGCCTCAATGTTCTTCCTTAGGGATACCTCACCCTAATCACTCAGAGAGACTCCCTCTCTCTTTACAATCAAATAGTAAAACAAAATTTAATTCCTAACTCTCAATAGTCAGATAAACAAATTGAAGCACTTATGAGAACGAAACACTCTTTTCACAATAAAGCTCAAGAAAAAAGATGAATTATTTTCACAATTTGATTTTGTATGTTATGATCGATATATGAAAGTGTTCCTTTGATCCATCTTTATGTAAAAAACAAGTTATAGTCGTTGGGATCAATCAAAATAGATTTGGATCTGATTAACAGAATTTGTTTTCTTGCTTCTGGTTCTTGAAATAAGATTCTACATCGGTTCTTATCATTCGCGTCCATCTTGAAAATAACCGCGTCCATCTAGCCATTAAGATTGTGAATCGGACGAGCTAGTAGACGAGCTCCATATGCCATGTCATTGGACGGAGCTTCTCATTAAGAACTTATCAAGTCCAAAGGCTTGAGTGGACGAGCGCTTCTGTCACTTTAGTGGACGAGCGCTTCTGTCACTTGTGTTGGACGGGCGCTTCTATTACTTCAGTGTTGGATGGGTGCTTCTATTACTTCTGTGTTGGACGAGCGCTTCTATTACTTCAGTGTTGGACTAGCGCTTCTACTACTTTATTGGACGAGCGCTTCTTATTTCTAAAAATCATTTTTCATTAACGAAAACTTATTCCTTTTAATGCAGGTTATGAAAATTGATTTTCTTCATGCTTCTTATTTCTAAAAATCATTTTTCATTAACGAAAACTTATTCCTTTTAATGTAGGTTATGAAAATTAATTTTCTTCATGCATTTTTTTAGTTGAGCTATTTGTGAATAAGAGATTTCATCTCTTACAAATCATCTAAGACTTAAATCTAATTTCTCCTTTAAGCTCTTGTCTTGACGATTCCTTGATCTTAGTCTTTGCTCTCGGATTCCTTCAAGTTCTTCCTTGAATATTCTCCTTTAATTGCTCACTGAACTTGTTGATTATTGCTTGATACCTGTCTCTACAATTTGACACTAAAAACACTTGCATACACATTACGTTGTATTTGTTATATATTAAAATCTCTAAGTCATTAAGTCTAACGGAGGTCTTTTATTTTGGTTGTAATAGGGCCATGGGATTAATCGTTAGGTGGGGAAACCAAGAAAAGGAAAATTTAAGAAGGCTAACAAAATATCAAACAATACAAAGCATGACAATCTTCTAAAATACCTTTTTTGGGCTTTAATTCACTTTTCCACCTTCCTTTCTTTCTTTCAGTTTTCCTTTCACTTTTTTTTTCATCCTCTTCTCCATTTTTTTCTTGTTTATTTTTTAACTTTTTCATCAATTTGGAGAAGGAGAGATTTCCAACTCAAGAGAATTATTTATTTGTTTTTCTTTCATCCCACAACTTTTCAAACTACCTTCTTGCCCTTTTTGTAATACTTTAAAAGGTGTCATACCATGCATCATTTATAAAAAACAATCAAGGTACCAAGAAAAGCATATTCTTTTTAAGCTCAAAATTGCGCAACTAAAGAGTAGTATTCAATCATTCAAAGCTCAGAAGGCCAAAAAATACCTAGTGCCTAAATCATTTTCAAATATGTTTTCAAAAATTTCTAAGTTTCAAAAAGGTTTCAAGTCAAGTTCTAGAGAATACAATCCAAGAGGAAGAAAACACTCAATCACAAAGAATGGGGTAGATTTAGTGAGTACCCCCTTTAGGCTCAAGAATCTCACATTTTGTAGTTTTAAATCAATGAGAAACACAGATTCAATGAACCACGTGCTAAGTAACAACTATTAAAAGATCATCTCTAGCATTTTAATTTTTAGCCTATCACAAGAATACAAAAATTGGGTTAAAAGGCTGACTGTCTCAATTCATTTGGCACAAAGTTCTCACAATTGGATGCAATTTCAAAACAAGGGGCAATCTAATTATGCGATCATGCAAAACTACACCTAAATGAATGTAACATGAAAAATGCAACATGCAAAATGCAAAAATAATACCCCTACCCCAAGCTTAAAAACTTACATTGTCCCCAATGTAAATAATCAAGTCGGAGAGAGGAGAAAAATGGAACAACTCACGGAGGTGGTGGAGGGTGCTGGCTATGGAGGTAGAAGAAGGGAAGAAGAATGAGAAGGTTGGGTTCAGCTGCGCAATACTGGAACAGGAGGGGAGCCTTCAAGTTTTTAAAATGCATCTGATGAGCACGTCACGGCCGTGAAGACTATCATAGCCTGGTCGTGAACGCGCCTCGTCTGGGAGTTATGGCCTATCATGGCCATGAGTATGGTCATGGCCTAGCCATGATCCTTTCTTCCCTGAGTGGCTTCTTCTGATAATGCCCGTGAACCTCTTCACGACTGGGCCCTAATTGCGCTGATTATTTCCGTCACGCCCATTAAGGCTATCACGGCCTGGCCGTGATCTTCACTGCCTCCCTCTTTTTTTTTGTCATGACCATGAAGTATATCACGGCCTGCCCTCGATCACCACTGTGTTCCAACTTTTCTTCCTTCGCGGTCGTGAATCCTGTCATGGCCAGGCCATGATCTCATCTGACTTCTATTTTTCATGCCTCTTTGCTCTTCAAGCTTTTTCAACCTGCAAACTCACTTGGTAAAACCATCAAATGGTGATCTTTCTCCTCTAAACTTCTCAATTTATTAAAAAAAAACAAAAACAAAACAAAAACAAAATCATCATTTGTCATGCAACGTTTGGGAGTTGCTTCCATGTTAAGCTCTTCCTTCACCTTCAGAGGCATTATATCAATCCTGCACACATGATTCTCAAAAGGAGGGTTGTTATATGAGTTAGTCAAATCAAAATCCACACTACCTTTCTCTACATTCAAAGAGAGCTTACCATTTTTTACATCTATTATTGCTCCAGCTGTGGCCAAGAATGGCCTTCCAAGAATGATAGGGAATTTAGAATTCCCGTTCATATCCAACACCATGAAATCGGTAGGGATGAAAAATTTCCCTACCTTTATGGGGACATTCTCTAGTATGCCTAGAGGGGTTTTAGTTGAGCCACCCGTAAATTGTAAAAAGAACTTGGATGGTCTCAATTCCTTTATTCCTAACCTCCCAAAGATGGTAAGCGGCATCAAACTCGCACTAACCCCTAAGTCACATAAGGCATGGTCTATTTTCACTTCTCCAATTGAGCAAGCAATAGAGAAACTTCATGGATCTTTTAGTTTAGGAGTCATATTAGTTTTTATCATTTCATCATGCTCCTCAATTAAGCCCTTAGTCTTTTTTTCTACTTGTTTTTTCTTGACTAGCCTTTGTGGTAAAGGTATTGGGGGTTGGTAAGGTGGTGGAGGGATATACTTTGGTTCAATATCTTCTTGTTCACTCATGTCCACCTCACACTCCACACCCTTTTCAACTACCCCAAGCTTATCATCCCTCAATTACATAGCATTACAGTTCTCATTGGGATTAACTTCGGGTTATCCCGGAAACATGCCCTTAGTCCTAGAAGATGTACTAGCTTGTTGGGCAATCTGAGTTTCTAACATTTTATTATGGATGACTAAGTTATCTATCTTAGATGTTAAGTCGTTTATTGCCTCATTGATTGCCCTACCTTGTTGCCTAAACTCTTCATTTAGCTTTGTTTGAGTTTCAACAAAATTTTCCAAAAGAGACTCGAGTTTAGACTTTTGTACCTGAGGATACCCCGATGCTAGTTTCCTATTACCTTGGTCTTCTTAGAATTCATGGTTCAATGTGTTGTTGTAGTTCCCGTGTGAGAGATAAGGGCCATTCTTCCTTCCTTGGTTGTAAGAATTTGGGAGAAAATAGTTTGGCAACTTCAGGTTCGTGTCATAAAAATTGTGACATGAATTCACTTGTTCACCCGAAGCGCCTTTTGCAGGAGCACTACTATGTGGGCACTCCAAGAACTCACGTCCCTGCATTCCACAAATCTCACAAACAACATTAGTAGCACCTATTGAAATCATATTAGCTTTTTCAAGCTTATCAAAGCGCTTACTCAATGAATCAAATTTAGACAAAATCAATTCCGTACCACCTACATCGAACTTACCACCCGAAAGCTTTTCGGGTTATTACCTATTTTTGAACCCCATTGGTGATAGTTGGTGGCTACGCTTTCAATGATATTGAATGCTGCAGTCAATGGTCTATTCATCAATGCTCCACCAGCTGCGGAATCAAGTGACACCTTCGAAGAGTAATCCAATCCGTTGTAGAAGGTATGCACTAACAACCACTTCTCGAGCCCATGATGTGGGTAAGACTCTAGCAATCCCTTGTAATGATCCCAAGCTTCGGATAAACATTCTCCGTCTTTTTGGAAAAAGCTGTTAATCTGAGTTCGTAGGTAAGTAGTCTTGGATGGTGGAAAGAATTTTTCCAAGAATGCCTGCTCCAGTTGGTTCCATGTTGACAAAGTATTAGCAGGCACTGATTTCAACCAAGCTCTAGCCTTTCCAATCAAAGAGGAGGGGAATAACCTCAAACGAATAACATCAACTAGGGCACCTTGAATTCTTGTTGTATCACAGAATTCCAAGAATGTCTCCACATGATCGGTCGGGTCATCCAAGGGTAATCCTCCAAATTGATGTTGCCTAATCATGCCAATTAACTGGGGTGGTATAATGAAGTTCTCCGCCTCAATTTATGGCCTAGCAATCCCAGTTCGCAAACCCCAAGCATTTGGGGCTGTGTAGTCCTTCAGTGGTTTGGTATCCGGTTGATCGGTCATAAGTTAAGTGGGGATCAACTTTTCTCTCACTCTTTGTCATTGTAGTCTCCTGCGTCTATGAAAAGTCCTTTCGATCTCGGGATCAACTTCAATAAGAGTTCCAAGACTTTGGGATCTTCGCATAAAAGAGAGAAATCACCTGCAAAGAGAAAGATAGATACACTTTAGAAAAAAATTGTTCGGAAAAATCAATTTAAAAATTAAATTGAAATTTGTAACACCCCCCTTGGGCATTACCTTGTGAACACGTGCGGAAATAAAATTAAAAGGAATTTGCTGGTTTCTTTCGGAAAATAATGCTTATAATTTTGTATAAGTCCGAAAATGGGGGTAAATTTTTTTTCTTCGACGGAACACATTTGAAATTTTGCCACACATATTACGACGGTAACACTATATAATACTCATCAACGCAGAAATTTAGTATATTCAAAATTAAATCTTTCACAGCGTACAAGTTTTTTTTCCTGAAAGTACTTCATTATTCACAACAGAATTTTAAACCATATAAAGGTTTTCAAACTACAAACCCCGACTTTCTCAGAAACACATCACCCAAAGAAAAATCCTAAGCTGGTCACTCTAATAGACATCTACTGGAAAGACCTCCATTATTCTCACCATTATCACTAACTTCTCCAAGGATCGGGAGTAATATCCTCAAGTGAAGCTAGGAACTCCTCTGCACCATCCATACTCGTGTACCAAGGTACAACAACAAAACTAGAAACACAGATATATGCAAGGGCGTGATACCAATATATGAGTTTTGATAAGATAACCATATGCGCGACACACAAAAACAGCAGATACATGATATTCACAATATATGAGAATCATCCAAACAACATAATAACTTTGTCAAAGGGATTCATACCCGACAGTCATCGCGATTTTATAAAAATGCATGACACTTCAATATTCAGGCTCTAATTTGGATATCTAATCTCCGGAGATCCTAACTTACAACTTTCAACTTACCATGATACATGGTCGGAAAATCCATCTCAACCTCAGGTAACAATTGCTCAAACAGCTATTGCAACTGTTCACACGACCCCTCTGCGACAACTACTCAAACAGCTATTGTAGTTGTACACAGATACATAATCACTCAAACAACTATTGCAGTTATGTATAAATATTATTTCACACAACCCCTCTATGATAACCACTCAAACAGCTATTGCAGTTGTACACAGATACATAACCACTCAAACAGCTATTGTAGTTATACATAAATATTATCCAACGTTGTATGATAGCCACTCAAACAGCTATTGCAGCTAGTCATACGGCCTTTTGTGACAACTATACAACTATTGTTGTAGTCATACACATGGTAACTCAGGCACGTCTGCCAAATAATGCATGTAAAACATCTGTTTCGTTTTGTTTTTCTTTTTCGTTCATATTTTCTTATCAAAGTCCAAAGGCTCACGACTATGCTTAATTTTAATATTAAGACTTTTCCACTTTAAACAAACACAGGACATACCAGTCCAAATGTTTTAAACTCAACACAGGACACAAAGTTCCGAGTGCTCAAACCCTGTGAACACCTAATTTTATCCAGATGTTTTTTTATTTAATGTTTTGAAAAAATAATAAACAAAAAATTATAAATAAAAATAAAAACTTTGCAAAAGGAAAAAAGTGTTTTTGTTCTTGGCCCATTATAGGATTAGTGTAGCCCATTTTCATATCTGGTTGCAAGTGGCTTGTTGAGCCCATGATCCAAGTCCAAAAGAGAAAAAAAAGACTTCTGATTTTTATTTGAAAAAATATATAAATAATTTTTAAATCTTTGTTCTTTTTTTTCCATCGTTGCTTTGTCTTCTTCCATTTCGGGTAAATCAGTTTTCTCTTTTATTTCTCCATTTTTATTTTCTTGTTCTTTTTTTCTAAAATAAGGGGAACAACCCCTGCACCTGCTGCAACCATCAGAGTAGTGGGAGCACCACCATTTCACCAGCCCTCTGCACCTTCGTCCTTCCCCTCAAGAAACCAATAAAGAATTTGGCATCATCTTCCCCTTTTGTTACTATATAAACAGAGGTTCTGGATCTCATCAAGAAAAAGGAGGAAAAGAGGGAGAATAGACACTGAGAACTTTTTCCTATTGCCTAAGAGTCTCACTTCACTTTCAATAAAATCCATCTTTCTCATTCTATTGCCTATTTCAAAAAAAAAATTTAATACAAAATAAAACAAAAAAGAAAGAAGAACATAATGCAGATTTGAGAAGAAGACCCCACCACGCCGCCGCCTCCTCCAGAGCTCTGGACCATCGTCGTTGTTGCTCCGCCGGCGTCCCTACAACACCATCGAACCGCCACCAACTCTACCGCGGACTCCGCCTTGGACCGTCAGTCTTAGCTTTCTCAGTCGTTGCAGCGCCGCTACGAACGCCCAAACACAGATCCGAGTGACAGCCGCCACGCACAGCGCAGACTGTAACACCCTACTTTTTATTTTCCGATTTTTATTTTTTTCAGTAAAAATATTTTCGCTGTATTAACCGGTATAAATGTATTTATTTATATTTTTATCCGAGTTCATGGAGATTGATTTTTATGAAATAAAAATCATATTCATACTCTATCTTAGGGTAGAAGCTTACGATAAAAATTTGGGTTGAAAATTCAGACGGAACCCGGTCTGCGTTTTCACTGACAGTATAATTTTACTGAGCAGAAAACCCTAATTTGACTCGTGAATGAAATGGTTTATATTTAAATCATATTTCCAACGAGTTTGATTAGTTTGAAAATTTTCAGTCGAAAACGAAATATTACGCTTTTATACGGGCGTAAAACCCTAATCGGGAGCAGAGCGAGTCAAAACGGAATCGCAGAGACCTGTCAAGAGATCGGGACAACGAGTCATCAGTCATACATGATGACTCATGGAGGATGAGTCACCAAGCATTTATGAGCATTAAATGCAAGTAATCATGACATTTAGGTAAAAAGACCAAAATACCCCCAAGCTTTCGCGGGTATTAACAAGACGCATCTACACACTCTTAACCACTCATTTTACGTGGTTTAAAACCTCCCACATCTCTCCAATTTCGTGCATCCACCTCCAATAAATCTTACCTATTTCATTTTGCTTTCGTTTCATTATTTTCCTCTCAAAAACCGAAATCGGGTAAACGACGGAGCTGCGTACGGAATTTCCGGGAACCGCTAATGGATAAGATCGATGACTCATTGGTGAGTCATTTTGTGTGGCCCAAAATCAGCCACACCTCCACTAAATGTGAACCACATATTATTAACCATGGTTAGCCAAAATAACCTTAGTTAAGTTAATTATAACCTTAGTTAAGCTTATATTAATTTAATAATCACAAAACCCATTAAACCAATTCCTTTTAACCAAACAAGGCATAAGATTAATCCTATAAATACCCTCCAAACCGTGGCCTCCCTCACCATTTCACTCATCTTCTTCATTCTCTTCATCTTCCCCACCAACTAAGTTACAAAACCCTAAGAACACCGAATTCCCACCAAACATATGACCCTCTTCCTTTCTGAAACTCGGAAAACACTCAACACAAAAGTTGTTCCTATTTCTCTCTTATTTCCAACAAGCTAAATATCATCAAAAACGGATAAGTGGATTGGGAGAAAGGCTCAAAATACAGAAACTTCCCAGAATTCCCAGCAACCCACGAAACAGCATAAAGAAGGCCCTTTTCACCCCTGTTATGATCCGAACCAAATGAAACCTTAAACACAAAAGTTGTTCCTTTTCTTCTTATATTTCTATCAAGCCAAAGTTCGTAATTTTTGGATGAGTATATTGTGAGATACACTCACAATACCATCACACCCTCAAGCTGTCCAGTTTTCAACATAGTGAAGGTTGATCATTTTCTTCATTTCTTCAATCTTCAAGAGCTAAAAGCTCATCTCCTTGATTATATAAGCTTTCATATTCATGTATTTATCATGTTTATGCCATGAATCATATTTTTCCATTCCTAGATCTAGAACTTCAAATAATTCTAGAAAATTGTAGAAAAATCCTTTTAATGTGAAACCAATTTCTATGATCTTGTGATGTCTTCCACTTTCATTATCCAAGAGCTTTAATCCAACTAAAAATCCCTAGCTTAAATTCCTAATATGGGCTGCAAACCCTAACCCTAAAGGTTAGAGGATTTTGTTTCAAATTTTAGTCTTGTAATAAGTAATCTATGTTAGTTAAGACTCTAGTAACTAGGATCCAAAAGATAGCATTAAGAAGATAATCCTAAACCTATTTTCTAAGTCTTGACCGAACCTAGCCCTAAAGTGTCATAGATGGTTGTTAGTTGATTAATTATAGTTATGTTGTTTGGTTGAAGGTGTTTGTGTTAACTCGTGGCGGGATAACGAGGATCGTCGGTATGCGTGTTTCCGGTGAAAACTCAGGTGGGGAAAAGAATCAACCTATCGTCGGAATCGATAAGTAGTAGATTATATGATAATTGTGTAGGGCGACCTAAACCCTACTAGTAGTCGAGTGATCGACAAGACCAAAATCTCATTGGAAACCTTTTCTCAAAACCAATGGTGATTCGGGGATTGTAGGTTTATCGACATTAAGGTTGATTTTATGATGTTGAGGATGTTTGGATTTATTTATTATTTGATTTGATTGTGATATGCTGGCTGTGATAATTTGTTTTAAGTGATATTTTATGGTGTTTGATTATTTTATTGATATTATGTTGATATTTATTAACCGTTGATGGATGATTTGCTTTTATTATTTATATCGAATTGATACTTTATGATATGGATGTTAATATGCTGTTTTGAGGTTGGAATGGTATATGTCTGGTAATTTCTGGCTAAGGAAAAACTTGGTATTTAAGCGTGTTTATCACCACCTCTTTTTCCTGGGAAGTTATCCGGTATACTATTCGTAGTTCTTAAATTTGGTGATTTTTATTCTGTTGAATGATATTTTATGATGATTAATATGTTTATGTGAGAATGTATTATAGCTTGATGATAATTGAATTGCTTGGTTCAACAATATTCTGATATATGGTTAGAGATGATCTGCCTGGTTTTTAATACTATGCCTAGTTGATTTTAAGTAAGGATATATGTTGTTCGGGAGATGATTGTTTGGGTGAGAGAATGAATTGACTTAGAGGTGCCTAGATTAATTAAGTTATCTAATGGATGAGATGTGACATAGAATGCGAGTTGAGGTTATGATGGGAGTTTGAGGTACAAGGTTGTTATTGATTTGAGATAGTGAGATTCATATAGAGGCTTAGATGCAAATACTTTTTCAGTCCATGACGCGTAGATCTAATTTATCCTATCGAAAGATAGAAGGGCACTATGATGAGTTTTATCCTATCGAAAGATAGAAGGGCACTATGATGAGTCTTATCCTATCGAAAGATAGAAGGGCACTATGATGAGTTTTATCCTATCGAAAGATAGAAGGGCACTATGATGAGTTTTATCCTATCGCAAGATAGAAGGGCACTATGTTGAGTCTTATTCTATCAAAAGATAGAAGTGTACTATGCTGAGTTCTTTGCATCAGACTACCCCGGACTACTAACGAATGTGAAAGGAATAGAGATAGTTATGATAGTATAAGTGTTTTAGACTACATGAGCTGAGGGTAGAGGATGATATAGTGAATTGAGGATGATTGTTGATTTTGAGTGATGCGTGTCTGTGACAATTACTGTATAATTTACTATTACTCTTTTCCGCTTTTTGATGATAGAATTGTTTCTTATTCCCTATATCTTTGTGTGTTGTATTTTATTTCTGATGTGATCGTACGAGAAGACCCGATGGAGGAACCAATTGCTGAGGAGTTAGATGGAATTCCGTATGAACCGAGATCTTTGGAGGTCGAGCTGTGATCCATGGCGAGTAGAGTATAGACATTATCGCCAGTGTGTCTAAGGAGTATTTATATTTCCGCTAAGTATGTCTGTAGTGCAGTTTATGCCTGTGAGGGATCCTACTGAGAGGGTACTGATGTGTCGCACCGCGGAGGCGGCGTGCTCGTGCGATTTCGGCAAGTGTACCGGACTGCCGTCAAGTAATAAAAGATATCGAACCCACAGAGACTGTGTTCCCGAATCACAATTAATTTCGAATCGATTGAATCTGAACTGTATGAAAGGGTTTTGTAAAAAGGGTTTTTGAATTTGAATTTTAAAAGATAGATGAGCAGAAAACAAATGTTTTTGGGGTTTTCGATTTAAATGGGTTCCTAGGGATTTGGGTTACCTTTGAGGTTGTTTATGTTGCTAATCTGATTTACCTTTGTTGATTACCGAAATTGCCTTGAAGGCGAGTTTATCCTCTAATAGCTTAAGCTCCCTCTTGGGTTACAAAAGCCGTGCCCAATTGACCCGACCCCTACTCTCGTGGTAGTCGATCCCAGATTGGACCCTTTGCGTTCTGTGACAACTCGTTGCTCCTCAAGGGACGGCTTCTAACTCTCGTGATTTCAGTCCCAAGTCTGACTTCTATAGGTCCGACACCCAAGTTCACCGCTAGGTTCCTCCTTGAAATGTCTCAGTCATGCAATTAACCTAAGTTCACCGCTAGGTTCCTCCTTAGATCATCCACATCACACAAACCAGTGGCTGTCGGGCTTTACGAGTGAAACACCCTAGAAATCCTAAGTTCACCGTTAGGTTCCTCCTTAGAACGTCTACGTCACGCAAATAAACGGTTGCCGAAATTTATGAGTGAATAACACACTAGAAATCAGATCTAAAGCAAATCGTAATTAACAAAGAGTTTACATCAAATTTACATCATAAACAAACTTGGGCAGAGCCCTAATCCCTAGAAACAAACTACTACTCCAGTCTTGCCATGGAGATGACAAGTCAAGGTTGACAACATAGTGAAAATCGAGAAAAGAGAAGAGAGGAGAAGAAGAGAAGAGATCTATAATCTATGCCTAGAGTAGTAGCCCCAAAGGTCTGATGTTTTCTGCCTCTGCCTGGTCCCTTATTTATAGAATTGGGCAGTTAGAGTCCTAATCCAACTCAAATTAGATCCAATTCTGTTACTTCTGAGCCAAGTAATACGCGTCACGGCCGTGATGGCTATCACGGCTTGGCCGTGACGGATTCTGCCTTGAAAATTCTTCACTGGTTGGTCTGTCATGGCCGTGATGCTCATCACGGCCTGGCCGTGATGGCCGTCACGGCCGTGATGGCCATCATGGCCTGGCCCTGACAGCTTCTGACTTGTGGTGGTTTTGGGTCACGGCCGTGATGGCTATCACGGCTAGGCCGTGACAGACTCTGACTTCAGCCTTTGTTCTTTTTCAGTTTTGCTCGATTATGGCCGTGATGGGCATCACGGCTAGGCCGTGATGGGCATCACGGCTAGGCGGTGATGGGCTCTGTTTGGCTCATTTTCTTCAGTTTTAAAGCTCCATCTTCATCCAAACTTCATCATGGTTGATCTTGAGCAATTTACCCTTGATATCTGCAAAACAACACACTAAAACTGCCTTACCCGTTCCAAAGGAAAATTAACCTAAAATCTAATAAAAATATGCCTAAACTACATGAAAATGCATGCAAAATGATGGACAAAGATGAGGTGGAATCACACTCATCAAATCACCCCAAGCTTAAAACTTTGCTTGTCCTCAAGCAATTACTCAGGCCATAAGATAAAAATCATTCAAAGCATGGATAGTGAACCAAGAACCCTAGAAGCTAATCCAAGTAATAGGCATTTTTAATAAGCACTCAAGAGATAATCAAGTTCAAGTCCAATTAGAAGCTTAGGTTCTTCAAGTTCATGTTCTCACTGATTTGGGCACTCGTCTCACCTCACTCAAGTGTTTTAGGGTTTATGACAATTCACTCCATTTCCTCAAGGAAAGTATTTTACCATAGGCTTGACTATTAACCAAATCTCTACTTTATTTATGAAAACACTTAAGAATCAAGAGGTCTTTTCCTTTGGTTGTAATGTGGCCATGGGATTTATTATTAGGTGGGAAAATCAAGGAAAGGGAATTTCAAGAAGGCTAGACGGATTATCAAACATTACAAAGTATGACACCTTCTAAAATACCTTTTGGGGGCTTTGATTTACCTTTTTCCACCTTTCTTTTTTCTTTTTTCTTTTTCTTTTTTTTTTTCATTTCTCACTTTCTTTGTCATCCCCTTCTCCAATTTTTTTTCTGTTCATTTCATTTTTATTTGTTTGGATAAGGGGAGATTTATAGCTCAAGAGAAATATTTTCTAACTTTTCATCCCATACTTTTTCCAACTACCAATCACCCTTTTTGTAATACTTTAAAAGGTGCCATACCAAGCATTATTTATCAAAGCAATTCAAGGTACCAAGAAAAGTATTTTATCTTTAGGCTCAAAATTGGGCAACTAAGGGGTAGCTTTTATCATTCAAAGCTCGGGAGGCCGGAAAAATACCTAGTGCCTCAATCATTTCCAAAAATGTTTTCAGAAATTTTTAAGTTTTGAAATGGTTTCAAGTCAAGTTCTAGAAAATACAGTCCAAGAGGAATTACAACACTCTAGCACAAGAAATGGGGTAGATTTAGTGAATACCCCTTGTGGCTCAAAATCTTACATTTAGTAGTTCAAAAATCAGTGAGGTACACAAGTTTAAGGAACCATATGCTAATTATCAACTATCAAATGATTATCTCAAGAATTTTTATTTTTAGCCATATCACAAGAATAATGAAAAATTGGGTTCAAAATTCACTATCTCAATTCATTTGGCTCCAAGTTTTTACAATCGGATGCATGTTCTAAGTGAGGGGAAATCTAGAGAATGTGATCATACCAATCTAAGCCTATGTGAATGCAACATGAATGCAACAATGCAAATGCAAAAATAAATACCCCCACCCCAAGCTTGATTACTTACATTGTCTCCAATGTAAATAATCAAGTCGGAGAGAGGAGAAAAATTGGAACAACTTACCGAGTCGGTAGCGGGTGTTGGCTTCACATTCCAGTCAAAACTTGGGTAGAAATTTTATCACGGCCGTGAGGCTCATCACGGGCAGGCCGTGATTGTTTCTGTCCTCGGGAGTTGCCCTGTCACGGCCGTGATCTACATCACGGCTAGGCCGTGATGCTCTCTGATCTTGGCATCCTACTCATCACGCCCGTGATGGTTGTCACGGCTAGGCCGTGATGCTCTCTGTGCTCTTGTTTAGTTCATCACGGCCGTGACCACTGTCACGGCCAGGGCGTGATGGCCTCTGACTTTATTTTTTTATGCTTTTCTTCTCTTTCTCAACCTGAAAACACTAGACAAACCTATTAATGATATTTTTGCCTCTTGATCTTCTCAAATTATTCAAGAGGTTAAATCAAAAACAAAAGGAAAAAGGGAAAGAAAACTTGGGTTGCCTCCCAAGAAGCGCTTATTTATGGTCTTAAGCTTGACCATACTTCCTCAAGTCAACCGGGGTCGGCTGGGCGTAGAAGTACAGGAACACTTCTTTTCCATGGAGCTCCTTCAAATAGCCGTTTCTGCTCATACGGCCAGTAACGCTTCCGCTTTGCTCTTTTCTCTCGGAGCTTCCTAGCCTTCCTTCCTCCCGGCGGAAGTATTGTTTCTGCATGGACAGAAATTCCAACTTCACCACTGGGTGCATCTCCAACCATGCATATCTTTGGGGTTGCTTCCATGCTAAGTTCTTTCTCTACCGCTGGAGACGTTACATCAATTCTGCACACATGGCTCTCAAAAGGAGGGTTGTTACAAGAGTTAATCAACTGAAAATTTACCCTACCTTCCTCTACATTTAGAGAGAGTTTGCCATTCCTTACGTCTATTAATGCTCCAGCGGTTGCCAAGAATGGCCTTCCTAAAATGATGGGGAATTTAGAATTCCCTTTCATGTCCAATACCGAGGAAGTCGGTAGGGATGAG
Source organism: Sophora flavescens (assembly GCA_030762895.1). NCBI lineage: Eukaryota > Viridiplantae > Streptophyta > Magnoliopsida > Fabales > Fabaceae > Sophora > Sophora flavescens. The sequence goes on along the minus strand of CM061066.1, from coordinate 166,432,092 downwards.
AATTTTCCCTACCTTTAAGAACATTCTTTAGTATGCCTAGAGGAGTCCTAGTTGAGCCATCCGCAATTTGTAAGGGGAATTTGAATGGTCTCAACTCTTTGCTTCCCAACCTTTCCATGATAGTGAGGGACATCAAGCTCGCACTAGCCCCTAGGTCACATAAGGCTTGGTCAATTTGCACTTGTTCAATCGAGCAAGCGATGGAGAAACTACCTGGGTCTTTCAGTTTAGTAGGCATTTTAGTCTCTACATCTACTTGCTTTTTCTTGACCAACCTCTCGTGGGAAAGGTATCGGGGGTTGGTACGGTGGTGGAGGGACATATTTCGGTTACGGCTCTTCTTTTTCGTTCGTGTCCTCCTCCTGGTTCCACGTCCATTTCAGCTACCCCCCACCCCAAGCTTATCATCCCTCAAGTGTATGACATTGCAATGCTCATTGGGATTTGCTTCGGGTTGCCCAGGAATGCACCCTTAGGTCTCGAGTACGTGCTGGCTTGTTGGGCAATCTGGGTTTCTAGCATCTTGTTATGAGTTGCTATGTTGTCTACCTTAGATGCTAGATCCTTTATTGCCTCACTCACTGCTCTTCCTTGTTGTCTAAAATCCTCATTCTGTTTTGTCTGAGTTTCGACAAAACTTTCAAATAAAGTCTCGAGTTTAGATCTTTGTACCTGAGGGTACCCCAGTGCGGTTCTCTTATTACCTTGACCCTCTTGGAACTCATGGTTGAGCGTGTTCTGTGTGGTTGCCGTAGGAGAGGTAAGTGGTTGTTCCTTCTTTGGTTGTAGGGATTTGGGGGAGTATAGTTGGGCAGCTTCGGGTTCGTATCATAGTAGTTGTTACAAGAGTTCACTTGTTCACCCGGCCTTAGGATCCATGTGGGCATCCCATCATGTCATGTCCCTGCATTCCACAAATCTCACAAACAAGGTTAGTAGCACCTAATGCACTCACATTAGCTCTTTCCAGCCGATCAAAACGTTTATTAAGTGAGTCTATCTTTGACATAATAAGATCTGTGCTATTTACCTCAAACTTACCCCCCGAAATCTTGTTCGGGTTATTACCTCTTTCGGATCCCCATTGGTGGTAGTTGGTGGCGACATTCTCGATGATGTTGAATGCCTCAGTGAGAGACCTATTCATAAACGCTCCACCGACTGCAGAATCTAGTGACACCTTCGAAGAGTAGTCCAATCCGTTATAGAAGGTATGCACTATTAACCACCTCTCGAGTCCGTGATGTGGGCACGACTCCAGCAGTCCCTTGTATCGATCCCAAGCTTCCGATAATGATTCTCCGTCTTTCTGGAAGAAGCCGGTGATCTGGGTCCTTATGTAGGCCGTCTTGGATGGAGGGAAGAATTTCTCCAAGAACGCCTGCTCCAATTGGTCCCAAGTAGTCAAAGTGTTAGCGGTGATTTGCTTAAGCCAGGCCTTCGCCTTTCCAGTGAGAGATGAAGGGAACAATCTCAAACGCACAACATCGACTGAGGCTCCATTAATCCTGATTGCGTCGGTGAACTCTAAGAATGTCTCTATGTGATCGGTCGGGTCCTCCGAAGGCAATCCTCCAAATTGATGTTGCCTAATCATGTTGATTAGCATGGGCGGTATGGTATAGTTTTCCGCCTCAATCTCTGGCCTTGCAATCCCAGTTCGCAAGCCTCTCGCATTTGGGGCTGCGTAGTCCTTCAAAGGCTTTGTATCCGGTTGATTCGCCATGAATGGAAAGGGACTCAACCTTTCTTCCTCTCTTTGTAGTCTTCTACGTCGGTGGAAGGTCCTCTCGATCTCCGGATCAATCTCACTAAGGCTCCCAAGACTTAGAGATCTTTGCATATAACACACAGAGAGATGGATACAATAGAAGGAAAAGAAATTTTTGAATTTTTTTTTTTTTTAAATTTTTTAAATTTCAGAAATAAAAATCAAATAAAAAGAAAAGGTCCAGAAAAATCAATTCAAAATTTGAATTGAGATTCGAAAAGGCACAGTCCCCGGCAACGGCGCCAAAAACTTGATGTGTCGCGCCGCGGAGGCGGCGTGCTCGTGCGATTCCGGCAAGTGTACCGGACTGCCGTCAAGTAATAAAAGATATCGAACCCACAGAGACTGTGTTCCCGAATCACAATTAATTTCGAATCGATTGAATCTGAACTGTATGAAAGGGTTTTGTAAAAAGGGTTTTTGAATTTGAATTTTAAAAGATAGATGAGCAGAAAACAAATGTTTTTGGGGTTTTCGATTTAAATGGGTTCCTGGGGATTTGGGTTACCTTTGAGGTTGTTTATGTTGCTAATCTGATTTACCTTTGTTGATTACCGAAATTGCCTTGAAGGCGAGTTTATCCTCTAATAGCTTAAGCTCCCTCTCGGGTTACAAAAGCCGTGCCCAATTGACCCGACCCTACTCTCGTGGTAGTCGATCCCAGATTGGATCCTTTGGATTACGTGACAACTCGTTGCTCCTCGAGGGACGGCTTCTAACTCTCGTGATTTCAGTCCCAAGTCTGACTTCTATAGGTCCGACACCCAAGTTCACCGCTAGGTTCCTCCTTGAAATGTCTCAGTCATGCAATTAACCTAAGTTCACCGCTAGGTTCCTCCTTAGATCATCCACATCTCACAAACCAGTGGCTGCCGGGCTTTACGAGTGAAACACCCTAGAAATCCTAAGTTCACCGTTAGGTTCCTCCTTAGAACGTCTACGTCACGCAAATAAACGGTTGCCGAAATTTATGAGTGAATAACACACTAGAAATCAGATCTAAAGCAAATCGTAATTAACAAAGAGTTTACATCAAATTTACATCATAAACAAACTTGGGCAGAGCCCTAATCCCTAGAAACAAACTACTACTCCAGTCTTGCCATGGAGATGACAAGCTGGGTTGACAACATAGTGAAAATCAGAAAAGAGAAGAGAGGAGAAGAAGAGAAGAGATCTATAATCTATGCCTAGAGTAGTAGCCCCAAAGGTCTGATGTTTTCTGCCTCTGCCTGGTCCCTTATTTATAGAATTGGGCAGTTAGAGTCCTAATCCAACTCAAATTAGATCCAATTCTGTTACTTCTGAGCCAAGTAATACGCATCACGGCCGTGATGGCTATCACGGCTTGGCCGTGACGGATTCTGCCTTGAAAATTCTTCACTGGTTGGTCTGTCATGGCCGTGATGCTCATCACGGCCTGGCCGTGATGCTCATCACGGCCTGGCCGTGATGCTCATCACGGCCTGGCCGTGATGCTCATCACGGCCTGGCCGTGATGGCCGTCACGGCCGTGATGGCCATCATGGCCTGGCCCTGACAGCTTCTGACTTGTGGTGGTTTTGGGTCACGGCCGTGATGGCTATCACGGCTAGGCCGTGACAGACTCTGACTTCAGCCTTTGTTCTTTTTCAGTTTTGCTCGATCATGGCCGTGATGGGCATCACGGCTAGGCCGTGATGGGCTCTGTTTGGCTCATTTTCTTCAGTTTTAAAGCTCCATCTTCATCCAAACTTCATCATGGTTGATCTTGAGCAATTTACCCTTGATATCTGCAAAACAACACACTAAAACTGCCTTACCCGTTCCAAAGGAAAATTAACCTAAAATCTAATAAAAATATGCCTAAACTACATGAAAATGCATGCAAAATGATGGACAAAGATGAGGTGGAATCACACTCATCAGGTACCCTCAACAATATTTTGGTAATGTAATAAATAAACAGGTGTGTATTTATGTAATATAGTTTTGGTATGTTTTATATCTGCATAAGTTATATAATTATTAATTAAGTTTTAATTTTTACGTATTTTCAACGATAAGCGAGCGATTAAGTAAATAAATATTAAGGTTTTAATGTAATAATACGATGGGGCACATCGGGGTGTCTCATTTGGTGGTATCAGAGCAGTTCGATTCTAATCGGACTGTGAGGTCTAGGATGTTGTTACTGGCCGTGTCTAGTTGAGTCCACATTGGATTTTAACTATGCTTAGAAGTTGGGTAGTGAGTCCCGACGTGATAGTTAATAGTTATATGGCATATATATACCAGTTTTATGTAGCATTATATGGTGTATACTAGTGTTCAGAGAGGTGGAGCTGGAAAAGGAGTTCCAGCAGCAGGACAGTAGATGGTCAGACCTCAGGCCACTGAAAGAGTGTTTACCGTGAGGGGAGCAGAATGCTCAATCCGGGATCTTATACAAGGTATGTATTTGATATCTGGTAGACTTTGTAAGTAGCATGATGGACAAGAAAGTGATGAGAGTTTTGTTGAGGTATAGTTGTGACTGGTAGGATGTGAACCCTTAAGATTAATATCAGTGAGTAAGACAATTACTATAAGTCAAATGTTGATGGAGATTATGGAATCTAGGGCAATGATTAAGGATCGTAGTTAAGATGGATTGTATGAGTTTGGGAAGAGTAAACGAAAGTGTATATAGTAATTTCACCTAAGTTGAATATGAGCAGAAAAGATGATTTCTGATATAAATTGAGGTTACTAGAGAAATTCAAATTTGTTAAGTTAGATAATCCTAACAGGTGTTGATCTTTTGATTGCAATTTATCTTACGGAGTATTGAGATGTTTATTTGGAGACTTGAAAGGTGTGATTTTGATATAATCTAGAATAGTGAAATATATTCTAAGGAACTAAGACTGTGATTGGATACATGAAGTAGGAAGTTAGGGTAGTTCGATTGTGGTGTTAATTACGGCTGTTAGATGTTGAAATAAGATTCTTTAGTGGATCAGTAGTAAGAAGAGGAAGGAATTAAGTTTTGATCATGTCCTTTAAGGATGTTAGATCAAGTTGGAAAGGTTAAGAACAATGAATGGAATATAGTGATGGATAAGTTCGAGGATAAATAGAATGATATAAGAATGAATTATGTTATGAAGTTACCATTGTTACCTGGGGAAAAAACAATATGAGAAATATAATGTTGGATCTTTAGATTAAGATACGATTACAATCTGATGTCTAGTATTGAGTTAAGAAATTCCAAGGACGGAATTTTTTTCTAAGAGGGGTAGTAATGTAACACCCTACTTTTTATTTTCCGATTTTTATTTTTTTCAGTAAAAATATTTTCGCTGTATTAACCGGTATAAATGTATTTATTTATATTTTTATCCGAGTTCATGGAGATTGATTTTTATGAAATAAAAATCATATTCATACTCTATCTTAGGGTAGAAGCTTACGATAAAAATTTGGGTTGAAAATTCAGACGGAACCCTATGCAGCGTTTTCACCTGACAAGATAATTTTTATCGAGCGAGAAAACCCTAATTTGACTCGTGAACGAAATGGTTTATATTTAAATCATATTTCCAGCGAGTTTGATTAGTTTGAAAATTTTCAGTCGAAAACGAAATATTACGCTTTTATACGAGCGTAAAACCCTAATCGGGGAGCCGACGGAGTCGAAAACGGAACTGCAGAGACCCGTCAAGGGATCGGGACAACGAGTCATACATGATGACTCATGGAGGATGAGTCACCAAGCATTTATGAGCATTAAATGCAAGTAATCATGACATTTAGGTAAAAAGACCAAAATACCCCCAAGCTTTCGCGGGTATTAACAAGACGCATCTACACACTCTCAACCACTCATTTTACGTGGTTGAAAACCTCCCACATCTCCCCAATTTCGTGCATCCACCTCCAATAAATCTTACCTATTTCATTTTGCTTTCATTACGGAATTTCCGGGAACCGCTAATGGATAAGATCGATGACTCATTGGTGAGTCATTTTGTGTGGCCCAAAATCAGCCACACCTCCACTAAATGTGAGCCACATATTATTAACCATGGTTAGCCAAAATAACCTTAGTTAAGTTAATTATAACCTTAGTTAAGCTTATATTAATTTAATAATCACAAAACCCATTAAACCAATTCCTTTTAACCAAACAAGGCATAAGATTACTCCTATAAATACCCTCCAAACCGTGGCCTCCCTCACCATTTCACTCATCTTCATTCTCTTCATCTTCCCCACCAACTAAGTTACAAAACCCTAAGAACACCGAATTCCCACCAAACATATGACCCTCTTCCTTTCTGAAACTCGAAAAACACTAAACACAAAAGTTGTTCCTATTTCTCTCTTATTTCCAACAAGCTAAAGATCATCAAAAACGGATAAGTGGATTGGGAGAAAGGCTCAAAATACAGAAACTGCCCAGAATTCCCAGCAACCCACGAAACAGCATAAAGAAGGCCCTTTTCACCCCTGTTATGATCCGAACCAAATGAAACCTTAAACACCAAAGTTGTTCCTTTTCTTCTTATATTTCTATCAAGTCAAAGTTCGTAATTTTTGGATGAGTATATTGTGAGATACACTCACAATACCATCACACCCTCAAGCTGTCCAGTTTTCAACATAGTGAAGGTTGATCATTTTCTTCATTTCTTCAATCTTCAAGAGGTAAAAGCTCATCTCCTTGATTATATAAACTTTCATATTCATGTATTTATCATGTTTATGCCATGAATCATATTTTTCCATTCCTAGATCTAGAACTTCAAATAATTCTAGAAAATTGTAGAAAAATCCTTTTAATGTGAAACCAATTTCTATGATCTTGTGATGTCTTCCACTTTCATTATCCAAGAGCTTTAATCCAACTAAAAATCCCTAGCTTAAATTCCTAATATGGGCCGAAACCCTAACCCTAAAGGTTAGAGGATTTTGTTTCAAATTTTAGTCTTGTAATAAGTAATCTATGTTAGTTAAGACTCTAGTAACTAGGATCCAAAAGATAGCATTAAGAAGATAATCCTAAACCTATTTTCTAAGTCTTGACCGAACCTAGCCCTAAAGTGTCATAGATGGTTGTTAGTTGATTAATTATAGTTATGTTGTTTGGTTGAAGGTGTTTGTGTTAACTCGTGGCGGGATAACGAGGATCGTCGTGTACGTGTTTCCGGTGAAAACTCAGGTGGGGAAAAGAATCAACCTATCGTCGGAATCGATAAGTAGTAGATTATATGATAATTGTGTAGGGCGACCTAAACCCTACTAGTAGTCGAGTAATCGACAAGACCAAAATCTCATTGGAAACCTTTTCTGTAAAACCAATGGTGATTCGGGGATTGTAGGTTTATCGACATTAAGGTTGATTTTATGATGTTGAGGATGTTTGGATTTATTTATTATTTGATTTGATTGTGATATGCTGGCTGTGATAATTTGTTTTAAGTGATATTTTATGGTGTTTGATTATTTTATTGATATTATGTTGATATTTATTAACCGTTGATGGATGATTTGCTTTTATTATTTATATCGAATTGATACTTTATGATATGGATGTTAATATGCTGTTTTGAGGTTGGAATGGTATATGTCTGGGTAATTTCTGGCTAAGGAAAAACTTGGTATTTAAGCGTGTTTATCACCACCTCTTTTTCCTGGGAAGTTATCCGGTATACTATTCGTAGTTCTTAAATTTGGTGATTTTTATTCTGTTGAATGATATTTTATGATGATTAATATGTTTATGGGAGAATGTATCATAGCTTGATGATAATTGAATTGCTTGGTTCAACAATATTCTGATATATGGTTAGAGATGATCTGCCTGGTTTTTAATACTATGCCTAGTTGATTTTAAGTAAGGATATATGTTGTTCGGGAGATGATTGTTTGGGTGAGAGAATGAATTGACTTAGAGGTGCCTAGATTAATTAAGTTATCTAATGGATGAGATGTGACATAGAATGCGAGTTGAGGTTATGATGGGAGTTTGAGGTACAAGGTTGTTATTGATTTGAGATAGTGAGATTCATATAGAGGCTTAGATGCAAATACTTTTTCAGTCCATGACGCGTAGATCTGATTTATCCTATTGAAAGATAGAAGGGCACTATGATGAGTTTTATCCTATCGAAAGATAGAAGGGCACTATGTTGAGTCTTATCCTATCGAAAGATAGAAGGGCACTATGATGAGTTTTATCCTATCGAAATATAGAAGGGCACTATGATGAGTTTTATCCTATCGATCGAAAGATAGAAGGGCACTATGTTGAGTTTTATCCTATCGAAAGATAGAAGGGCACTATGATGAGTTTTATCCTATCGCAAGATAGAAGGGCACTATGTTGAGTCTTATTCTATCAAAAGATAGAAGTGTACTATGCTGAGTTCTTTGCATCAGACTACCCTGGACTACTAACGAATGTGAAAGGAATAGAGATAGTTATGATAGTATAAGTGTTTTAGACTACATGAGCTGAGGGTAGAGGATGACATAGTGAATTGAGGATGATTGTTGATTTTGAGTGATGTGTGTCTGTGACAATTACTGTATAATTTACTATTACTCTTTTCCGCTTTTTGATGATAGAATTGTTTCTTATTCCCTATATCTTTGTGTGTTGTATTTTATTTCTGATGTGATCGTACGAGAAGACCCGATGGAGGAACCAATTGCTGAGGAGTTAGATGGAACTCCGTATGAACCAGATGCTGGAGGTCGAGCTGTGATCCATGGCGAGTAGAGTATAGACATTATGGCCAGTGTGTCTAAGGAGTATTTATATTTCCGCTAAGTATGTCTGTAGTGCAGTTTATGCCTGTGAGGGATCCTACTGAGAGGGTACCCTCAACAGTATTTTGGTAATGTAATAAATAAACAGGTGTGTATTTATGTAATATAGTTTTGGTATGTTTTATATCTGCATAAGTTATATAATTATTAATTAAGTTTTAATTTTTACGTATTTTCAACGATAAGCGAGCGATTAAGTAAATAAATATTAAGGTTTTAATGTAATAATACGATGGGGCACATCGGGGTGTCTCACAGACGACTAGCCGTCTTGCCTTCTCCGTCGTCGCTGACCATTTCGCCCCTCCACTGCCGCTCTCCGCCTCAGCCACCGCAAACCCGTCCCTGGATACGCAGAGCCGCCTCCGCCCAGTCCTGCACGAACGCCGCCGACCCTTCCGCGCCGCATCACTGTCAAGTGCTCCTAGGTTCCCCTCTCTCAGTTTGGTAACGATATAGGCCCTCTGATGCTTCCCTTTCACTCCTCATTTTTATTCTATTAACATTGTTTTATGATATTATTATTTATTACGTATTAGGTTATTAGGTTCTAATGGTTTGGGCTTCTGATTGTAGCTTATGGCCCAAATTGGTGTTTTTATTTTATCGTTTTTTGTTCCATTAAAATTTTGGCTAAACAGAAAATAATGAATAATAATCTGAATCTAAAAATACTTGGGCTTTGTCTGTTAGGTCTGGTTTTGTTTTTCTTTTTGTTGTTGTTTAAGTGTCTGTAACTGGGCCAAGGATGTAGTGAGACCCATCAGAAATAAATATAAGCTATGAGCTAACCACTAGGCTTTTGTTTTGTTTTTTATTTATATTTTTTATTTTTTTTATTTTTGGCCAGAGCAAAACAAAAAACATAAACTAAAAAGACTCTTAAAAAAAATATTTTATTAAATCCTTTTCAAAATAAAATCGAGAAATCAAAAAAAATTAAAAACCATTTCCTTCTTTAAAAAAGGGAAAGTTCTGTGCTTCTTTGCTTCTCAATAAAAACTCATTTCCAAATTTAATAATCCCTTCTAAAAAAATAAAATAAAAAATAAAGCAAAATCAAGAAATGAAAATCCTTTTCAAAAATTAAAATCAACCAACCAATCAAACTTTTCTAAAGAACTACGTGGCTTTGAGTTTCACATAGCACCCGTGAATACGTAGGAACAGAATCAATCATTCTGTCAAGTCAAAAGTAAATTTTCCATTTTTTAGTGTCTCTTTTTATTTTCAAATAATTAATCAAAATACTTAACTTATGATGTTTAGGGATGCTCTATGGACACGGTGCCATGTTCAATCCCTTAGATTTGAGGTTGCCCTGTGGATTTATGTGCCACGTTCAGTCTCATTTAGGTTAATCAAAAATAAATTTTAAATATACAAAATCATAAATAAAATATAAAATATTCTAAAATAAAAATAGTGCTTTCTTGTAAATAATTTTTGGGGTAAAATGAATATTTAAAAAGTTATTAAAATTGTTTTGCACAATTAACTTGAGGTACCATTTTTTTAAACGGGCGATGTAGGGTGCTAACACCTTCCCTACTCATAACCGACTCCCGTACTCAAACTCTATCTTTTTTTAAGACCAATTTCCTTAAACTATTTAGGTTTTTTCCAAGATTTTCCTAATAAAAAATTTTGGTGGAGAATCATCTATTTTTTATTTCTTTTCGTGGCACCCGGACGGGAGGGTCGTGACAAACGCAAAGCCCTAAACTGATGCACCAGTCGTAGGCTCGTGGATATGGAATTCACATTCTCCACATCAATCTTAGGACACCTGGTCCTCAAAACCTTTGCAGGACACTCAGTGCAATGACACAGATCCCTGGTCTACCTGTCAACAGAACACTAGAGTTTCGACGTCTCGGTTACTAGGTTCATTTTTCCATTTTAAAACATTTAGCTTAGTGAAAGCACAAATACAAAAACAAACCTCCGAAAACTTATCCAAGTTAACAGAATTATTTTCACTGAATAAAACTCATTTACATAAATTCTTTTCTGTTAAAAATGTTTATAAAATGTAACATCGTAAATAAATTTCTTTTGTCCTAATTACTTCATCCTTAAAAATAATTCTCATAAAAACATCAACTTCTTGAAATTCCTTTCTCAATAAACTTGAAAAAAAAAATGTTTTTCCAAAGCTTATGCCGTAAAAATCCTTTCATGACTCAAAATGATTTTTCTATTGTAAATAATTATTTCGACGTCGATATTTCCATATTTTAATAACTTAATCGCTTCAAATAATATTTTATAATATAATTGAATTTATTTTGGAAAAACTAACGCCTGTGGAATTTTTTTACAGTTCCGCTGTTACTGTCACTTATTGACAAATTTTTCACCAAAAATATTATTAAAATAATATTTTTCCACTTTTCCTCAAATTTCCACAATTTCATCTCTTTGATTAAATATTTAAGCTTATTAAGCTTTTATCCTCAAATAAATTTAAACACTGACCACTGTCAAGTTTCTCAATCCATTACTCAACAACAAATAATTCACCACAATATAGCATGGCTTACATCAAAATTATGGCATGCATCACAGTTATAATTTAACAATTCAATTATAATCATATAAATCAACATATCACAAACAAAACATATAACAATTTAAATAATAAACAATTTAAAATCACCAGAAAATCACCACAGATAGATTACAGACAACTCTAAAAAAGCATGTGACAATCTTAAACTCCTCAGGTAAACCCTCCTTACCTCTTGAAGATTCAAATCTCAGCTTCACAAACAACTTTCTGATTTGGATCCGGTTTCCTTCGTACCGCTCAGATCAACTTAACACCGATTGATCCTTCATCACAAATCATAACAAAAAATTAACAAAATAAAACAAACTCATCGTGTTCATGAGGTTTATGATTCGACCTTCACTAAAACATTAGGCTAAGGATGTTAAAAATTTCTAAATCATGGATTTATGATCCTTAAACATGATGGAAACCTAATCATTTATCATGAAGCAAGAACATTGAACAAAACTCATCTAACTCGATGAGCTAGGGTTTCGACATTGACACTAAAGTTGGGTTAGAAATTTCACTTGATTTTCATCTCTTGGATTCAACAAACATACTTAGTATAGAGATGAATTCATGTCTCACAAGACAAATAGAGAATCAAAATTCATTTACTAAAAGAAATTAGGGTTTCATCCCTCTTGAAGAAAAATAGGTTAGAGTTTGATTTGATTTTCTCAACCACTTAGATTCAATACATATCATGGTTTAAGAAATGAATTCATGAATCATAACTCAAAAGTTGAAGCAAAACCCATTTACACATAAATACATAGGTTTCGGCCTTGCTTGGAGAAATAGGGAAGAAATTTCTTTTGGGTTCATGTTTCTAGATGATGAATATAGGCATCAAGATGAGTTCAAAGAAATTGGTTTCAAGTCAAATGGATTTTTCTACAATTTTCTATGAATTTTTGAAGAAAGCATCGTGAACTTTGAACATAATGAAGAACATGATGATTTATGGCATAAACTCAAGAAGTTTGTGAAGAGTAAAGCTTAGATAGGCAGGATAAAGAGATGTTACCTCTTGGAATAAGAAGAAATGATCAAGAATGATGATGTTCTTCACAAATCAAGCTTAGGTGTTCTTGGAGTTTAAATGGGGTTTGTTGACGAATAAGACAAGAGAATGAAGCAAATTTGCCTAAGTGTTGTGTTATTGATGGTGGAGCCATGGGGTGTGGGGGGTAATTTGGTCAAATCCACCAATGGCACACTTGTTAGTTCCATGTAAAACCAAGGGTAAAATGGTCTTTTCCAAGATAAAATATCTAACGCCATTTATGTGCCATTATGGCTATTATGAATCGGATAGGATCGTCATAAATGCTCGTCACATCAGTCACATTAGTCATCTCAGCTCCATATCTGGCTCCGTTGTCTCCCTGACTCAGATTTTCCCCAAGACATTAGGAAGTTTTCGCCCACAACAAATATAAGATTATATTTTTACGCGAAAATTTTCAAACCTTCCAATATCGTAGAAAATACGATATAAACACTAACCATCTAGTTCACGAATTAAAACTAGGTTTTCAAAGCAGTAAACTTTTACAGTCAGTGAAAACACAGACTTGGTTCCGTCTAAATTTTCAACCCAAATTTTCATCGTAACCTTATGATATTAAGTAAAACATGGAAATGACATTGGTTTATCCAAAATCATTTTCTAAGTGTCGGATAAAAATATAATCATTTATATATTTATTACCGATATTAGAAAGTAGTGAAAAATCGGGGTGTTACATTACTACTCCACTAAAAAAAAATTGTCCTAGAAATTTCGTGATTTCAAATTAGACAGTATTTTTTAATTCCAAGGTCTTACTCTCACAATAAAGTATATAGAAAAACTTTGTCGCTCTGAAAGGAATACACGAATATCCATTATGTAAAAAGATTCTTTAATAGGTTCGTGTGTGTAAAAATGCATGATCGGTACACGTTTACAAACATGAATCTAATAAAGTTCCTTCTTTCACAAGAATTTTTACTATACAACGATTTAAAAGAACAACAGTCCGATAAAAATTCAAACCGGGTCACTTCCACCAAAAGTAAAAGTGAATAGACTAAGTCTCACCGAGAACCTTCTTTTATCAAGAAAGTGTATATTCTGAACTACAATAGGACAGTTCCATTGTATAGTATTCCACAATAACTAGTTCAGCAATTAGAGTTTGAAACAATCGTATGGCAAGGAAGAAACAGGCTAACTCAAATGTTTCACACAATCCATCGAAAAAGAATGTATTGCACCAGAATTTAAAAGTCCAATTAAAGGGTTACCATCGATGTCAAAACTACCTTATATGAGATCGTCAGAATTTAAAGCTTCAGCACCACTCATGGTTTAAACTCTCCCCTTAGTTGTCGGTTTATTGGTTCTTATGTTATTGGCAACTGGTCCAAGCCTTGGTGCATTACAAACCTTTGATAAGTGTCCTAATTCATCACAATTAAAACATTTCCTTTCTTTAAAAGGACAGTTATCTACCATGTGATTTGGATCTCCACATTTGAAACATCTCCTGCCTTGGCCTTGGCTTTGGTTCCTTTGGCCTCCACTACCTGATGCAGAAACAACCGAACGATAGAGTTGTTGGTTCTAGTCATTTCCTGGTGGTCGGAAATATGGTTTTCTCTGGATTTGCTTCTCCTCCTAATTCTGATTTTGAAACTGGTTCTAGAATCGAGAGGATCCTCTAACATTCCCTCTATTATCTCTCCCTTTCCTCATCAGTTCCACTTTTCTACACTTCTCAACTAAAGCTTAGAAATTCTTGATTTCCAGTGGTAGTACTGACTCCTTGATTTCAAATAGTAGTCCTCCTTCAAACCTTTCACACTTCCAGTCTTCATCCGGGTTATTTTGGAAGAAGCGAAAATACTTGGCAAGTGACTCAAATTTTGCCGCGTATTCCCCAACAGACATGTCTTCCTGCTGCAGACGCAGAAATTCTTGCCCTTTTTCAGCTCGAGCACTTTGAGGAAAATACTTGTTCAGAAACAAGTTTCAAAATATCTCCCAAGTAGTCTACTTATTTTCTGCTTCCAGCAGTTGCTTAGTGCCCTTCCACCAATACTCAACATCTCCGAACAACAGATAAGTAGCATAAGGCACCCCCACTCCTTCTGGACTGTGAATCAACTCAAATATTTTCTCTATTTCCTAAATCCACAAATCAGCTTTTGTAGGATCAACATCTCCATGAAATTATGGAGGATTCCGGCATCTAAAACCAGAAAGACCTGTACCCTCAGCAGCCTGTTCATCTCAAAGTTGTTCCTACAAAACCTGGGCAGAAATTGTAGCAGTTTGCTGTGCAATAGCAGCGGCAACATCCGCCATTGCTTGTGCTGCATAATCCATGCCTCCGGTTTCCTCGTAGTTCTCTTCGAAGTTACCACGGCCGTCAACACGACCACCTCTACGACCTCTGCTACGGCCACACCCACGTGCATCTTCTGGTTCTATAACTGACCTACAAGACACAATCAGTTAAATGGCAACCAGAAATTGAAACGTATATTTACGTGTTTAAAACAAATTACTTCTAAGAAGCAATTCAATCAATGTACCTTCTACTATCCATGGTTTTCTTAACATCTCAAGAAAATCAAAACCCATCAAAACGCACCTATTTGTGTGTCAACACACATTGTTTCGACAAGGAAACAATTCAAACAAGATCCAACCAGAGATCACACAACAAAAACCTAACAGACCTATTCCCCAAGGTTCAAGAAAGACTCGACCAGCTCTGATACCACTCTGTAACACCCCCCTTGGGCATTACCTTGTGAACACGTGCGGAAATAAAATTAAAAGGAATTTGCTGGTTTCTTTCGGAAAATAATGCTTATAATTTTGTATAAGTCCGAAAATGGGGGTAAATTTTTTTTCTTCGACGGAACACATTTGAAAATTTGCCACACATATTACGACGGTAACACTATATAATACTCATCAACGTAGAAATTTAGTATATTCAAAATTAAATCTTTCACAGCATACAAGTTTTTTTTTCCTGAAAGTACTTCATTATTCACAACAGAATTTTAAACCATATAAAGGTTTTCAAACTACAAACATCGACTTTCTCAGAAACACATCACCCAAAGAAAAATCCTAAGTTGGTCACTCTAATAGACATCTACTGGAAAGACCTCCATTATTATCACCATTATCACTAACTTCTCCAAGGATCGGGAGTAATATCCTCAAGTGAAGCTAGGAACTCCTCTGCACCATCCATACTCGTGTACCAAGGTACAACAGCAAAACTAGAAACACGGATATATGCAAGGGCGTGATACCAATATATGGGTTTTGATAAGATAACCATATGCGCGACACACAAAAACAGCAGATACATGATATTCACAATATATGAGAATCATCCAAACAACATAATAACTTTGTCAAAGGGATTCATACCCGACAGTCATCGCGATTTTATAAAAATGCATGACACTTCAATATTCAAGTTCTAATTTTGATATCTAATCTCCGGAGATCCTAACTTACAACTTTCAACTTACCATGATACATGGTCGGAATATCCATCTCAACCTCAGGTAACAATTGCTCAAACAGCTATTGCAATCACTTACACCACCCTCCTCGTGATAACCACTCAAACAGCTATTGTAGTTGTACACGATACATAACCACTCAAACAGCTATTGCAGTTATGTATAAATATTATTTCACACAACCCCTCTATGACAACCACTCAAACAAATATATTGCAGTTGTACACAGATACATAACCACTCAAACAGCTATTGCAGTTATGCATAAATATTATCCTACATCGTATGATAGTCACTAAAACAGCTATTGCAGCTAGTCATACAGCCCCTTGCGACAACTATGCAACTATTGTTGTAGGCATACACATGGTAACTCAAGCACGTCTGCCAAATAATGCATGTAAAACATTTGTTTCGTTTTGTTTTTCTTTTTCGTTCATATTTTCTTGTCGAAGCTCAAAGGCTCATGACCATGCTTAATTTTAATATTAAGACTTTTCCACTTTAAACAAACACAGGACATACCAGTCCAAATGTTTTAAACTCAACACAGGACACAAAGGTCCGAGTGCTCAATCACAAAGCCCTAAACTGATGCACCAGTCTTAGGCTCGCGGATATGGAATTCACATTCTGCACATCAATCTTAGGAGGCTCAGTCCACAAAACCTTTGCAGGACACTCAGTCCAATGACACAGATCCCTGATCTACGTGTCAATAGAACACTAGAGTTCCAACGTCTCGGTTACTAGGGTCATTTTTCCTTTTTAAAACATTTCGCTCACTGATAAAACAAATACAAAAACAAACCTCCGAAAACTTATCCAAGTTAACGGAATTATTTTCACTGAATAAAACTCATTGACATAAATTCTTTTCTGTTAAAAATGTTTATAAAATGTAACATCGTAAACAAATTTCTTTTCTCCTAATTACTTCATCCTTAAAAATCATTCTCATAAAAACATCAACTTCTTGAAAGTCCTTTCTCAATAAATTTGAAAAAAAAAAATCCAAAGCTCATGCCATAAAAATACTTGCATAACTCTAAATGACTTTTCTGTTGTAAATAATTATTTTGACGTCAATATTTCCATATTTTAATAACTTAATTGCTTCAAATAACCTTTTATCATATAATTGAATTTATTTTGAAAAAACTAACACATGTGAAACTTTTTTACACCAAAAATATTATTAAAATAATATTTTTACAGTTTTCCTCGAATTTCCACAATTTAATCTATTTGATTAAATATTTAAGCTTATTAAGCTTTTATCCTCAAATTAATTTAAACACTGACCACTGTCAGGTTTCTCAATCCATCACTCAACAGCAAATAATTTCACCACAATATAGCATGACATACATCAAAATTATGGCATGCATCACAATTATAATTTAACAATTCAATTATAATCATATAAATCAACATATCACAAACAAATCATATAACGATTTAAACAATGAACAATTTAAAATCACCACAGATAAATTACTGACAACTCTAAAATAGCATGTGACTATCTTAAACTCCTCGGGTAAACTCCCCTTATCTATTGAAGATTCAAATCTCAGTTTCACAAACAACTTTCTGATTTGGATCCGGTTTCTTTCGTACCTCTCAGATCAACATAACACCGATTGATCCTTCATCAAAAATCATAACAAAAAAATAACAAAATCAAACAAAACTCACGGTGTTCATGAGGTTTATGATTCGGTCTTCACTAAAACATTAGGCTAGGGATGTTACAAATTTCTAACTCAAGGATTTATGATCCTTAAACATGATAGAAACCTAATCAATTATCATGAACCAAGAACATTGAACAAAACTCATCTAACTCCATGAGCTAGGGTTTCGGCCTTGACACTAAAGTTGGGTTAGAAATTTCACTTGATTTTCATCTCTTGGATTCAACAAACATACTTAGTATAGAGATGAATTCAAGTGTCACAAGACAAAAAGTGAATCAAAATTCATTTACTAAAAGAAATTAGGGTTTCGACCCTCTTGAAGAAAAATAGGTTAGTGTTTGATTTGATTTTCTCAACCACTTAGATTGAATACCTATCATGGTTTAATAGATGAAATCATGAATCATAACTCAAAAGTTGAAGCAAAACCCATTTACACCTAAATACATAGGTTTCGGCCTTGCTTGGAGAAATAGGGAAGTAATTTCTTTTGGGTTCATGTTTCTAGATGATGAATATAGGCATCAACATGAGTTCATAGAAATTGGTTTCAAGTCAAATGGATTTTTCTACAATTTTCTATGAATTTTTGAAGAAAGCATCATGAACTTTGAACATAATGAAGAACATGATGATTTATGGCATAAACTCAAGTTTGTGAAGAGAAAATATTGGATAGGCAAGATGAAGAGATGTTACCTCTTGGAGTAAGAAGAAATGATCAAGAATGATGATGTTCTTCACAAATCAAGCTTAGGTGTTCTTGGAGTTTCTTAAGAGAAAATGGGTTTTGTTGATGAAGAAGACAAGAGGATGAAGCAAAATTTGCCTAAGTGTGGTGTTATTGATGGTGGAGCCGTGGGGTGGGGGGGTGGTAATTTGGTCCAATCCACCAATGGCACACTTGTTAATTCCATGTAAAACCAAGGTTAAAATGGTCTTTTCCATGCTAAAATATCTAATTCCATTTATGTGCCATTATGGCCATTATGACTCGGATAGGATCGTCATAAATGCTCGTCACATCAGTCACATTAGTCATCTCAACTCCGTATCTGGCTCCGTTCTCTCCCCGACTCAGATTTTCCTCAAGACATTAGGAAGTTTTCGCCCGCAACAAATATAAGATTATATTCTTACACGAAAGTTTTCAAAAATTCCAATATCGTAGAAAATACGATATAAATACTAACCATCTAGTTCACGAATTAAAATTACGTTTTCTGAGCAGTAAACTTTTACTGTCAGCGAAAACACTTTTAACCCAAAGTTTCATCGTAACCTTATGATATTAAGTATAACATGGAAATGACATTGATTTATCCAAAATCATTTTCTAAGTGTCGAATAAAAATATAATCATTTATATATTTATTACCGATATTAGAAAGTAGTGAAAAATCGGGGTGTTACATTACTACTCCACTAAAAAAAATTTGTCCTCGAAATTTCGTGACATAAAATTAGACAGAATTTTTTAATTCCAAGGTCTTATTCTCACAATAAAGTATATAGAAAAACTTTGTCGCTCTGAAAGGAATACACGAATATCCATTATGTAAAAAGATTCTTTAATAGGTTCATGCGTGTAAAAATGCATGATCGGTACACGTTTACAAACATGAATCTAATAAAGTTCCTTCTTTCACAAGAATTTTTACTACACAACGATTTAAAAGAACTACAGTCCGATAAAAATTCATACCGGGTCATTTCCACCAAAAGTAAAAGTGGATAGACTATGTCTCGTCGAGAAACTTCTTTTATCAAGAAAGTGTCTATTCTGATCAACAATAGGACAGTTCCAACATATAGTATTCCACAATAACTAGTTCAGCAATTAGAGTTTGAAACAATCGTATGGCAAGGAAGAAACAGGTAAACTCAAATGTTTCACACAATCCATCGAAAAAGAATGTATTGCACCAGAATTTAAAAATCCAGTTAAAGGGTTACCATCGATGTCAAAACTACCTTATATAAGATCGTCAGAATTTAAAGCTTCAAAGACACCACTCATGGTATAAACTCTCCCCTTAGCCGTCGGTTTATTGGTTCTTATGTTATTGGCAACTGGTCCAAGCCTTGGTGCATTACAATCCTTTGATTAGTATCCTAATTCATCACAATTGAAACATTTCCTTTCTTTAAAAGGACAATTATCTACCATGTGATTTGGATCTCCACATTTGAAACATCTCCTGCCTTGGCCTTGGCTTTGGTTCCCTTGGCCTCCACTACTTGATGTAGAAACAACTGAACGATAGAGTTGTTGGTTCTGGTCATTTCCTGGTAGTCGGAAATATGGTTTTCTCTGGATTTGCTTCTCCTCCTAATTCTGATTTTGAAACTGGTTCTTGAATCGAGATGATCCTCCAACATTCCCTCTATTATCTCTCCCTTTCCTCATCAGTTCCACTTTTCTACATTTCTCAACTAAAGCTTAGAAATTCTTGATTTCCAGTGGCAGTACCAACTCCTTGATTTCAAATCGTAGTCCTCTTTCAATCCTTTCACACTTCCAGTATTCATCCGGGTTATTTTGGAAGAAGCGAAAATACTTGGCAAGTGACTCAAATTTTGTCACGTATTCCCCAACAGACATGTCTTCCTGCTGCAGACGCAGAAATTCTTGCTCTTTTTCAGCTCGAGCACTTTGAGGAAAATACTTGTTCGGAAACAAGTTTCAAAATATCTCCCAAGTAATCTCCTTATTTTCTGCTTCCAGCAGTTGCTTAGTGCCCTTCCACCAATACTCAGCATCTCTGAACAGCAGATAAGTAGCATAAGGCACCCTCACTCCTTCTGGACTATGAATCAACTCAAATATTTTCACTATTTCCTGAATCCACAAATCAGCTTTTGTAGGATCCACATCTCCATGAAATTGTGGATGATTCTGGCGTCTAAAAGCAGTAAGACCTCTGCCCTCAGCAGCCTGTTCAGCTCGAAGTTGTTCCTGTAAATTCTGGGCAGCCATTGTAGCAGTTTGTTGTGCAATAGCAGCGGCAACATCCGCCATTGCTTGTGCTGCATAATCCATGCCTCCGGTTTCCTCGTAGTTCTCTTCAAAGTTACCACGACCGTCAACACGACCACCTTTACGGCCTCTGCTACGGCCACGGCCACGGCCACGTGCACCTTCTGGTTCTATAACTGACCTACAAGACACAATCAGTTAAATGGCAACCAGAAATTGAAACGTATACTTACGTGTTTAAAACAAATTACTTCTAAGAAGCAATTCAATCAATGTACCTTCTACTATCCATGTTTTTCTTAACATCTCAAGCAAATCAAAACCCATCAAAACACACATATTTGTGTGTCAACACACATTGTTTCGACAAGGAAACAATTCAAACAAGATCCAACCAGAGATCACATAACAAAAACATAACACACCTATTCCCCAAGGTTCAAGAAAGACTCGACCAACTCTGATACCACTCTATATCACCCCTCTTGGGCATTACCTTGTGAACACGTGTGGAAATAAAATTAAAAGGAATTTGCTGGTTTCTTTCGGAAAATAATGCTTATAATTTTGTATAAGTCCGAAAATAGGGGTATATTTTTTTTTTTCTTCGACGGAACACATTTGAAAATTTGCCACACATATTACAATGGTAACACTATATAATACTCATCAACACAAATTTAGTATATTCAAAAATAAATCTTTCACAAATGACAATTTTTTTTTCCCTGAAAGTACTTCATTTTTCACAATAGAATTTTAAAACATATAAAAGTTTTCAAACTAAAAAATCACGACTTTCTAAAAAACACAACACTAAAAACAAAAACCCCAAGCTGGTCACTCTAATAGACATCTACTGGAAAGACCTCCATTATTCTCACCATTATTACTAACTTCTCCAAGGATCGGGAGTAATATCCTCAAGTGAAGCTAGGAACTCCTCTGCACCATCTGTGCTCGTGTACCAAGGTACAACAACAAAACCAGAAACACATATATGCAAGGGTGAGATACCAATATATGAGTTTTGATAAGATAACCACGTGCGCGACACACAAAAATAGTAGATACATGATATTCACAATATATGAGAATCATCCAAACAACAAAATAACTTTGTCAAATGGATTCATACCCGACAGTCATCTCGATTTTATAAAAATGCATGACACTTCAATATTCAGGTTCTAATTTTGATATCTAATCTCCGGAGATCCCAACTTACAACTTTCAACTTACCATGATACATGGTCGGAATATCCATCTCAACCTCAGGTAACAATTGCTCAAACAGCTATTGCAACTATTCACACGACCCCTCTGTGACAACCACTCAAACAGCTATTGTAGTTGTACACAGATACATAACCACTCAAACAGCTATTGCAGTTATGTATAAATATTATTTCACACAACCCCTCTATGACAACCACTCAAACAGCTATTGCAGTTGTACACAGATACATAACCACTCAAACAACTATTGCAGTTATGCATAAATATTATCCTACTTCGTATGATAGTCACTCAAACAGCTATTGCAGCTAGTCATACGGCCCCTTGTGACAACTATGCAACTATTGTTGTAGTCATACACATGGTAACTCATGTATGTCTGCCAAATAATGCATGTAAAACATTTGTTTCGTTTTGTTTTTCTTTTTCGTTCATATTTTCTTGTCGAAGCTCAAAGGCTCATGACCATGCTTAATTTTAATATTATGACTTTTCCACTTTAAACAAACACGGGACATACCAGTCCAAATGTTTTAAACTCAACACAGGACACAAAGGTCCGAGTGCTCAATCGCAAAGCCCTAAACTGATGCACCAGTCTTAGGCTCGAGGATATGGAATTCACATTCTCCACATCAATCTTAGGAGGCTCAGTCCACAAAACCTTTGCAGGACACTCAGTCCAATGACACAGATCTCTGATCTTAATGCTTATAATTTTGTATAAGTCCGAAAATGGGGGTAAATTTTTTTTTTCTTCGACGGAACACATTTGAAAATTTGCCTCACATATTACAACGGTAACACTATATAATACTCATCAACACAAATTTAGTATATTAAAAAATAAATCTTTCACAGCGTACAATTTTTTTCCCTGAAAGTACTTCATTTTTCACAACAGAATTTTAAAACATATAAAAGTTTTCAAACTAAAAAATCACGACTTTCTAAAAAACACAACACTAAAAAAAAACCCCAAGCTGGTCACTCTAATAGACATCTACTGGAAAGACCTCCATTATTCTCACCATTATTACTAACTTCTCCAAGGATCGGGAGTAATATCCTCAAGTGAAGCTAGGAACTCCTCTGCACCATCTGTGCTCGTGTACCAAGGTACAACAACAAAACCAGAAACACATATATGCAAGGGTGAGATATTAATATATGAGTTTTGATAAGATAACCACATGCGAGACACACAAAAATAGTAGATACATGATATTAACAATATATGATAATCATCCAAACAACAAAATAACTTTGTCAAATGGATTCATACCCGACAGTCATCTCGATTTTATAAAAATGCATGAAACTTCAATATTCAGGTTCTAATTTTGATATCTAATCTCCGGAGATCCCAACTTACAACTTTCAACTTACCATGATACATGGTCGGAATATCCATCTCAACCTCAGGTAACAATTGCTCAAACAGCTATTGCAACTATTCACACGACCCTCCGTGACAACCACTCAAACAAACTATTGTAGTTGTACACGGATACATAACCACTCAAACAACTATTGCAGTTTATGTATAAATATTATTTCACACAACCCCTCTATGACAACCACTCAAACAAATATGCGATTGTACACAGATACATAACCACTCAAACAGCTATTGCAGTTATGCATAAATATTATCCTACTTCGTATGATAGTCACTCAAACAGCTATTGCAGCTCATGCATGTCTGCCAAATAATGCATGTAAAACATTTGTTTCGTTTTGTTTTTCTTTTTCGTTCATATTTTCTTGTCGAAGCTCAAAGGCTCATGACCATGCTTAATTTTAATATTATGACTTTTCCACTTTAAACAAACACAGGACATACCAGTCCAAATGTTTTAAACTCAACACAGGACACAAAGGTCTGAGTGCTCAATCGCAAAGCCCTAAACTGATGCACCAGTCTTAGGCTCGAGGTTATGGAATTCACATTCTGCACATCAATCTTAGGAGGCTCAGTCCACAAAACCTTTGCAGGACACTCAGTCCAATGACACAGATCTCTGATCTACATGTCAACAGAACACTAGAGTTCCGACGTCTCGGTTACTAGGTTCATTTTTCCTTTTTAAAACATTTCGCTAAGTGAAAAAACAAATACAAAAATAAACCTCCGAAAACTTATCCAAGTTAACGGAATTATTTTCACTGAATAAAACTCATTGACAGAAAATTTTTTCTGTTAAAAATGTTTATAAAATGTAACATCGTAAATAAATTCATTTTCTCCTAATTACTTCATCCTTAAAAATAATTCTCATAAAAACAACAACTTCTTGAAAGTCCTTTCTCAATAAATTTGAAGAAAAAAAAAATTGTTTTTCCAAAGCTTATGTCGTAAAAATCCTTTCATCACTCAAAATAATTTTTCTATTGTAAATAATTATTTTGACGTCAATATTTCCCTATTTTAATAACTTAATCACTTCAAATAACATTTTATAATATAGTTGAATTTATTTTGGAAAAACTAACGCCTGTGAATTTTTTTTAGTTTCGCCCTTACTGTCACTTATTGACAAATCTTTCACCAAAAATATTATTAAAATAATATTTTTCCTCTTTTCCTCAAATTTCCACAAATTAATCTATTTGATTAAATATTTAAGCTTATTAAGCTTTTACCCTCAAATTAATTTAAATACTGACCACTGTCAGGTTTCTCAATCCATCACTCAACAGCAGATAATTTCACCACAATATAGCATGGCATACATCAAAATTATGGCCTGCATCACAATTATAATTTAGCAATTCAATTATAATCATATAAATTAACATATCACAAACAAAGCATATAAAAATTTAAACAATAAACAATTTAAAATCACCAGAAAATAACCGCAGATAAATTACGTACAGACAACTCTAAAATATCATGTGACTATCTTAAACTCCTCAGGTAAACTCCCTTACATATTGAAGATTAAAATCTCAGTTTCACAAACAACTTTCTGATTTGGATCCAGTTTCCTTCGTACTGCTCAGATCAACTTAACACCGATTGATCTTTCCTCACAAATCATAACCAAAAATTAACAAAATCAAACAAAACTCATTGTGTTCAAGAGGTTTATGATTCGGCCTTCACTAAAACATTAGGCTAGGGATGTTAAAAAATTTCTAACTCACGGATTTATGATCCTTAAACATGATGGAAACCTAATCAACGATCATGAACCAAGAACATTTTACAAAACTCATCTAACTCCATGAGCTAGGGTTTCGGCCTTGACACTAAAGTTGGGTTAGAAATTTCACTTGATTTTCATTTCTTGGATTCAACAAACATACTTAGTATAGAGATGAATTCAAGTGTCACAAGACAAAAAAAGAGAATCAAAATTCATTTACTAAAAGAAATTAGGGTTTCGGCCCTCTTGAATAAAAATAGGTTTGGGTTTGATTTGATTTTCTCAACCACTTAGATTCAATACCTATCATGGTTTAAGAGATGAAATCATGAATCATAACTCAAAAGTTGAAGAAAAACCCATTTACACCTAAAAACATAGGTTTCGGCCTTGCTTGGAAAAACAGGGAAGAAATTTCTTTTGGGTTCATGTTTCTAGATGATGAATATAGGCATCAAGATGAGTTCATAGAAATTAGTTTCAGGTCAAATGAATTTTTCTACAATTTTCTATGAATTTTTGAAGAATACATCATAAACTTCGAACATAATGAAGAACATGATGATTTATGGCATAAACTCAAGAAGTTTGTGAAGAGAAAAGCTTAGATAGGCAAGATGAATAGATGTTACCTCTAGGAGTAAGAAGAAATGATCAAGAATGATGATGTTCTTCACAAATCAAGCTTAGGTGTTCTTGGAGTTTCTTAAGAGAAAATGGGTTTTGTTGATGAAGAAGACAAGAGAATGAAGCAAAATTTGCCTAAGTGTGATGCTATTGATGGTGGAGCCCTGGGGTGTGGGGGGTAATTTGGTCCAATCCACCAATGGCACACTTGTTAATTCCATGTAAAATCAAGGTTAAAAAGGTCTTTTCCATGCTAAAATATCTAATGGCATTTATGTGCCATTATGACTAGGATAGGATCGTCGTAAATGCTCGTCACATCAGTCATCTCAACTCCATATCTGGCTCCGTTGTCTCCCTTACTCAGATTTTCCCAAGACATTAGGAAGTTTTCACCCGCAACAAATATAAGATTATATTTTTACGTGAAAGTTTTCAAAACTTCCAATATCGTAGAAAATACGATATAAACACTAATCATCTAGTTCATGAATTAAAATTAGGTTTTCTGAGCAGTAAACTTTTACTGTCAGTGAAAACACAGACCTGGTTCCGTCTGAATTTTCAACTCAAATTTTCATCGTAACCTTTTGATATTAAGTATAACATGGAAATGGCATTGGTTTATCCAAAATCATTTTCTAAGTCTCGGATAAAAATATAATCATTTATATATTTATTACCGATATTAGAAAGCAGTGAAAAATCAGGGTGTTACAAAATTCAAGAAAGCACAGTCCCCGGCAACGACGCCAAAAACTTGATAACGTGAACCCGCAAGTGTACGGCTCCGTTGTCAAGTAATAAAAAGATCGAATCCACAGGGGTCGTGATTTTGAACACCAATTAATTATTAAATCAATTAAACTAAATAAGGAAAGATTCAGTTTTGAAATTAGAATTAACTAACAAATCAACTATTAAAAATTGCAATCAAACAAAGTCGGAAATAAATTAATTCAAGTGTTTTTCAAATTAAAAGAGATTTTCATGAATTGGGTTACTAACAAGACTGCTTATTCTACTAAATTGACTACCCATCTTGTTAATTATCAAAATGCTTTGAAAGTGAATTTATCCTAATAAAGTTAATGTTCCCTCTTGAGATTCAAGAACCGTTCCCAATTAAACCAACCCTTACTCTCGTGGTAATTGTATTTAAATCGGACCCATTGAGGTTTGTGACAATTCAATGCACCCTCGAAGGACCGTTTCTAACTCTCGTGATTTAAGTCCTAAGTTCAATTATTATGGATCCAATACCTAGGTTCACTTCTCAGTTCCTTCCTAGAATATCTAAGACATGAAAATAGGTGATCAATCAATTTACATGGATGAAGCACAATAAGAACCAAATTTAAAGCAAATTAAAATTAACAAAAAGGGAAATACATCAATTCATCACATAAAATGAGTATTGGGCATAGCCTCAATTCCTAGAAATAAAACGACTACTCAAGCATTGCCATGGTCATAGCAATCATGAACAAGAACATAAAAATCCCAAGATAAGAGAAGAATTTGGAGAATAAGATAAATCCTAAATTAAGCCAAAGGTAGCAGCCAAGATATCTCTATTTTCGAGCCTAATTATCCTATTTATAATGTAGGTTAACTTGGGGTTAAACCAATTACAAATCAGATCAAAAACAGATCCCAAAATCCCAAATTTTACGCGTCACGGTCGTGACGCCTATCAGGGCCTGGGCATGCAGCTCTTGCTTTGTGAATTCTTGCGTTGATTGGCCTGTCACGGCCGTTATGACTGTCACGGCCAAGCCGTGACAGCTTCTGAGTTTTGTTTCCTTCTTTTTTCTTCATTCTACGCGATCATAGCCATGATGGTTGTCAAACCCAGGCCGTGATGGTCTCTACTTTGCTCATTTTTCTTGCTTTTCAAGCTTCATCTTCATGAAAACTCCAAATTAACTGGAATTGAGCATTTTAATCATGAATTCCTACACACAAACACCACAAAACCGCCTTACCCATTCCAAAGGGAAAAACGAATAAATATCAACATAAAAATGCCTAATCTACATGAAAATGCATGCAAAATGATAAAGAAATATGAGGTGAATTCACACTCATCACTAAGCTCATAAATCCAGGGAGCACTTCCCTTCGCGAATCTATGATCCAGTTCTGCCCAAATCTCTTGGGCAGTATTTGCATATCTGACACTATTTCGTGTTTCTTTATTGATCCCACTCTTGAGCCAGTCCTTCACCATGGCATTGCAGCGAATCCGGTGGGCAAGATTTGGGGAATTCACATCGGGTATGGGAATCGATCCATCCACAAAACCCATCCTATTCTTGGCGCAAAGAGCATTGCTCATGTCAAGAACACATTCCCCATAGTTGCCGTCATGGATGGGTTCTCTAACAAAGACTTGGCCTAGGTGATCAGAAGCGTGAAGAAAGAATGTGACACCCTTCTACCCGCATGTTATGAAGTATAAAAAGATAGATATAAATAAAATAAAAATATGCATCCACTGTATAAATGATAACTCTTAGAAATAAGAGTTATTACTATCATTTTAGCTTAATCATTGTTCTTGTTTTGATCAAATTTGGAAAAGAACTTCAAGTTTTGTTTGATTGAGTAAATATCTGTGTTAATCTGATTAATTGCGAAAAGGCTGTAAATTCTTATCTGTTATTGCTGAAGGTTTGATTGAGTTTTGAGCAGGTTTTAAAGATGTAATTGCTGAAGGAATTGCTCTGAAATGTTTTGGAATGCTGCAGCGTCTGGGGAGCAAGTCACTACAAGATAAAATCATTTCCAGCTCAGCTATTGCCCACTAGAAGACAAAATACATGCTGCGCTGTATAAAAGGAAGAGAGAGAATACAATGTAGTAGCTGTGTATACTTGGGAATTGGGCCAAGGAATATTTTAGGATTTGAATTTTGTAAAAGCCCAAAAAGTGAGGCATGAGAGAGAGTGTAATCCTATTTTAGGAGCTAGTACAAATAGTGACTTTTAAAAAAAGACTGTACTGTGGATAGCAGTCGTCAGCTCTCACCTTTGTCCTCTCTGTAAATTCTTTACGTTTCATGCTTAGTATTTCTTTTATGTCTATTTTTGTCTTCAAGCTCATTATGAGCTAAATTCTCTTAGTTATGATTCTATGATTTTTTAATTAACACTGATGGGTAATTCAATGCAATGAATGTTATTCATTTTCTTCTTTTCTGCTTGAATGTTTAATTTCGGTTTAGACTGATCAACTAATCTGAAGTATTAGCTAACTAAGTTTGGAAAAACCAAGTTAGTGGACTTGACTAGCAGATAAAGATAGAACAAGTAATTGGAAAATTAATTGTGTTAATGAGCTAGGAATAGCCTTCAAGTCTTTAAGTAGTTGGACGTGCTTATCTGACAACTGAGGGAAATTAATTTGAACTTGAGAATAAGAAGCTTTTAATGAGGAAAGCAAATTTCATTTCCTGGACTAAATGCTGTAGCATCCTGAAGCTTAAATTACCCTGAAGTTAAGATTACAAAGGATTAGAATCCTAGCTGTTTCCCTTTCTGTTTTAAAACACTCATTTATTGCTCTTATTACTTCCTTGCATTTATTACTTACTGTTCTGACACCCAATTACTCCATTTACTTTACATGCTTAAAATTACTTTTTATTTTGTTAAGCTAAATAAGAAAGGTTAAATCTAGAATTTATATTCAAAACATTTAAATCCTCGTGGGAACGATCTTTATTCACACTTTATTACTTGTTTGACTGTGTACACTTGCACATCACATTTGCGCACAACAATAAATTAAAACCTTTGTCCATGGGTAGACAAGTCCCACATGAACGAGTTCATAAAAACGCGGAAAATATAAAACCAAGTTAAAACAACGATAAACCTAAAACATAAACAACCCAACCCCGATGTCAGAATTCAGAGCTGGTACAACCGTTCCAGAAAATATCCTCGGAATACAACTAAAAAAAACTAAGTAGACAAAAGGTAAAAGCCCTAACTATGAGTGGTTGCTCCTCAGAGTCACTCCTCTCCGGGCTGCTCGCCATCCTCTGCAATAAGCCAATGAGGCCAAACAAGCAAGAAGAAAGAGGGGAGTAAGAATCATGTAAACATATTCGACAAGGAGATAGGAAGCAAGGTAAACAAACAAACATAGCATCATATGGCATACATCAACATGTAAACATCATAACATCAGTCATCGTCAACATCGTCATAACAAGTATGCTATGCAGTGCAATGCAACACTACCCCGCTACTCCAACAATGCATGTGGATCCAACTAACTCAGAACGAATGACTTCGGAGTTACATATCCGTATTGGCCATAAAAGCACAAACACCGGCAGTTCACCAAACCTTGGGTGAACCCCATGGATAGCCAACGCATCAAACCGTGGATGCCTCATCACAGGGGGCCGTGGTCACCAAACCATCGGGTGACCTACCGTGGATGGCCATATCACCGTACTCTAGGGCGATATCCCTTATGTCGAACCACCCCCTCAACCATCAACCCCAATGCTCTATGCATGGCAAACAACAACAAACAACAACCACCTGCTTTGCTTGGGCCAAAAAGCTCCCAAGACTTCAACATCAACTCAACGTGCTTGGGCCAATAAGCACCCCAAGACTTCAACACCAACGTGCTTGGGCCAATAAGCACCCAAGACTTCAACAATGTTCGGTAACCCAACGGTTACCGACTTAACCATCTTATTATCTTAATCATCTTAATTAATCTTCAATTAAGTTATCAAGTCTTCGTCATTGATTAGCTATGTCATCATAATGTTATTGGGGAAGATTGGGGTTAAAAGCCCTTACTTAAACCTTTAATTCCATCTTTGTCTGATGGGGGGAGCACGGGCATGCTTGTCCCCTGCACGGTCGTGCTGGTCGCATAAGTGAAGCACGGTCATGCTTCCTTTTAGGCACGACCGTGCTCATCTACACGGTCGTGCTCCTCTACTGCACGGCTGTGCTTAATGCGCGGTCATTTTCCAGAATTCAAACTGGGAGCACAGGCGTGCTCCCCGTTCAGCACGACCGTGCTTAATGCACAACAGTATTGTTCTGGGCAGAAAATGATACCGAGTTCTTAGCCAATTTTTATGGTTTTTAATCCATTAATCCTAGGTCATCTTACATCATATTTTAGGATCGAAAACTCATCATCAGCATCAACCAATCAACATCGTATATACAACAATAGTCATCATATCATCCCATTCATAAGGTAGCCATCAAAAACATCAACGACATATATGAACATGAGTATGAAGCATACAACATAAACATCAACACAGCTAGAGCATATTATCACATAAACATATGAAATATATAAACATCATATAGGCATACAAACTGACAATACCGGGGTTATGGGAACCCCTTTACCTTACACTACCCCCAGTGCCTAATGTAAACACTACCCTTCTCCCCATACCTAGATTGAAGGTAGCTCTAACAACGGTCCTGACAGCAACTGGTTCCTTCCCTTCGTGCAGCTCACAACGAATCCAAGCCTTGGAACATAAACACAAACTATCATTTTCCAATTCTAAACAAGAAAAGTAAACACGAAAGGGAAAGACTTTACCTCTATATATCAAGCACATATGAAACAAGGCTTCCCAAAGGTCTCCATTACTCAAGAAACTGAATGAGTTCGATGGAAATAGGGAACGAAACAATGTTAGCCGCAATAGGGTTAGCAGCCAACATACACAGGGTTAAAAACACAACCCTCGGTTTCTGTGCCAAAATATATAGACTATGCACGAAGCATAGTCGTGCTCCTCCTGAGCACGGTCGTGCTGGACTTAACATCAGTGAGACGTAGTCCGCACATTGAGCACGGGTGTGCTCACTGTTGAGCACGGGCGTGCTGGCTAATGAGCACGGTCGTGCTCATCTACCAGAAATGGACTTTTAAGCTAAAATCCCACCTAGCCCTTAGCCAACAACTTAACTTGACAAAACCAACTTAAACAGTCAAACAAGCTTTAAAGAAAAGCACTTACGAAAAACATGGTGTTACAAAGAATGGTGACATGGGATTGATCTGGGTCTCTTCGTTCTTGACCGATTCATCACCTTTGTGAGCTTCTTCTTTTGGCTACGTGGGAGATTTGGAATCATCATCATCATTGCTCGAAGATGATTTGTAATATGTTTTCGTCATGTTGAAGGATTATGCTTTTCCAGGATACCTGCTCTGATACCATTTAGAAATTGGTAAAGCAGGTAAGCTGAATATACCTCTGTGTGTATTCTTATTGATTGAATTAATCATCATAAAAGTACAAAGTCTTTATGTACATATATAGCTTTCAAGGTTAGCTTTGATCATAAGCCAACTAACTAACTCTTTCTGTTATAATAATCCTAACAACTAATTGGCTAACTGATATTAGGAAACCAACAAACTAACAGAAAGAAACAAACTCTAATTAACTCTAGCTCTAGCACATAGACAGTTCATCATAGAACATGGTATCTTGCAAAATATTTTATTGAAAAATGTTCATTACGGTATGGCCACAAATCGAAAAATATTGCCAAATTGGACTAATGTAATT
This sequence comes from Sophora flavescens, assembly GCA_030762895.1. Classification (NCBI taxonomy): domain Eukaryota; kingdom Viridiplantae; phylum Streptophyta; class Magnoliopsida; order Fabales; family Fabaceae; genus Sophora; species Sophora flavescens. The sequence goes on along the minus strand of CM061066.1, from coordinate 166,400,122 downwards.
GACTTTTTTTCAATTTTACGGATGTTTCACGTTTTTGCCTATTTCTTAATGTGAGGGTCCAACTTATCATTACCCTACAATTTCAGGGATCACAATGGTGTTTTACTCATTTAATAATTCAAATAAAAATTTAAAATTTATCAAAAGAAAAAAAATAATGATATAAAATTTAACATACGCCATGCTAAAATAATGTGGTCAATTTATTTATTTATTTATTTATTTTTGTAAAAACTCATTGAATAGAAAATGTTATTGGCTACATTGTTAATCTTAATTTGTTTTGATTTGTTTCTATCTGGATTATCTGTATGTTCTTGATCACTATGCTGACAAGGCAAAGACGAGTAGTAATTCCCTCATCTATCGCAGGTGCCCATTTATGATCTGTCAGGTAGATATGTATCAGTGAATATTTGATAATTCAATATTTTTTAAATCAGAAAAATAAAATAAAAAAATTGAATATTTTTGTATATATTTGATTAGTGTTACTAATTGAGTTTAATTTTGATATGTCACTAGTTTAATTTTTTTTCCCGATGATGAATCATATGTTGTCACATGTATAATGTTGAAATTGATTAGTGTGATAATTAAATATTTTTAATGACGAGATAATATTTAACTTTTTTTAATAATAATACATATAAATTAAATTCTTATTTTATGCTATTATATTTTAGCAATTGTTAATGTCCAAATTTTAATCAGTTTATTCTTTTAATTGCGAGCTTATTTTATTTATTTTTTTTGAAAGCAATTGCGAGCTTATTCAATAAATCAATATAGTAGATAATTATTTATTTTTGAATAAATAATTTGTCATTAAAATAATTAAAACAAGAGTGCTGCGTGCAATTGTACTATTATATACTAGTTGTGCACAATTGTAAGAAGGACAAAACATTTAAGTATTTAACTATGTAATGTTATGTTTTTATTGAAAAAATAACTCCACAAATATTCAAATAATAGTACTTAAATTTTACCTCGGCAAGAACGGTTGTTATTAAAAGACACCTACCAGTATTATTTACATCTTGCAAATTGCTATTTGCATCTTGTAAGTTTTTTCTATAATATAAGTTCCGGAGTTTACTTTCTGGAAGCTTCCGGAAAATGAAATCCGGACACTCGTTACACCTCCAGAATTCAAAATACGGATGCCTATTTGTGAGTACTTTGTAATCTATCGGATTATATTTTCCGGAAGTATAAAAATTATTACTTCAGGAAATTACTTTCCGAAAAGTACTCTTCCATCCTGAAATATATCACAATACCCACAACTCACTTTATTCAATCAAAGGTTAAACTTTTGGGCACCCTACAACAACAACAACTTGGTGCATAAAAAGTTCGAAATTACGCAAAGCATCAAACTTGACCAAATTAGCCACAACCCATTTTTTTATTTTTATTTTGGCAATAACCAATGAGAAAGATGAATTTTAGAGAGACAGATAGAGTAAGAAAAAGGAAAGATTTTGAAATTGCCTTTGTAATACATGGGTGGGAACATGAGGTTGGCATATTTGTGCCAAAGTGGGAGTGGTGACTGAATCATCTTCATCACGTGGATGGATTATATGAGAAGGTGACTGGTGATTGTATCATCTTCAACGATGGCCTCAAGTATTTTCTGAAAGTGATAGTTTTTATACTTATGGAAAATACAATATGATGGATCATAAAGAACTCACAAATAGGTATTCGGATTTTGAATTCCGGAGGTGTAATGAGTGTCCAGATTTCTTTTTCCGGAAGCTTCCGTTTACGTTACGGAAAAAACTTGCAAAAACTCATCGAGACTAAAGGGTATTTTTGGGAGAAAAAATTCAAATTAAAGCTGCAAGGTACAGATAACAATTTAGAAGATGTAAATGGCAGTGTCCAAAGATACCTTGATGGTTCAGTTGGAAAAGGCCCAATACTGTTTACAGGTAAAGGTCGAAGGTCCAAGTCCAATTAAAGTCCCGCCCAATTGATAACAGTCTCAGGGCCGTAAGGTATGTCACTGCATAACCCAAGAGTTGCAACTGGCAATGGGCTACGTAGCCCAATAATGTTCAGAGAAACCTACGCGCCGTCTATGATTTTTTGATGGATGTGCTGAAGAAAGGGAAGAATGAAGAATAGTAACCCAGGTAAATGGTAGTATTAATCCCAACAAATATAATATATGTAAAAGTATTAAAATTAAGCTGTAACAATTTGTTTTTACTAGGAACGAAATTTTATTAAGAGGGACTCAAAATGTTCAGAATAGCCAAATTACAAATGGGTTCAAAAGCAAATAAAAAAGCAGTAACCTCATCCTTAATATTTTATCTCTTCCAGTGTTATTGGATACAATTGTATACCATGCGCAAAATTAGAATAAATGAATGGGTTAAATATGTTTTTAATTCCTAAAAAATGAGTGAATTTTGATTTTAGTCTCAGTAAATTATTTTTTTGGTTTTCATCTCTAAAATATGAAATTATTAATTTTAGTCCTTATAAAATGAAAAATTTTTATTTTTGGTTTTGGTCCTTATAAAATTTTTGTTTTTCTTTTCATTCCTCTAAAATTTGATATCGGTGTTTTTAGACCCAAGCATTCATTTTAGGACACATAAGTAGAATTCATTTAAGATTGAAAGAAAATTTTTAGGAGAATCACATGCTAATATGACATCACAGACGTTATTGACTGTCACTTGGGATGACTGGATGATCTTCTGTTAAACACATAAGTAGCTAATGAATGTTACATGATAGTAGTTAGTAGGGACCAAAAATAATATTTTTAGAATTTGAAGGGATGAAAACCAAAAAAAAATTTATTGGGATCAAAACCAAAAGCCACAACGGTGAATCAATGATTAAGAGGGTCGTATTCTTGCGTTTTGAGGGTTCCAATAATATAATTCACAGAGAAATTTATATCTTTTTCTTTCACTTCTCACCTACGTACTCATCTGAATCAGAGCATAAATATAAATATTAAAAATGATGTGAGCCTAGCTACATTATACCAGTGTGTAATTGTGAAGATTAATCTTTCGAGGTATTGGTATTGAACAATATTTAAGAACTGACCTGGTACTGGATGATATTTAAGGGCTAACCTCTTCCAACCAGATTTTCTCTATACGTAAAAACTAGGGATCGAAACCCTACCCACTTGCATAAGGATGCTGTACCAGTCTCTGAGTCCATTATCACCGTACCTTGTTTAGTTGTTTCATCATTGGACGAGCGCCTAGCAAATTCTCACCGTTTGCAGTTTGTGAATTGGAGAGTGCCACAACTGTGAAAAAGATGGCTTAGAAAAATAGAAAAATTATAAAAAAATGGCGATCTTGTTACGAACGGAGCAAAAGTCCAAATTGGTAATAGCCAACTACTGTGTTAATGTGTTGTAACAGGTGTCAGGGTTCATATTATTATCAGGGCCGGTCCAATAATAATATTTTATTAAAAATTTATATTTTTATTTAAATTTATCTTTATTATAAATTTCTATATTTTTAAAGTGTAATTATTATGATTGGTGTAAATTTTTATTATGTGTACATACAATCATATTTATGTTTTTCTATGATTTTTTGTTTAAGATATTAAATTATTTTTCTTTTAAGCTTAAATAACCAAAAAAACAAAAGAATTTAAAAGTCTTAGATGAAAAAAAAAACTGGAGGCCTAAAGTTCAAGCCATACTTGCTTTAGGCTGGGGTCGACCCTGATTATTATGTCTTACTAATCAATATGGTGAACATAATTTGATGGTCCAATCACACCGAACCCCATTTTTTAGGGGCAAAATATATATATATATATATTCGATTTAAAAAAAAGCACAAATTTATCAAATTGTACGTGACACCCAAATCTCAGGGACTCCCATGGGTCAGAGTCAAATAATAATTAACATATAGAAATTTCTTATGGGATTGAAGATTCCTATTAGTCATTGATTAAAAAAATAATAAATAATAAGTTTTTATTGATAAACTAAATATATTATTTTTTAAAATATTAAATATATAATATCTAATAAAACATTATTATTATTGATTTCTCAATCAATTCCTTTAAGAATTGAGTAGGCTATTTAAGTAATTATTAGGCTTAATTATATTTTTGGTCCCTTAACTTTTTCAATTGTGCGATCTTGGTCCCTAAAAAATTTAAGTACGTGTTTAGTCCTATAATTTGTCGAATTGTGCAAAATTAGTCATTCCGTCCATGACTAGTCAATGTATAATTAAATTTTTGAGGGACCAAAGTTATACAATTTTAAAAGTTGGGGAATGAAATGTACAATTAAAATTTTTGAGGGACCAAAATCGCACAATTGATAAAATTGAGGGACCAAAAGTGCAATTAAAATTTTTGAGGGATCAAAATCGTACAATTAAAAAAATTGACGGATCAAAAATACAATTAAACCTAATTATCATAACACGCGACCATTTTTTGGTCAGAGTCAGATAATAATTAACATATAGAAATTTCTTATGTGAATCTTCAATGTATTGATGATTCTTACTAGCCATTGATTAAAAAATTAAGAAATAATAAGGTTTTATTGTTAAACTAAATATATTATCTTTCAAAATATTAAATACATAATATCTAATGAAATATTACTACTTTGTTTTCTTAATCAATATCTTTAAGTATTGATTAGGCTAATTAAGTAATTATTATGGATTTGGATGAATTTTATCCTTTGATTTATATCAAATATGCTTCCTCTTGATTCAATTATAAGTAAAAAAAAATATTTATATATTGTGGATTCAAATATAAATAAAATTTAACTAATTCAACTATATTTAATGTAAGTGTTTTAAAAATATAAGAAACTTGAAAAATCCAACAAATTCTCCTTTTTCTTTTTTCAAGAGTATTATTGCATACTCCTAAAACGATTAAAGGATAATTAATAATTGTAACTATTTTTTTTATATAAATTAAAATAATTAAATTAAATTAATTAATTTTTTTAATAAATATGAAATTAGTTAATTTTATTTATAATTGAGTAGGGGGTGACTATTTATTTTATTAAACTGGACATTCCGATTTTCCTACTACACGGGAGGATCAAGATCCAATTATCATTCCTCATCCTCAGACCTCAATGTCTAAATCACAATCCACTAGGGGTGGCAAATGGATGGATTGGATAAATTTTTATGCGGATTGTAATGGATGGATTGAAAACGATCCATTAATCCATTATGATCCATTAAAAATTCATTAAAAAAAATCCAATCCATCCATGATCCATTTAATAAAATCCATCCAATCCATCCATTAACAACTTTTTTATGGATGGATATCCAATCCATCCATAAAAATTATTTTAAAGAATAATTTTTTTTGTACAATTAAAATTTTTTATTAGTTTTAAAATATCATCTCCCCTCTATCTCTCTCTCCCCTCTCTCTCCTCTATCTCTCTCTCTTTCCTATCTCTACCCTCTATCTCTCTCTCTCTTTCGTCTCTACTCTCTACCCTCTCTTTCCAAAAGCATGTATAAGAATTGCTAGAGGTAGAGTGTGTAAATCAGCCATCCTCATCCCGTTCTAAGCTAGGGCTAAATTAACCTTAATTAAAATAAAATTATATAAAAATATATAATTTATTTATAATTTAATCCAAATTTATTTTCTTAAACGAAATAAATTTTTGCTCACAACTTGTCGTCTTTTTGTTATATTAAACACTTCCACAATTACTCTACCAAAAAAAACACTTCCACTATTCAAGTTCTTTTCGATAAAACAATCGCCACTACCGTTACATTATAAAGGCATGCTTTTCTGTTTTTTTTGAACCGGGCATGCTTTTCTTTTCTTAGTTGATGTTTGTTATTTTTCTAAAAGACATGCAACAGAGATTCAACCAACAACTAGGCGTGGGACATTCTTTATAAATAGTGCCTAGTAAGGATGGGAATGGTGGATCGAATAAATTTTTATTTGGATCTTAATGGTGGATTAAAAACAATCATTAATCTATTATAATCCATTAAAAATTCATTAAAAAATCAATCCATCAATGATCCATTAAATAAAATCCATATGATCCATCCAAGGCCGAAAAGAAACGTCGTGATAATAATTAATTAGTTATCTTAATATAACCAAAAAGCGGATAAATAAAATAAAAAGGTGAAGAAAAATAATAGAGAACGGAGAGAAAATCGGATGGGTGTTTTTTTTTTTTACAAATGGAGGTTTTTTTATTTGGTGAAAATAATATGAAAAATATTGGTTTTGGAATGGATAAAGTTGATCCATTACATTTTTATTGTTGGTCATGGATTTTAAAAATATTGGTGGATCATAAACCATCCACTAAAAATATCAATCCATCCAATCCATTTATATTATTTTTATAAATGGTGGTTGGTGGTTTTTTATTGGATTTGGATGGTGGTGGGGATGGTCGTTTTGCGCCCTACAATCCACATTCAACACTCCCTGTTGTTATTGTCGTTTACCCCATCAATAGTTTTAATTAAATTAATTTAAAGAGAAAGCAACCGTTTTAACTTTTAATTTATAAACTCAACTCATGCTTCCAACGCTTTCTTCCCCTTCCCCCCTTCAACTTGTGAAGAACAATAGCAAATTTTGATTTCACCAAAGTGAGACAAAAAGGAAAAATTAAAATTAAAAATTGAAATTAAAAGAGAGAATTTCTCAGCAACCAAACAGATCTCATTTTCCTCGTCTTGCCGGCGATAACTGTTCGGATGGCTCCGGTTCCGTCCGAGAACGGCATCGATGGAGATGACGAAAGAGAAGCAGAGGACGAAGAAGAGGAAGAGGAAGAGGAAGACGAAGAGGACGAAGACGAAGAGGAACCAAGGCTCAAGTATCAGCGAATGGGAGGAAGCATACCTTCGCTGCTAGCGAGCGATGGAGCATCTTGCATCGCCGTTGCGGAACGGATGATCGCGCTCGGCACTCACGACGGCGTCGTTTATATCCTTGATTTCCTCGGGAATCAGGTCAGCTACCATTATCAACAATCCTTACCTAATTCGCTACCATTCTGCATCAATTTTGGTTTGGTTTTGTGTATGTTTATGTGAAATTTGAGCTATGGTGGATCAAATTAGAGGTGTCTAGTTCGTTTTCCTTTTAGGTGATCTTTTAACGTTTCCACGTATTATGAGCTTGACAATGGTGCTCGTTCCCTAGTTTGCAATATGATATGATCGAGCACATGTTCTTCAAGTGTATGTCAGAAATTATGGCTGTTATCTAGCTTACGTTGACAGTGCAATGAGATTTCGAAGAAATTCTTGTACCCCTAGGTGTGAAAAATTTTGAAATCGGTCCTTTTATGTACAACTATTTTAACTTTGGTCCTTGCCATTTATAAGGATCAAAGTGAAAATGATTATCACATATAGGGACAAAAATATTTTGAATGTCCCTACATATGACCATCATTTTCAATTTGGTTCCTATTGAGGACCAAATTACAAAAAAAAAAGGATTAGTTTAACCATTAATTAACTATTATAATTAATGATGTGCAACCGACTTTGCTGTACTTGGTTTATGTAAGAATTTATCATAGATATAGTATGTAGTGTTCTGTTTCGTTGTAGCTGTTTATATGTATGATCAATACGGCGTGCCATTTCGTTTGTTAATCAAGTAACCTGTCTTACTGAATCATCTCATTCCAGGTGAAAGAGTTCTCTGCTCATGCTGCTGCTGTTAATGATCTTAGCTTTGATGTAGAGGGTGAATATATTGGGAGCTGTTCTGATGATGGATCTGTTGTAATAAGCAGCCTTTTTTCTGATGAGAAAATGAGATTTGAGTATCACCGCCCTATGAAGGCAATTGCTTTGGACCCAGATTATGCAAGAAACACGTCTAGGAGATTTGTTGCCGGTGGTTTAGCAGGGAATTTATATTTGAATTCAAAGAAATGGTTAGGCTATCGTGATCAGGTTCGTAAGATTCTCCTGATCCATAACCCATGTATTTTTAGCAGTACTCTTTTGTGTATTATTAACTAAAAATATATCCTGTCCTCTGGGGAAAAAAGGTTTTGCACTCTGGTGAAGGTCCGATACATGCAGTGAAGTGGAGGACAAGTCTTGTTGCTTGGGCAAATGACGCAGGAGTAAAGGTTTATGATACCGCCAATGACCAGCGTGTAACATTTATTGAAAGGCCACGAGGTAGCCCACGGCCTGAGCTTTTGCTTCCTCACCTGTTTTGGCAGGTTTGTCAAATATTTAAGTAGGCTTGCTATTTGGTTGTGAGATCATTATGTGAATCAGTGTCTACTGCTATAATTTGTTTTCATATAATTTCTTGACAAGACTGACGCTGCTTAATGTCCTTCCAAATTTTACAGGATGACACCCTTTTGGTTATTGGCTGGGGAACATCTGTCAAAATTGCTTCAATAAGGACAAACCGCCATCAAGCAGCCAATGGGACATACAGGCAAGTTCCTTTGTCTGGTATGACCCAGGTGGATATTGTAGCATCACTTCAGACTAGCTATTTCATCTCAGGAATCGCTCCCTTTGGTGATGCTTTGGTTGTTCTAGCTTATATTCCTGGAGAAGAAGATGGAGAAAAGGATTTTAGTAGCACCGCTCCTTCACGGCTGGTATTTATATGTTCCTTGCAATGCATACGATACGATGAAATGAAATTATTTTGCTCCTTCCTATTTTTTAAGCTAAAACTAGTTTTCTAAGTTGATTTTTATGTTCACTTCAATAAAGGGCTACCTCCAAGCATTTTAATTTACAGTTTTCATAATTCTGGTCCTTAGTGCTTGGACATATTAGAAATTCGGTGTTTTAATTTTTAGTGTGAACTGTGAAGGATCAAATAGTGAGCTAACTCAATTGAATTTTTTAGATTGCTGCATAGCATTGAATAAGCCACAGTATCAAACTAGCATCATGCTACTTCCTACAAATTAGTCATCTCATATACATTTTTTTTGGCAAATAATTTCATTTACTTTCTGCTATTATGTTATTTAGTGTGATATGTCTCATTGAGGTCATATATCATCTCTGTATTATTTGATACCGCTCTTACGAGCATCAGTTGTATATAACTTTAGAGAATGTTTTAACACTAGTTGCATAATTCAATTGCACGTAAATGTGGAAGCATTTAATGCTTATCGTGTATCATAAAAGGAAAAGAGAAGTGAAGAAATGCTTGCATCTTCAATTGCTTTGTTCTTAAGGTGAGAAAATGTAATTTTGAACAGGGCAATGCACAAAGACCAGAAGTACGAGTAGTAACATGGAACAATGATGAACTTTCGACAGATGCTCTACCTGTTCATGGCTTTGAGCATTACAAGGCAAAGGACTATTCCCTTGCTCACGCACCCTTCTCAGGTCAACATTTGGTTAGTTTTGTTTATAATCTATGTTTTGTGTATGAAATGGTCCTGCATAATAATAGTTGCTTTTTCATTCAATGTAGGCAGCAGTTATGCTGGTGGTCAGTGGGCTGCAGGTGATGAACCGCTTTATTATATTGTATCCCCAAAGGATGTAGTTATTGCAAAGCCAAGGTTACTGTCAACTTCTTGATCCTATTGTCTTGTTCTAAGTGATTGATGCATTTATGTTGAATTATCAAAACAACAACAAAAAAAAGATAGAAGGAAGAAAAGAAGGATGTATTTCTTGATGACTTTATCCACCGTCCTTTAGACGCTTCATTCTTTTTGGGTAGGAGATTCTGGAAGAAATAAAAGAAATACTCTCTTTTATTGAAAAAATTAAAATTAAAATAAAATAAAAGAAGTAATCTTTCTTATGTTAAAAATTGTCTTAAACCTCATTGTATCCACCTACTATGGAGGTTATTCTATTTATATTCATATATATTTCATGATGTGCCCTTGACTTGCCACATGTCAGCTTACTGCATGCCGTTAAGAATGTTATGGTCCCGTGGTTTGGTTTGGGTGATCAATTCTGTCCAGTTTATCAGTGATTGTGTTGTTCCTGTGTTATTCAGTTCCACTTCCACATTTGATAGAATGATGATCTGAGGAGCTGTTATTTGTTACTCATTTTAGTCAAGAAAATTCAGATACCTCAAAGTGACCACATAAAAGGGATTGTTCTCTCCTCTATGCCAGAGATCCTTCAACATTTGTTATATTCCCTTTGGTAGGAAATCATTGTAACCGCCATTTTTCCTCAAGGGGCTAGATCAGTTAAACCAAAACAAATAAGTCTCTTGTTTACCTTAAGTTTCTTGCTCAGACGTGTATAGTTAATACGCCTAAAATGCTACACTATTGTTATAAGTTGGTAATGAAATTAAAATATGGAGAGAAATTAATGCATTTTGATAATCAGGGATGCTGAAGATCACATTGCTTGGCTTCTTCAACATGGATGGCATGAAAAAGCTTTGGCTGCAGTTGAATCTGGACAGGGACGGAGTGAACTGCTTGATGAGGTATTTAAGTTTATCTTAATTCAATATGTTTTATAATGATTATTAGAGTTAAACGTGTATGCTTGTATAGAAAAAGGCAAATGTGTGGCACATAACAATGAAATTAGGGTATCTATGCTTATGAACTATGAAGTCACTCAATTATGTTGGTTGCATGTATTTGAAGGTTCCTCAACTATTTTGTTCATCAAGTAGTTTTTCAGCATTTATTTTGCTACTAACAGTGTATATAATATTTGACAAAGATGCAAGCTCAAAGTGAATTGAATGAAACCTACAATGTCATCTATTTGGTGATGTACGTTTTCATTATTTATTAATCCAGTATCCCTACATCTATGGAGAAACATGAAATTGATTTGATCAGTTTGAAGCACGATTAACCCTCTTTCTTCTGTAATTTCCTCCTTGAGATTTTATTATTATGCCATCACTAATATTTCTTGAGTCATCATTAGTACATATTATGTATTGTTGAATATAATTAATATATGGACGGTGGATTTATGTGGACAGTGTGGACGGTGGAGTCCCATCCATTGTATTCTCATGATTCATTGTATATTTCTCCTAGGACTTAGTATAAACTTTTATTGTTCTAGGAATCAAGTCTATAGTCAAGTATATATATATCTTGTACTCCTATTCAATAATATACAAGTAAAAAGTATTCAATTTTCATATTCAAATTGATATCAAAGCCTTGTTGGTTCCTGTTTGGTATGTTCATTGGGTTTCAGCTGTTGTGAACACTGGCCCACGTTTTTTGAAGTTGTCTGGTGACCGGAGTGACACTGCCGTTCACCTCAGACGTCGCCGACCGGACGTCTGCCCAAGCTCCGCCACCAGATTCGCTGTTACGTGCCCTCACGCGCTGTCGACAAAATTCTCACTCTCCGGCGCGTGTAATCCACGCACCGCCTTCCCGGCTTCCGTTTGCCCCGCCGATTCCGCCGCCGTGATCGCCGTCCTCTCCCGGTTCTGTTCCGCCCCTGTTTGGTTTGTGGGTCTGCCGTTGTGCTACCCCTTCATTGAATCTTGTTGCTGTTTGTATTCTATTGCTCTTCTTCCATGGCAGAAAAGAAGAGCTTGAGCCCCTGTTTGATTTCTGGTTCCCCCACTATTACTACCAAGTCAAATGAAGATCATCTACTTTCGATCAGTGAGTATAAGGAGTACCTTCAATTTAAAGCCACTCAACAGGCTTTTCCTTCGGCCACCATTGCTCACACCGGTAACTCTAAAGTTTGTCTCTCTCAATCTACATCTGTTGGATCTTGGATTTTAGACTCCGGTGCTTCTGATCACCTAGCTGGCAATCCTTCTCTTTTCTCTAAATTATCATTCCCTAAAACATCTCACAGTATTACTCTTGCCAATGGGTCTAAAGCACAAGCCGCTGGTATTGATCAAGCTTCACCTCTTCCATCCTTACTTTTAAATTCAGTCTTGTTTGTACCGGATTGTCCCTTTAATTTAATTTCAATTAGCCAAATTACTTGCACTCTAAATTGTTCCATAACTTTTAATTCTGATTCCTTTGTTACACTGGATCGGAGTACGAGACAAACGATTGGATCTGGATCTGAATCACAGGGCCTCTACTACCTTTGATCTTCCTCATCCACCGTATGTGCTGTTTCAGAGTCTGTCGATCTCTTACATCGTCGCCTGGGTCATCCAAGTCTAGAAAAATTAAAGCAGATGGTCCCTCATCTTTCACATTTGAAGACCTTGAACTGTGAGTCATGTCAACTTGGAAAACATGTTAGAGTATCTTTTCCTAGTAGTGCCAGTAGTCGAACTATGTCTCCTTTTGATATTATCCACTATGATGTTTGGGGTCCTAGTCGTATTCCTTCTATTCGAGGATATAGGTGTTGTGTTACTTTCATTGATGATTTCTCAAGATGCACTAGGTTATTTTTAATGAAAAATCGTTCTGAGTTATTTGATGTCTTTCAAACCTTTTGTTCACAAATAAAGAATCAGTTTGGGAAAACAATTCATATTTTGTGCAGTGATAATGCAAAAGAATAATTTTCCGCATCTTTTAAATCCATTTTGAGTTCTCATGGCATCATACATCAGTCCAGTTGTCCTCACACACCACAGCAAAATGGTGTTGCTGAACGCAAACATCGTCATCTTGTTGATACAGCTCGGACTCTTTTAATAAATGCCAATGCACCCTTGAAGTTTTGGGGTGACGCTGTTCTTACAGCCTGCTATTTGGTAAACCGAATGCCATCCTCTGTTTTGGGTAATAAAATCCCTCTATTTTATTTCTTAACGATTCTCTTTATACTGTTCCCCCTCGTGTGTTTGGTTCTACCTGTTTTGTCCATGATCTTTCTCCTGGTCGTGATAAGTTGTCTGCACGGGCTGTTAAATGTGTCTTTCTTGGGTATTCTTGAGTGCAAAAGGGATATCGATGTTATTGTCCCTCTACACATCGCTTTTATGTATCTGCAGATGTTACATTTTTTGAAGATACCCCTACTTTGTCACATCAAGCAACCTCGGACTCTACTCCATCTCGTGTCTCGCCCGTTCCTCAACTTGCACCGCCCCCGGATGACCGCCCGTTTCATCGATATGGTATTTTTTATGAGCGTCGGGCTCTTAAAGTTCCTGAGATCACACCCAGTATTGATCCTCCTGATTCAGCTCTCGCTCCAATCGCTTCTCCCACTGCGGTCCAGCCAGTCGCTTTTGCTGACTTACCAATTGCCCTTCGTAAAGGTAATCGTTCTACTCTTAATCCCCATCCCATTTACAATTTCCTTAGTTACCATCGATTATCTCCTTCCCATTATGCCTTTGTATCTGCCTTGTCATCTGTTACCATTCCCAAGAATGTTCAGGAAGCACTATCTCATCCAGGATGGCGACATGCAATGGTTGATGAGATGACGGCTTTGGAATCTAATCATACATGGACCCTTGTTTCCCCTCCTGCTGGGAAATTAGTAGTTGGTTGTCGATGGGTATTTACAGTTAAAGTTGGTCCTAATGGGCAGGTGGATCACTTGAAAGCCCGACTGGTCGCAAAGGGGTACACTCAGATCTATGGTCTGGATTACGGTGATACTTTTTCTTCCGTTGCTAAGATGGCATCTGTTCGTTTGTTCTTGTCGATGGCTGCCATGAGACACTGACCATTATACTAGCTGTATATTAAAAATGCATTCTTACATGGTGATCTGGAGGAGGAAATCTATATGGAGCAACCACCTGGGTTTGTTGCTCAGGGGGAGTTAGATCTTGTTTGCAGGTTACAGAAGTCCTTGTATGGCTTAAAACAGTCACCTCGCGCTTGGTTTGGGAAGTTCAGTAACGTCATCCGGCAATTTGGCATGATTCGTTGCGAGGCAGACCATTCTGTATTCTTTAAATGCTCATCCTTGAATAAACGTATTTATCTCGTGGTGTATGTGGATGATATTGTTATTACAGGTGACGATCAAGAAGGCATTAAGAAATTGAAGCAACACTTGTTTAAACATTTTCAAACCAAAGATCTTGGACAATTGCGGTATTTTCTTGGGATTGAAGTAGCCAAATCAAGAACAGGTGTTGCCATTTCTTAGAGGAAATATGCCCTTGACATTCTTGAAGAAACAGGGTGCTAGATTGTAAACCTGTTGATACTCCTATGGACCCAAATGTAAAGCTTCTACCTAATGAGGGGGAGCCCCATCCTGACCCAGGCAGATATAGAAGATTAGTTGGGAAGTTAAATTATCTCACCATGACTCGACCAGACCTTGCTTTTTCGGTTAGTGTTGTAAGTCAGTTTCTCAACTCACCATGTGACAGTCATTGGAATGCTGTTGTTCGGATTCTAAGATATATCAAGGGATCACCTGGTAAAGCGATTGTTTATATGGACAGGGGTCATACTAATATAATGGGGTAAACAGATGCAGATTGGGCAGGCGATGCTAGTGATAGGAGGTCTACTTCAGGCTACTGTGTGCTTATTGGAGGTAATCTGATTTCATGGAAAAGTAAGAAGCAGAATGTTGTTGCAAGATCAAGCACAGAAGCATAGTATCGTGCTATGGCTAATACTACTTGTGAACTCCTATGGCTAAAATATTTGCTCCAAGAGTTGAAGTTTTGTGAGATAGGTCCTATGAAACTTGCTTGTGATAACCAATCAGCATTGTATCTTTCTTCAAATCCTATCTTCCATGAAAGAACCAAGCATATAGAAGTTGATTGTCACTTCATCCGGGAAAAGATCCTCTCGGGCATCATTAAGACTTCATTTGTGGGTACTAGAGATCAACTTGCAGATATGATGACTAAGTCTTTACAGGGTCCTAGAATAGCATACATATGTGACAAGCTGATTGCATCAGACATGTATGCTCCAGCTTGAGGGGGAGTGTTGAATATAATTAATATATGGACGGTGGATTCATGTGGACGGTGGAGTCCCATCCATTGTATTCTTATGATTCATTGTATATTTCTCCTAGGACTTAATATAGACTTTTATTGTTCTAGGAATCAAGTCTAGAGTCAAGTATATATATATATCTTGTACTCCTATTTAATAATATACAAGTAAAAAGTATTCAGTTTTCATATTCAAGTTGTATCATATGTATCTAAGAATTCTTGGTGAATTTGTCTATTTAAACATAACAGAGATTTATCTTTGCAGGTGGGATCTAGGTACCTTGATCATCTGATCATCGAACGAAAATATGCTGAAGCTGCTTCTTTGTGTCCCAAGTTGCTCCGAGGATCAGCCTCTGCATGGGAGAGGTACCAGTACCACTTACCATTAGCTGTTGGTCTGTTGTAAAGCCCTTTTTTGGTTATTTAGTGTCTACGGACTGCTTTCAACAGATGGGTTTTCCACTTTGCACACCTCTGTCAGCTCCCTGTTTTGGTTCCTTACATGCCTACAGAAAATCCGAGACTGCATGATACTGCTTATGAGGTTCGCTAAAGCCTAAAACAAAGTAGTCTCTGTTTTAAGTATGTGTTTGCATAGTATCTGTAATCTGATATCTGACTTGGGATTTATTCCGCTTTTGGTTCTACAGGTTGCTCTTGTTGCATTGGCTACAAATGCGTCTTTTCATAAGGATCTTCTGTCTACTGTTAAATCCTGGCCACCTGTAATTTATTCTGTGTTACCTGTTATTTCTGCTATTGAACCTCAGCTTAATACTTCATCCATGACTGATCCACTCAAGGAGGTTAGTTTGACTATAATAATATTTACATTTTGAATCTCTTAACCATCTGTTGATACTTCATATTAATGTGTTTCTTTTCTCTGTCAGGCATTAGCGGAGTTGTATGTAATTGGTGGGCAACATGAGAAAGCCTTCTCATTGTATGCCGATGTACGTTGTCTTAATTTTTCTTGTGTTTAGGAAGCAATTACATTGAGTAAATGATGCAAATCCTTTGATATTATTCTCGAGTATTGATTTACTCCCCCCTTTTCTGAAACTTTCAGCTTTTGAAACCCGAAGTGTTTGACTTCATTGATAAACATAACCTGCATGATGCAATTCGTGAAAAGGTATGATTGTTATTTGTTAAAAATGGAATTTATCTTGGAATTCTGTGTTTTCTATATATTTTTTACAGGTCAGCTAATGTGCAAAACAAACTTCAGATGTCTCTGTTGGCATTTGATTTTAAAGCATTAACGCACCTGAAGAATCTTTTTACAATTTTTTTTAGTATACTAGTATATTAGGATCTTGTTATTTCATGTAGTCATACATATTTTTTTTCTATACAAAAAATAGTAATCTTAGATTTATTGAATGCATAGAAAGATGGATGAATGACGGTGTTACATCCCAAATATCTGGAATTTATAATTGATTGATTAAAATTTGAATGTTCCGAGACTTATTTGAAGAGGGGAAAAATTGCTGAATTTTCTTCTTGAAGTTTCACGGGTTCTTTTTCTATTTTTACCTGTTACGATTTTGTTAGAAAAACAAGAGCTGTAGGAAGAGAGGGAAAAAGAGATGTGAGACAAAGAATGTCCATAATATTTTGAAAATTACTCAAGATGGCTGTGATACATAAGCAGATCCTACCTACTTATTCATACTATGTCCACAAAATGACACTTATACCTTTTATTTTGATAGCATTATAAGTTCCTAATTACTCAATTCCAAAGCTCTTTCCTTGTTACTATAACATATCCTTAATAGTGCCCCTCAAGCTAAGCTTTCAGCTTGTTGAAAACATAAATAAAATTAAAGTTAAATAAAACAAAGAACGTAAAACCTGATCCCATCAACCAAAAAACTTTAGCTGACCCTATACCTTTATTTATATTAAGACTACAACTGTGTGATGTGAACCTTAGGAGAAGCACAAAAACTAGCCATAGGGGCTATGAAGCACCGATACTCCAAAATGGATGTCGTATCCGTATTCGATACGTATCCGATACCGATACTCCATCAATACGTGTCGAAAGAGTATCGGACACGTCTTTTTAAAAAAGAAAAAAAGAAAAAATCCCAATACTCCATCGACATGCTCCGATACTCTGTTGACACACTCCGATACGTTCAAATGGGGGCTCCAATACATTTAACTGAAAGTGACTAGTCACCTCTTAGCCATCATGACTTCAGATTTGAGAGTTGGAACTTCAACTCCCACTCTTTCATTGCAACAAATGCAATTTAAGATCCAGCTCCTAATACCTATGCATTTTCTTCACCTATATCATTTGATGTCTCTCCTTTATTGTATCTTCAAACTTTCACTTTGCTATTATTTTCTTTATAGATTCGGCTCGTCTTTCTTCTTCAAAGGTTCAACTAGATATTGAAGTTTCAAATTGAAACCACCAACTAGGTATTGAAATTTGAAAGTTTCAAATTGAAACTTATCCAATGACTGGGACCTCTGGGTATTCGTACGCTACTATGCATCATTATTATATATATTATGTGAATTTTTTATATATATTTAAATACGTATCCCAAATGTATCGTATCCTATCCTATATTTTTTAGGAAAAGACATATCGGATACGTATCGTATCTGTGCATCATAGCATAGGGGTTATAGAGAGTCTAAGGCCCTATAAACCCCACACCAGAATCCTATACTTCCAATGTGGGACTCAAGCCCAATGCCTTGCAATTGGATCCTGACAATATGCAATGACACTATACCCTTTACTTGCCCAAAGCACTTTCATTATAATATACCGTGTCCCAAAAAATTATTTATTTGATCACTTGAATCTTATTTGTCTAATCTGTGCCTGTTCAGGTTGTTCAACTGATGATGCTAGATTGCCAGCGTGCCGTTTCGTTACTAATCCAAAATAAGGACTTAATTAGTCCACCTGAAGTCGTGAAGCAACTTCTAAATGCTGATGTTAAGTGTGACAGCAGATATTTCTTACATTTATATCTCCATTCATTGTTTGAAGTAAATCCACACGCGGGGAAGGACTTTCATGATATGCAGGTATGCTTTGTTTCTTTCATTAACCCTTGCAAGCTTCCTTTGTGTTGGATTCTCAGGTGTAATTCCATGCAATATTTGTATTTAGAATTGATGAAAGCCAGGCATTTGCCATTGTGAGGTTGACCCAAAGTAATAGCTGCCTTGCTTTTATGATAGAAAAATAATGTGCAAACCTCGTTAAGGAACAACTATGGTTTTATCACGTTCCAGCACTACGACATAAACTAGTTGAAAAGGAAATATAGGACCCAATGATTGACTAAATAGTAAATCCCTTGATATTTAATTATGTGCATATTTCTCTGCAGCCTTGCTTATTGAATCTGGGTCTTTACTTCGCATCCTTCACAAAAGAGTTTCTTCAGATTTTCCATGATTTCTTTGTGATCCGGCTGCCCCTAATAACCATTATATTAACACTCCTTTCCATCCCTCAAAGCCAATTTTTTTAATTCAGAGGCTCCATTTGGCACTATGGTTTTCTGGTTGGATAAGATAGAAGTTAATCTGTCCTGAATTTTGTGTGCGCAGGCACGTGCGTGTGTTAAAGTGCAACAATTCTAATTCAGAGGCCCCATTTGGTGATGGGTTTCTCTCTTTAGGAGGAGAGAAAAAGGAGAGATAAATAAAAATGAAATAGTAAATACAAATAAAGAAGGTATTGGAGTTTTTTAAGGAAATGGATGGAAGAAGAGAAGGATAAAAACTCTCCTTAAATTATGCATCACTTAGCGTAGAAGTTTGGCTATAAAAGCCTTGCCTACTTTCATTTCTAATCATCCTGGAGTAAAACCAAAACGATAGTGTTTTGAGAGAAAGAAAGAAAACCTCACTTATGTGAGATAAATTCTTTTGAGAGAAAAACCAAAAGAGAGTTTAGCCACCAATATTTTTGGTGAGATTATTATTGCTAATTTTGTAATCCCGTTAATTTATAATGGAAGATATTTTTGTTGTCTCATTATGATTTTACAAAGTGTGGGAAAAGACAAATCCTGGGATAATAAATTATCCGTTGGCCTTGTATTAGGTGATTTTATTTGGTATCTTTCCCAACAAGTGGTATCAAGAGCTTCGGTTTATTACACAGTTTAACTTGTGTTATTTACAATGGACGAGTCAACCTCGACGGCATCAGCAACAGTGATTAAGTTAATCTCTTCAAACTACTCCATTTGGAAGCCCAGAATGGAGGACATCCTCTACTGCAAAGATCTGTACCAGCCTTTGCAAAATAAAGGGACGAAGCCAGACGACAAGTCCGATGATGACTGGAATTTGATGAACAGGAAAACTGTCGGACAAATTCGGCAATGGATAGATCAAAGTGTCTTTCATCACGTGGCGTAAGAAATAGTTGCGTACACGTTATGGACGAAACTAGAAACCTTGTACGAGAGAAAGACGGCCCAGAATAAAGCCTCTACTATTCGACGATTGGTAAATCTCAAGTATAGAGAGACCTGGAGTGTTTCCGAACACTTGAGCGATTTTCAAGGATTGGTGAATCAACTCACCAATATGAAGATGGTGCTTGATGATGAATTGCAAGCATTGTTATTACTCAGTTCCTTACCAGACAATTGGGACACATTTCTGGTTTCATTGAGTAACTCACCACCACAAGGTGTTCTAACACTGGACATAGTAAAAGATAGCATGTTCAATGAAGAATCAAGAAGGAAGGAACAAGGAATGACGACAGAGTCTGAGGCGCTTGTCACAGAGTACCGTGGAAGAAGCATCCACAAGAAGTTCAACACTAGAGATAAGTCAAGGGGCAAGTCAAGAGATAAGTTTAGAGGAAGGTCAAGGACAAGAAGAGACGTAGACTGTTACTACTGTCACGAGAAAGGCCACATGAAGAGAGAATGCAAGAAGCTCAAAAGAGAGCAACAAGAAAATGGTGATGCGAATAACGTAGCCGCTACCATTTTTCATGGAGATGAGGTAATCTTTGTTTGCGATGATGGTCATGTTAATTTGACATCACAAGATACATGTTGCGTCGTGGATTCCGGTGCATCGTTTCATGTAACCTCACAAAGGGATTTCTTTACCTCCTATACAAGCGGTGATTTTGGTCATGTGAGGATAGGGAATGATAATAGATCCAATATTGTGGGAAAAGGAGATGTTTGTCTAGAAACAAACACCGGTTGTCGCCTAACATTGAAAGATGTGAGACATGTTCCTGACATGCGTCTCAATCTAATATCCACAGGCCTACTAGACGAAGAAGGCTATACTAGTGTGTTTGGGGATAGGAAATGGAAGCTAACACAGTTCCCTGGTGATAGCCCAAGGCAAGAAAGTAAGCACTCTTTATGTGATAGAAGCCAAAGTCAATAATTGGTGCGTTAATGCTCTCGGAGAAGACTCCTCAGTCGAGCTATGGCATAAACGTCTCGGACAGAAGGGGCTTCAAATTCTAGCCAAAAGAGATACATTGGCAGGTGTGAAAGGATCGAAAATGTCTCTTAAGCCATGTACACATTGCTTGGTTGGAAAGCAACATAGAGCTTCATTCCGATACAAGGCCCCACATAGAAGACCCAATGTCTTAGATTTGGTGCATTCTGATGTTTGTGGTCCATTAACCACTAGTGCTCATGGAGGTGCAAGGTATTTTGTTACCTTTATTGATGACCATTCCAGGAAAGTTTGGGCGTATGCCCTCAAAACAAAAGAACAGGTGTTTGTAGTATTCAAACGGTTTCATGCTAGTGTTGAGGGAGAAACTGGTAAAAAGTTAAAGTGTGTCCGCACTGACAATGGAGGAGAATTTATAGGAGCTTCCAGACATTATTGCGTGAGTAATGGAATTCGGCATGAAAGATCTGTTCCGAAGACGCCTCAGCACAATGGAGTGACTGAGAGGATGAATTTTAGAAAGAGTGAGAATGATGTTATCTCATGCCAAGTTACCCAAGGGTTTTTGGGGTGAAGCTTTGATGACTGCAGTTGACTTGATTAACTTATCCCCTTCAGCTCCGTTGAATGGTGATGTTCCAAACAAGTTTTGGACAGGTAAAGATGTATCCTACAACCATTTGAAGGTGTTCGGTTGTAGAGCGTTTGTTCATGTTTCAAAAGATGAGAGATCAAAACTCGACTCCAAGTCGAAGGAATGCATCTTCTTGAGATATGGAAATGAAGAATTCGGGTACATGCTATGGGATCCTGCCGAGAAAAAGATTATTAGAAGCAGAGATGTTGTCTTCTTTGAAGACCAGAATATTGAAGATATTCAGAAGAACGTTAAGCCTGTTAGTTCTAGAGAACATCTAATCAACTTGGATCCAGTTCCTCTTCCAGGGCATTATAGGGGAGATACAATAGAAGATGTTGGAGATGCAGAAAATGAACCTCCAATTGATAACGATCCAACTGAAGAAGTAGCTGATGGTAACAGGAACGGTGGTACCGATGATGATATGACTGAAGACTATGAGGACGAAGAACAAGATATTCAAGAGCCACAGTTAAGAAGGTCGGTCAGGATGCCTAAACCACAAACCAAATATCCTGCAACGGAATATGTTCTACTCATTGATGGTGGAGAACCAGAGTCTTATGAAGAAGTTTTGATAGATGACAAGGGGGAGTGGTTGGAAGCCATGCAAGAAGAAATGCAATCCTTGCATGTGAATTAGACTTATGAGTTGGTAGAGTTACCAAAAGGTAAAAGAGCACTCAAAAACAAATGGGTGTACAAGTTGAAGACTGGGGAGAATAGCTCACGACTCAGATACAAGGCGAGATTAGTCGTGGAAGGCTTCAGTCAGAAGAAAGGCATTGACTTTGAAGAGATTTTTTCACCCGTGGTAAAGATGTCATCAATTCGGGTAGTGCTTGGTTTGGCTGCAAGTTTGAATCTAGATGTGGAGCGGCTAGATGTGAAGACTGCATTTCTTCATGGCGATTTAGAAGAAGAAATTTACATGGAGCAGCCAGAGGGATTCAAAGTCAAAGGCAAAGAAGATTTAGTATGTCAGCTGAAGAAGAGTTTATATGGACTTAAGCAGGCACCGCGTCAATGGTTCAAGAAGTTTGATTCCTTCATGATTGAGCATGGATACCGAAGGACTACTTCTGATCATTGTGTCTTTGTGGAGAGATTTGTTGATGGTGAGTTCATCATACTTCTTTTGTATGTTGACGATATGTTGATTGTAGGACAAAATAGTGAGAAGCTTAGCAAGTTGAAGAAAGAAATGAAGAAGTCTTTTGCTATGAAAGACTTGGAACCCGCAAAGCATATTCTTGGTATGTCTATCCGTCGTGATCGGAAGGAACGGAAGCTGTGGTTATCACAAGAAAAATATATCGAGAAGGTATTAGAGCGGTTTCACATGGAGAAAGCAAAGCCAGTTGCTACTCCACTTGCTAGTCACTTTACGCTTAGCCCAAACGAAAGTCCTATAGGTGAAATTGAAAAGGAGGAGATGCACAAGGTGCCATATGCCTCAGCTGTTGGAAGCTTAATGTATGCAATGGTGTGCACACGACCAAACATAACACACGCAGTTGACGTTGTTAGCAGATTCTTGGCTAAACCAGGAAAAGAGCATTGGAATGCTGTAAAGTGGATTTTAAGATATCTCAGAGGAACTTCCAAAATGATTTTATGCTTTGGGAGTAGAAGACCTGAACTGATTGGCTACACGGATGCAGATATGGCAGGAGATATTGATTCTAGGAAATCTACTTCTGGATTCCTGCTTACATTTTTAGGGGGAGCGGTATCGTGGCAATCAAAGTTACAAAAATGTGTTGCTTTATCTACCACAGAGGCAGAGTTCATTGCAATAACAGAAGCTTGCAAAGAAATGCTATGGATGAAGCGTTTCTTGCATGAGTTAGGGCAAGAACAACAGAAGTACGTCGTGCATTGTGATAGTCAAAGTGCAATCCACTTGCGCAAGAATTCGAGTTTTCACTCGAGGTCGAACCACATCGATGTGAGATATCACTGGATACATGATATATTGGAATCCAAGCAATTACAGCTTGAGAAAATCCATACCGATGACAATAGTTCAGATATGATGACTAAGTCCTTACCTAAGGACAAATACGAGTTTTGCAGAAGAGCGGTTGGACTGCTGGAGCCCTCCACCTAAATCGGGAGGGGGAGATTGATGGGTTTCCCCCTTTAGGAGGAGAGAAAAAGAAGGAGAGATAAATAAAAATGAAATAGTAAATACAAATAAAGAAGGTACTAGAGTTTTTTAAGGAAATGGATGGAAGAAAAGGAGAAAAAGTCTCCTTAAATTATGGTCATCACTTAGCGTAGAAGTTTGGCTATAAAAGCCTTGCCAACTACTTTCATTTCTAATCATCCTGGAGTAAAACCAAAACGATAGTGTTTTGAGAGAAAGAAAGAAAACCTCACTTATGTGAGAGATGAATTCTTTTGAGAGAAAAACCAAAAGAGAGTTTAGCCACCAATATTTTTTGTGAGATTATTATTACTAATGTTGTAATCCCATTAATTTATAATGGAAGATATTTTTGTTGTCTCATTGTGATTATACAAAGTGTGGGAAAAGACGAATCCTGGGATAATAAATTATCCGTTGGCCTTGTATTAGGTGATTTTATTTGGTATCTTTGCCAACATTTGGCACTATGGTTTTCTGGTTGGATACGATAGAAGTAATCCTGTCCTGATTTTGGTGTGTGTGTGTTGAAGTGCAACAACAAATATTGAAGAGCCTAGCAGAGATCTCAGAACTAAGATTCTACACTTTAATGCGCCAAACATGAGTAACTTTGTTACTATATAAGGTGTCCTGTCTAATCCTGTTCTAACAGCTTGAATTTGGTCCTAGGTGTTTGAGTCCTTAGCTACAGGTTTTTGGATTCTTTGGACACACTGTTTTGCTGCTCTATGTCAACCGTGGTACCTTCCCATCTTTTATTCAGACGAAATTTTGTCTACTAAATCAGCATCTCTAGTTGTTGTGTAATAGAGAGTGACTGGTTAGGGGTGGCTACTGTACTAGAATGTTTGATCAGTTCTGGTCTAATTAAGATTCAATCTGGTTTACTAGCAATTGTTAGCTATTGCTGCATTTGTGTTTGCAACCTGCAGAGCCGTGGCCTTGTTCTAGTCATGCAATTCTTTCTTGTGGTCCAGCTGTATCATTATTCATTGCAGGCTTTAATACCACTTAGTTCTTTATTCTTCTCCCATTTTTTGCCTTAAATTTTTGTCTGGTTATTACAATATCTGTCTTCTGGAGCTAAACATGAAAAGTAGTTTGTATATGCTGCCTGTGATTAAATGTCTTTTTCTCAGTGAATACCATTTTTTTTGTCTACTGCATAGGTAGAACTCTATGCAGACTATGATCCAAAGATGCTGCTACCTTTTCTTCGAAGCAGTCAACACTATACCCTTGAGAAGGTTTGGGATCAACCATTGACTTTGATAATTATATACAAGTGTGCCTTTGAACCAAATTCTCAAAATTGTTTTTCAGGCTTATGAAATTTGCATTAGTAGAGACCTAATGAGAGAGCAAGTCTTCATCCTAGGAAGGATGGGAAACTCAAAACAAGCCCTCGCTGTTATTATAAATAAATTAGGGGATATAGAGGAGGTATTTCATCTTTTTCAATTAGAAGTGGTTTTTGGTTTCAACGAACTTCTAAATCTTGAATCAGAACTTCAGGGATTTTATGTTGAGTTTGAAGTGGTAATAATTTTGCACAGGCTGTAGAGTTTGTCACCATGCAGCATGATGATGAGCTTTGGGAAGAACTAATCAAGCAGTGCCTCCACAAACCTGAAATGGTATATCTTGATAACTAAATTCTATATTTAAGATATAGGCCTCTTTGATTACTTGTTTTGAGAACAGTTTTTTGGTTTTTTAAAAGATGATAGCTGTTTCGCAGTTGGTTCCTAATTCCTACTCCATATTTTTAAATACTAGTAACAGATCGGCTGTTTTGGTAACCAGAAATGTTGTACATCTTTTAGATGTTCTGTGACTCTGTTTTATTTTTATTTTTTTTCTAAAACTGTGGTGGCAATTTATTTAGTATCTCAATTATTTTGAAAAGTCATCTTTTCCTCTGCGTTTTCCCCTTCATTTCCAGTGTCTCATCAGTGGGCCCCTCATCTTTCTAATTTCCGTCACCAGGCCACTCATCTGTGCTATCGTTGTCATCTCAAGGGTTGCTTGCAATTCCATCCGACTATGCCTGAAGTTTGAACTGCTATTCTCTACTCTCTGTCCCACCACTCATGCATCTGGTGAATGTTTTTGTCCATGAGGACTGTGACAAGCCAGCACCCCCATGGCCCCATCTTCTCTTGTCTCACCATTTTGTACACTACCTTTTTTGTGGAATCATATGAACTAAAGATGTTTCAGTGGGATAACCTGGTATTGAAGAAACCCCTATCGCTTTCATTTTGAAGGTGTTGCCAAATGAAGTGTGGCCACACTTAGAGATGATCACATTCTGCTTCTACAGTGAGATTTTGTTGGCCATTTATGCCTTTCTAGATGGAATGGATGCAGGATCATTGTACAAGTCTTTTTTTGAAGAAAAAAATAAGTAGTTCTGAGGAACAAAGTTTCCACAGAGATTTTTTTTTTGTTTCTAATTTTGAAAGCTGTTCCCAAGTATGCTATACAAAGATAGAATTTATTAATCTGTTTTAGAAACCAAAAAAAATGCTGAAACAGGAACAAAAATGTCCAATATTCACTTAATTTGTATACCTGCCCTTTCTCAAACCTGTTCTAAGATTGATTCTTGTAATTGACAGGTTGGCATACTATTGGAGCACACAGTTGGAAACCTGGATCCCCTGTACATTGTAAATAAGGTTCCCAACGGGATGGAAATACCTCGGTAAGTAATAAATACGACTTGACAGTAATTACATAATAGTTTCTAATCTAACAACATATGCAAGGAATAAAGTATTAGTAAATGAGCCGTAGGTCGTATTAAGTAGGACTAGGAGATGCCCATCTATCAAGTTCTGGTTATGCATCTGCATGCTGTTCGCCAATTTTAACTGATTGCTCAGATAGTTAGATCATTCTGGCTTCTGGCTTCCCGATTCCAGCTATATTCAGTAGCAATATGTTTTTCAAACTGTAATTTCTTCATCTGCTTTTCTATAGGCTCAGGGATCGGCTGGTTAAAATTATCACTGATTACAGGACTGAAACATCACTTAGACATGGCTGTAATGATATCCTTAAGGTGCCTTCCTCCCCCATCCTTTCTCTAGTACAAGGAAATTCTTTTGAATCTCATTAATTTGATATAAGATGTCTTGCTGATTTGCCGTCATTATATAGGCGGATTGTGTCAACCTATTAATTAAGTATTACAAAGAGGCAAAGCATGGAATTTATCTAAGTAATGTAGATGACGAGCCACGAGTTAAAAGGAGTGATACTCATGCTTCTCAGTTATTTGAGAAATCCCCGAGTCTGAGAACCATGGCAATGAAGTCAAAGACTGGAGGGGGTGGCAGATGTTGTATATGTTTTGACCCCTTTTCTATACAGAATGTATCAGTCATTGTTTTCTTTTGCTGTCATGCTTATCACACTACTTGTCTTATGGATTCCTCCTACACTAGTAGTAGCAAGAAAGAAATAGAAGCCACTTCACAAGAAGCGGAAAAGTATGATGTTTACAATGGTTTTTTGGATGATAATAGCGATGATGATGAAGAGGCAGAGGTGGGTGGTCCTCGTATGCGTTGTATATTGTGCACTACTGCTAGTAGTTGAGTGTGTTCGAGTTGGTGTATGTCTCTGTATGCCCGCCACCTGGTTTTGCATGGTTAATAATTTTGTTTGTGGTTGCATGCACATGGTGCATGTGTGGTTTCCCATCTTAGCGCTTCAATTTGTCGTCAATTTTTTTGTCAATATAATTATAGTTTTTTATTTAACTTATCACATATATTGATGGCTTGTTAATAAGTTCTGTATTCTCCTTTAAAATTAAGTTTTTCCTTGTAGTCGAAATGCCAGGTTTCTTTTGACAAATAAAAAATGAATAGCTGGTTGAGTGGCTAAATCTGTGGTAGACTTGTTCTGTTTAACAAATTACGATCGTTTACACTTCGTGCAAGTAGAACTAGTAGGGGTAGAATGTGTCAATTCGCTGGTGAAGTCCTCTGCAATGAATGCAGTGGCTTGGGATTTAACAAATTCAGAAATGGAGTGTTCATGTTATGTAATTTATTATGAACAAGCTAATGCTATGAAGTGTCAGGGAAGTATCCTAGAAGCCCAGGGATTTGCACTTTATTCTTTTAAGTTAGTAACAAGAATCACAGGGCAAGTAACCTACATGGCTAGAAGCACTTAGAATGCTTGTATTATAATATTTTTTTGGATACGGGGTATAGGGCATGGATTAGTACAAGTATTACTTCTGATTGTGGAAAGTTGGAGGTCAGAGGTGAAGAAAACCAAGTACTATGTATTTCCTGCCTCTGCCTGTATAGATATGGTTGAAAGTGGGATGTATTTCAAAAGGGGTTATTTTGAAAGTTTCCACGACCAGATACAGGTGGCCAAATTTTTTAACCAAACATTTATTTAAAGAGAAATGGTATTTGTCTAAATTTACATTCACTTACTTTTTGTACAGTCTCACGTAAGCTACTGAAATATCTCTAAAGTAAATTGTCTTTAACAGTGTATTAACTCTTGATTTATGCACGTAATATTTTTCCTTATCCAAAAGGATGGTGCAGGGTACACTCATCTTAGACCATAAGTCGAAACCCAGTACATAAATTCACTTCTTGTCCATTGTTAAAACTGGGACCTAAAAGGCTTTTTTCCATGAAAGCAAATGTGAGTTGTCTCCAATACTGAAATTCTAATATCATAGGTCTTGCTTCTTGGTGGAAAAGAAATACTTCAAATAATCATTGTCACATTTATGCAGTATGCTCCATAGAGTACCCGCGTGCCAAAACGATTCCTTGGCATTAGTGTGCAGCTAAGAAATTTTCCAATGTGAGTATAACATCTTTTCGGACTCGGATTTCTCCAACCCGCAAGGTGGGATTGAATATGATTACTATGCAATAATACAAATGCGTGAAACTTAAGCAAAGTAGCTTTACAATCAAGTAGAAGGATTCCGAATTGTGGTGTGCTTTGCAATGACTTTTTCTATGCCACTTCTACACGATGATGGTGTGATGGCCATTGTCTGCTATTGTTGTCATTATTATTATTTGATTAAGACAAACAATGTTGTCAATTTTGTTATTGATTTAGATTTAGACAGAAAAACTGAGGATTTTATTTTTTTTCTTCTTATTTTCGTATGTGTCCTCATACCCTTAGACTAATCCCATCAGACAAGAAATAATTACCTACAAAATGGAAAATGGATTTGGTACATTCAAAATATCATGCATTCACATGTTCACACATTAATGTATCATTGAATCAATTACAGAAAATGTTTGATAAAGTCTAATATTGATCAACGGTGTATTAACGCAGGAGTGCGTAAATGTATGATTTTTTTAAGATTAGGAAATTTGGATCCTACAAAACGTTGCTCTGTCCCAAATCAAAGTTCAATGCAAAGAAGCACTCTTAAATGTTGAAGCATCCTGTTCCAACCACACAAACTAAATGACTGCATTAACTTAAAATGCTATAAAATTTCATCACCATTTTTTTACCAACACCTTCATAACAAACTAACTAATAACAAAAGTTGCTATAAAGGGAAAAGACATCCAGATAAGGTAGTTCTAAAGGAAAATAGCCATCTTATAATGCAAAAACAAGTGGCCTACTATGTTTAACCAAGGGGATTCCAATATTCAAATTAGTTTGTCATAAAAATATAGCCTTCTACTTCAAGGTTAGAAGTATAAGTTTCAAATAATCAATTTCGATATGATTATGATAAATTTCGGTCTACTCACTGTTATGATCATCCATATAAGTAAAACTAAAAATCACAGTAACTCAAAATTCAGAAAATGGGTTCCATTATCGCGTTTTGACCCGTCAAACTGTCATCGATCACACTCACAATCAACTTCAGTGGCCGGCTCCATAGTGCCCAACACAAGGAAGTTCAATAGTGACATGCTAATCGAATGGCTTTTTTTTTTTTTTTTTTTTTAAGTGACTCACTTTTAGAAATTATATATCAAAATAACGAAACAATTTATCAAACCAACCTACCTTTGAATAAAAATTATTTTTTTAGTGGCACCAGTTTAACTGACGTCATTGACTTGTTGACCTGCCACGTGGCAGGTCATGATTGGTCCGAAAATTTTGGAAAAAAAAAGTTAGAAAAAAAAATTTGGCAAAAAAAAAAGTCAGCGCCACATGGCGCACTCTGGTGGAGTGGTGCCAGTTTGACTAACGTCATTGACCTGCCACGTGTCAGCTCCTGATTGATCCGTCAGTTTTTTTTTGAAAAAATTTAAAAAAAGGGTTTTTTTGGTTAAAAAAATAAAAAAAGAAATAAAATTAGATTATTAATTAATTAATATAATTCCATTAATAAATTTTATCATTATTAAATTATACTAATAATATAATTAATAATTAATTAATACCAATTAAATTTTATCATTATATAATTATACTAATTAGTAATAATATACTCATTTTAAAATACAATTATACCAATTTGAAGGTTTTTGTGTTTAAATAAATAAATAAAGAAAAAAAAATTAGATTATTAATTAATTAATATAATACTATTAATAAATTTTATCATTATATAATTATACTAATTAATAATTCTAATAATATAATTAATTAACACCAATTAAATTTTATCATTATATAATTATAGTAATTAATAATAATATACTAATTTTAAAATACAATTATACCAATTAAAAGGTTTTTGGGTTAAAAAAATTAAAATAAAGAAAATAAAATTAGATCATTAATTAATTAATATAATTATATTAATAAATTTGTAATTATTTAATTATACTTATAATATAAATAATAATTAATTAATACCAATTAAATTTTATCATTATATAATTATACTAATTAATAATAATATACTAATTTTAAAAAACAATTATACCAATTAAAAGGTTTTTGGGTTAAAAAAATTAAAATAAAGAAAAGAAAATTAGATTATTAATTAATTAATATAATACTATTAATAAATTTTATCATTATATAATTATACTAATTAATAATACTAATAATATAATTAATAATTAATTAATACCAATTAAATTTAATCATTATATAATTATACTAATTAATAATAAAATACTAATTTTAAAATACAGTTATACCAATTAAAAGGTTTTCTGGTTAAAAAAATTAAAATAAAGAATATAAAATTAGATTATTAATTAATTAATATAATTCTATTAATACATTATATTATTAGTATTATTAATTAGTATAATTATATAATGGTAATTAGTATAATTGGTATAATTGTATAATTAGTATTAATTGGTATAATTGTATTTTAAAATTAGTATATTATTATTAATTAGTATAATTATATAATGATAAAATTTAATTGGTATTAATTAATTATTAATTATATTATTAGTATTATTAATTAGTATAATTATATAATGGTAATTAGTATAATTGTATAATTGGTATAATTGTATAATTACTATTAATTGGTATAATTGTATTTTAAAATTAGTATATTATTATTAATTAGTATAATTATATAATGTTAAAATTTAATTGGTATTAATTAATAATTATATTATTAGTATTATTAATTAGTATAATTATATAATGATAAAATCTATTAATAGTATTATATTAATTAATAATCTAATTTTCTTTTCTTTATTTAGTTTTTTTAACCCAAAAACCTTTTAATTGGTATAATTGTATTTTAAAATTAGTATATTATTATTAATTAGTATAATTATATAATGATAAAATTTAATTGGTGTTAATTACTTATTAATTATATTACTATAATTAAAAAATGATAAAATTTATTAATAGAATTATATTAATTAATTTTTTTTAACCAGAAAACCTTTTTTTAAATTTTTTTTCAAAAAAAAAAACTGACGGACCAATCAGTAGCTGTCACATAACAGGTCAATGGTGTCAGTCAAACTGGCACCACTCCACCACAGTACGTCACGTGGCGCTGACCTTTTTGTTTTTCATCAAAAAAAGTATTTTTTTTAAAAAAAATTTTGCTAATTTTTTGACCAATCATGACCTGCCATATGGCAGGTCAACAAGTCAATGACGCCAGTTAAAAAATAATTTTTTATTCCAAAGTAGGTTAGTTTGATAAATTGTTTCAAAATGAGATTATTTTGGTATATAATTTTTAAAAGTGAATCACTTTAAAAAATAATAATAATAAAAGACCGAATGGAATTGCCGCTCATTTTCCTGGTGGAAAATAGTTATCGTAAAATAAATATTGATAACTTCGATGAATCATGCTAATTTAATGAAATTTAAAACACATCACATGCTATATAAGGACCTCTTTAGTTTTATATTTGATATATGCAAGGAAACTTCAAAGCCATTCTTCTCCTTTGTTGCAATGGAAGACGCCTTGTGCCTTCTTTTCACCTTTCTTACATTCTCAACCTATCTCATTGCAACACACTCGTTGACCATTCCAAGGTTGAGTCCAATTGCTGAATGGGAAACAATCTCACAAGATCCTGCAATCCTTGCTCTAGCTGATCAAGGTGATCTCAAAACATTTTATTATAAGCAAAGTCTGGATCACTTCAACTATCGGCCTGAAAGTTACACAACATTCCAACAAAGGTATCTGATCAATTTCAAATATTGGGGTGGCGCCAACTCTAGTGCACCAATATTTGCCTACTTGGGTGATGAAGAACCAATAGATAATTCTCCTTTGGGCATAGGATTTCTGACTGATAATGCTGCTTCCTTTAATGCTCTCTTAGTATACATAGAGGTATTGCAAAGAACTTTTCTACAAAAATATATGTAACTTTGATCCTATTCAAAGGTTTAAGAGTTTATTTTACAGATTTTGACTCTTACATATTTCATTAGCACCGGTATTATGGGAAATCAGTACCATTTGGATCCAGGGAAGAAGCATTGAAAAATGCAAGCACTATTGGTTATTTCAACTCAGCTCAAGCCATAACAGACTATGCACAAGTCCTCATACATATAAAGAAGACATTACATGCCAAAAATTCTCCGGTGATTGTAATTGGGGGATCATATGGTGGAAGTTAGTACCTCAAATATATAATCTTCAATGTTCTACTTATGTATTGTTCATGCCATTTACTCTTGTGTATGTTGTTGATAATTAAATTTTTCTCATGCAGTGCTTGCTACATGGTTTAGGCTCAAATATCCTCACTTGGCCATTGGTGCCTTGGCCTCATCAGCTCCAATCCTCTACTTTGATAATATTACACCACAAAATGGTTACTTTGATGTTGTCACAAGAGATTTTCGAGTAACATATATACCATACTTTGATTTTGGATCTTCTTTTTTATTTTTTTATCAAGTACATTATAAAGGTGACTTGATGAGTAATTGTTATGCAGGAAGCTAGTCAGACTTGTTATGAAACTATACTCAAGTCTTGGTCTGAAATCGACACAATAGCTTCTCAACCAAATGGTCTTTCCATTCTTAGCCAAAGATTCAATACTTGCCAGTACTGACACTATTTTTCCTCCTTTTTTTATGTATTTTTGTAGTAAATCATGAAATTTTATTTACTTATATATATTGTCATATATTTTGTAGTCCCTTAAAAAATTCTGTTGACTTGAAAGACTACCTGGAATCTATGTATGCTTCTGCTGCTCAATACAATCGTCCACCAAGATATCCAGTTACTGTGATATGTGGTGGCATTGATGGAGCTTCTATTGGAAGTGATATTCTTAGTAAGATAGTTGCGGGTTTAGTTGCTTATAGGGGAAACAGCACATGCAAAGTTAATGGCCCAACCAATATATCTGAGACAAGTGAGGGTTGGAGATGGCAGGTGATTACTTTTACAAGTGCAAGATGTTTGAAGTATTTTTATTTAATTTGTTATACTTCAGTGTTCTATTTTGTCGATATCATTCTTTCAGATAAACTTAATATAACATTCATGATGGACATGAATTTCTAAACTCTCATAATCATTTAAAGAGTTGTTTCCATTCCATGTTCAATTGATTAGGTACAATCTTTTGGGTAAGTTTGGTATATATATCATTAAAAAGGTATGGTAAATAATTAATGAATTAGGTTTAAATTGAACTTTCTATCCAAAATCTGTGATTGGATTATTCATAAAGGGAACATCACATATACTTTGTAATCGTTTTAGAAGGTGAACACTTGAAAAGAGAATTAAAATACAAACACTTTTGATTAATTTGAAGGATAGATAGAACTGCGATGCTAATGAATAGCTCCCAAGTCCTAAACCTGATTTGGTTCATGTCCTACCCACCAAACAAGTATGATTTTTTTTTTTATCTATAACATTAAGTAAATTGAAGATCTACTATAATGATACTGATTAGGAAATCAAGAAAAGAAAATTTTCATCGAGAATTGATTTATTTAATTTTTGAAGAAGTGATATACTTAGTTTTTCCAATGAAAACTTTTTTCAAGAAATGATGTTTTTTTAAATATTTAGAACACTGGTTAGTAGCCTAACCCTTGTGACTACTGGTATCTATTTAGAAAATTGGTTAATTATTGCTATACATGTGTGTGTTGCATGGATATTTATGTCTTTCATTGATATGAAAATGATATAAATTGCTCAATACATTCAGACATGTAGTGAAATGGTGATACCCATCGGCATAGGAAATGATACCATGTTCCAACCTAACCCTTTTGACTTAAAACTCTTTGCCAAAGAATGCAAGAAACAGTTTGGTGTCTCACCTCGGTCTCATTGGGTCACTACTTACTATGGAGGCCATGTAAGTTCTTCTTTAATCTCCTCAGTGTAACATTCATATGGATTCATTCTCAAATGGTTTTGAATATTATAATTTCAACAAGAAATTGATCTTCAATTAAATAGCATTTTCAATTGTAAGATTATATTGACACTAGGAGGCTTCATTTTCTTGTGTCAAATTGTAGGATATAAAATTGGTCCTCCAAAGGTTTGGTAGCAACATCATTTTCTCGAATGGGCTCAAAGACCCTTATAGTAGTGGCGGGTAAGCATAGTAAAATACAAAAGCTACTTTGTTATTAATGTTCTAGAAGGTTTAATTATTGAGTTGATCCCTTAACTATTTGAGAATTTTCAATTAGGTTCCTGAATTAAAAAAATTCTAATTAGGTCCCTGAATTTATATAAATTTTCAATTGGGTCCTTGAACTAATTTTTTTAATTGGGTCCCTGAACTAATATAAAATTTTCAATTTGGTCCCTAAAGTAAAAAGGTGAATATATAAATTAAAAAATAATAAAATGATACATGATGAAATTTTTAAAAAAAATATTGTTTGACATAATAATAAAATGTCAAAAGACGAATATGAGAGAAAAAACAATAATGATAATAATAATAAAATGAAAAATAAAACTTAGTGAGAAAAATTATTGCTTATCATAATAATTAAATAAAAATAGATAAATTTGAGAGACAAAATTTAGTTCTTGAAATGATAATAACAAAATAATGATATATGAAATTGTGCTAGAAAATTCATGTTTTATAATAAAATATTAAGATATTAAACTTATAAACCTCAACTAAAAAAATATAAATTTTTTAAATAGTAATATATTATTAAAGTATGATTTTGAAAAAAAAAAGTGAATGTTTCAAATAAAAATAAAATAGTAAAAGATGAAACTTAGCAGAGAATTTCATTATTTGAAATAAATTTTATTCTAATATTATAACAAGATATGAATCTGAGTAAAAATATTTAATATTTAAAAAATATAAAATAAAAATATAATTTAACAACAAAGTTATTGTTTGAAATAATAAATAAAATAAGGAATCTAATTAAGTAAATATCACATCTTAGTTTGATTATCAATTTTATTTTGAGTTATTTAATTATTTATTATATTATTTTATATTTTAATTGAGGTCTTTCTTAAATTATTTTAATATTTCTTAAATAATGTTTTTCCTTGCTATGTCTATTGTTATTATTTTAATGCAATTTCAAATATTAAATATTTGACTCGGTTTAATATCTTAATATTTCATTATAAAATATGAATTTTCTAGCACGATTTCATGTTTCGTTATTTTATTATTATCATTTCAAGAACTAAATTTTGTCCCTCAAATATATATATATATATATATATATATATATATATGTCACCATAATTTATTAAAAAGAAGAAAAACAAAAGAAAACAAAATCATTGGGGACATAAACCAAAACCCATGCAAAGGAAACAGAGTCATTTAAATCTAACATTACGTTTTTTTTTATCTAATTATAATTCTAAACAATAGTATTCTCACTAAGTTTTATTTTTTAGTAATGTTATTTTAAATAGTGAGTTTTTTATCTCATATTCATTTTTTGTTATTTTATTATCACGTCAAAGCGTATTATTATTTTTTTTAATAAATTCATCATCTATCATTTTATTATTATTTTTTTATATTTCACCTTTTTACTTTATGGACCTAATTGAAAATTTTATATAAGTTCAGGGACCCAATTAAAAAAATTAGTTCAGGGACCCAATTGAAAATTTTATAAAAGTTCAAGGATTTAATTAAAAATTTTTTAGTTTAAGGACCTAATTAAAAATTCTCAAATAGTTCGGTGACCAACTCAATAATTAAACCGTTATAGAACATCATTTTTCTTTGGTAATTGTTTTGGAACAATATTATAAAATAGGTTTGTGTGAATCTTCTATACATTTCAGGGTTTTGGACAACATATCAGACAGTCTTGTTGCCGTCCATGCAGTTAATGGTAAACCTTGGTATTTTGTTAATATATTTTATTGTCTTTTTATATTAGAATAGACCTTTTGTCCCTTTTTTAGGTCTTGTCTAGATTTGCTCAATTTTTTAAAAAGAAATAAGAGCTCCCAGTCCCCGAGCACTATTTATAGCAAAAGATCGTGTCATGATTTAATAAACATCTTAAAAGTGAAAAGAAAAAGATATAAATACCAATACTGGTTATAAAATTAATAATATGGTAACACAATTACAAATTAAAAAAAAAACCAATAATTCCTTTCTCAAGAGATTCTTGAAAATCAATTGCATACTTAGCTATCAACAATGTTTCTTTTGCCTCAAACCAAGCACATTTATGAATTGTAAAGTAGCAATCAAACTGATAGTTTATTTTTTTTTTATTTTTTTTTTTGGTTTTCATTTAAAAACAAGCTTTCGATGCAAGCAAATAGAACTAATCGAAAGTTTGAAAAGAGAAATTGATTTGACTATCAGTAAACCGTTAAATATACTAATAGTCCAATTAAGAGACTCAAACCATGGTTAACGAAGGTTGATATTTCAGGATCCCATTGCCTGGATATTCTGCGTGCAAATCAAAGCGATCCAGAATGGTTGGTCCAACAACGGAAGAAAGAGGTTGAGATTATCAAAGAGTGGATCACCCAATATTATGCTGATCTTGGTGCACTTGGAGTGACTTCAAAATTCCAAAGCAAATGATATATAGTGGTGAAAAAT
The DNA here is from genome assembly GCA_030762895.1 of Sophora flavescens. Lineage (NCBI taxonomy): Eukaryota > Viridiplantae > Streptophyta > Magnoliopsida > Fabales > Fabaceae > Sophora > Sophora flavescens. The sequence goes on along the minus strand of CM061066.1, from coordinate 166,363,455 downwards.
AAACCATTAAATTAAATTGTAATTGCTATTATTAACGACGTCGCATAATTGACAATGGAATGACATGTTATAATGTGATAGCTTTTATGTTTACCACTACAAGTCTACAAGGAAGATCGATTCGTAAGCAAATCTATACTAATATAAAAGTTGGATGGACAATTTTACTATACATATATACATGTCAACACTAGGATTTTTGTTTTTAAAAAAATTAATTAATTTAAAAAACAAATAAAAGTTTTTTTAACTTATTTAAAAAAAAAACTTTAATTTTTATTTATGTTTTTATTTTTTAAGATTTTTATAAAAAATATTTTATTTTATTTTTAGTTTTTATATTTTTGTCAAGTTTTCATTAATTTTTTTAAAAATTTCCTAATAATTTATTTTTGCTAATACTTTTTTAAAAATTTATTTGAATACACTGACAGTGTAAAGTTTTTTTACACTGTCAACCAATCACAAATTGGAAAACAGTAAAAATAGAGTTGTCATGTTCTTGATGTTTAAATTTTTACATACTTATATTTTAATGTATATATAATTTAATATTTTTTATTTATATATATATATATATATATATTATTTATTTTTAATATTTTCCGGTTCCAACCGAATCAAACCAAACCAATTTTAATGATAGGAGATTACTTAGGACCGTCTTGAAAACAGGTAAAGGACACAAGGAACTTGACCCTAACCGCGACATGCCGGTAGAACTAGAGTTATCAAAGAAGCATGACCCTAGCCGCGACCTGCCGGTAGAACCAACACTATAAAGTTCTTAACCCAAGAACAAAAGGGAAAGCTCTCACAATAGAGAAACTCTCAAATTTCATTAATCATCAAAATCTGAATTGTGTAGTACAAGAGTTCCCTATTTATAGCCTAACTAGGAAATACAAGAAATAAATTCCCACTACCATGCATTTACCACATACATTGACAAATGCATGTACACTAGCTAAAAAGTAAGCATAATCAAGGTATTAAATTCCCACCGGTCATTATTATGACTTATGGAACTACTAGGAAGCATATATTGGACTTAGGGGAAAACTAAAAGTCACCAGAAAATTGTGTCCAAACTTACTACGAAAATTACAAATAAAAATGGTAAAATTTGGGCTAAGCTTTCTTGGTTTGCATCATTCCCTCCCTCTTGAAGAGAATTCGTCCTCGAATTTATTGCCTTGGGGAATCGTCTTCATCCTCCAGGTTCAAACACAACTCTTTTGAATCCATGGGGCACTTTTCTTGGAATTACTTCTTCAACTTCATTGAAAATAGAATCATCACCTCTAGGAAAAGATAGGAACATCACCTTGATTTCTTTTATAAAGAGACTCTCAATTATGTTTTCAACCCTTTCCTCAATCATTTTCTGTTGCTCTTTACTTTTTGTAGTTTGGCCTTCACTATTCCTTACTTCGAGACCTAGGGGAGAAATTTTAGAGAAAGTAGAAGAATCCCAACATTTGATTCCACAAACTAATCTAGAAGAAGGTATTAGAGTAAAAGATAGCCATGACTTCCCAACTGAATTTGAAGAGTTATTCTGGGCTTTAGGGGTAGGCAATCCAGTAGTCTTCATCTCCTTATCCTCCTCTTGAAATTCAACTCCAATTGATGGTTTGCAATCTTCCTTTGGAACTTCATCCTTGATTTCATTGATTGTCTTACAAGCTTCTTTTGTTATCACCTCTTCAATTTTATTGAATGTCTTGCAAGCTTCCTTTGGAGGAAAACCCTTCTCCAAGCGTCTTAGATATCTTTGCATTTCAAAGGATAGCATGGTCATGATAGGTGGTGGGAAGAAGAATTTCTTTTTTTTTCTTTTCACTTTTGTTTGCAAATTCTTCTTTTTCTTTCAATCTGGAATTCCTTCTTCTTCTTTTTTTTGCACGAATTTTTTTAAAAGCGAATGAAAAAACAAACAAAGGAAGATGATGTAGAATAAAGAGAGAAACAACAGCGGATGATAGGAGATCACTTAGGACCGTCTTGAAAACAGGAGAAGGACACAAGGAACTTGACCCTAACCGCGACCTACCGATAGAATCAGAGTTATCAAAGAAGCGTGACCTTAGCCGCGACCTGCCGGTAGAACCAACACTATAAAGTTCTTAACCCAAGAACAAAGGGAAAAGCTCACAATAGAGAAACTCTCAAATTTCATTAATCATCCAAATCTCCATTGTGTAGTACAAGAGTTCCCTATTTATAGCCTAACTAGGAAATACAAGAAATAAATTCTCACTACCATGCATTTACCACATACATTGACAAATGCATGTACACTACCTAGAAAGTAAGCATAATCAAGGTATTAAATTCCCACCAGCTATTATTATGACTTATGGAACTACTAGGAGAATACAAAAGGTCATCCTAAAATTCAGCCCAAAAATAATACGAAAATTATAAATAAAAATTATAAAAATAAAATAATCTGAATATGCTTCTTTCCACATGCTCAAGCCATGTTCCTATCATTCCCCACTTCTTGAAAGTGATTTGTCCTCAAATCCAAACCTGCATTAAAAGTCGGTGGATTATCTAATAAAATCTTGCTTTTGTGCTCTCCACATTTTGCTTGATAATTGGCTCTTCCATCCCCTTTTCTCTCATAATTCTCATTTTTCATGAGATATTTCTCATTGTTCTCTTTTTCTTCAACTTTTATCTCATGGTTCTCCACCTTTTCTCTCTCATGGGTTTCTTTTTTCTTCAATTCTTCTTTTTCCTCGGTGCTTTCTTTTTTTTTTCTTCTTCTTTTTCACCACTCTCCATTTCCTCTTCCTTTCTCTCATGAGTTTCCTTTTTCTTTACTTCTCCTTTCAAGTACATTTGATCTTCATACACTTGTTTTGGTGACAATGGAACAAGAGTAATTTTGCGATTATTAAATACAAATGAGTACTTATTTTTGTAGACATCATATTTCGCTTGTCGTTCAACTCTCCAAGGACGCCCAAGTAACAAGTGCCTAGTTTCCATGGGAACCACGTCACATAACACCTCATCATCATATATCCCAATCCGAAACGACACTCGTACTTGTTTGCTCACCATCACGTTACCGAGATCACTAAACTCGGGAATGCCCCAAATGACATACGGTTGTGGATGCTCTATAAGAGGAAGTCCTAACTTTTGCACCATGGTGGTACTAGCTAGGTTAACGTATCCCCTTCTATGAATGACCAAGCTACATATCTTGTCCTTCACATAGCATCTAGAATAGAAAATATCCTCCCTTTTCTTTGCATCATTTTTCTTCATTACCGCCATGAAGAACCCACTGAGAAAAATTCAAACTTTGCATACAACCACCAAGAAAGATGAATAAAATTTGGAATTCCTCAAATAATTTTTTATTTTTTTTCCGTGTTTTTAAAAAAAAAAAAACAAAGGATAGATAACACCTGATTTCAAGAGCCGAAGCTCTGATACCAAATGGTAGGATATCACTTAGGACCGTCTTGAAAACAGGCAAAGGACACAAGGAACTTGACCCTAACCGCGACCTGTCGTAGAACCAGAGTTATCAAAGAAGCGTGAACCTAACATCGACCTGTCGGTAGAACCAACACTATAAAGTTCTTAACCCAAGAATAAAGGGAAAAGCTCTCAGAATAGAGAAACTCTCAAATTTCATTAATCATCAAAATCTGAATTGTATAGTACAAGAGTTCCCTATTTATAACCTAACTAGGAAATACAAGAAATAAATTCTCACTACCATGCATTTACCACATACATTGACAAATGCATGTATACTACCTAGAAAGTATGCATAATCAAGGTATTAAATTCCCACCAGTCATTATTATGACTTATGGAACTACTAGGAAGCATTTATTGGACTTAGGGGAAAACTAAAAGTCACCAGAAAATTGTGCCCAAAATTACTACGAAAATTACAAATAAAAATGGTAAAAATGGAAAACCTTTCTCCAAGCATCTTAGATATCTTTGCATTTTAAAGGATAGCATGGTCATGATAGGTGGTGGGAAGAAGATTTTTTTTTCACTTTTGTTTTCAAATTCTTCTTTTTATTTCAATCTGGAATTCCTTCTCCTTTTTTTTTTTGCACGATTTTTTTTTTTAAAAGCATAACAGAAACAAACAAAGGAAGATGACGTAGAATAAAGAGAGAAACAACAGCGGATGATAGGAGATCACTTAGGACCGTCTTGAAAACAGGCGAATGACACAAGGAACTTGACCCTAACCGCAACCTGCCGGTAGAACCAGAGTTATCAAAGAAGCGTGACCCTAGCCGCGACCTGCCGGTAAAACCAACACTATAAAGTTCTTAACCCAAGAACAAAGGGAAAAGCTCTCACAATCAGGGTTTTGAAAACCGGACCGGACCGGCCGGTCCGATCGGTCCGACCGGGAATCGGGACCATGACCGGTCTGGTCAGTAGGAAAAACCGGTCATACATTGAACCGGTGCAAAAACCGGAAAACCGGTTCAAAACCGGTAAAACCGGTCATAACCGGTAGTGAACCGGCCTGAACCGGTTTTCTTAAAAAAAAAGAAAAAAATTAGTATAAAAGGATTTTGGGTTGGTTTTCCCTATGAAGATGATTTTAACATATATCTTTATATTTATTTAGTTTAATTTCAAAATAATAAAAATTGTGCTTAATAATTTTAGTTGTTATGTTGTTTTTTGTTTAATATTGTTATAAATATTATATTAAAAATTAAAATAATATGATTTAATTATAACCGGTTCAATCACGGTTCAACCTCGGTTGGACCATTGAACCTCGAACCGCTGCCTTCCCCGGTTCGATGACCGGTCCGGTTTTGTAAACCTTGCTCACAATAGAGAAACTCTCAAATTTCATTAATCATCCAAATCTCCATTGTAGTACAAGAGTTCCCTATTTATAGCCTAACTAGGAAATACAATAAATAAATTCTCACTACCATGCATTTACCACATACATTGACAAATGCATGTACACTACCTAGAAAGTAAGCATAATCAAGGTATTAAATTCCCACCAGCTATTATTATGACTTATGAAACTACCAGGAAGCATTTAGTGAGGCTAGGAGAATACAAAAGGTCATCCTAAAATCAGCTCAAAAATAATACGAAAATTATAAATAAAAATTATAAAAATAAAATAATCTGAATATGCTTCTTTCCATATGCTCAAGCCATCCATGTTCATATCATTTAATTGGTTCGGATATTGTTATTGATTTTTTAAAGTTTATAATTTTTTTTGTTTTTAAATATTTTTAGCTAGGAAAGGTAGCAAAGCTACCATATTCTTCAAAAAAGTTTAGGGTCGTAAGACTCGAACCAATAATTCGATGAATTTGAAAATCCGAACCAACCAATTAAATTGATTCGTTTTTTTTCTTTTTTATGCACGGCTCCAAATTAAACCAAACCCAATGGTCATTAATTCGGTTATTTTGGAACCGAACCAATTACTATATTTTAATATTTTTATATATGGTAATATTCAATATGGTCATTGGAACCCAACCAATTGCTAATACTTTTTTTTAATTTATTTGTATATACTGACAGTGTAAAGTTTTTTTACACTGTCATCCAATCATAAATTGGCAAACAGTAAAAGTAGAGTTGTCATGTTCTTGATGTTTTAATTTTTACATATTTATATTTTAATGTATATATAATTTAATATTATATATATATAATATTTTTCTATTCGAACCGAATCAAACCAAACCAATTTTAATTGGTTCGGATATTGTTATTGACTATTTAAAGTTTATAAATTCTTTTTGTTTTTAAATATTTTTGGCTAGGAAAGGTAGCAAAGCTACCATGTTCTTCGAAAAAGTTTAGGGTTGTAAGACTCGAACCAATAATTCGATGAATTTGAAAATCCGAACCAACCAATTAAATTGGTTGGTTTTTTTTTTATGCACTGCTCCGAATTGAACCAAAACTCAATGGTCATTAATTCGGTTATTTTGGAACCAAACCAATTACTATATTTTAATATTTATATATATGTTAATATTCAATATGTTTATCACTTTATCAATTAACAACTTTTCTTCTATTGTTCCTGTAACAGTAGAAGGATTTGTCAACCGGTGGATTGTTTTGGATTATTTGAATTTATTTATTTATTTTTTAAACATATATTCTTTATAATATTTTTTTTTGAATTTTTTTTCCCCGAATTAGTTTTTTTCTAATTTACTTTTTTTAAATGTTTATTTTATAATTGATTTTTTTAAAATAATTTTTATTTCTAATTAACTTTATTTTTCTAAGTTTTTTGAATTTTTTTTCTAATTATTATTTTCCTAATTATTTAAAATTATTTTTTATATATTTTTTCTAATTTTTTTCCTATCTAACTTTTTATTTTATTTTTTATAATTTTTTAAATATAATGTTTCAAATTTTTTAAATTTTTTTAAAATATATATTTTTTTATAACTAATTTTACTTTTCTAAATGTTTTAAATCTATTTTTTCCTAATTTTTTTAAAATATTTTTTCCATAAATTTTATTCCTAATTATTTTTCCTTTAATTGTTTCTAATTTACTTTTTTCTTTTTCCTTTTAAAATATGTTTTTTTATAATTATTTTTTTTTACGTTTTCCTTAATTTTTATTTTTTTTCTAATACTTTTTTAAATTTATTTGTATAAACTGACGATTGTCAGTTTTTTTTACACTGTCAACCAATAATAAATTGGCAAACAGTAAAAGTAGAGTTGTCGGGTTCTTGATGTTTTATTTTTTATACACTTATATTTTAATGTATATATAATTTAATAGTTTAAAATTTTATATATTTTTATTTATATGTATATGTATATATATATATATATATTTTAATATTTTTCGGTTCGAATCGAATCAAACCTAACCAAATTTAATTGGTTCAGATATTTTTATTGACTTTTTAAAGTTTATATTTTTTTTTTGTTTTTAAATACTTTTAGCCAGGAAAGGTAGCAAAGCTACCGTGTTCTTCGAAAAATTTTAGGATCGTAAGACTCGAACCAATAATTCGATGAATTTAATAATTCGAAACAACCAATTAAATTGGTTCCTTTTATTTTCTTTTTTGTGCACGGCTCTAAATTGAACCAAACCCAATGGTCATTAATTCGGTTATTTTGGAACCGAACCAATTATTATATTTTAATATTTATATATATTTTAATATTCAATATGTATATCACTTTATCAATTAACAACTTTTCTTCTACTGTTTCTGCAACATTAGATGGAGTTGTCAACTGGCGGATTATTTTGGATTATTTAAATCTATTTATTTATATTTTAAACCTATTTTCTTTATAATATTTTTTTAAAAAATTTATTTTTTTACGGCACCGAATTAAACCAAACTCAATGATCATTAATTCGGTTATTTTTTAACCGAACCAATTACTATATTTTAATATTCAATATGTATATCACTTTATCAATTAACAACTTTTCTTCTACCATTCTTGTAACAGTAGAAGGAGTTGTCAACTAATAGATTATTTTGGATTATTTAAATTTATTTATTTATTTATTTATTAAACATATATTCTTTATAATATTTTTTAAATTTTTTTTCCCGAATCAGTTTTTTTATAATTTACTTTTTTTTAAATGTTTGTTTTTATAATTGATTTTTTTAAAATATTTTTGTTTTCTAATTAATTTTATTTTTCTAATTTGTTTTGAATATTTTTTTCTAATTATTATTTTCCTATTTTTTAAAAATATTTTTGTTATATACTTTTATAAATTTTTTTAAAAAATTCGAATTATTTATTTTTCTAATTTAATTTTTTATTTTTCTAATATCTGGATTGACATAAATAGAGGCAGAGCTATTCATATTTTGTATTTTTTTCTATATCGTTGCCTTTATTTTTCTATTTTAAATAATAAATCTATATCTATACTAATTAATAAGGGGAAATACTAATTTTAGTGTAGCACAATGGTGCAAGACACACGTCAAGTGATGAAAACTTTTTATTATTTTATTATTTTTTTATTTTCTAAACTTTATATATTTTTTGTTTTAAAATATTTACAAACCGGTAAAGGTCCAATGTTTTGGGAGTCAAACACGACAATATCTGAATTGACATAAATAGAGGTAGAGCTATTCATATTTTCTAATATATTTTTTCTACATCCTTGCCTTTGTTTTTTCTATTTTAAATAATAAATCTATATCTATACTGATTAATAAGGAGAAATGATGATTTTCTAATAAAGTGACACGTGTCAGCACCACATGATTTAAGAGGATTAGTTGATCATTAGTAATAATCGAAGAGGAACACTTAACACATAGTGTTACATTACGTATTGTAATATCATTTTAAAATAAAAATAATATTCAATTCTTTGCATTAAAATTATAGATAAAATTGTTACAAGGTTTTTACCGATCACTTCTGTCTATAAATAAAAAACCTTGGAGACGAATGAGTACCACCATTATGGGTGATAAAGAAATATTGAAAGCAATGTGTGAAATAAGTCAAGAAAATGTTTGGCATAGTGGACTTAATTTGGGATAAAGGAAAAAAGGTTTCGTACATATAGAGACACGATTAAGATTATTGATGATAACAATGCTTTCAATAATAATAGTATTTGATGTCCCGTACATCGCACGGATGCAAAAATACTAGTTAACTATATTCTTCTACTTTAATTAGAAAATCAATCAATATCAAAAGATACGATCCTAAAACTTTGTAACATGTTATCCTTACCGATAACTAAAGGGAAATGCTACCGACTGTTCTAAGGACACTCGTTAAGGAATCAAGGAAAGAAAGTTTACATATAAAATTGGTATATTTAATATTTGAAAAAGTGAAATACTTAGGGTCTGTTTGTTTTGTTTCCAGTTTCCTGTTTTTATTTCCTATTTTCAGAAATAATTACAAAATTGACACCTTGTTTTCATTATGTTTCTTGTTTTCAGAAATTTGTATAATAAACACTGAAAACAACTTTTTCTGTTTCCATTGTTTCCTGTACAAATTTCTGAAAACAGGAAACATAATGAAAACAAGGTGGCAGTTTTATAATTATTTCAAAAGAAATGAAAGCGGAAACTCTGAACAAAAGCAAGCGGACCCTTAATTTTCCAATGAAAACTTACTTTTCTTAGTTCATTAAAGAGTGCCCTAAAGACACTCGTTAGCATGACCCATAACTAAATGCATTACTTTCTTGATATGTATTATTTATTCGAGTTAATTTTGTTGCACGTGTCTTTTGATACAGCAACTCGAGGCGTTAAAAAAAAGAAAGAGAAAGAGAAAACTTGAGCATCTCCTACGCAGGTTCTTAGGTTGGATTTTTTTTTACAGCACTTAGATTGAGTTCTTAAAATTAAGAATGATGGGTAGAATAATCATTGTGATGCTAAAGTTAGATTATTTTAATAAAATCTTTACTTATCGAAAAGGAAGAGTTGATCTTAAATAGAACCACTATTGGAGAGGTAAGAGCTGACAACCACGTGTAAGAATGGTTCTTCTACAAAAGCTGAGTTTTTATGATTAAAATAGATTTCCTCTATGCACAACCAGGTAAAAGAGGAGGAAAAATAGAAAATGTGAGACCCGCTAAAAATAAGTTAAGAACTCAAGTTAGATTTTAGCATTGGAGATGTTGTCTTGTTCTTTAGGTGTTTGTCATACAATTTTTCAATGAAAAAAAATGACATATATATAGCTATTACATATGTTATTTTTTATTGATGAACATGTTTATTATCTTTTTTTTTTTCGATCTACTTCAAGGAGTATCCCACCGCCAACTTGAGACGGGGACTAATCTCCCGTAGGAACATGTTTCTTATCTAAAATAGTAATAGAAGTACATAAGGAAAATTCGCCTAGGTTTTGTCGTTAAAGAAATGTTACACGTATCTAAACAATATTAAAATAAAAAATAAATAACAATGCATTTGGTCAAATAAGTAAAAAAAAAATTGTTAAAAGGAATAAACATTGGCAGAACAAATAAGAAAACCCATCACTATATTAAATGTAACACCCCGATTTTCGGATACGTTGTATTAACGTTAAAGATATATTTATTTATATTTTTATCTGAGGCCTAGGAAATGATTTTGGAGGAAACAAAATCATATCTAGAACATACTCTATGGTAGGAAGCTTTGGTTAAAATTTGGGTTTAAAACTCAGACGGAAATCGATATGCGTTTTTTCGACAGATATAATTTTATTCCGACAGAAAACCCTAATTTGACCCGAAACTGAAATTTGTAGATTTTTTATATTTTTTCTGTGAGGAATTATATTTTCCAAATTTCTGATCAGAAATAAAATATTATATTTATTCGGACGAAATTTGGTAAAAGTTCGGACGGAAAACAGTCGGTGTTTTCACTGAGAGTAAGATTTTAATGATAAGAAAACCTAATTTTGACTTGTGAAAGAAATGGTTTATATTTAAATCATATTTCTAACGATTTTGGTTGTTTTGAAAATTTTCAACCGAAAACGAAATATTACGCTTTTACGTGGGCGTAAAACCCTAATTGGGAAACTGACAGAGTCGAAAACGGACTGCAGAGACCCGTCAAAAGATCTGGACAACGAGTCATACATGATGACTCAAGGAGGATGATTCACCAAGCATTTATAAGCATTAAATGCTAGTAATCATGACTTTTAGGTAAAATGACCAAAATACCCCCAAGCTTTCGCGAGTATTAACAAGACACATCTACACACTCTTAACCACTCATTTTACATGGTTGTAAACCTCCCACATCTCCTCAATTTTGTGCAGCCATATATACTAAACCATACCTACTTCATTTTGCTTTCATTCCATCATTTTCCTCTCAAAAACCGAAATCGGGTAACCGACGGAGCTGCATACGGGATTTGCGGGAACCGCTAAGGGATTGGATCGATGAGTCATGGATGACTCATAAGATGTGACCCAAAATCAGCCACACCTACATTAATTATGAGCCACATGAATTTTAACCCTAGTTAGTAACATAACCCTAGTTAAGTTAACTATTAACTATGGTTAAACTTATATTAATTAAATAACCACAAAACACATTAATTCAATTCCTAAAAAACCAAACAAAGCCTAAGATCTACCCTATAAAACCCCCCAAACCGTGGCCTTACTCCCCCCTTCACTCACTTCTTCATCTCTTCCATTTCTTCTTCATTTTTCTTCAAAAACTCCATTGTTGATCCAAGAGCTCTATTGAAGAACTTGCCAAGATCATCATCATTTCTTCATTTCCTTCACACTTGAGGTAACATGATCATCCATGATCATCTCCTCTCTTCTTGAATTCATTTTCTTCCTATTTCTTGAGTTTCCATTTCTTAGATCTAGAACTTTAAAGAATTCTAGAAAATTGTAGAAAAATCATAAAAATGTGAAACCGATTTCTATGATATAGTTATGATCTCTATTATCATCATTCAAGAGTATGTAGTCAAAATCATTTTCCTTCCCTATTTTCTTGTTGAGGCCGAAACTAGGTATTTTTGGATAAAGGAAGTTTTGTTCAATTTTTAATTAAGTCATGATTTATATCAACTATCTAAAGTATGTAGGTTCTAAATCCAAAAACTTGAATCAAAAGAAGTTTTCTAACCTATTTTTATATTTGAGGATGAAACCCTACCCTAAGTGGTTGGACGATTTTATTCCATATTTTCAACTTATAGTAATTTATCTAAGCTACCTAAGACCTAAGTAATTAGTATCCAAAAGCTCAGGTTGAGAAAAGAACTCTAACCCCTCATTTGATTTAAGTGACCGAACCTAACATAAAGTGGACCTAGTTGGATTAGTTTGATTAATTGTTGTTATGGATTGTTTGGTTGAAGGAGAAATTGTTAAGCTGTGGTGTGATAACGAGGAGCGACGAATTCAAGATTCCGATGATAACTCAGGTGGGGGAAAGAACCATTCCATCGTTGGAAACGATAAGTAGCATATTATATAATGATTGTGTAGGGCGACCTAAACCCTACTAGTAGTCGAGTAATCGACAAGACAAAAATCACTTTGGAAACATTTTCTGTAAAACCAATGGTGATTTGGGGATTGTAGGTTTATCGGAATTAGGTTGATTATATGATATTGAGGATGTCTGACTTTATGTTGTTGAATTTACTGTGATAGGCTGGTTGAGGTATTCCATATGCACGTGACGTATTATTTTGGTGTTTGAATATTTATGATATTGAGGATGTTTGTTGTCATGTCACGACCATGATGGTTGTCATGGCGGTAGCCGTGACAGGTTCGATGTTGTAGAAATACTTGCGTTTGATGCTGTCACAGTAGTGATCGGCTATCACGGCCAGCCGTAGTGACAAAGTCCGACTTTGTTATTTATTTTATTTGATTATTATGGGTTTGTTGTGATAAATTGCTTTATATGATATTGAGATATTTGAATATTCCTTGATTAATGTGTTATGCATGATCTGCTGATTTTAATACTATGCTTAGATGATTTTAAATAAAGATATATGTTGATCGGGAGATAATTGTTTGGGTGAGAGAATGAATTGACTTAGAGGTGCCTAGCTTAATTAAATTATCTAATGGATGAGATGTGACATAGAATGCAAGTGGAGGCTATGATGAGAGCTTGAGGCACTAGGTTGTTATTGATGCGAGGTAGTGAGATTCATATAGATGCATTGATAAATATAGTCTTTTAGTCTTGGACGTGTTGTTATGATTATCCCATCGGAGATCGAGTAAAAATGTCTTCTATGCTTATGTGCTATTTTAAGGGGAAATAGTGATGCAGTGCTTATGCACTATTTTCTATTAGAGATTAGGGAATAGTGGCGCCTTTGAATTATAAGGTCTTTTATGCTTATATGCTATTTCCAATAGGGGAAATAGTGACGCATATCGTGCTTATGTACTATTTCCTATTAGATATTAGAGAATAGTGGCGCATTGAATTACTATATGTTTTGTGCTTATGTACTATTTCCAATGAGGGAAATAGTGACACATACTTGTGCTTATGCACTATTCCCTATGAGAGGTAAGGGAATATGGGTGCACCGAGTTATTATTTATTATGTGTTTATGTGCTATTTCCAATGGGGGAAATAGTGACGCATAATGTGCTTTTGCACTATTTCCTATGAGAGATAAAGGAATAGGGGCGCACCGAGTTTTGACCCCAAATAGTTCTGGACTACTGACTAGTGTGACAGGAGTATAGATGACCATATTAGTATAAAGGTTGAATTACATGAGTTGAGCGTAGAGGGTGATATCGTAATTTGAGGATGATTGCTAGTTATGTGTGATGTGTGTGGTTGATGGTTATTATATTTTATGCTATGACTTTTTTCTGCTTTTTGTTGATAGAACTGTTTCTTATCCCCTATATGTTGTCTGTTGTATTGTATTTTTTATGTGACCGTACGAGAAGGTCCAATGGAGGAACCGAGGTGCGGAGGAGTTGGATGAAACTCCGTATGAGCCGGGATGCGGGAGGGAGAGCTATGGATTCCGGCAATATAGTTTCGTATTTTAGGGCAAAGTGAGTCTTATAAGACATTTTATATTTCTACAAATGTTAGTTTGTTTTAAGATGCTTTGTTAGGGATCTACGGCGGGATACCTTAAACAGTGTTTTGTTTTATGTTATAATTTTTAATATAAAAATTATAACGATACCCCCTGACTTTCTTCTCCTTTGCCACGGTTTCCTTCTCTCTGCAGCGCGTCACCTTATCCTTTTTGATATTATGTGTACCACCTTGTTTGTTGTTCATGTGGTGTGGGTCGTCGTTCCTTCTGTTACCACCACTAATGGTGGAACCTGAAACACAGGAAGATGGAGAGAGATGAAGAAAGGGGTTGTTTTGTGCTCTCGTGTGTCAGCTCAAGATTTATGGGCTTATTCATAAGAAAAACATGTTGGGCTCTATGCATCTATCATGCAGATGTGCAAACGTGTTGGGCTCATCATCTAACTTTTGCACACATGCAACATTTGTTTTTGATAGTGGATTCTAGGATGAGGTATGATGAAATGTGGTTCATGGTGAACCACCGGTCTCCAGGTAAAATAGTTAGTTATTTTTTTTATTTATTAATTTTTGTCAAAACCCAGTTCTACCTCTTACCTTATCATCAACAACTCTTCTCAACCACCACCCCCTGCTCCACTTTCACTATCAAAGAAAAAAAGAAGAAGGAACGATGATGAACTCGTCGAGCTTGGAACGCGCGACGGTAAATGAAGGACATGACGACTGACGAGCTCGTCGAACTTGGAACAGAGCCAGGTGAGGTAGATGAACTGGGATTGGTCATCGACGTCAGAGGCACATGCGGCGGAGGAAGGGAGTTGAGGGAGGAAGAAGGAGTGGAGAGAGTGGTGGGATTTGAGGACGTGGTGAGGTGGATAATAAGGTGAAACGAATGTCAGGAGAGGGAGGTTGTTTTTGGACACACAAATGTACAAGGAAACGAGGAAATGAAGAAGACCTAGGTGAGAAAAATGTTTCAGGTTGCAAGCTGGTGTAGTTAGATAGCCTTTCATGGAGAGTGAGAAACGGTGGTGCTTTGGCCGTTGGGAATGTGGGGTGAAAGAGATGAAGGACAAAGTCGTAATTTTAAATTTTTTTTTTTGTTAACCCATCAAATAATTACCCAAATTTAATCTCAACCCTACAAATATTTTAATGATAAATCCAATGGTTAGAAATGGCCGGTGGTCCATGAGAATCATATTTCATCATACCTCGTGTTAGAATCCACAGTTTTTTGATTGAATAGATTCAAAACTTAATAAAAGTAAATTGAATAATATCTTTTTTTCATTCTATACCAATTACCAAGTCCGGGTATTTGTTAGAAAAATATTAAATAAAAGTGAAAAAACTTTGTATCGATGGGTACAGAATGAGATGGTAAATTTCATACCTTTTGTACCACATGTTCAATTTCAATATATTATTTTCTTGCTAATTCATACCTTTTGTATTTTTTATATTGTTTTCTTATGTTTAATATATGCTTCGTATCATTATATCAATAGGTGTTTAGGTATTTATGCATTTTTTTATTTGAATGTTGATTAATGAAGTATTTATAAATTTATGTAATTAATTTATATAATTTATATGAATTTTAATTATATTATTTTATTTAACAATTAGTGGCTCCCTCTAAAATTTTAGTCAAGATCCGCCACTGAGTGGCAAAATTGGGTCCATTCAATTTGTCACATGGGTTGCTCAAATTGTCAAAAGGTAAGATTGGACTAAAGTCAACACAACCAAGTGGCAATTTGAACGAATCAGATTATGCTACTTGGGTGGTGCACTACTGCACCACTTTGGTGGGTGGTGCACCATAGCCTTCAACCAATCTAGTGCGTGTTTGGTTTCACGTTAGAAATCTCCAGAATTGATTCCACCCTTTGTCAAACGTGATTTTAGCAAAAATAAGATGTTTGGTTACTGTAAGGTAAAACATATGTTTGGTTCCGTGGTGAGAACCATCAAAAGTGAGCTTGATGGTGGTCAAGTGACCAAATTTGAGATGTTTGGCTCTTTATTGGAGAAGCAATTCTACCTTCCAGAATTGATTCTCAGAGAAGCAGCTTGAAGCAACTCTGCTTTTGAGTTGAAAATTTACACTAAGTTTTACGTCAAACTTACTTTCAAAATAAAAACATCCAAACATAAATCAATTAACTTCAAAATCAATTATATTAAAATCAATTCCATTCAAAATCACGTTACTTTCAAAATAAAAACATCCAAACATAAATCAATTAACTTCAAAATCAATTATATTAAAATCAATTCTATAAAATCAATTCCATTCAAAATCATGTTTGTCAAACGCTCATCCAAACACACACAAAATTGATTTTGTCTCTTGAAGTGATTCTGACTAGAGGCTACAAAAAGTAGCTTTTGAATTGAGTTGAAAATTTTATATTAAGTTTTATATCAAACTTGCTTTCAAAATGATTCACTTGACTTCAAACTCAATTCTAACCAAATCAATTTTATAAAGTCAATTACATTCAAAATCACTTTTATCATACGAGCATTTAAATACATGCTTAATAAACCCTGGAAAATTAGAAATTGGGGCTCATACTCAACAAAGCATCATAATCAACAACATTATACTCATCAACGTCAACCCATGGCAAATTATATTTTTCTTCATACTTTTGCTTCTAATATATTATTTTTTGTAATATTTGGTTGCGAATTTGACAAATGCATTTTGATCTTTGCATGTCTCCATTCGTTTTGATCAGTGTAGTTAAAGAGTAAATTAGGAAGGTGAACAAGTGAAGAATTATAATACATATTAGTTGTTCACCCCAAAAAAAAAAAACATACTAGCGATTGCCTTAATGTAACCCTTCATGTAACATTTAAACTTTAAAAAGAATTGTTACTTAACAAATGGTGTAATTACTTTGAGTTTAATTGGTATATACTGTCAGTATAAAGTTTTTTACAGTATTAACCAATCACAAATCATGGTAGACTTTTAAGGTGATTTGGATATAATCAAAGATGTTCAATGATGTGATGATTTATTATTGGTTGACAGTATAAAAAATCTTTACATTGATAATATATATCAATTAAACTCAATTACTTTAAATTTACAAATGCTGCTAATTAACCATTGTTTCTGCTTTCAGTAAAAAAAAAACCATTGTTTCCGCTTATTAGGTTATAATAAGTAGGCCCTTTCAAAAGAAAGTTATAAATACCTAGAGCCATCTCACTCTCTCAACATTTCATTTATTCCTCTTTTGCTTTCTCCTCATCCACCGGAAGGGGTGGTTTTGGGATATTTTTTGGCCTGGAATCACCTCTCTACATCGTTTTTTCACATAGATCTGGTTTTTCTTTCGTGTTTTCGTCGTCCGCGTGCGGCGGTGTTTTGTTAGTCTTCTTGTTGTGGCGTCGTTTGGTTTCCCGTCTTGTTGCGATGTTCGTTTGGTTCATATTGACAGACCAGCTTCGATCATTACAGATTCAATCAAGACTTGTGCGTCAACGTTACAGATCCGGAGACATGGGCATTCCGGCCACTTTGATTTTGTCACATTTGTAGGCATCTTGCCGTATTATGTTATTAACCTGGTTGCTGTGAGTTTGTTCGCAGATTCATCCTTTTCGATTTTTAGCGATGTTGAATTTGTATTGTTTTCGATGTATTTTATCAATTTGAATGAATGAATATCCTTTTTAATAAAAAAAAATATAAATAAATAAGCAGCAACAACGTCTCCAAATTAAGGTCTACAAAGTCTCCACTAAAGCTAAAAATCCCACACCTGAACCTAATGTCCTCACCATTTACCAAATTAAATCCAATAGGCTTACATTAATCTCCCCCAACAACGACCCTAACTTTATAAAGGATGGGACAAGACAACAGATTATGATAATAACCATAATACTATCAATAAAGCCCATACTTTTTTCTCCCGATTTTTTTAGAAAACACTTATTACGCTCAATTTACTGATATTAAGGTAATTGTTTGTTATAAAAAAAATAGTAATTGTTATTGCTCCTGTCGAGATCCGACTTGTCGAATCTCATGATAAAACGTCAAACCAAAAGTGAACAATACGGGTTGTTTTAGATTATGGCTTGACAAAATATTGTATTTCGGTCCCACGTATCTCAATAAGAATCAAAACCAGACGTAGTTCTTGGTTCAACCCCTTGGTCATACAATGATCTCAATCCACAATCTTATATATGATGAATGCCAGCGAGTAAGGACTCTTCAATAGTCACTTGGTCAACCTAGTTTCTTTTGAAATAAAAGGCATCTCGGGAGGGGGGCGGGGGGCGGGGGGGTTTGCCTCTCTTTTAATGATCCACCAAATATATCAAAAAAATAGAAAATAATAAGAAACAAGAACAATATGGAATTTTGCAGGAACTTTGTGACATTTTAGTTTAAAACCATAATTATTAGTTCCTTAAGCGCGCGTTTAGCGTTAGAGATTTTCACAAATCATTTTCGAAATGTCCCCTTTAAAAATCGGAGATTTGTATGACGTCGGAAAACACCTGATAAACAGTTTTATAACTTCAAAATTTAATCCAACCATAAATGGTCTCTGGTCTTACATCAACTGCCAGGAGCGGAAGAATAAATACACAAACTCCAGTCAAGATAAAGACTTAGGAGATAAATAGATACAGTAATCCCAAATTGGTTTTTCATGAACATACACAGTTTTCATTTATAACATAAAATATTCGCAAGATTATAATATATAAATACTCCAAATTTATCTATTACATTACCAAAACACTGTTGAGGGTATCCTCTCGGTAGGAGCCCTCACAGGCATAGACTTAGACAAAAATACTAAACAACTTAAAACATCTAAAACGTCTCACAAGACGCTTGCGGCCATATACTATCTCGGACCACTAATCACCATGGGTCAAGACTCGAGCTCGGCATCCGACTCATAGGGAATCCCGTCCAATCCCTCATCATTAAGTTTGTCCACCAGGTCTTCTAGTACGATTTCATCATAAAACAAAATACAACATGCGAGAAAGATGCAGGGGGATAAGAAACAGTTCTACCATCAAAAACGGAAAAGAGTCATAGTAAACTATACGGTAATTATCACGGACACAACATCAGTCAATTCATCCATCTTCCATAAAATTCTTATATTCATCCTACCCTCACTCCTACAACTAAAACTCGATACTGAACATGGCTATGGTTTCCTCATCATAGTTATGGTTATCGGTCAATAGTCCAAGCAACACGTCCCATTCCCGGTGCACATCCTTGGTCATGGTGAGAATGCTCATGCAAAGACATGACACTATAGCAGGACAGTTAACCAGTTGCACACCACGGACCGTGGGTGCTCTTGCCATGCACTGTCACTCTAGCTGCACGAGTCTCCCGGGGCACGCCTTCACCATGGTAAGAACGCTCACGCAAAGCGTGACACTACTGACTACGATGATCCCGGTGCACACCTCATCCACTAAGAGGTGCTCATGCAAAGCATGACACTCGTAGCTGCATAATAAAGTTTGTCAATCGTCCAAGTGACACGTCCCATTCCCGGTGCACATCCTTGGTCATGGTGAGAATGCTCATGCAAAGCAATGACACTATAGCTGCACAATAAACCCGGTGCACACCCCGGACCGTGGGTGCTCATGCAAAGCAATGACACTATAGCTGCACGATTATCCCGGTGCACACCTTCACCATGGTAAGAACGCTCAAGCAAAGCGTGACACTACAGCTGCCGCGATGATCGATCCCTGCACACCTCATCCACTCGAGAGGTGCTCATGCAAAGCAATGACACTCGTAGCTGCACAAGTTAAGTTTACCCATTGTCCAAGCGACACGTCCTATTCCCGGTGCACATCCTTAGTCATGATGAGAATGCTCATGCAAAGCAATGACACTATAGCTGCACAATAAACCCGGTGCACACCCCGGACCGTGGGTGCTCGTGCAAAGCAATGACACTATAGCTGCATGATCATCCCGGTGCACACTTTCACCATGGTAAGAACGCTCACGCAAAGCGTGACACTACAGTTGCACGATGATCCCGGTGCACACCTCATCCACTCACAGAGGTGCTCATGCAAAGCATGACACTCGTAGCTGCACAGTAAAGTTTACCCTTTGGACGGTCCCACAAGGACTTCGGGTCTTGTATGTGTCCCACATACGGTTATAGAAACAACACAACTTATGAACCTCGCAGACTCCTATGGTCATAACCCAGTGCCTTAACTTCTCATCAAGACCTCAACACATGCTCTATGTAACAACACCTCTTTAACATATTTCATGTAGGTTAGGCACATCTAAAAATCATCACGATCCCCACGCCCAAAACAACTCATCTCTTAGACCACATATATATCTTCGCTTAATCCACTAAGCATAAAGTAAATACCACACAGATGGTACATAACATCAAGTCAATCAAAGATATTTCAAAACATCAACATAGCACTAAGTCAGTTCAACAAAGGTAATAAAACTCAAATCAACCATCAACAGTATAAACATCAACCTAATATCAATCAACCTACAATCCCCGAATCACCATGGATGTTTTATAAAAGTAATTTAAAGCGATTCTGGTCTTGTCGATTATTCGACTTCTAGTAGGGTTTAGGTCGCCCTACATAATTACGACATAATTTACTACTTATCGATTCCGACGATAGGTTGATTCTTTCCCCCACCTTTTAATGCGTTCGGAGGTTTTTCTGGAACTTCACAGTCATGCAATCAGCTCCAATGAGTTCCCAAAAAGGGAATTCATACTTCTCCAAAGCAAGCAAGAACATGAAAAAAACATCCCAGAGAGACGATCCAAGCATTGAAACAACCAGACAAAATACTGAATTAATTTCTCAACAATCAAAATATAAATATAATTCAATAATATATTTAATTTCTCAAAAACTCGTTGATTTAAATCAAAAACAGATTTGGGGTTTTTAGGCTCAAGGTTAAAATTGAGAAAAATCAGTTTAACAAGAGATTGACAAAAAATGATTTAGGGAGACACTTAATCATGCTCCCAATTTCCGAAAACACCAATTAATTTCAGATTTTGAGAATTAAAATCAAAACCTAGGGTTAGGGTTTCAAAATCAATTTGGGGGTTTTGAATCTGAGCAAAGGAAGTGAGAAAACCACTTACCCAAGGAAGAAGATGAAGTTGTGGTGGCTACCAGGACCTCCGGCGTGGCGGCTGCGGCAGCAACCACGGTGGAGAACGGCGGCGGACATCTCCAACCGCGGTGGCTAGCACGATTTCGCCCTACAGGAACAACCGAGACACGATCTGGACAAAGACGCAAACCAAGCGTGGTGTCGCGGCGTCGGAGCTCCGGCGGGCGGTGGTTACGGCGGTTCCTAACCAGAAGGATGGGTTTTTGTGTGACCCACACAAGGAAGAAGGAGGAGATCCAAACAGAGGCATCAAGGGACCATTTCGGTGGCTGGAATGGAGGCCCTGAGTGCGCATCCGGCGATGGGGCTCGCGGTGTCGGACGGCAGCGACCGGAACACGGTGACAGCGAAATCGGTCCAAACACATGGGAGAAGCTGGGTCGCGGCGATGGTCGTCTCCCGGCTCCGGAGTAACGATCCGTGGCACTCAGGCCGGTGATGGACGGAGCGGAGCTGTGAGCTAGGAAGGAGAAAGAGAGAGATGATGTGAGGAGGAGGAAGAAGAAGATGGAGTCAAGAGGGAGAAGAAGCAGAGAAAGAAAAGAAGAAAAAGAGAGAAAGAGAGAGAGTTACGAGTCATTAAGGGGGAGAGGAAAGAGAATTTCTGATTTTTGTACTAGTGGGTACAAAATGAGTGATAAATATTAAGCCTAAAATAAACATGTTTTTACTTTTTGGAATCTAAAAATAAATATTGATAAATATAAGATTTCGAAATTCAAATTAGAGTAAAGATTAATAGTTGGACTGATCAACTAAGAAAATACTCGGTCCAAAATTTAATCTCCGATTAAGGTCAAACCAGTTTATTTTCAACTCTAAAATTAAATTGAATGAAAATATGAAAATGCTTTTCTCTTAAACATATTATTTAAAATATTTTTCTGTACTGGTAGTAATAGTGACAATAATGTAACTTATTGTCTAGTAAGTGTGCATTCACTGAAATAAGTCGATCTGCTTGCACCCAATAAAATAATTTGAAGAGAGTAATTTAATTACTCAAACTAAACCACATAACAAAATTAACATAAACATCCAAATAAAATAATTAACCATAGGTGTAATTATATTTTAACCGGTTAAACAGCGTAACTAAAAACGGGATGTTACAATAGCCACATAACCAGTAAACTATAATAACCAACTAAGTCAGAAATCTGCAGTGCCATCATCATCAGAGTCAACAAGAGCAGAGTCAACATGTGCATCAAGTCCATCAACCCGAGTGTTAAGAAAATTCATCTCACGAGATACACTATCAAAGTGGAGCTCTAAACTCTGAAATCTCTGGGTCATGTCAACCCTCATATTATCAACCTTTTGATTTAAGGAACTAAAATGTTGGTCGACACACAAATTCAGAGAATTAAACTGTTGAATAAGAAACTACTGAAAAGGATCAGAAAATAAAGTAGCCGCAGCAGATCCAGTAGAAGCATCCTGATGAGCAGAGGTAGAACGGTAAACAACATATGCAGCATCAAGTTCAGCATCAAGATCATCAGGTTCATCATTAGTTCTCATAATAGGACATCCCGCATGACACCAAATCCCATTTATCTTCTTAATTTTCATAGAAGCAAGATGAGAAGGATCAAACTCACTAATAACTGGGTGACGCGTAGATAGAGCGTCAACTCCAAAAAAATCCTGAAATGCACTGCTGAGGACAAGATAAGGGATATCACCTTTTGGTTTAGACTTGCATTTCCGCAGACGTTCACTAAACAACTAGAGCCAATTCAACTTAATTTTGTTTCTAAGACAGAACATAAGAAGGATATCCTCCTCCAATAAAGTAGCATAGTTACCTTTTCTAGGGTAAATAATTTTCACAATAGCAAAATGGATGAGGCGCCCCTCATAAGTCAGTAAACCAACTGGGGGTTTACGAGGAACATGAGCCGTAGGCTCTTTCAGGTATGGTGCTAAGGCTGCATGCCTATCATAGAAGACTAAAGAGTAAGGGTTCTTAGGTTTTACCTGAACCCCTTGATATTGAAGACTAGAAACGTGCAGCCATGCCTCTGGGGTGATTTCAATCCGCTGATGAACAACTGTGGAAATTAGAGAACCATTTTTCCTCTCTCTAAGCCAAACAGGAATGCCTTAACCAAATCAGGAGAGTAGCTATTCTTCAGAGAAACAAAAGTAGTAAGTTATTGTTCCTCAACCAGTTTTTGAAACTGAAAACCCTCATCAGGAGAAATAGTCACAATTCATCCAGTGAGGAGGAATACAGTGACAAGGACCGTATGATTGAAAGAAATTCTGAAAAACCGCATCTGATTCAAACCAGTGGGAGATATCAATCTTCTCACGAATGGTGTCTGCATCTTCTTCTGAGATCTGTGAAGAAATGGGATCTTCTACTCGTATAGGATCCTAAGGTGTCTGACCAGGGCCGGTTTGGGCTTGCTTCCCATGATTTGTAGATGTTCCAGCTGCTGCCAAGCGTCTTGGCTTCTTGTGTTGACGAGGAGTGGAGGTCGGGGAAGGTGTGACTGAGTCAGTTCCTCGGGTTCTTGGGCGTTTGGAAGCCATGGGAGCGGAAGCAAGGAGATGTGACTTCGGTTTAAGAAGAGGACACTCAATTTGCAGAGGAAGACTCGAACCAGATGAAGCGAACCATAGTGCTTACGAGCCGTGATGGATCCGTGAAGAAGGAACCGCAAAGAAGATGAAGGTTGCGATATGGAGAAGAAGATGGTTCGCGGTTTGAGCAGAGCAACCTCAAGGAAGGAGGATATTTTGAAGCTCAAACCGTTATGGAAGTGAAAAGGAGCTTCGATTTCACTTGGCCATGGTGGAGAGAAGAGAAATGGACCAGAGGAAGGAGAAGAAACTCGCATAATGAGGTAGAAGACGGGTCTTGAAATTTTCAGATCTGAAAAGTAATTAATTACTTTTAGATCCTTAAAGAACAAGTGTTGACTAGAAAGTAATCGATTACTTTTAAAGTATTCGATTACTTCTAAAAAAAATATTATAATTAACTTTTATTTATTTTTTATTTTTTAAAAATCTGAAAATTTTGAATATTTTTTAAAAGTAATCGATTACTTTAAAAGTAGTCGATTACTTTTGTTCCAGATTTTTTTTTTTGAAATTTTGAAAGCCACATGAATATCTAAAACATCAAATATATGCATATATACACACTATAAAGGGATATATAATTATTTGAGACTAGGATCATCAATTATTCCAAGTTCTCTATGAATATAAAAGAAAATTTCCCTAGCTAAAGGTTTAGTAAAAATATCTGCTAGTTGTCTATTAGTCTCTACAAATTCCATTACACAATCCCCTTTTTGTATGTGATCTCTAATGAAGTGGTGCCGAATTTCTATGTGTTTGGTTCTAGAATGTTGGATAGGGTTTTTAGAAATATTTATTGCACTTGTATTATCACATCTAATGGGTATGTTTGTTAGATTAATACCATAGTCTAAAAGTTGTTGTTGCATCTAAAGAATTTGAGCGCAACAATTACCGGCGGCTATATACTCGGCCTCGACGGTTGATAAGGCTACACTAACTTGTTTTTTTGCTAAACCAAGAAACAAGTGAGTGACCAAAAATGTGACAAGTGACACTTGTGCTTTTCCTATCTAATTTACATCCGGCAAAATCGGCAACAGAATATCCAATTAAGGTACAACTAGAACCTTTAGGATACCATAACCCCACATTAATTGATCCAGCTAAATATTTTAAAATTCTTTTAACTACTGTTAAATGTGATTCCTTGGGGTTTGCTTGGTAACGAGCACACATATATACACTAAACATAATATCGGGTCTACTTGCGGTCAAATATAAAAGAGATCCGATCATACCTCGATATTTGGTTATTTCTAGGGCCTTACCACCTTCATCTTTATCTAGATAGCATGATGTTCCCATTGGTGTTGTGGCATGATTTACATTTTCCATTCCAAAGCGTTTAAGCAACTCCTTGTAATATTTTGCTTGATTGATGAATATCCCACTAGGAGTTTGCTTTATTTTTAATCCGAGGAAGAAGGTTAATTCCCCCATCATTGACATTTCGAATTCGCTTTGTATTAACTTGGAAAATTCTCTACACAAGCTATCGTTAGTGGCACCAAAAATAATATCATCAACATATATTTGTACAATCAAGATATCTTTGTTTTTCTTTTTAATGAAGAGTGTTGTGTCAACTTTCCCTCTATTAAAACCCTTTTCAAGTAAAAATTCACAACGTCTCTCATACCAAGATCTTGGAGCTTGTTTTAAACCATAAAGAGCCTTTTTGAGTTTATAAACATGATTTGGGTTTTCAAAATTTTCAAAACCTGGGGGTTGAGTGACACGTTGTTGCGCACGGGTCAAAAAGCGAGTGGTTTGTAAAAATATGTAGCTAGGGAGCGACAACTCGAGTATCGTCTCACAAGGACTCTTGGATTGTTATTAACTTCAAAAATCAGTTTTAGGGGGTTTTCAGATTTAAAAGATTCTATTAAAAGAAAACAATGCAATTGAGAAATAAGTGATTATCAATAGATTGAAATGATTAATCTACTGTTCTTGGTTTCCCACTATCACCGATTCATGTAATTCCATGCCCTAAGCGGATTCTAATCCCTTTTCGATTGTAGCAACAATTAACAAGCGAAATTGGCAATACACGATATATGTTCCCAATTCCCGAATTAAGCAAACGGGTTGAAGCACTCATGAATTAAGCAAACACGATTGAACACACGTTAATTAAGCAAACACGATTAGATATAGGAACATAAAATCATCGAAACAAATCAATACCTATTCTATATAATCCTGAATTAAGCAAACAGAACGTACAAGATAGTATTGAAAGGAAGAAGCAATTTAATCCGGGAATTACACAATCTCAAGTATCGGCGGAACCCGATTACAGCAGATTAATCCAAGAGGATTAGTTCTCCATCAGAGACATGACAAAAACCTAGAAATATTATGTAAACAGTGAAAATCTGGATCCCCTTCTAAGTCTGCTGCACTCCTGTTTTATAGAGAGGCCGCGCGTCACGGCCGTGATGGCCGTCACGGCTAGACCGTGACCAATTCTGGTAAGGGCGCGCATTCAAATTCTGGTCCGTCACGACCGTGATGCCTATCACGGCCAAGCCCTGATCGCTTCTGTTCATGAGTGCTCATCTGTCACGGCCGTGACCTTCATCACGGCTGGGCCGTGATCAATTCTGACTTCCTGTGTCTTCTCATCACGCCCGTGATGGGTGTCACGCCTGGGCCGTGATGTTTTTTGACTTTCATGTTCTTCTCATCACGCCCGTGATGTGTATCACGGCTGGGTCGTGATCCTTTCTGTCTTCCATGGGTAGCTCACACGGCCGTGACCAGTGTCACGGCCTGGGCGTGATGGCCTCTGCTTCGGGTGTCCTTCCCTTTTTGCTCTTCTTATTAACCTGAAAACATGAGATAGCAGTAAATGCTTTATTTGACTCAAAATCGACTAAAATACCCTAAAATTACTTAAGAGACTCAAAATGTTGCTTGAGGACAATTACATCCAAATTTGGGCGAAAACGAGATTAAACTTGAATAAAACATGTGGTCTTACTAGTTAAAAACTAGATGAGCCAGAGGCTGATCAAAATACCCCAAACTTAAACTTTGCTTGTCCCAAGCAAACTAAAACTCAAAAAGGACTTAAACTTGGCAAGCTTAAAAGATTTACTCAATTTCGCACAAATTTCATGCAATTTCAACAAAACAACTTTTCTTCAATGTTTCCCCCTTGCAATAATGTAATCCCCACATTCATTTACTTTAAACAATTGAGAATTCCATCATTCATGCAATCATTAATCTAAGTTGAGGATCCAAGCTACACACAAAAGGGAGATCACCAATTTCAAACAATTGCCTTCCTCACAAGGGCATGTAATATTTCACTCAATTTCACTCAATTTGTCTAGGCAATAAACTTTTCACTCAAGTTTACATTTTAAGAGCACTTACCATGAATTTGATTTTCATCTCAAACTAAGTTCCCACGAAAACATGCATGCAACATCAAAAGGTCTTTTAAAGGTTGTAATGGGGCCTGGCTGAGGGTAGGATATTCAAAGGTACTAGGCTTAAGTCCCTAGGAACTAAGAGAGCATGAGCATTTTGATACATTGAATCTCCACTCAAGTTCCTTTTTCCATTTTTCTTTTTGCCTTGGGTGACTACAGCCTTTTTCCTTTGATACCATTTTTTTTTGCCCCTTTTCTTTTGGCAAAATTTTATTTTTATTTTTGCCCTTGGCTTCAACCTTTATTTTCTTTTTCTCAACCCAGAATGACATATCACACCTTGTAGCCACCCCAAACTTGGTTTCTTGCAAACCTTGTCTTGCTAAGGATCCATGCTCTCTTAATCCTAAGATTGGGTTAACATGGTTTTTCAGATTTTTGGCTTATAACATGAGGTCACCAAGAAACAATAGGCTTATTAGGCTCAATGTGGCTAACTAGGGGACATGCATTAGGGACTGGTTCAATTTAGGCCAAGTAGCTAATTCAAAGAAAATTGCCTAAATCATTTGATGCAAACACGCAGTCATGCAAACCATGAAGAGATTCAAGCAAATTCGGGAAAGTGCAGCTCAAAAGTGATTCACACAATTAAGAACATATTGGAGGCTCAAATCCTCACCTGGACATTTTTGCAAATTGTTTGACCGAGATTCTATCCCTAGTGTGTGCACCCTTTCACCCCAAACTTATCATAAATCATGCAATCACAATAGAATATCTCAAAGTTCAATTTCAATTTTTCACATGGGGATCAATTTTCAAAACCTAGGGGGGGAAACAGTCAACACATATCATGCAATCCATCTATTTAAAATTCAACAAAACCCAATCAAGCTTGCCGACACAAGACTCAACACACAAACGACTCAAAGCAACACAACAAAACAAAAACAAAACAAATGGTTCCCTCCCCCACACTTAAAACATACATTGTCCTCAATGAAAGAACACAAATATAAAATAAGAGTGAGGAAAAGGAGAAGGTGCTCCCTGATCAAGTTGTAGTGTAGGTGGGCTCTCCCAAGGAGATCTCCTCAACAGTAGCATCTTCAGGCACCGAGCTCTCATGGAATAGCTTCAAGCGCTGCCCATTAACCTTAAAGACCTTGTTGCTACCTGCACTTCTTATTTCTACTGCACCATGAGGGAAAACATTAGTAACAACAAATGGGCCAATCCACTTGGATTGAAGTTTCCCAGCCATCACTTTCAGGCGGGAGTTAAACAATAGAACCTGTTGGCCCACAGAGAATCCCTTCCTTGAAATCATCTGATCATGGAAGTACTTGGTTTTCTCTTTATAGATTCGAGAGCTTTCATAGGCTTCTAGCCTAAGCTCCTCAAGCTGCTGCAATTGGAGTTTCCTTTCTATGCCTGCCTTTTCCATTTCCAAATTACAGCTTCTGACCGCCCAATAAGCACGGTGCTCAATCTCTACAGGAAGGTGACATGCCTTACCGAACACAAGTCTATAGGGAGACATCCCTATTGGTGTCTTGAAAGCGGTTCTTTGAGACCAAAGTGCGTCTTCTAGACGGCGGCTCTAATCCTTCATATTTGGTTGCACCACTTTCTCTAAGATATGTTTGATCTCTCTGTTTGAGATCTCAGTCTGCCCATTAGTCTGGGGATGATATGTAGTGGATACCCTGTGCACAACTCCATACTTCCGGAGTAAAGCTTCCATGGTGCGGTTGCAGAAATGAGTGCCCTGGTCACTTATGATAGCCCGAGGTATTCCGAACCTGCAGAAAATATTGGACCTGACAAAATTTGCAACAACTCTAGAATCATTAGTCCTAGTGGGGATAGCTTCCACCCACTTTGAAACATAGTCAACAGTCAGTAAAATATAGAGAAAACCAAAAGATGCAGGGAAAGGACCCATAAAGTCAATTCCCCACACATCAAACACCTCGCAGAAAAGCATAGGTTGCTAAGGCATTTCACTCTTACGAGTGATGGCTGTACCTGCTGTCTGACACTCCTTACAAGTCCGGTAAACCTCATAAGCATCTTTAAAAATGGTGGGCCAATAAAAACCTGAGTCCAGGAATTTTCTTGCAGTCTTTTGTGGCCCAAAGTGTCCCCCTACTTGAGAAGCATGAGAAAAATGCAAAATAGACTCAATCTCATAGTCGGGGATACATCTCCTAAATACCTGATCACTGCCAAATTTCCAAAGATATGGATCATCCCAAACATAGTATTTGGCATCACTCCTGAGTTTGTGAATTTGCGCCCTAGTTGCACCTGTTGGAAAAACACCAAAGAACAAGATAGTTAACGATGTCGACAAACCAAGGAGTCATCCCATGCAACTGTAAAAGCTGCTCATCAGGAAAGTCATCCTGAATGGGAGAAGGACCCACATCCCTCTCTATTCTGCTCAAGTGATCAGCTACTAAGTTCTCAGCTCCACTCTTATCTTTTATCTCCACATCAAACTCTTGGAGCAACAACATCCACCAAATCAATCTCGATTTTGCTTCTGGTTTCTTCAGCAAGTACTTTAGAGCTGCATGGTCAGTGAAAACAACAATCTTGGAACCTAGAAAATATGATTTAAATTTATCAAGAGCAAAAACAATGGCTAGAAGTTCCTTTTCAGTAGTGGTGTAATTAGCCTGTGCAGCATCTAAAGTCCTAGAAGCATAGTAAATCACATGGGCAACCTTGCCCACCCTTTGTGCAAGGACCGCTCCCACAGCATAGTTAGATGCATCACACAGAAGCTCAAAAGGGAGGGTCCAGTCAGGAGGCTGGATGATGGGAGTGGAGGTCAATGCCTTCTTCAAGAAATCAAATGCCTTCTTGCATTTGTCATCAAAGTTGAAAGTGGCATCATTCTTCAGCAGGTTGGACAGAGGAAGGGCTATCTTGCTGAAATCCTTTATGAAGCACCTGTAGAAACCTGCATGACCAAGAAAAGAACGAATCTCGCGAACGCAAGATGGGTAAGGCAGAGTAGAAATCACATCAATCTTAGCAGGATCTACTGAAATACCCTTTTCAGAAATGATATGCCCCAAAACAATCCCCTGTTCAACCATAAAATGACATTTTTCATAGTTCAAAACAAGGTCAGTTTC
The DNA here is from genome assembly GCA_030762895.1 of Sophora flavescens. Classification (NCBI taxonomy): domain Eukaryota; kingdom Viridiplantae; phylum Streptophyta; class Magnoliopsida; order Fabales; family Fabaceae; genus Sophora; species Sophora flavescens. Next base: position 166,333,498 of record CM061066.1, on the reverse strand, counting down.
AATGCATCTCTCTAAAACCAAGTTCAGATTATGCAAGCATGCATCAAATGAGGAACCATAAACAGTAAAATCATCCATGAACACTTCCATGCAATTTTCAATATATTCAGTGAAAATACTAATCATGCATCTCTGGAATGTGCCAGGGGCATTGCAAAGACCAAATGGCATCCTCCTGTAAGCAAATGTGCCGAAGGGGCACGTGAAGGTAGTCTTTTCCTGATCCTCTGGTGCAATGTGGATCTGGAAGTAACCTGAAAAACCATCAAGAAAACAGTAGTGTGATTTACCTGCTAGCCGTTCAAGCATCTGGTCGATGAACGGCAAAGGAAAGTGATCCTTTCTAGTAGCCTGGTTCAACCTCCTGTAATCAATGCAAACTCTCCAGCTATTCTGGACTCTGGTGGGAACAAGTTCATCATTTTCATTTTTCACCACTGTGAGTCCAGATTTCTTAGGCACAACTTGCACTGGGCTCACCTAATTACTGTCAGAGATAGGGTATATGATACCCGCATGCAAGAGTTTTGTCACCTCCTTCTTCACAACATCAAGAATCAATGGATTGAGCCGCCTTTGGGACTGCCTAACTGTTTTAGCTTCATCCTCCAACAAAATCCTATGCATACACCTGGAGGGGCCAATACCTGGTATGTCAGTCAAGGTCCACCCAATCGCGTTCTTATGCTTCTTCAGAACGTCCAGGAGCTTAGTTTCCTGGTCAGTGTCAAGGCTAGAGGAAATTATGACTGGAAGTTTTTCATTCCTCTCCAAATAAGCATACTTCAGATTTTCAGGAAGTGGCTTAAGCTCTAGGGAGGGTGGCTGCTCAATGGATGGTATGTTGGGGGAAGCCGTGCTGTCAAGAACTTCAACCGAAGAAACAACTTCACTCACACTGTCACCTTCCAAAGTAGTATCAATCTCAGAACAAATAGCACAAGGCCCAGTGTGAGTGCAATCAGCACATGAATAAACATCATCAAAACCAGAAATAGATGGAAAATCAGCAACCAAGTCATCATAGGTGTCATCAACAATTTCAGAGAGCAACTCTATTTGAAAGACAGAGTACTCCTCCAAGGGATGCTTCATAGCATCGAAAATGTTGAATTTTGCAACAATGTCACCAAATTCCATTGACATGGTCCCATCATCAACATCGATCTTTGTCTTCGCTGTCTTCATGAATGGTCTGCCCAGGATGATTGGTGATCTGCTTGAATTTGTTTCCCCTGCCATGTCCAGGATGTAAAAGTCAGCAGGGAAAATCAAGTCATTAACTTGTACCAGCACATCTTCTACCACTCCAATGGGGCGAGCATTGGTCCTGTTTGCCAACTGAATAGTGAGACCTGTACGTTGCAAAGGACCAAGATCAAGATTGCTGAAAACAGAAGTGGGCATGCCATTAATAGAAGCACCTAAATCCAACATGCAATTATCGAATTTACTGTCCCCAATGGTGCATGGAATAGCAAAAGTTCCCGGATCCTTGCACTTCTGTGGCATTGCCTGAGTGAGGGCCGAAACAGTGACCTTTTCAGGTGCAGGCTTAGGTTGAATGAGGGCTGAAACATTTCACCTGAAATTGACCCTCTCATTACCCTTCAACCTCCTCTTGTGTGTGCACAAATCCTTCAGAAACTTCGCATATCTCGGAACTTGCTTAATCACATCAAGTAGCGGAATGTTTACTGCCACTTTTCTGAACACGTCTAGAATCTCCCTCTCCTTGTCTTCCCCATCAATCTTCTTATTTTTCAGCACTCTCTGTGGGAAGGGAATTGGTGGCACATACTCTTTCTCAGCCTCAACAACAACAGAAGGCTCAGGTGCTACCTCAACATTTTCCTGATCTTTTTCAGGGGCTGCCTCTACAACTTTCCCGGACCTCAAAGAAATTGCACTCACATTAGGATTTGGAACATTAGGATTCACCACTGTTTGTCCAGGTAGTTGGTTCGATCCTTGAGCTTGCTGCATGGCATTCATTGAAGTGGCAAGCTGTCCAATCCGTGTTTGCAAAGCATGAATACTAGAGTCCGATCGCTGCTGAAATTGGAGATTTTGTGCAGCCATTTACTTGACAAGGTCCTCTAGTGAAGGTTCAGAAGGTGCAGAGGTGGTCACTTGGGGAGAATTCTGTGGTGGTGCCAACGGCTATTGATAGTGTAATTTTACATGATGTTTCATATACACTTTTGCATGCATTTTTCATATAGATTAGGCATTCTTTATTTGATTTTAGTTAGTTTTTCCCTTGGAACGGGTGAAGCGGTTTCTTGGTGTTGTTTTGCAGGAATTTAAGGAAAAATGCTCAGAATTAGCCTTGATGGAGCTTGGATGAAATAGAGCGTGAAAAGTGAAGAAAATGAGCCAAGCAGAGCCCATCACGGCCTGGCCGTCATGACCATCACGGCCATGATCAAGAAAACTGAGAAGATTGAAGGCAAAAGTCAGAAGCTGTCACGGCCTAGCCGTCATGCCCATCACGGTTGTGACAGGCCAACAAAACTGATCATGGCCTAGTCGTGATGAGGCTCAAGGCCGTGATGCTCCAAATTTGAAAGCGCACCCACTCCAGAACACGTCACGGCCTGGCCGTGATGGCCATCACGGCCGTGTCGCGTGGCCTCTCTATAAATATGAACGCAGAACTAACAGAAAAAGGGGGATTCTGGATTGATTCCAGAGAGGATTCTGGGATCTCTGATACAGACTTTCAGACCTAAAAATAGAGACCTTGGAGGCTGCGGCTAAGGAAGGATTGTAACCCTAGAACGGAGTTGCTGAGAGGGGCTGCTGTGACGATAGTGGAAAGCTCCCATGGAGTTTCTTCTCTCCTCTTCTCCTATTTCTCTGGTTTTTTCTTTCTCTTTTATGAGTAGATAATCCCCGTTTATTGGGATTAGATGTAATCAAACTGATTATTATGTATTTGCCTTGACTGATTATTCTATGTTCATGCCTTTGTATTAGTGATTAATTTTCCATGCTTAATGTTTGTTGTGGCTAGCACCCCCATGACTCGATTAGTGTTTTGGTATGCAATTGGGAAATTCGTATTAGAACCGGAATTGAATTTAATCACCTAGTAACCCTTGCATCTAGGAATGGAGTTTGGTTTACTAGTAATCGCGTAATCCCTAATCCTAATGCAAATTCATTAATCTAGGCCACCTAAGGAATTAGGGTCTATTAGTGGATTTAGGCTCTTGCCATCCGAGGAATCGGGGATTGAGTAATCTAGTGGATTGATTTTAATATTTGAAGCATGAATGGGAGGTATCTAGTCCTGGTAGTACATGAGGCAAAGGTTTGGTGAAGTCTAGTCCCAACATATCCTTTTCGCATTCCAAGTGCTTAACAAAAATACAAAAAGATTTTGATTGTTTTCTTTTATTTATTTTGAATTCATATTTTAGTCTAGATAGTTGCTGAACTTGTGAATTGGTAATTGACATCCAATCCCCGTGGATACGATAACCGGTCTCACCACCGTATTACTTGCACGACTGGGTATACTTGCCCAGATCCATCCAACAAGTTTTTGGCGCCGTTGCCGAGGATTGGTTTTGCCAATATCATTAGTAACAAAGGAGGCAACTAATTTAGACATTTTTGTATTTTTTATTTTTCTGTATATATTTGATATTTTTGTTTTGAGTCTTGTTTGTGGTAGGTGGACGAAATTCATGGACAATTATTATTATCCACCTGATGAGGAAGCCTCAAGTCACACCTTGGAGGATGACTGGTGTTTGGGAGACTGCATGGATTTGCTGAATCATATTACTCCAAAGACAAAGTTGATAGTGTGATGGGTAGGCTTATGTATAATATCTCCGAGGAGGATTGGGAAACCTTTTGCTCGTATCTACCACCTCCACCACCATGTATGATTCCCATAAAGCCACATGAAGCAGAAATTGAGCAGAATCTGGTTGTGGGAATGGATCAAATTGAAGATGAAGTGGTGGACGAGTCACAAGAAGAGGAAGTACCTTTCACAAGTCCTTGGGAAATTGAGGAATGAGAATGGAAGGAGCAAACACAGTTGAAAGCTGCTCTAGAATAATATTCCCAAGAGCTGTCCATCTCTGAGGCCAAAATCAGAACCAACTGTGACAGTATTGAAGCTGTGAAGCAGAACTTCAAAATGCAAAGTCTGATTTTGGGGATAGTTCAAGATGAAGACGAAGTGGTAGTGGATTCCACCATGCTTGCTAAGGAATCTGAATTTTCTGCATTGGACAAAAATGTTGGCTTACATGCATGTGTGGATGCTGAAAAGCTATACCCTTCCACTTGTCTGTCAACCCTCCTCCTGAAGACACCATTTGACCCGAGGGAAAGTGAATCCATTACTGCAGTTACAAAGGTTAATGGAGTTTTCACACACTGGCTGGGTGGAGTTGAGGATAAAGTCATATTGCTTCTGCAATTGCCACTTCATAAACCATGGGATCCGGGTGGAGGATCTTACATCTTGAGCACCCCTTGGTCCTTATACCACAGGTTGTGGGATCCAGGTGGATGCTTCTTAATGAGTCAAGCTAGTGACGTTAAAGAAGCGCTTATTGGGAGGCAACCCAAGTTTCTTAACCCTTCTCTTTAGGATTCTCATTTTCTTAGTAGTTTTTGTTTTTGATTTTAAACTCTTGAATAATTTGAGAAGATCAAGAGTTTTCTTTTACTAATAAAATTGCCAAGTGATTTCAGGGAAAGAAGGAAGGGAGAGCAAGAAGACAAGAAAAAAAGAGCAAAGGCAGCAACCATCACGCCCAGGCCGTGACACTGGTCACGGCCATGATAAGCTAATCATGAAGACCAAAAAGGATCACGACCCAGCCGTGATCCACATCACGGGCGTGATGAGAAGACCCTGAAGAGCAGAGAGCGTCACGACCTAGCCGTGATAGGGTTCACGTCCGTGACAGGCCAAGACCCATGGATCAGAATTGATCATGGCCTGCCCGTGGTGAGGCTCATGGCCGTGATGCATTCTCCAACAAGTTTCTGACTGGAATGAGAGCGAACACCCGCTACCGCCTCTGTAAGTCGTTCCATTTTTCTCCTCTCTCTAACTTGATTGTTTACATTGGGGACAATGTAAATTCTTAAGCTTGGGGTAGGGGTATTTTTGCATTTTTAATTTTGCATTTTTCATGTTGCATTCATATAGTTTTGCATGATAGCTTTTCATGATCACATGATTAGATTGCCCTTGCTTAGATAATGCATCCAATTGTAAGAACTAAGTGTCAAATTAATTGTGATAGTGAATTGTTGAACCCAATTTTTTATTCTTGTGATAAGGCTGCAAATGTAAATGCTTGAGATGATCTGTGATAGTTGATAATTAGCATGTGGTTCCGTAGATTTGTATGCTCACTGATTTTTGAACTACTAAAATGTGAGCTTTTGAGCCAAAGGGGTACTCACCAAATATACCCCATTCTTTGTGTTAGAGTGTTATTCCTCTTGGATTGTATTTCTCTAGAACTTGACTTGAAACCATTTCGAAACTTAAAATTTTTTTAAAACATTTTTGAAAATGATTGAGGCACTAGGTATTTTTCCGGCCTTCTGAGCTTTGAATGACTAAATGCTACCCCTTAGTTGCCCAATTTTGATCCTAAAGAATAAAAATACTTTTCTTGGTACCTTGAAATATATTGTTGAATGATACTTGATAGGACCTTCTAAAGTATTACAAAAAGGGTAAAAAGGTAGTTGAAAAGAGTTTGGGATGAAAGAATCAGAAAAATATTTCTCTTGAGTTGAAAAATCTCCCCTTCTCCATACAAAAGAAAAAGAAAAGAAAAAGAAAAATATATAGAGAAGGGGATGACAAAAGAAAAGTGAGAAATGAAATAAAAAGAAAGAAAGAAAGGTGGAAAAGGGAATTAAAACCCAAAAGGGTATTTTAGAAGGTCATGCTTTGCAATGCTTGATGTGTGTGTAGCCTTTTGAAATGTCCTTTTCTTGATTTCCCCACCTAACGATTAATCCCATGGCCACATTATATCCAAAGTAAAAGACCTCTTGATTCTTAATTGTTTTCATTAATAAAGTATAGATTTGGTTGATAGTCAAGCCTATGGTAGGATTCATTCCTTGAGGAAAATGGAGTGAATTGTCACATACCCCTAAACACTTGAGTGAGGTAGAAAGAGAGCCAAGCAAATGAACAAGCTTGGGGTGAGCTTCAGGTGAGAAAGAGTGCCCAAATCAGTGAGAATATGAATATAAGAAACCTAAGATTCTAATTGGACTTGAATTGATTGTCTCTTGCTGAATTGTTTGAAATGCCTATTACTTGGATTAGTATTTACTCGGGTTCTTGGTTCACTATCCATGCTTTGATTATCTTGATCTTCCGGCCTTAGTGATTGCTTGAGGACAAGCAATTGAATAAGCTTGGGGTGATTTGATAGTGTGATTTTACATGATGTTTCATATACACTTTTGCATGCATTTTTCATATAGATTAGGCATTCTTTATTTGATTTTAGTTAGTTTTTCCCTTGGAACGGGTGAAGCGGTTTCTTGGTATTGTTTTGCAGGAATTTAAGGAAAAATGCTCAGAATTAGCCTTGATGGAGCTTGGATGAAATAGAGCGTGAAAAGTGAAGAAAATGAACCAATCAGAGCTATCACGGCCTGGCCGTAATGACCATTACGACCATGATCAAGAAAACTGAGAAGATTGAAGGCAAAAGTCAGAAGCTGTCACGGCCTAGCCGTGATGCCCATCACGGTCGTGACAGGCCAACAAAACTGATCACGGCCTAGCCGTGATGAGGCTCACGGCCGTTATGCTCCAAATTTGAAAGCGCACCCACTCCAAAACACGTCACGGCCATCACGGCCGTGACGCATGGCCTCTCTATAAATATGAACGCAGAACTGATAGAAAAAGGGGGATTCTGGATTGATTCCAGAGAGGATTCTGGGGATCTTTGACACAGACTTTCAGACCTAAAAATAGAGACCTTGGAGGCTGCGGCTAAGGAAGGATTGTAACCCTAGAACGGAGTTGCTGAGAGGGGCTGCTGTGACGATAGTGGAAAGCTCCCATGGAGTTTCTTCTCTCCTCTTCTCCTATTTCTCTGGTTTTTGATTTCTCTTGTATGAGTAGCTAATCCCCGTTTTTTGGGATTAGATGTAATCAAACTGATTATTATGTATTTGCCTTGACTGATTATTCTGTGTTCATGCCTTCGTATTAGTGATTAATTTTCCATGCTTAATGCTTGTTGTGGCTAGCACCCCCATGACTCGATTAGTGTTTTGGTATGCAATTGGGAAATTCGTATTAGAACCGGAATTGAATTTAATCACCTAGTAACCCTTACATCTAGGAATGGAGTTTGGTTTACTAGTAATCACGTAATCCCTAATCCTAATGCAAATTCATTAATCTAGGCCACCTAAGGAATTAGGGTCTATTAGTGGATTTAGGCTCTTGCCATCCGAGGAATCGGGGATTGAGTAATCTAGTGGATTGATTTTAATATTTGAAGCATGAATGGGAGGTATCTAGTCCTGGTAGTAAATGAGGCAGAGGTTTGGTGAAGTCTAGTCCCAACATATCCTTTTCGCATTCCAAGTGCTCAACAAAAATACAAAAAGATTTTGATTGTTTTCTTTTATTTATTTTGAATTCATATTTTAGTCTAGATAGTTGCTGAACTTGTGAATTGGTAATTGACATCCAATCCCCGTGGATACGATAACCGGTCTCACCATCAGACATTACTTGGACGACCGGGGTATACTTGCCCGGATCCGTCCAACAAATTGTTTCTTCCAGCGAATGAGTTCCCATACCGGAGGTTCGGATGGTTTCTCCAGTTGGGGTGGTACCTATTAGTGGAGAGGTCAGGAATGCCGTACCTGTTCTGATTGTTGCCTTGATTGTAAAGGTTGGCTGCATAAGCTTGAGGCAAATCAGAGACTGACTCATCTTTCAGAATGGGGCATGCATCAGTCAGGTGCTCAGGAGAGGTGCAGATACCACACAACCTTGCTGTTTGAACCTTGTCCACTACTAATTGTTTCACTAGAGAAGTGAGCTCATCAAGTCTGGTTTCAAGGGCCTTGTTAGAAGAAGAAACATGGACCTCATTCACTCCCCTTGTCTCGATAGAGTTGTTTCTGGTTGTGAACTGCTGGGAGTTGAGTGACATGTTCTCAATCAATTGCTTGGCAGCGGCTGGGGTCTTATCAACAAGTGCTCCCCCACTAGCAGCATCCAAGATGTTTCTCTCCATCGGTAGCAACCCCTCATAAAAGTATTAAATAAGGAGCTACTCGAAAATCTGGTGTTGAGGGCAACTGGATACCAACTTCTTGAATCTCTCCCAGTATTCATCCAATGACTCATTGCCCTGTCTAATGCCACATATCTCCTTCCTGATTGATGTAGCTCTGGAGGCAGGAAAGTACCTCTCTAAGAAGACCTTCTTCAAATCGTTCCAGGTTGAAACAGAATTTGGATCAAGGTAGTACAACCAATCCTTCGCAACACCTTGAAGTGAGAATGGGAAGGCTCTCAGCTTGATATGATCTTCTGTTATTCCTTCCGGTCTCAAGGGTGTAGAGCAGACAACCTGGAATTCCTTTAGATGTTTATGTGGATCCTCACCTGCAAGACCACTAAACCTTGGCATCAAGTGTATCAAACCAGATTTTAATTCAAAGGGAGCAACACCATCAACATATTCAATACATAACCCATTATAATTAACATCAGGTGCACCAAGCTGTCTTAATATTCTTTGGTCAGCCATGTTATCAAAATTAAGTGCAGAATCAGAATCGCTACTGGTTGGTGAACTAGTGCTAGCCTGAATTGCCCTACGGCGTGCATGCAAAGTTCTTTCAATCTCAGGATCAAATTCAAACAGATTAGGACAACCAGACCTAGTAGCCAGAACTAATTCAGCAGAAAATCCTAATTCAGCAGAAAATCAAAAAAAGAAAATGCGAAAGTAACAAACAAGAGTCCCCGACAACGACGCCAATTTTGACACGCTGTCGCACACGGGTCAAAAAGCGAGTGGTTTGTAAAAATATGTAGCTAGGGAGCGACAACTCGAGTATCGTCTCACAAGGACTCTTGGAATATTATTAACTTCAAAAATCAGTTTTGGGGGGTTTTCAGATTTAAAAGATTCTATTAAAAGAAAACAATGCAATTGAGAAATAAGTGATTATCAATAGATTGAAACGATTAATCTACTGTTCTCGGTTTCCCACTATCACCGATTCATGTAATTCCCATGCCCTAAGAGGATTCTAATCCCTTTTCGATTGTAACAACAATTAACAAGTGAAATTGGCACTACACTATATATGTTCCCAATTCCCGAATTAAGCAAACGGGTTGAAGCACTCGTGAATTAAGAAAACACGATTGAACACACGCGAATTAAGAAAACGCGATTAGATATAGGAACATAAAATCATCGAAACAAATCAATACCTATTCTATATAATCCTGAATTAAGCAAACAGAACGTACAGGATAGTATTGAAAGGAAGAAGCAATTTAATCCGGGAATTATAGAATCTCAAGTGTCGGCGGAACCCGATTACAGCAGATTAATCCAAGGGGATTAGTTCTCCATCAGAGACATGACAAAAACCTAGAAATATTATGTAAACAGTGAAAATCTGGATCCCCTTCTAAGTTTGCCGCGCTCATGTTTTATAGAGAGGCCGCGCGTCACGGACGTGATGGCCGTCACGGCCAGGACGTGACCAATTCTGGCAAGGGCGCGCATTCAAATTCTGGTCCGTCACGGCCATGATGCCTGTCACGGCCAAGCCGTGATCGCTTCTGTTGATGAGTGCTCATCTGTCACGGCCGTGACCTTCATCACGGCTGGGCCGTGATCAATTCTGACTTCCTGTGTCTTCTCATCACGCCCGTGATAGGTGTCACGCCTGGGCCGTGATGCTTTCTGACTTTCATGTTCTTCTCATCGCGCCCGTGATGTGTATCACGGCTGGGCCGTGATCCTTTTTGTCTTCCATGGGTAGCTCATCACGGCCTTGACCAGTGTCACGGCCTGGGCGTGATGGCCTCTACTTCGGGTGTCCTTCCCTTTTTGCTCTTCTTATTAACCTGAAAACATGAGATAGCAGTAAATGCTTTATTTGACTCAAAATCGACTAAAATACCCTAAAATTACTTAAGAGACTCAAAATGTTGCTTGAGGACAATTACATCCAAATTTGGGCGAAAACGAGATTAAACTCGAATAAAACCTGTGGTCTTACTAGTTAAAAACTAGATGAGCCAGAGGCTGATCATTGAGCAACACCTCTTCATTGATCAAGCCATTTAAAAAAGTGCTTTAAACATCCATTTGAAATAATTGTAAGTCCATGAAACATGCAAATGAAAGTAAAAGACGAATAGCTTCCAACCTAGCAATCGGGGCATAGGTTTCATCATAGTCAATTCCTTCTTCTTGATTGTAGCCTTTATCCACTAACCTATCATTGTTTCTAACTATTATGCCATTTTCATCAAGTTTATTGCGAAAGACCCATTTAGTTCCTATTATTTGTTTATAATTGGGCCTTTGGACTAATTCCCAAACTTGATTTCTAGTGAATTGGTTTAATTCTTCATTCATAGCTATTAGCCAATGCTCATCTAGAATGGCATCGTCTATGAATTTTGGCTCACATTAAGAAACAAAAGACATACAATTACATAATTCCCTTAAAGACGACCTTGTAGAAACTCCCTTTGATATATCTCCAATTATATTATCAATTGGATGGGCTTTGGCAAATCTCCATTCTTTGGGAAGTCATTGATTTGTTCCTTCAATTGTTGATTCTTGGTTTGGTACTTCATCATCATTCGATTGTTTCCCTCCATAAGGATTATGAGGAATATCTACAAAATCATCAATAATACCTTTCCCATCCTTTTGGGGGTTAGTCTCATCAAAGGTAACATGAATAGACTCTTCAACAATCATAGTTCTTTTATTAAAGACTCTAAATGATTTACTTGATAATGCACAGCCTAAGAAAATTCCTTCATCCGCCTTGGCATCAAACTTGTCAAGATTGTCTTTACCATTATTCAAAATAAAGCATTTGCATCCAAAAACATGTAAGTGAGCTATGTTGGGCTTTCTTCCTTTATATAACTCATAGAGAGTCTTTTTAATTATTTGTCTAATTAGAACCCTATTAGTTACATAGCAAGCGGTGTTAACCGCATCGGCCCAAAAATACTTTGGTAAATTTGATTCATTTAATATGATTCTTGCTAATTCTTCTAGTGAGCTATTTTTCCTCTCAACAATACCATTTTGTTGAGGGGTTATAGGGGCCGGAAAATTATGAGTAATACCATGCTTATCACAAAATTTTTCAAAATCATGATTTTCAAACTCACCTCCATGGTCACTTCTAATACATGCAATTTTTGGATCCTTTTCATTTTGAAGTTGTTTAGCTAATTTTCTAAAGGGATGAAAAGCATTATTTTTATGTGCAAGAAAAAGAGTCCATGTAAACCTTGAAAAATCATCAACAATCATAAGTGCATAATAATTTCCACATAAACTCATTGTTCTAGATGGTCCAAATAAGTTCATATGCAATAGTTGTAATGGTCTATTAGTAGAGACTATATTCTTGGATTTAAAGCTAGTTTTAACTTGCTTACCCTTTTGGCAAGCATCACATAAGCCTTCTTTTTGAAACTTGATTTTAGGGAGACCTATAACTAAGTCTTTAGAAATTAGTTTGTTAAGATGTTCCATGGGAATGTGTGCTACCCTTTTATGCCATAACCAAGCCTCATCATTTTTACTCAACAAGCATTGAATATTATTATTGATGTCACCTAGGTCTAGCATATAAATGTTGTTGATTATTTTTCCAACAAATTTAATTTGATTATCATGCAAACATTCAATCATGCAACATTTACTATCAAACACAACCCTATAACCCTTATCACAAAGTTGGCTTATGCTAAGTAAATTATGCTTTAAATCATCTATTAAAAGAACATGTTCAATGGTAGTAGACTTATTTCCTATTTTACCAATACCAAGAATTTTACCTCTATTGTTATCACCATAGGTTACGTGACCACTTTGCTTTGGGGAGAGATGAATGAACTTTGAGATGTCTCCCATCATATACTTGGAGCACCCACTATCAAGATACCATTCTTTTCCTTGGGCCTTCAAGGAATCCTACAAAACAAGTTTAGTTCTTAGGTACCCAATCTTGTTTGGGTCCTTGTGTATTAGTCTTGGGAACCATATTTTTAGGAACCCACATCATCTTGGCCTTTTCAAGACCAATTCTTTTAACATAGCATCTAGGAGAAATATGACCATGGTTACAATAATAATGACATTTTACTTTATTTCAAGCATTTTTACTAGATGGAACAAATATTGTTGAATGTGTTTCTTTCTTATCATAAGAGTTATACCCTAAGTCGGTTTTTACAAAAGGAGATTGTTGATTACCAAGCAAATTATTCAAATTCCTTCTTCCATTTGTAAATTTAGCAAGAGTGTTTTTTAGGTCCTTATTCTCCTTTTCAAGATACATGCATTGATCACATTTTGATGAACTAGGTATATCATTTCTAGAACTAGCATGCTTCAAGGTCATAGAATTGATTTTTAATTTCAAGTCATTTATCTCCTTACCTAGTTTCATTTTATCTTTTATCTTTTTCATGCATAGAGATTATTCTTAAAAGGCTAATTGCAATTCATCATAATTGAAAGACAATGCATATTCGTCATCACTTACTTCTTGGTCAACCTTTTGACTTGCCATCAAGCAAAGATTGGAGACTTCATCTTCCTTGATCTTATCACTTGATGAACTAAGGTCGTTGTCCTCCCATGCTATATATGCCCTTCTCCCCTTCTTTTCCTTATTAGGCCTCTTTTCACCTTTATCTTTCTTTTGGAGAGTAGGACATTCGAATTTGATGTGTCCAGGCTTTCCACATTCGTAGCATAGAGGTGTTGATGATGGTGCATCTTTCTTGGTAGATTTCTTGGAATTGTTGAATCTTTTCCAATTGCCTTTATTTTTGAGGAACTTGCCAAATCTCCTTACTAGTAGGTTGATTTCCTCATTCTCTTGGTCTTCATCATTGGTGTCAATGCTTTCTTTGTCACTTTTATCTCTCTTGGAGGAAGAAGCCATAAGTGATATTCCTTTGCCCTTTTTATCCACTTCTTCATTCTCCTTTAGCCTTGTTAGCTCCAACTCATGCTCCTTGAGCTTTCCAAACAAAGTTGCTAGTGGCATTGTTGTTAGATCCTAAACTCCATGATGGTTGTTACCTTTGGTTGCCATTCTCTACTAAGACACCTAAGTACCTTAGTCACAAGATTTTCATTAGTGAAATTTTTCTCAAAAGAAAGCAATTGATTAACAATAAGTTGAAAACGATATTGCACATCATTTATGGACTCATCATGTTTCATTCTAAACAACTCATATTGATGCATCAAGGTGTTAATCTTTGATCTTTTCACCTCACTTGTTCCTTCATGGGTCACTTGTAAAGTGTCCCAAATTTCTTTTGCACTCTTGCAATTAGAAATGCGAAAGAATTCATCAATTGATAAAGCGGTGGTGAGGATACTTTTAGCGTCAAAGTATAGTTGGACTTTTTGCGTCTCTTCTCTTGTCCATAGATTTTTGGGTTTGTCTTTCTGTTCGCTTCCAACACCATGTTAGGGAATGCAGGGACCATTTTCAATAATTAGTGAACACGCTGTCGCGCACGCGCCAAAAAGAACGAGCGATTTATAAAAATGTAGTTTTAGGGCGACAACTCGGATGTTGTCTCACAAGGACTCTTAACTTGTTATTTATCACAAAAGTCAGTTTTGGGGGGGGGGGGGGGGGTGTTGGATTTGAGTGCAAATAAGAAACAAAGCAATGAAAACAAGGCAGTTCAAAGAGATTATCAAATAGCAAAAGACGATTAATCTACCGTTCTCGATTTCACAACTATCATCGGTTCATGTAATTCCAAGCCCTAAGCAGAATCTAATCCCCTTTCATTTGTAGCAACAATTAACAAACGAAATCGCTACTACGGATATATGTTCCTATTCCCGAATTAAACAAACGGGGTTAAGCCCTCATGAACTAAACGAACATGAATGAACACACACAAATTAAACAAATGCGATTAAGTATAGGAACATAACATCACCGAAATGAATCAACACAATACTATACACTCCTGAATTAAACAAACAGAAATGTATAACATAGTATTGAAAAGGGAAAAGCATACAAAACAGGAATTACAATAACCTCAAGTATGATGGAAATCAATTACAGTAGATTAATCTAGAAAATTAGTTCTCCATAAAGAAAACGAAACACACAGAAAAATGTAAAAACTATGGAGAAGCAAAAGTTCTTTCAATCTGCCCAGAACAGACTTTTATACTATTCAGAAACTAAGCCCACTCGCGAGGCGAACACTCGCTCGCGAGGCGAATATTGTGAAGAGTCAGCAACGTTTGGTCTTCTCGCGGGGCGAAGTACTACTCGCGAGGAGAGGAATGGAACAGTCATGGCTTCTGGTCTTCAGTCTCGCGAGGCGAGACATGTATCCGCGAGGCGACACAGAACGGGTTGCATTTCTCTGGAACAGTCAGCTTTCAGGGTCGCGAGGCGAGGTATTGTTTGCGGGGCGAACCAGAGAGGATGACATTTTTACTGTTCTGCTGGCTTTCAGGTTCGCGAGGCGAGAAAACTCTCGCCAGGCGAATACCCTGTTTCTTTATTCCCTCAACTTCTACTTAACCTGAAAACAACAAAATAGCCATAAGTGCTTTATTTGACTCAAAACTGACTAAATTAACCTAAAACTACTTTAGAGACTCAAAACCTTGCTTGAGGACAATCTAATCTAATTTGGGTGAAAATAGGATATAATTTGCACAAAACCCTGGTCATACTAGCCATAAAACTAGATGAGCCAGAGGCTTATCATTAGCCACAAATCTATGTCAATACCTTTAATGAAAATTTTCATTCTAGCTTTCCAATAAGGATAGCCCTCACCATCAAAAGTTGGAGGAGAAGTTGTAGAAATATGTTTATGTTTCCTACTTGAGTCAAATGCCATTTTCAAAAAACAAATCTTGAAAGTGATTAAGCCTTAATCAAGATCCTAGCTCTAGATACCAATTGTTGAAATAAAAGGCATCTCAAGAGGGAGGGGGGGGGGGGGGGGGGGTGAATTGAGGTTTTGTAAAACTCTTAGAAAATCTTAATTTCTTACAAAAACTTTTTGCCTCTCTTTTAATGATGCACCAAATATATCAAAGAAAAGAGAGAATAATAAGAAACAAGAACAATATGGAATCTTGCAAGAATATGGCCACAATTCAAGAATTTAACACAACATGAACAATATTTAATATATCATCAATATCATAAAGCATATAACCAATTTCAATGTTACT
This sequence comes from Sophora flavescens, assembly GCA_030762895.1. NCBI lineage: Eukaryota > Viridiplantae > Streptophyta > Magnoliopsida > Fabales > Fabaceae > Sophora > Sophora flavescens. Next base: position 166,317,980 of record CM061066.1, on the reverse strand, counting down.
AGCAAAAATTCAAGAGATAAAGGGAAGAGGAATCACACCAACAATTTGTAAAATCTCTTAAATGTCTGATGTGCATTTTCCTAAGTTTTGATGAGAACTAAACATTGGTTAATGATTTAATTAACCTTCATATTGGTTGCTAACCTATCTATCGAGTGTGCAGACTAAGTAATAGAATCTCACATCCAACAAAGTGTAACAAGCAGACGTCCAACACTGTAGTAATTGAAGTGCACGTCCAGAACGCAATAGATAGAAACTTGCATCCACTAAGGTGACACAAGTAGTCGTCCACTAAAGTGATGAAAGCCAGCGACTACTAAAGGTATCAGAAGCGCTCGTCCAATGACGTGGCAGATGGAGCTCGTCCATTAAGGAATCATAATGGCTCGTCCAATGACTCGTCCAATGACGTGGCATCTGGATCTCGTCCATTAAGGAATCAGAATGGATCGTCCAATGACGTGGCATATGGAGCTCGTCTACTAAAGTAACAGAGGCTCTCGTCCACTAAAGTAACAGAGGCTCTCGTCCACTAAAGTAACAAAGGCTCTCGTCCACTAAAATAACAGAAGTGCTCGTCCACTAAAGGTGACAGAAGCGCTCGTCCACACTAGTCTTTGGACTTTCTAAGTCGTTAATATGGAGCTCGTCTACTAGCCCGAATGAAAAATCTTAAATGGCTAGGTAGACGTGTTTATTTTCAAGATGGATGCACTTATCTTATGGACGCAAATTCTACTTGAAGCCTTCTCTCCTACTCATTTTCACGCTTATCAAGAAAAGTCAGAAGTTACTCTCTCAAGCAACCTTGGATAATCAGAACCAAAGACCAGTTAAAGAATGTTTCTAACATGCTTTATTCCCTAGTACCTCTGGTCCTTACACGAAAAGGGAAGTGTACTCAGCAAAGTACAAAACGCTCTCTGCATAACTCTGATATGGTTGTATCACGATGCATAAAGCCATGATCCTTCATGTTAGAGTACAACCAACGATTCTATTGCATTAATGGCTTCCCGGAATGACTCTATTGCATTTAATGAAGTTTTCCTTGGAGTCAACATCTGAGGGAATGTCTCTAACGGATCCTAAATGCTTGAAGACCATAAATACAGAAGTCATTGAAGATGAAGAGCGGAGAATACACATTGCATTAAAAAGCCATTACTCTGCGCAATAATTTCTTCATTCTTCCATTCTGTATTCTTCAATCATTGGAAGTTATTACGCAGACTTTCCTAAGCTTTACATTTAAACCACTCTCTGAGTGTTAGTGAAAGTTCTGTCTGTCTAAGTTGTATTCATTACAAACCAAATCTCTCAAACAAACCTGAGTGAGCCTGAAGAGGCTAAGTGTGCAAAGAATACTTGTCTTGTGCAAAGAATACTTGTCTTTGATCCTGAAGAGGCTAGGCGTGCAAACAATACTTGAGTCTGTAACCTGATCAGTTATAGTGGATAAATCTTGGTGCTGCCAAGGACTGGACGTAGCTCTTTGCTTTGAAGAGTGAACCAAGATAAATAACTGTGTCAATCTCTCATTCCTTAAACTCTTTAATTGCTTTAGTTTTCTTACGTCTATCAAGTGGTGTGTTTGAAAAAGTCACCCGTCCATCTTGTATTCTTCCACTCGTCCAAATCTAGCTTCTGTTTACGAAAAGATTTCAACCTTGCTTAAATTCTGATAAACACAATTCAACCCCCCCCCCCCCCCCTCTTGTGTTTATACTTGTCTATTTCAGTTGGTATCAAAGCTCAGCCTCTGGGTTGAGCATCTAGCAGTGTAGAGGTAAAAGGTCCTGAAGAATAGACATGACTGCTGGAGCTAGTTCAAGTGGAAGTCATCAGACTGAAGGAGCTTCCCTAACCAGACCTCCTTACTTTAATGGAGAAAACTACAACTATTGGAAAGATAGATTTCAATGGTTCATTCTGTCTACAAACTCTTATCTTTGGGATGTCATTACAGATGATCCATTCATTCCCAAGAATGATGATAACACTGACAAACCAAAAGCTCAGTGGACTACTGCAGAAAAGACAAAATGGGAGCTGAACCACAAAGCTAGATTTAACATCATTTGTGCTCTCAGTCCGGAGGAGTTTGAGAAGGTATGTGCTTGTGACTCAGCCAAAGAAATATGGGACACTTTAGCTGTCACACATGAAGGAACAACCAAAGTCAAAGAGTCAAAGATTACCATACTTGTCAGAAAGTATGAAATGTTCGTCATGGAGGAAAGAGAATCTGTTGCTCAAATGATAGGAAGATTTCAAACTATAATCAACAGTTTAAAATCTCTTGGCAAAGTCTATACCAATGCTGAGAAGGTTGGAAAGATTCTGAGAAGTCTATCTAAATAGTGGAGACCTTTGGTCACTGCTATCTCTCAAGCCAAGGATCTCACTACCTTGACTATGGATGAACTTCTTGGAACACTCACTGTTCATGAGCAAGAACTTGGAGATGAAGTTGCACCAAAGAAGAGCAAGTCGATTGCTCTGAAAGCTAATCAAAATTCAGCAAAAGTTTCCAAGGCTCTGAAGGCAGATGAGTCATCCAGTGATGCTGACCTATCAGAACTCGAGGATTCTGAGAGTGATGAAGAATTGTCTCTTCTGACCAGGAAGATAAAGCTTCTCCTACAGAAAAAGAAGTTCAAGAGGGATAGGTCATTCAGAAGGTTCAACAAGGACAAGAACTTCAAAGAATCCACCTCAACAGACAAAAGTCCAATTGTTTGATATGAGTGCAAGAAGCGGTCACATCAAGGTTGAATGTCCTCAACTCAAGAAGGCCTCTCTTAAGAAATTATTCAAGAAGAAGAAGAAAGGAATGATGGCTACTTGGGAGGATCTGGAGTCAACATCTTCTGATGAAAAAACAGAGGAAGAATCCAATTTCTGTTTGGTGGCCAACACTGACTCGGACTCTGACGATGATGTACATCCTGACTATGAGGAATTACTTGATGCCTATGAGGAGTTGATGAAGGAATCCAACTGCTTATCTAAAGCCTTCAAATCCCTCAAGAGAGTATATGTAAAGCTCACCAAATGAGCATAAATAGAAATCTCAAGAGTGCAAGAAGATGGCTAAAGAAAACAAAGTGAGTCAAGACTGAAAAGTCTAATGAAGCTAAGATCTCAAATGAAACATCACCATCTGAAGAAGTTGAAAAACTTCAACGAGAAAGTGGAAGAGCTCACTTACGATATTGCCAAATTTGTTAATGGTAGAGACAATCGACTAAGCTACTTGGCGATCGGAAGCACTCTCTTAACAAAGAAGGTATTGGATATGTCCATCAGACACATCATAAAGTATCAACTAAAGCTTCTACAGTATCTGTTAAGTCAACTGTAACCAAAGCTACACCTGTTTGTAACTTCTGTGGAAAAACAGGGCATGTTATGTCTAAGTGTATCCATAAGAAGAGATGGAAGTCTTCACAGACTCCTAGAACTAATAGAAAAGGACCCATAAAAATATGGGTACCTAAAGATCAAATAATTTTTGTTGCAGATGTCCTCAACAGGACAAAGAAAACACCATTACTGGTACCTGGACAGTGGCTGCTCGCGTCATATGACAGGAGAAAGGTCTATGTTTCTAGACCTCTAACTTAAGAAAGGAGGACACGTTGCCTTCGGAGGGAATCAGAAAGGGAAAGTTATAGGAATTGGTACTATTGGTGGTAAACCCCCTCTTCCCTCTATATCTAATGTTCTTATGGTTAAAGGATTAAGACACAATTTGCTTAGCATAAGTCAATTATGTGATAGTGGTTTTGATGTTTCCTTTACCAAGGATGTATGCATAGTTAAAGACTGTTGTGGCAAAACCCTCTTTTCAGCTAAAAGGCAACAAAATCTTTATAAGATTGAACTGTCTAATCTCTCGGATCAAAGTGTAACCTGTCTGATGTCTAAAGAGGATGAGAGATGGTTATGGCATAAGAAACAAGGACATGCTAGTATGAAACTAATTTCTGAATTAAAAAGGAATAATCTTGTGAGAGGATTACCTGATATTAGCTTTAAGAAAGATGTCTTGTGTAATGCATGTCAGAGAGGTAAACAGATAAAATCAAGTTTCAAATCTAAAAACCAAGTATCAACCTCTAGACCTCTTCAGTTGTTACACATGGATCTGTTTGGACCAGTTAGTGTTGCCAGCCTGGCTGGAAGAAAATATGGATTTGTCATAGTTGATGACTATTCTAGATACACATGGGTACTCTTCCTAACACACAAGGATGAGTCCTTTAAGGCTTTCTCAGTATTCTGCAAAAGAGTACAAAATGAGCAGGGTTTCTGTATTTCTACCCTTAGAAGTGATCATGGGGGAGAATTTGAAAATGAGCAGTTTAGACAGTTCTGAGAGAAAGAGCAGATGTCTGCAAGAGATGGCTAGATCTATGCTCAATGAAAATAATCTCCCTATGTTCTTCTGGGCAGAAGCTGTAAACACTGCTTGTTATGTACAAAACAGAATACTTATTATGCATTTTCTAAAAAGGACTCCTTATGAATTGTGGAAAGGAAAAAGCCCCAACATATTTTATTTTCATGCTTTTGGATGTGAATGTTTTATTTTGAATACCAGAGATAATCTTGGAAAGTTTGATTCTAAGGTAGATAAAGGTATTTTCGTAGGATATTCTGAAAAGTATAAGGCCTTTAGGGCCCGTTTGGTGGTCAGGATAAGAGAGACATGATAGGATAAGCTATCATATCCTGTCTGAAACTGTTGTTTGGTGAGTCAGCAGGATAGGATAAGTCAATTCTGTCACTTATCATATCCTGTCAATCTAGTTAAAATTCTATCCTGAGGGGAGGGCTGGGTTAGAACTCAACAAGATATGATAAGGTGATTTTTTTTTTGGTAACAAGTAGGATAGGGTGATTTAAAGTATAATAAAATAATAATTTAAAGTATAATAAAATTTAACATGATTACCAAAAAAAATGTATAATAAAATATAAAATATTTAAAATAATAAAAATATTAATAATCAATTTTAAATTTATTTTTATTTTATCACAATGCTAAGTTTGTTATTTTATATTATTTTTAAAAACTGTAAAATATAAAAATTTATTATAATAATTTAACTATATGTAAAGTAAAAACAAAAAATGAATATTTAAAAATATAAAAAATTAATTTTAGTTAGACAATATTTAAAAAATTTAAAACATTATATGTAATTTTATCATAAGGATAATTTGTTTTTTATTATAAATTTAAATAATGAAAATTATAAAAAAAAGTAAATCTAATAAAAGATGAAAACTTTAGAATAAAAACGAAAAATTTTAAAATTCATACTTAAATTATAATGCTGTCCAGTTGGTTATCTGGTGGACACCAAACGTTGGAGAGGATAACAGCTTATCATGCTCATATCCTATCATACTCATATCTCGTTCTCTTATCCTATCCGTCCTTATCCTATCATAACCACCAAACGAGCCCTTAGAGTATACAATTCAAGAACTTGTATTATTGAAGAATCTGTTCATGTTAAATTCAATGATTGATTAAAGACTGGTAAAGAACTATCTGATCTTACAGGTCTTGATATAAACAAGCCAGAAAGTCAACAACCCGATCTAACCAAAACAGAACATGTGCCTGAGGCTGAAAGACAAGTGGAACAGACGAGTCAGCAGACAAGTCAAGATCTTCATGATGATCTCAAAAGGGATTGGAAGTTCAACACTCATCATCCTAAGGATCTTATTATTGGAAATCCTTCTGAAGGAATAAGAACCAGATCCACATTAAGAGAATCAAGCAATGTGGCCTTTATTTCAGATTTGGAGCCTAAACGCATTGAAGAAGCTCTTAAGGATGAAAGTCGGATTCTTGCTATGCAAGAAGAACTTAACCAGTTCACCAGAAATGATGTCTGGACTCTTGTCTCTAAGCCTAAAAATAAGTCAGTTATTGGAACAAGATGGGTCTTCAGAAACAAATTGGATGAAGATGGTAAAGTTGTCAGAAATAAGGCAAGGTTTGTAGCTCAAGGCTATAACCAACAAGAAGGTATTGATTATACTGAAACCTTTGCACCCGTAGCTAGAATAGAAGCCATACGCATTTTAATGTCATATGTTGCACAACACCAAATTACCCTGTTTCAAATGGATGTAAAAAGTTCTTTTCTAAATGGTATCATTGAAGAAGAAGTGTATGTTAAACAACCCCCTGGTTTTGAGGATACTGATAAACCAGATCACGTTTTCAAACTTAAAAAGGTATTATATGGTTTGAAACAAGCACCTAGAGCATGGTATGATAGACTCGGTTCTTTTCTCATGCATAATGGTTTTACTAGAGGACAAGTAGACACTACTCTGTTCAAAAAATGCTCTAAAGAGAACTTTATTATAGTTCAAATATATGTTGATGATATTATTTTTGGAGCAACTAATGGAAAGTTGTGCAAGGAATTTTTAAATCTAATGCAAGCTGAATTTGAGATGAGCATGATGGGAGAATTGAAGTTCTTCCTTGGATTACAAATCAAGCAGAGAAGTGATGGAATTTATATTCATCAACAAAAATATACCAAGGAGATACTCAAGAAATACAAAATGGAAAATGAAAAGCTCATGAAAACCCCTATGCAACCAAATGCAAAACTAAGCAAAGATGATGAAGGTAAAAAAGTAGATCAAACTGTCTACAGAGGTATGATTGGCTCTCTACTGTACTTAACTTCAAGCAGACCTGACATTCAATTTAGTGTTGTATGTGTACTAGATTCCAATCTGATCCTAGAGAATCTCATCTTAAGGCTGTTAAAAGAATATTTAGATATTTGCTTCGGAACTACTAATCTTGGTTTGCTGTATTTAAGATCAAAAGAATACAAATTAGTGGGATATTGTGATGCTGATTTTACTGGAGACAGAATAGAAAGAAAAAGCACCAGTGGAGGATGTCACTTCATTGGAGCAAGTTTAGTCTCATGGTCAAGCAAGAGGCAGACAACCATGTTATCTTGATAACCCTTTTTGATGTTGACAAAAGGGGGAGAATAGGAGAAATTGAGATTTGTGATATAAATATGTTATAGGAGAATGGGAGAATGAATATGAAATGGGAGAATGAATATGATATAATCTGTCTGCTTAAGAAATTTTCAACCTATCTGATTTATGCTAGTTTCTTTGTTGATATTTTCTGAGGTTCATTAAATCATCTCAATGTTTGTCATCATCAAAAAGGGGGAGATTGTTAAGTCTCTAAAATGTCTGGTGAGCATTTTCCTAAGTTTTGATGAGAACTAAACATTGGTTAATGATTTAATTAACCTTCATATTGGTTGCTAACCTATCCATCGAGTGTGCAGGCTAAGTAATAGAATCTCACGCCCAACAAAGTGTAACAAACAGACGTTCAATACTGTAGTAATTGAAGCGCACGTCCAGAACGCAAGAGATAGAAACTTGCGTCCACTAAAGTGACACAAGTAGTCGTCCACTAAAGTGATGAAAGCCAGCGTCTACTAAAGGTATCAGAAGCACTCGTCCAATGACGTGGCAGATGAAGCTCGTCCATTAAGGAATCAGAATGGCTCGTCCAATGACGTGGCATCTGGATCTTGTCCATTAAGGAATCAGAATGGCTCGTCCAATGATGTGGCATCTTTAGCTCGTCCATTAAGGAATCAGAATGGCTCGTCCAATGACGTGGCATATGGAGCTCGTCTACTAAAGTAACAGAGGCTCTCGTCCACTAGAGTAACAGAGGCTCTCGTCCACTAAAGTAACAGAGGCTCTCGTCCACTAAAATAACAGAAGTGCTCGTCCACTAAAGGTGACAGAAGCGCTCGTCCACACTAGTCTTTGGACTTGCTAAGTCCTTAATATGAAGCTCGTCTACTAGCCCGAATGAAAAATCTTAAATTGCTAGATAAACGCGTTTATTTTCAAGATGGAAGCACTTATCTTATGGACACAAATTCTATAAGGATTATCAGAATCGTATTTCAAGAACCAGAAAGAGACTTGAAGCCTTCTCTCCTACTCAGTTTCACGCTTATCAAGAAAAGTCAGAAGTTACTCTCTCAAGCAACCTTGGATAATCAGAACCAAATACCAGTTAAAGAATGCTTCCAACATGCTTTATTCCCTAGTACCTCTGGTCCTTACACGAAAAAGGAAGTGTACTCAGCAAAGTACAAAAAGCTCTCTGCTTAACTCTGATATGGCTGTATCACGATGCATAAATCCATGATCCTTCATGTTAGAGTACAACCAACGACTCTATTGCATTAATGGCTGCCCAGAACGACTCTATTGCATTTAATGAAGTTCTGCTTGAAGCCAACATCTGAGGGAGTGTCTCTAACGGATCCTAAATGCTTGAAGACCATAAATACAGAAGTCATTGAAGATGAAGAGAAAAGAATACACATTGCATTAAAAAGCCATTACTCTGCGCATTAATTTCTTCATTCTTTCATTCTGTATTCTTCAATCATTTGAAGTTATTAAACAGACTTTCCTAAGCTTTACATTTAAACCACTCTGAGTGTTAGTGAAAGTTCTGTCTGCCTAAGTTGTATTCATTAAAAACCAAATCTCTCAAACAAACCTGAGTGAGCCTGAAGAGGCTAAGTGTGCAAAGAATTCTTGTTTTGAGCCTGAAGAGGCTAGGTGTGCAAATAATACTTGTCTTTGAGCTTGAAGAGGCTAGGTGTGCAAACAATACTTGAGTCTGTAACCTGATCAGTTATAGTGGATAAATCTTGGTGCTGCCAAGGACTGGACGTAGCTCTTTGCTTTGAAGAGTGAACCAGGATAAATAATTGTGTCAATCTCTCCTTCCTTAAACTCTTTAATTGCTTTAGTTTTCTTACGTCTATCAAGTGGTGTGTTTGAAAAAGTCACCCGTCCATCCTGTATTCTTCCACTCGTCCAAATCTAGCTTCTGTTTATGAAAATATTTCAACTTTGCTTAAATTCTGATAAACACAATTCAACCCCCCTTCTCGTGTTTATACTTGTCTATTTCACAATTTACATCCAGTCCTCAAGCATATACTTGAGTATCACCACTGTACTTCAAAAATTACACAATTTTTACAAGTATACAAACATAAAGGATTCCCCACCTTTATCCTAACTTGAGATTCCCCACTCAAGAAACTAGTCACCTAAGGATACCCCACCTTAGATACAAATTAGGATACCCCACCCAATTCTAAAAACAACAAATACAAATCAATTAATGCTATCAAAATTATTACACTTTAAAGATGCATCAATTTTAAAAAGCATTAATGATCAAAATTAGAAATTAGAAGAAGAAGGCTCAAGTAATCAATTTGACAACATAACAGCACAAAAAACATTAAAAATTTCGTGGTTAATTATTTCTGAAAAGTCCCTTTATATAGAGAGTGAAATGGAAAATTATGTTTTTCTGTTACACTAAAAGTAACCGATTACTTTCAAAAGTAATCGATTACTTTTCTGTAACAACCCAAAAGCAGTCGATTACTTTCAAAAGTAATTGATTCCTTTTTTCCAGAAAAGCAAGATTACAAAGAAACATGTGGTAATCGATTACTTTTCTTTAACAACCCAAAAGCAGTCGATTACTTTCAAAATTAATCGATTACTTTTTGTCAGAAAAGCAAGGTTGCAAAGAAAGCACGTGGTAATCGATTACTTCCAAAAGTAATCGATTACTTTACTAAAAAATCATGTTTTTGCTTCAAAGCTCTTTGCAAAATATATTTCATTTAATTGTAAACATTCTCTATATTTTTTTAAATCATTTTGATGTTTTAAAACCTTTTAAAAATATTTTACTTGAGTCAACTACTAACACATCTAATTTTTAAATCATGCATCAAAATCCTAAAACTATTACAAGTCTTCATAAGTTGGAAATGTATCTTTGGTGCTCATCATCAAAACTCCTTGTTGAGTAGCTTTGGAAGCGCGTTTGGAAGATCAACATCTACAGTTTCTTTAATACGCTTAAGGGCGATTCACCTCGGTTTTGTGAAAGTGAGTATTTCTCTTAGGGTTTTCCTCCTTTTATAATAGGATCCCTTTATCTTTTAGAGATTTGGATTTATCTATTCTTATGTCTTAAATCTTCTTCGAGATATATGATCTTCTTAATTGGTGGGATTTATCTCTTTTAACCAGATAAGGTTATTTGAGATAATATCAAGATCTTATGTTTCTGCCTTTATTGGATCGGGCATCCAAGCTAGGTGACCGAGTTTTACTCCTCGACCAGTACACAAGCCCCCCAAGCTTCGAGCTCAAAGGAGTGTAGAAGTTTTCATGACAGGAGTCGAGTTTGGCTTTAATATTATCATTGGAGAGCCTAGGATTTATTGTGTAGGTCTTCTCCCCTTGTTAGCCTGAGTTCGGTGGCCGATCTTTATACCTTGGTCAACACTTGAGTTTAGTGGGCTCGGCTAACGAGCCTAGTAATCTTTTCCCTTTGATTATTTGGGTTTGGTGGCCGAGCTTTATTTCTCGGTCAACACTTTAGTTCGATAGGCTCGGTGGTCGAGCTTACCGACTCAATCAGCACACAAGTCCCCCTAAGCTTTGAGCTTTGAAAAAACGAAAGAGTTTATTAACGTTTCTATATTGCCGAGCATAGTCATACTTTGGCATTGGAATTTTTACCTTGCCCATCTGGGCTTCTAAAACCAAGTTTTTCTATCTTGGACTTAGTTGAGTGTAACAGAATTTGATCTCGACTATATAACCTCATCGGTAGTAATAGATGTAATAAGAACATATTATGAATATAAGATATTTCAATCTTGTCTTTGTTAAGACTAATTTTCGGTAGCTGAGATTCAGCTTATTGATGGTTCAGGCTCAAACCGGCCTTTTGGAAAGTCAAGCTCACAACTCGATCATTAGAAATTTACCTCAGGCTTGTATTTCAGCTAAAATGTTTGATGCACTCAAGATGCATATCTTGGGAGTTTGAACTCGACTACCTTTTTTCCAAGTGTAGCTTGGTCTTTGAAGCTTTTTACAACGGGAGCTCTTTAACCTTTCGTCTGAGTAGCTCTTAACCTTTCATCTGGTAGGTTTTGAAATACCCACTAACTTAAAGCTTGACCTTGAATATCATTATTAATATGATCTTGAAGGTGTGCCTCAGAATAAGCTTTCCAAATAGCTCTTCCAACTTGTATGAGAAAATAGTTGTCATACAAGTCCTTTATAATAACAATCGAGCTGTAGGTTAAGAGATATCCTTCCTCTGTAATTTTCGAGAATATCCTTCCTTTATCCCCATAAGCCCTCCAAGCTCTGATCTTGAAATAAGCGAAAGAGCTTAAATGTCAACCCACATATTTTAATACGCTTTCTGGTGCCGGGGATTTTTTATTGTGATTCGCGGGATCATTGCTCGAAAATGTGTTTTTTTGCAGAACCAAGTCTTTCTTGGGTTTTCGGCTTACTTGACTGAGCACTGCCTCGGCTTTTCAGTGCGAAGGAAGGAGCATTGCTCGACCTCTAATTGGTTTTTCGGTGCGAGCGAGCAATGCTCGACCTCAACTTTTTAGTGTGAGGGAGTATAGCTCGACCTCAGCTTTTCAGTGCGAGGGAGCAATGCTTGACCTTGGCTTTTTAGTGCGAGGGAGAATAGCTCGACCTCGACTTTTCAAAGCGGGGGAGGGATGCTCAACCTTGGCTTTTCAGGATTATGCCCTTTGCTCTTTGGTGAGATGATTTTAACCCGAGCCCTTTAGTAGATTCTCATGTTCTTAATCTAGCATATGCTCGGCTTTTACTGGAATAGGACCCTGACAAGAGCATGAAAGTCGCGACTGCTTATGCTCTCCGAGTCTCCTCCATTGCCCATTTTTCGAGCCACGATCTTTCTAATAATGTGAAGAAGATGAAAAGCATGAAGGCTGAAGCTGCCCAAGCTTTGCGCACCGGGGATGAGCTTGAGAAGACTCTAACAAGTGCGATGAGCAAGCTCAATTGGTTGGGTAACTAAGTCCGAGCTCAACCTCTTTTTAATTATAGAGGGAGTCCGAGCTCGACTTAAAAATTTTAATAGAGGGAGTCCAAATTCGGCCTCCTTTTAGTTAGCTCGAGAGGGGCCAGAGTTCGATCTGTGGTCTTTTAGGGAGCCGGAGCTCAACCTCGGTTGGTTGGGCAACTGAAAACCCAACATGTCGATCTGGGAAAACACCAGCAATTTCTTGAGGCTGAAAAGAAAAGAGAAACGCAAGTTTGAAGTGAGTTGAAGGAAGCTGAAGCCTAGATGATGAAGGAGCATGTTTCTGGGTTTTCACACGCTGTGGAACAAATCCGACACTTCCTTCCTAATGCTAACCTTTCAAGGGTCGATGTGGATAAGGACTTTAACAAAGAAGGGGTCATGGTCCCTTTATTTTCGCCAATTTCCCTCTATAGTTCTTCTGATTATGGCTTTATGATTTGAGAGTATTATCCCAAGCTCTACCCTTTTTTTTGTATTTTTTTGGTTATTTACCCCAGAATTTGGATTTACTCGGTTAACGCTCCCAAGTTTTTACCCACCTTTTATGCTAGGCGTTTTAATTTGGGCTGGTCAGCTTTTTGCGCTCGACCCTTTAAACCTATCGTAGTTAACCCTTTCAGGTTTTTCTTGTTTACCTTTTTAGGTTCGACCTTTCAATTTTAGCTCGATCGGCCACTTCGACCCGGTATTCCGATTTCAGCTCGGTCAACCTTTTATGGTCTTTTTCTTACCTTTTTAAGTTTTTTATTACCTTTTTTGGTTCTGGTTACCTTTTTAGGTTTGGCCTCTTGACTTTAGCTCGATCGACCATTTCTGTCCGACATTTCGATTTTTGCTCGGCCAACCTTTTTAGGTTTTAGTTTTGCCTATTAAGGTCCCGCTTTTCGACTTTAGCTCGGTTAGCCATTTCGGCCTGGCTTTTCGATTTTAGCTCGATCGGCCTCTTTAGGTTATTTGTTTTCCTCTTTAGGTCCGGCTCTTCGACTTTAGCTCGGTCGACCTCTTTAGGTATTTGTTTTCCTCTTTAGGTCCGGCTCTTCGACTTTAGCTCGGTCGACCTCTTTAGGTTAATTGTTTTCCACTTTAGGTCCGGATCTTCGACTTTAGCTTGGTCGACCTCTTTAGGTTATCTTTTTACCTGTTTAGGTCCTGCTCTTCTACTTTAGCTCGGTCGACCTCTTTAGGTTATATATTTACCTTTTAGGTCCGGCATTTCGACTCTAGATCGGTCAGCCATTTCGGCCCAACATTTCGAATTAAGCTCGATCGACCTCTTTCTGGTGGATGAAAATGTTTTGCCCCTCCAATATGGTACAATCTTGTATATTTATTTTGTCCTGGTTCCCAAAATGTTAAGATGAGGTTGAGCATGTCTTGATCTTTTATCTAATCCTTAGACGTTGAGTATTTTGTTTCCTTTATAAGCACAAGAGTGCCTATTTTCCTTCTTCTTACTTTGATATTTCCAACCTCTTTCAGCTGTCCTTTTTTTCTTAATTAATCAATGACTTTTAAAGGTGATGCTAAGAGTAGTACTTGTACCGGGCACTAAAAAATCCTGCATTTGCAACTTTATGAAGGCTATCAATACTTTTCCCATATGATGACTATCTTCATCTATTGTGTAAGAGCACCATTTGGTGGAATGATTTGGATGTTACAGGGGTGCCGGAAGATGCACAAACCTCATTTGATGGCAACAGTTGACCAAGCTGTGGTGGCGGAGTTCTCCGAGGTCGAGCTGCTATGTCCGAGTTCTCCTAGATCGAGCTGTGATGTGATGACTGAGCTCTCTAAGATACCTTCTTCTTCTCTCCGAGGCCGAGCTGTGGTGGTCGAACTCTCTAAGATACTTTCCTCTCCCCGAGGCCGAGCTGTGGTGGCCAAGCTCTCTAAGATACCTTCTTCTATTCTCCGAGGCCGAGCTGTAGTGGTCGAGCTCTCTAAGATACCTTCTTCTCTCTGAGGCCGAGCTATGGTGGCCGAGCTCTCTAACATACCTTCTTCTCCCCGAGGCCGAGCTGTGGTGGCCGAGCTCTCTAAGATACCTTCTTCTATTCTCCGAGGACGAGCTGTGGTGACCGAGCTCTCTAAGATACCTTCTTCTCTCCGCCATCATCATTCTCCATACTTCGGGGCAGTGAAACTGCATCGCCCTTGCCGAAGCAGAGCTCCGAGTCACTCCGGGTCCGAGACGTGCTATGCACAGTGACATCAACAAGTAGACACTAAAAACGTTAGTGTGAACCTTGAGTCTATGTGTAGCTACCTCATCCACAACTTGGCATATTACCGTCAAGACCGAACCACATTAATTCGTCATACTTATTCTCAAGGGAGCGATGCATGCTTCTTAATGCATCAAAGCGGGATTCATTGACTTGAGAGAGACTAAGATAGTCAATTGGGAATATTATCCCAGGCTCTGCCTCCTTTTTTTTAAAGAAAAAAGGAAAAAATAAATATATTTTTCATATCATCCTCTGCAGATCCAAGATAAACCATGATATATTCAACAATATTTGATTTTTAAATCAGTAAATCTAATAAGTCATGCCATGTAGCAGGGTAGCTTCCACAGCTACTATAAGCCTCGGGTTATAATCCCCTGACAAGCGTATAGCCTATACTTCTACTTGTAAATTTAAAATATCTTTTAATTGCCAAGGAGTATGGCTTTAAAGTTGTAGTAAATTTCTCATTGTGCAAGTTTTTGCCTCATGTCTCATGATATCACAGTAAGTGTGTAATTATCTTTCTACATGCTAGCGAATAGCCTTTTTAAATAGACCAAAGACAAATACTGATATATCATGTAAACTAGAGTAAACAGGTCAAAGTGTAGCAACATTTATATCTTTAATGGTATGATCAAGTCATCAAGTAAGTGTTTGGTGCTCAAAATCCTATATTGTCAAGGACTTTTTATGCAATCTCGACAACTCATAAATCCATTTTAATAGGGGCCTGAATCTCTTGGACCGAAAATTAAGCTACCATTTTATTCATCATCTTCAATTTTAGGCTCATCCATTTTGTCATCACCAATTACGTCAGAATTGGAAAATTGGATTTAATCATATATACTATAGATAAATAAATATCTTATGTGCAACAAAACGTAAGAACAATATCACCTGATGACATGTCGTGGCCTCTGATTTAGGCATTTCCTCAAGCACCTTGCAGTCACAAATTTGTTGATTCAAGAACATGAGTAATCAATGCTTGGTACCCATGTGTTTCTGACCATTTTCTTAAGGACCATCGACTGATGAAAGTGGTCACCAAACGTGGTTTAGACCGAGTGGACTTTAACAGATTGTTTCTGTCCCGCATCATCAAATGCTATCGGTAGCATTTCATGGTGGGCCAACCGCTTGGATAATTTCGGTGCTATGATAATGAGAGCCCCTGGGAAAGAGCGTACTCCTGACCCTTTCCTATAGCGCTTTTCAATTGCCAGTTGCCATTTTACTGTGTAAAAATCATCTTAAAATCATGAGTAAACAGATTATTACAAACCGACAATTCATGAATTCAATATAAGTGAATAGTGCACATAATTGCGATCAGAAATTGATATTAGTTAACATATGACATATCAACAATTTAACAATCACAGTGCCATTGCCAATAATTAATACAATAATTGAATAAAAAATAAGAACCGATTTCTTCCCTGAATCTCGGAGCATTTTTTATTGATATCCACCGAGTTGAACACATTTCATCTATTCGGCGGGTGATAGAGATGTGTGGCCGAGGAAAGCTTACCTCAGCCCCACGGTGGGCGCCAAATGTTCTCTTTGAGATTCGACTTCACTGGAATCTCGCATGTAGAAACGTCAAACCAAGAGTGAACAATGGGGGTTGTTTTAGATTATGGCTGACAGAATATTGTATTCTGGTCCTACGTATCCCAATGGGAATCAAAGCCAGACGTAGTTCTTGGTTCAACCCTTGGTCATACAGTGATCTCAATCCTCTAATCTTGTATCTGATGAATACTAGCGAGCAAGGACTCTTCAATAGTCTCTTGGTCAAGCTAGTTTCTCTAATACGCTTAAGGGAGATTCACCTAGGTTACGTGAAAGTGAGTCTTTCTCTTAGGGTTTTCCTCCTTTTATAATAGGATCTCCTTATCTTTTAGAGATTTGGATTTATCTCTTCTTATCTCTTAAATCTTCTTCGAGATATATGATCTCCTTAATTGGTGGGATTTATCTCTTTTAACCAGATAAGGTTATTTGAGATAATATCAAGATCTTATCTTTCCGCTTTTATCGGATCGGGCATCCAAACTCGGTGGCCGAGTTTTACTCCTCGGCTAGTACAGTTATCTTAGTCATCTAGGTTGATAACCAAATATCTAGCGACAACCCATGATATTTCACGTGATTTGTATATTAGAAAATAGAATATATACAAATTAAATGATGTACATGCCATTGAAAATAATTATTATATGCTTGTCAATTTTTTAACAGCTCTTGCATTATTTTTTATTGGTAAACAACAACTCTTGCATTATTTATAGAACAAAAATTGATAACTTTTGGATAATCATACTCACATTTAAATATAGATGTCTATTATACTTCAAAATACATAAATGGAAAAGTAATCTTACTTTGATTGAGCCAAGTGGTGCGGTGTTTCCAAATCCAGATCAGTGTGTGTTCTCCTTGATGGAGCATAATAACAAGTCCTGGTGTGTTGAAGCCTTACGTGCTTGCATGAGCCCAGCGTCTGTTGATGATGTTTTGCGCACTCCCTTGCTTGATGCGGTCACCAGTGACGGTTGGGTTTGGCATTCGGTTCGCAATGGTAATTATTCAGTGAGATCCAGTTATTTTTTGTGCATTAATAAGCTCCTGGATATGGAGCATTTGAAGGTGGCTGGGAATTGGAGGAGTCTTTGGGGGTTTGTCTATTCCCCCTAAGGTGAAGAATTTTTTTTGGAGAGCAGTGAGGGATTGTCTTCCCTCTAGGAGCAAGCTGGTTGACCGTGGTGTTTCTTGTCCCCCTTATTGCCCCTGGTGCTCTAATAATATTGAAGACACTTGGCATATCCTTGTCTCTTGTTCCAAAGCTGAGGCGGTGTGGCGTAAGGTAAATCTTTGGGGGAAAATCCATAACACTCTTATGATTGTGAATGATTTCAAGGAGCTTTTCTTTGTTCTGCTTGATCAGTTTTCAGCTAATGACAGGTTGGTGTGGGCTATGACTTTGTGGAGTATATGGAGAAGCCGAAACTTAAAGGTTTGGGATGGTGTTGATGAGTCTCCAAGTACAATAGTTCATTGTGGCCATAATCTCTTGGATGATTGGGTTAAAGCTAGGAATAGCCCTCTGCCGTGCCAACCTTTGGTTCCTCCAGCGCCTACATTTGATGGCTGGACCAAGCCACCAGTGGGTTTTGTTAAGTGTAATGTGGATGCCTCCTTTTCAGTTGCTGCTAATAAAGTGGGCATTGATATGTGCCTCAGAGATGAAAATGGAGTGTTTTTGGGTGCCAAAACTGTCATCTTTTCTCCTGTCTTGGATGTGCACATGGGGGAAGCTGCTGGTCTTTATTTTGCTATTCTTTGGATGCGAGAGATTAAAGTGAATAAGGTGATTTTTGTTTTAGACTCGAAATTAGTGGTAGATGATTTTAATTCCTCCAGTATTGATTTAACTGAATTTGGTTCTATTGTTTCCTCTTGTAAGGACCTTCTTAGTTTCTTTTTTCAAAACTCTTATGTGGAGTTCTCTAAGGGACAAGCTAATATGGTTGCTCATAGTTTAGCTAAGGTGGCCATTTCTCATGCTTGTTCTCAGGTGTTTTCTGATATCCCTGCATGTATTGCCTCTTTGATTATGAATGAAATGCAGTGATTTTCCCTTGTCAAAAAAAAAAATACTCATCAATATTCACGTAACACATAACTACCGTATTTCATAGATGTCTAGAAAAAAAAAGTCGTTAAAAAATCCCCCTTTTAATGGATACCTATAAATCCCAGGCCCAATTGAAGGGCTCCCTAGTAGAACCACTAAGCGGCCTCTAATGGGGTCAGGACTCAGGAGCAAGGTGAAAGGGGAGATGGGAAAGAAAGGATTAAAAAGTATTCTAGAGGGGTTAAAATTTCAATAATTAAATTTTCTCATCAATTCTTTTTGACACTTTTTTTTTTACTTATATACTGTATACTCATTGATCAAATCACTTTTACCTTGAAAATAATAATAGATAGATAATTAAAAGTTAGATGTGAAGAGTGTTTGATCCGTGAAAAACCTTAAGCGAAACTACGATAAAGATGTATCATACTATCAAATTAAGAGGAAGTTCCAAACTCAAAGTCTCTATGCCCAAAGAAATGAAAATCTCCAGAGATCAATTCAGAAGAACAGGAACCAAGGCAAATGATCATAATATATTAATTATATGCTCTGGTTTGACCATAAAGTAAAAAAACGCTTTTAGCGTAACTTCAATGGAAGTTGGTTAAATAGTTCTGAAAAATAGGAACTTAATCTTATTAAGTTGTATCATTGGCAAGGACAGAGGGAGGGGGTGTTATCTTCGAAAAAACAATAATTGATTGGGTCAATCTTAACTATCTAATTAGATTAAGGCTTGGGTTTTGGCTGAAGGGTGGGAACCGAATTGTCCTTTTAACCCATAGTTCACAAGTTAGATTGTGTCAAATTATGGTCTAAGGAAAAGAAGAACAGACCTGTAATTAGCTGGTTTCCACCATCTTGTAACTCTGTTAAATGGAATGTTGATGGTTCCTCTAAAGGTAAGTCAGGTCCCGCCGATAGTGGGGGGTTCTTAGGGACAATCAAGGTTTAATAAAGGCCCTCTTTGCCACCTCAGTGGGTGTGAGAGACTCAAATGAGGCAGAATTCTTGGCAATTGTTTTTGCCCTTGAAATGTCTTTACAATAACACTGGTTGAAGAATGTGCAAATTATAGTTGAGTCAGACTCCAAAAATGCCATTGCATGGGTGAGTAAGAAAGAGGGCGGCCCATGGAATTTAAGATTCTATCGTAATAAACTGCAGAACATCTTGTGTATTCTAAAAAATGTAGCTTTCAGCCATAAGAATAGAGAGGCGAACCACTATGCAGATAATCTAGCAAAAGAAGGGGTACAAATGGAGGGTACTTGGTTAATGTGGACAGAAAATGGGTGATTTACCACTGTTATGGCTAATATTCTCTTCTGCAGGTTTTTATCTGGTTCTGTATTGATAGTATGATATATGGTATATGGTGTGCTAGCAGCATGCTTTGCAAATTTTTTGGCTGCAGGTGTTGTTGTATGAGCGTATCTGGAAGGAATGCTTCAAACAAGTTGCATATTGGGATATGAAACATGTTGAAGATTCTTGTTAGGATGAAAAACAAATGTATATGACAGAGGCAAGAGGCTTGGGAGAAAACATCTTTGTGAAGACTGCTGCAAAGGCATAAAATGAGACGGAACATGAATCTATCGACATGAGCTGAAAAGAGGCATAAAATCAGTAACATAAACATTGTGGTGGGTGCTGCAGAGTCATACAAAGCAGAGTCACACAAAGCTGTGGTGATGCGGTTAATTGTAAAGGTGGACTGAAAAAAGGCTGCAAGAGATTATATGATATATGTGTAGCAGGGTCTATGTTGGATATTGTGAATAGATTCAAATAATGCAATTTATGATAGGAGGTCAACGCCACTATGAAGAGTGTTTATGCAGGTGGTGGTAGAAACTTTCCTTATGCTATATTAGATTAGAAATAAAATGAGAAAATACTGTTGTGAAGGTGTAGCAGATCCAGCTTGGGTATTCCTGTTGTTGTAAAGAGACTACACTTCAACTACTTGAATTGAGGCATGAAGAGTGTGATTACACCTCATATTTCTTTATCATATTGCATACATTTTAATGTAGGTTAGGCATTTTTAATTTGATTTTTGTTAGTTTTTACCTTGGAACGGGTAAGGCGGTTTTATGGTGTTTTTGTGCAGGAATTGAAGATTAAAATGTTCAAGATCAACCATGATGGAGCTTGCATGAAGATGGAGCTTGAAAAACAAGAAAACTGAGCCAAACAGAGGTCATCACGGCCTATCCGTGACAGCCATCACGGCCATGATCGAGCAAGGCTGAAAAGAAAAGAACGAAAAAGTTAGAACCTGTCACTGCCAGGCCATGATGGCCGTGACAGGCCATCAGTGCCAAGTTTTGCAAGACAGAATCTGTCACGGCCTGTCCGTGACAGGCATCACGACCGTGATGTGCAATATCTGGAATTTTAAAACCTGATTTGATATGATTTTGTAATTGCTTGGGATTCAAGTTAACCTACTCTATAAATAGGGCAATTAGGCTCGAAAATAGGGATCCATTGGGCTGCTACCTTAGGCAGAAACTTGGATTTCTCTTCTTCTCAATTTCTTCTCTTCTCTTAGGTTTTCTTTTATGCTTTTGTTAATCAAGCTTGCTATGAACATGGCAATGCTTGAGTAGTTGTTTTTATTTCTAGGAATTGGGGCTATGCCCAAGATTTCTTTTATGTTTTGAATTGACGTTTTACTTCTTGTTAATTTCAATTTGCTTTCGATTTGATTCCTATTGCATGAATTACTTGTGAATCTGGTGCGCACTTATTTTCATGTCATAGATACTCTAAGGAGGAACCTAGCGGTGAACTTAGGTATTGGATCTATAGGAATTAAGCTTAGGACTTAAATCACGAGAGTTAGAAGCGGTCCTTCGAGGGTTCACTGAATTGTCACCAAGCTTAAAGGGTTCGATTTAAATTCAATTACCACGAGAGTAGGGGTTGGTTTAATCGGGCACGGTTCTTGTATCCCGAGAGGGAACATTAACTTATTTAGGATAAATTCACCTTCAAAGCAAATTTCGATAATTAACAAGAGGGGTAATCAATTTAGTAACATGAGCAGTCCTGTTGGTAACCCAATTCCTGTAAATCTCTTTTGAATTTGAAAAACCCCTATTTGATTTACTTTCCTATTTTGTTTGATTGCATTTTAAATATTTGAATTCTAAGTTAATCCTTTAAAAACCAAATCTTTTCCAAATCTTTCTCTAGTCCACTTTAATTGATTTAATAATTGATAGTCATTTAAGATCACGGTCCATGTGGATTCGATCTTTTTATTACTTGACGACGAAGCCGTACACTTGCAGATTCGTGACCCATCAAGGCACAAGGATATTGAAAGGCTGTGAAAGACCTAAAGGTGTTGCATTGTTAAAGTGATCAATCATAAAGGTGCTTATTGCTGCAACAAATTGTAGATGCATATATGCTTCAGGCGTTAATAGGAAACTTACTAATTGAGATCTGAATTTTGTGATTTTTTGCAATTGTATTAATTAGAGATGGAGGTATTTTTAGGTGTTAAAATCATGGAGAGATTTCTATGTACAGGTGTTTTTTTAGGACTAAGTCAGGTGTGTTATCTTGGGTGTATGAAATGTTTTTGTGGATGGACTATTGATGTAATCTTTTTCCATCTAGCTTGGTGCACATGATAGGGTGCTTGCTCTTCAACCTTTCCTAAAAGGTGGGGAGAGTAACCACTATGATATAGGGGTATTCAGATCCAAATCGATCATAAAAAGCCGCAAAACCGATCCAAAATAACCGAAAACCGATGGGAACCGAATTTAATTGGATTTTTTTTTTGGATTGGTTCTCTAGAGAATCGATCGGTTCGGTTTTCGGTTGTATCATCAGGAACCGAACCGATAACTTCTGTTGTTCTGCTTTTTGTTATTGTCCCTCTGTGTTTTGCGTTTTGTTACATCGTATATTACTTATCAGTTTATGACTCACCCCTCCTAGTCCTTTAGTCATTTGTTCATTTCCAGTTCCAACCCTAACCCTAACCCTAACGCTTCTCCCTCCCTTCTAGTCGCCGCCTTCTTCTCCCTGCTCACCGCCGCCTCGTGTATTCGCCTTGGTTTTTCGCAACCTTGTGTCTCCCTGTTCATCCCTCCCTGCTTCTGAGTTGTGACCATTACCGTCGTCGCCTCGCACTCCGTCCGTGGTCGCCGTCGCCTCGCACTCTGTCCGTGGTCGCCGCCTCCTTGCGCTACCTTCTTGCCGGCATCGGTGTCTTAACCCCTCCCTGCTCACAGTCCTCCCTGTTCAAGTGCGTTCTCCATTGTTGTTTCAAATTCCTTGAATGCTCTAGTTAGTTTCAAATTTTCTGATTCAAAAGTTGTAAGTGACTCAAATTTCTGAGTGCTCTATTGTTTGTTTCAAATTTCTAACTCAAATTTCTGAGTGGGTTTGTTTCAAATTTGTTAGTTCTGATGCTTCTGGTTTGTTTCAAAATTTCTCATGGAGGTAATCATTTCCCCTATCATTTGTTGAATCTGTTTTCTTCTTTAACATATGTGTTTATGTTTTCCTAATTTACTTTTCCATTTTGCAGGTTGAAATTAGTCAAAGTGAAGAGAGAATAATTTCTTCTAATGTTGATGTTGAATCTATTTTAGCCACAATTTCTTTTTTTTGGATTTGGGAATCAGGATTTGAGCATGGTTGTTACTATTTTAAATTAGGATTTGGGTATGGCTGTTTTAGGCTTTTAAGCCACTGTTTTGTTTTTTTAAAAGAAAAAATTGGTTAAGGTTGTAGATTATATAAGCCACCGTTTGAATTCAGGTTGTAGATTATAAGCCACTGTTTGGTTCAGGTGTCTTGTAGCCTTCTCATTCAAAAACTTAGTGTGTTTCGAAAAGATGGAAAAAAAAAGATTATACTGATAATCGATTTTTGTATAATCGATTATTGTAATAATCGATTATAATCAAAATCTTTTTTTTGTTTTAGTCTTTTTTTTTTAAAAGTAATTTTAAAATAATTTATTTGGTTTGAGTGGTGTTAAAAAATACTGTGTAGTAAATTACGAAAATTTTTATTTAGATTAAAAATGTTTGATGTTCTTTTAACATTTTTTATATTTAATTTTTTTTATCATCAATTATTTTTATATTATAAAAAATTGAATTTTTTTGTAATTTTTTATATTAAAAAATTGAAAAAAATCTGTAAAAAATTATTTGTATCATCGTCTAGTTGCTGCAGTTCTTGGTCTGTGTCAGGCTAATGGGTAGTTGTTGGAACGGTGGTTTGGGGCTATATGCGTGGAGGAAGGGGCATTAGTGGTAGTTGGTATTTCAAAGTGAATAATCTGGAGGGTGAAATAATCAAACAGTCCTATAAAAAAGATTCTTGAAAACATGTTAAAACAGGTTTTTTTTCTTTTTAGAAAAAATAATCTGATAACCAAACATAATGATTATTTACAAAAACAGCTGAAAGCATAAAAAAATAGCTGAAATGATATTTCCCAAAACATACTCTTAATATGTAATTGACACACCTCACTGTTAGTTTAGTTGAGGATTTGGATTCTCTAACTTTTAGAATCCAGAGTCACCATGACTTTAGGCTTAGGAGGAGAGAGAATGTTAGGGAAAAAATGGAGGAAATAGATGAGGGAGATAACAAGAGATGAGAGAGATAGAAGGAAAGGCACGTGCCTTTCCCGCAATAAAGATAGGCAATCCCTCCCGGTCAGTTGGCATGCGCAGAGCAATTTCACAGTACATTGAAACAGAAAATATGTTTCTGATACTTTATATTTTGCTAGATTATATGTTATTTTGAAAATGTTACCAAAACATGCCAACACAGTGAGTCACTGAACAACCACCCTCATATTTTGGTGGTTTATGTATGTTATTTATTTATTTTTACAAGTAGATTATACGATTCTTATAATGTCATTTAACTAATGATGTATGACTAAAAACCGAACCAACTGAACCGATCCAAGCCATATTTAATTTGATCGGATCAGATATGTTTTAAGAAGTCATCAAAACCTAATCGAACCACATGCATTTTTTTACTTCGAATCGAATGACTTTTTCCCTCAAAACCGATCCAAATCGAACCGCGAACACCCCCACTATGACGCATAAGCTAGATCTTTTAATAAATAATTACTCTATTTATCGAGAAAAAAAAAGGGCCGAGGGGGAGGCCTGAGTTTGCCATGGCCTCCCCCAGTTGTTAACTTTATTTTATATATATATATATATATATATATATATATATATATATATATATATATATATATATGTATGTATGTATGTATGTATATTAGTATATATATTTATATATATTAAATATGTCTAAATATTTTAAATATAGTATAAAAAATATTATAATATCAACCAATCATAAATTATCACATTGTTAAAAATGTTTGATTTTTGTCATAACTTACTTGAAAGTCACACATGATATTTTTTTTGAAAAGACAAACAAATATCATTAATCAGAGTATAAGGGTACTCAAAACCGATTTACAAAAGGACTACAGAGCCACAAATTACAAAGAACCAGAGCAGAAAAAACCTGACACCCGTTCAATACACTTTTTAGGCTCTATACACCAATCAAAAAGAGATCTTGGATCCATGTTGCTTAGTAATAAACCATCTCCAAGAGCAAACCTTAATCCTATTTATGATTGATCGACGATGTGAAAAATCTATACACTCAATGTATGAGAATTAAACTCTCTCCTGAATTATCAGACTTACGTTAATTCACGTATAAAAAATCTATATCAATTTTATATGATACCTATTAGTTTGGGAAGATAAATTAATATAGATAATAAGTGTATTAGAATGTGGGTTTTTCTTATTTTATTATTTTAAAAAAGTAATATAAGAATGATGTTTAGGGTGGGGTAGTTCAATTGGATTGAGTTAAGGGTTTAAGATGTTGAAGAAGTTTGAGGTCTAAGGTTTAAATCTTGACAAAAGAAAAAAACTAACAACTAATATATTAGCCTACTAACATGATGTAGAATGTTTTATATGCCCCAGGCCAATCGGTATGACAAATAACCAAAGACTATGTACTGAAAACATGTAGTTGGAATGGAAGGCATGATAGGACTCTATATATATCTTTTTCCCACTATTCTTCCATTTACTTATGCTTTAAACAAAGAACTGGAAATGCATTCAACTACTAGTACAAAAAGCATAGTGCTTCAATGAGAGTGATAAAGGGTCTTATATATTATGCATCGACCATCGAGCCCTTTAGTGAAGATTCCCAGCATTTCCATATATGGTGGTGTGAAGAATGTGATGCATATATAAATTTTGACACTTTTATAGAATTTAGAGGGTCTCCAGTCCACTATACCTTGATCTTTTGAAATCATCTACATGGCTTTTTGGAGACCATATGGGTCCGCGGACATGATTACAATTTACATGTGAATTGCATGTGTGCCCTGCATTTGCTATTGTGAACCAAACTCGGTGGTGTTTTGTCAACTATGGCCCAAGTGTAACAGAGTTCAGACCATTACAGCTTGGTGGTGTTTTATCATTGTATCAAAATTGAAATGGTGGAGCTGAAAAGGCTACATCTTGAAACAGAAAAATTCCCATTTCTACACCGCCTTATCCTGTTTCCTTTGTGCAACATTCCAAGAAATAAGCTTAATTTATCCACAACCATCTTTTACAAATTCTATGTTCACATTTCCCTTCATTTAGTGTATTTTTCATTCCCCGTCCACTTTCTTCATTACTTTCCTAGAAGCATCATCTTTGGTAACGGATTCGACTCTTTTAAATTGAATAAAAGTATAAAATGAAAAGAAATAATATATTTACTATTTAATTAGTTAAAGTAATTTGAGATTTCAATATACTTCAATTAATCTAGAATGAATATATATTCAATATCTTACTTTATACTTTTGTTCATTTTTGAGGAGTTTTATTCGTTAGTACCAAAAATGTCTTCATTTCAATGAAGAATTAGCTAAAAATATTATTAATCCGCTTCTTTTTAATAAAATGGAAAAAGTTAGCTACCTATTCTAATCGGGATAGCGCATAAGTTGAACTTTTCACTGCATAAACCTCCACTGAAGTCTAGAGAGGAGTAACTGATATTTTAAAGCATTTTTAATTATCCATTTGTGTGCATTTCTATTCGTGCCTCAGAGATGGTCTCACACTGCTTGATGAAAGGAGATAGAGGAAGAAATGAACGTATTGTCACGACCGTCCGATCCGGGCACCGTAAAAAAGGGAAAATTAAAAAAAAAACACAGAAGTCGCCACTAAAATTTTTATTGAGAAAATCTTAGAAAATCCAATTATTTAAAGGTAAACTGGTCCAAAAAAAAGAGAGATGTGTCCGGGAGTCGGTTACGAGTAGGGAAAGTGTTAGCACCCCACATCGCCCGTTAAAAAAACGGTACCTCAAGTTAATTATGCAAAAACATTTTAATAACATTTTTAAATATTTATTTTATCCCAAAAATTATTTACAAGAAAGTATATTTTTTAATTTTTAACATTTTAAATTTTATTAATTTTTACATTTTTAAATTTATTGTTTTTAAAAAAAACTAAATGAGGTTGAACATGGCACATGAGTCCACAGGGCAACCTCAAATCTAAGGGACTGAACATGACACCGTGTCCATAGAGCATCCCTAAAAATAGAAAAGTTTAATCATTTTGATTAATTATTTTAACATAAAAAAGACACACACAAAAAAGGAAAATTTAGTTTTGGCTTGACAAGATTATTTATCTTGCTCCTACGTATTCCCAGGTGCAATGGGAAACTCAAAGCCACGTAGTTCTTTAGAAAATATTTGATTAGTTGGTTGATTTTAATTTTAATAAAGATTTATTTAAAAAAGATTTTATTTTGAAATAAATTCACTCTTGCACAGGGTCCAAGATAGCAGTGCTATACGATAAACCCTTACAATCCATACGACACTTGAGGATGAAAAATCATACATCAACGTCGTAGATTGTTGCGTGAATTAAATTTTTTTATTTTTTATATATTTTATTTTGAAAAGGTATTTTTATTTTATAACAACAACAACCAGCAACAAATTTGGGCTATACAACCAACAAACCCAAAAAAAAACAAAAATCATCAAGACCCAACAGCCTATTCAAACAATAAAAAGGGCAGAAGAAATAAAAAAGGAAAAAAACAAGGGAAAGAGCAAACAAGCCTCCACTTTACCCTCAACCCTCAATCGTGCAGAGGGAGAAAAAAAAGAAAGGAGCTTGACACAGTGGGGTGGGCGGCGCGACGAAGAAGGTGACGTTCAGGGACAGCGGCCTTCACTGGTGCGAACAGCGGACATGAAAGCGGCTGGCCGGAACGACGGTTTCCGGCGGAGGTCAAGACTGAGACAGGGACAAGTGCAGCGGCTGATCTGGACTGGGCTCTTGCAGGGGAGGCGCTGATGAGGACAGATCCGAGTCGACGTGTCGGCGGTGTAGAGGGGCCTCTGTCATGCAGTGGTGGCACAATGGCGGTGGAGCTTGAACCAACCGCAGCAGGCGCGATCTGAACCGAGCGAACAAGACGCGATTCCGGCGGTTCAGGGCGGCGGCGCGGCGCGACTGGACAGGGACTAGGTTGCGCAGCTGGTGTAGGAGGAGGAAGAAGGAGATGAGACTTTGGTTTGGTGTTATGGTGAGAAGAAGAAAGAAAAGGAGTGTTATGCTGAAGCAGAAAAGACACGGGCACGAGGAAAAGGAAGAAGGAAAT
Organism: Sophora flavescens; assembly: GCA_030762895.1. Lineage (NCBI taxonomy): Eukaryota > Viridiplantae > Streptophyta > Magnoliopsida > Fabales > Fabaceae > Sophora > Sophora flavescens. The sequence goes on along the minus strand of CM061066.1, from coordinate 166,290,292 downwards.
CTCTGGGTGATAATTTTTTGTTGACAATATTTTTTGTTGACAATTTTTTTGTTATTTGAAAGCAGAAACAGAGAATGGAGAAGAAAATAAGGAAGAATGCTAAGTGTGTTTTCTGTGTTTTTTTGTTTACTCCCCCTCTCTTTGGTCACCGTTCAATGCAATATATAGCACAAAAATGAAGAAGATGACAAATCTTCTTGTTAGGCCAGCTGGTGTAGGTACAAGTAGTGGGGAGTAAATCAGCTTTTGCTCCACCACCTTGCTTGGCTGGTGCAAGGGTAGGGAGGGCTGTACCATTATCCCTCCTTTTTCTTTGAAAAAGAAGAAGATGACAAAGAGGGGTACAAGCATGGGAGCAGATCATAATTCAAATTTTTTTACTTTTTATTATTTTTTATCAGAATAAAAAAAAATTAGTTGGGCTTGGATAATGGGCCCAAAAGATAACTTGGAACAAAAAACGAAAATGGGCTCCATTTGATGATGTAATGGGTCAAGAATAAAAATATTTTTTTTTTCAAAGTATTTTTTTATTTTTATATTTGTCTATTATTTTCTTCAAAACATTAATTAAAACATCTGGACAAAATTAGGTGTTCACAGCTGCCCCTCTTTACTTGTTTCTTATTAGATAATAGGTATAACCGTAGTTAACCTATTATCATTATAAGAGACGAGTAAAGACATGAACTCCATTTTTGGCTGGAGTTTGCTGACGAGTGAAAGGATGCATAATTAAAAGAGCTTACGGGATGGGTTGCTCATAGAAGCTCAAATAGAAAGATAAAAGAGCTTACGGGTATGGTACCCACTGAAGCTTGACAAAAGATAGAAAACTTGCAGGGTCGATTATCCGCTGAAGCTTGAGAAGAAAAGTTGAAAACTTGCGGAGTCGGTTGTTCGCTAAAGCTTGAAAATAAAAGTTAAAAGCTTACGGAGTCGGTTGTCCGCTGAAGCTTGAAAGCAAAGTGATTAAAAGATTGCGGAGTCGGTTATTGATGAGTGTGATTACACCTCATATTTGCTTATCATTTTGCATGCATTTTCATATAGTTTAGGCATATTTAATTTTATTTTTGTTAGTTTTTACCTTGGAACGGGTAAGACGGTTTTGTGGTGTTGTTTTGCAGAAATTAAGGATTAAATGCTCAAGATCAACCATGATGGAGCTTGGATGAAGATGGAGCTTTAAAAGTGAAGAAAATGAGCCAAACAGAGCCCATCACGGCCTAGCCGTGATGACCATCACGGCCATGATCGAGCAAAACTGAAAATAAAGAAGGCAAAAGTCAGAACTGGTCACGGCCTAGCCGTGATGCCCATCACGGTCGTGACCTGTCAGCTGAGCCAGACCCCCACAAGTCAGAATCTGTCACGGCCTAGCCGTGATGAGCATCACGGCCGTGACAGACCAAAAATTGAAGAAACGCCCAAGGCAGAATCCATCACGGCCTGGCCGTGATGGCCATCACGGCCATTACGCGCATTACTTGGATCAGAAGCAACTGATTTGGATCTAATTTGAGTTAGATTGGGATTCAAACTTCCCAAATCTATAAATAAGACATCTGAGGCAGAAGCTAGAGGACTTTTGGCTGCTACTCTTAGGCTATATTTTAGGATCTCTCTTCTTCTCCTCCTCTCTTCTCTGATTTTTATTTTCATGATGTTGTTAACCAAGCTTGTCATCATCATGGCAAGGCTTGAGTAGTAGCTTAGTTTCTAGGGATTGGGGCTATGCCCAAGGTTTGTTTATGGCAATGAATTGATGTTATATCTTTGTTAATTGCGATTTTGCTTTAGATCTGATTTCTAGTGTTTTAATTACTTGTAAATCTGGTGCGCACTTATTTACGTGTCGTAGATATCCTAAGGAGGTACCTAGCAGTGAACTTAGGTATCGGATCTATAGAATCAGACTTAGGACTGAAATCACGAGAGTTAGAAGCCGTTCTTCGAGGATTAACGAATTGTCACGAAACACAAAGGGTCCAATCTAAATTCGACTACCACGAGAGTAGGGGTTGGTTTAATTGGGCACGGTTTTTGTAACCCGAGAGGGAGCTTAAACTATTTGAGGATAAATTCGCCTTCAAGGCAATTTCGATAATAAACAAGGGATAATCAATTTAGAAACATAAACGATCTTGTAGGTAACCCAAATTCCTAGGAATCCATTTAGATCTGAAAAACCATAAACTGATTTACTTTCTGTTTTACTTGATTCTGATTTGGAGTTATCTCTTATTTCAAATATCAAAACCTTTTCAAAAAAATCCTTTTTTATTTAGTCCAGTTTTAATCGATTTGATAATTAGTTGCGATTTGAGATCATGGTCTCTGTGGGATCGATATCTTTTTATTACTTGGCGGCAATCCGGTACACTTACCGGATCGCACGTGCACTCGCACGACATCAAGTTTTTGGCGCCATTGCCGGGGACTGTGCGTTCTCGAATCTCAATTTAATTTTTGAATTGATTTTTCTGGACCTTTTCTTTTTATTTAATTTTTATATTTTAAAAAAAATTTCTTCTTTCTTTATAGTGTATCTATCTCTCTGTGTTTTATATGCAAAGATACCTAAGTCTTGGAAACCTTAGTGAGGTCGATCCATAAGTCGAAAGGACCTTCCATAGACGTAGGAGACTACAAAGGGAGAGAGAGGGGTTGATCCCCATTCCACTAATGGCGAATCTATCGGATACGAAACATCTGAAGGACTACGCAGCCCCAAATGCTAGGGGTTTGCGAACTAGGATAGCTAGGCCAGAGGTTGAGGTGGATAACTACACTATATCGCCTATGTTGATTAACATGATTAGGCAACATCAATTCGGAGGACCCGACTGAGCACATGGAGACATTCTTGGAGTTCACCGACGTAGTTAGAATTCAAGGCGCCCCGGTTGATGCTATTCGTTTGAGGTTGTTCCCCTCATCTCTGACTGGAAAAGCAAAAGCTTGGCTGAAACAAGTGCCTGCTAATACCTTGTCGACTTGGGACCAACTGGAGCAGGCGTTCTTGGAGAAATTCTTCCCTCCCTCCAAGACGGCTTACCTACGAGCCCAGATCACCGACTTCTTCCAAAAGGATGGAGAATGCTTGTCAGAAGCTTGGGATCGCTATAAGGGATTGCTGGAGTCTTGCCCTCATCATGGACTCGAGAGGTGGTTATCAGTGCACACCTTCTACAACGGATTGGATTACTCTTCGAATGAGTCACTTGACTCCGCAGCTGGTGGAGCCTTTATGAATAGGCCTCTGACTGAGGCCTTCAATATCATTGAAAACGTGGCCACCAACTACCACCAATGGGGTTCGGAAAGAGGTAATAACCCGAAAAAGACTTCGGGAGGTAAGTTTGAAATGAATAGCACTGATCTTATAATGTCTAAAATAGACTCACTGAATAAACGCTTTGATCAGCTCGAAAGGGCTAATGTGAGTTCAATAGGTGCTACTAACATTGTTTGTGAGATTTGTGGAATGCAGGGACATGACATAATGGAGTGCCCATGTGGTAACAAGTGAACAAGTGAACTCTTGTCACAACTTCTACGACACGAACCCGAAGCTGCCAAACTATGCTCCTCCCAATGCTTACAACCAAGGAAGGAAGAACAGCCCTTACCTCTCGTACGGGAACTACAGCAACACGTTGAGCCATGAGTTCCAAGAGGGCCAAGGTAATAGGAAACCCGCAGCGGGGTATCCTCAGGTACAGAAGTCTAAACTCGAGTCTTTATTGGAAAGTTTTGTTGAAACTCAAACAAAACAAGATGAAGAGTTTAGACAACAAGGTAGGGCAGTAAATGGTGCAATAAAAGAGATAGCATCTAAGGTAGATAACTTAGCCATCCATAACAAGATGCTAGAAACTCGGATTGCCCAACAAGCCAGCATATACTCTAGACCAAAGGGTACGTTCCGGGGCCAACCCGAAGCTAATCCCAATGAACATTGTAATGCCATATACTTGAGGGATGATAAGCTTGGGGTGGTTGAAAAGGATGTGGAATGTGAGGAGGACATGAGCGAGGATGAAGAGCCAGAACCAAAGTATGTCCCTCCACCACCGTACCAACCCCCGATACCTTTCCCACAAAGGTTGGTCAAGAGAAAGCATGTAGATATAGAAGCTAATATGCCTCCTAAACTGAAAGACCCAGGTAGTTTCTCTATCACTTGCTCAATTGAAAAGGTACAAATAGACCAAGCCTTATGTGACTTAGGGGCTAGTGCGAGCTTGATGCCGCTCACTATCTTGGAAAGGTTGGGAACCAAAGAGTTGAGTCCATTCAAATTCTCCTTACAATTTGCGGATGGCTCAACTAGAACTCCTCTAGGCATACTAGAGAATGTTCCTGTAAAGGTAGGGAAATTTTTCATCCCTACCGATTTCCTGGTATTGGATATGAAAGGGAATTCTGAATTCCCCATCATTTTAGGAAGGCCATTCTTGGCCACCGCTGGAGCGATAATTGACGTAAGGAATGGCAAACTCTCTCTGAATGTAGAGGAAGGTAGGGTAGATTTTAAATTGACTAACTCATATAATAACCCTCCTTTTGTGAGTAATATATGCAGGATCGATATAACGTCTCCAGTGGTAAAGGAAGAGCTCAACATGGAAGCAACTCCGAAGATTTACATGGCAAATGATGCACCCAGTAGTGATGAAGTTGGAGTTGCTCATCATGCTGTAACAAAACTTCCGCCGGGAAGGAGTAAGGCCATGCGGCTTAGGGTGAAAATAGCGAAGAGGAAGCGCAATTGGCCATATGAGCAGAATCGGCTCTTTGAAGGAGTTCCATGGAAGAAAAGTGTTCCTGCACTTTTACGCCCAGTCGACCCCGGTTGACTGAAGAAAGTATGGTCAAGCTTAAGACCTTAAATAAGCGCTTCTTGGGAGGCAACCCAAGTTTTCTTTCCCTTTTCCATTTGTTTTTGAATTTAGCTCTTGAATAATTTGAGAAGATCAAGAGGAAAAAATCATAAATTAATAGATTTGTCAACTGTTTTCAGGCTAAGAAGGAAGGAAGAGCAAAAAGGGCAGGGACAAACAAAGTCAGAAGTCATCACGCCCAGGCCATGACAGTGGTCACGATCGTGATGAGCTAACCAAGAAGACCAGAAAGGATCACGGTCCAACCGTGACAACCATCACGGGCGTGATGGGAAGGACCCTAAAGATCAGAGAGTATCACGGCCAAGCCGTGATACAGGTCACGGCCATGACAGGCCAGCTCCTGAAGACCAGAATTGATCACGGCCTGCCCGTGATACCCATCACGGCCGTGATACAATTTCCAACAATCTTTGACTAGGCATGTGAGCCAACACCCGCTACCACCTCGGTGAGGTTTTCCATTTTTCTCCTCTCTCTGACTTGATTATTTACATTGGGGACAATGTAGGTTGTAAGCTTGGGGTAGGGGTATTTGTGCATTTTTGCATCTTTCATGTTGCATTCATATAGGCATAGTTTAGCATGATCACATGGTTAGATTGCCCCTTTGCTTAGATTATGCATCCAATTGTGAGAACTTGGTGCCAAATAAATTGAGATAGTGAATTTTTGAACCCAATTTTTTTATTCTTGTGATAAGGCTAAAAATAAAAATGCTTGAGATAATCTTTTGATAGTTGATAATTAGCATGTGGTTACTTAGATTTGTGTTTCTCATTGATTTTAAACTACTAAATGTGATATTTTTGAGCCAAAAAGGGGTACTCACTAAGTCTACCCCATTCTTTGTGATTGAGTGTTTTATTCCTCTTGGATTGTATTCTCTAGAACTTGACTTGAAACCGTTTTGAAACTTAGAAATTTTTTAAAACATTTTTGAAAATGATTAAGGCACTAGGCATTTTCCGGCCTTCCGAGCTTTGATTGATTAAATGCTATCCCTTAGTTGCCCAATTTTGAGCCTAAAAGAAAAAAATTCTTTTCTTGGTACCTTGAATTGTTTTGATGAATAATGCTTGGTATGGCACCTTTTAAAGTATTACAAAAAGGTAAAAAGGTAGTTTGATAAAGTTTGGGATGAGAAAGATAGAAAAATATTTCTCTTGAGTTGAAAATCTCCCCTTCTCCAAATAAATAAAATAAAATAAACAAAAAAAAATATGGAGAAGGGGATGACAAAAAGAAAGTGAGAAATAAAATAAAGAAGGAAAGAAAGGTGGAAAAATGAATCAAAGCCCAAAAAGGGTATTTTAGAAGGTGTCATGCTTTGCAATGTTTGATATTTTGTTTAACCCTCTTGAATTTCCTTTTCTTGATTTCCCTACCTAACGATTATTCCCATGGCCCCATTACAACCAAAGTAAAAGACCTCTCGATTCTTTTGTGTTTTCATTAATAAAGTGGAGATTTGATTAATAGTCAAGCTTATGGTAGAATACCTTCCTTGAGGAAATTGAGCGAATTGTCATATTCCCTTAAACACTTGAGTGAGGTGAGAAGAGTGCCTGAATCAGTGAGAATATGGATTTAGGAAACCTAAGCTTCTAATCGGACTTGAAATTGATTGTCTCTAGGTTTCTTATTTGAATAAGCCTGTTACTTGGATTAGCTACTCGGGTTCTTGGTTCATTATCCACGCTCTAATTATTTATATCTTCTGGCCTTGGTGATTGCTTGAGGACAAGCAAAATCTTAAGCTTGGGGTGATTTGATGAGTGTGATTACACCTCATATTTGCTTATCATTTTGCATGCATTTTCATATAGTTTAGGCATATTTAATTTTATTTTTGTTAGTTTTTACCTTGGAACGGGTAAGGCGGTTTTGTGATGTTGTTTTGCAAAAATTAAGGATTAAATGCTCAAGATCAACCATGATGGAGCTTGGATGAAGATGGAGCTTTAAAAGTGAATAAAATGAGCCAAACAGAGCCCATCACGGCCTAGCCGTGATGACCGTCACGACCATGATCGAGCAAAACTGAAAAGAAAGAAGGCAAAAGTCAGAACTGGTCACGGCCTAGCCGTGATGCCCATCACGGTCGTGACCTGTCAGCTGAGCCAGATCCCCACAAGTTAGAATCTGTCACGGCCTAGCCGTGATGAGCATCACGGCTGTGACAGACCAAAAATTGAAGAAACGCCCAAGGCAGAATCCGTCACGGCCTGGCCTGATGGCCATCACGGTCGTGACGCGCATTACTTGGATCAGAAGCAACTGATTTGGATCTAATTTGAGTTAGATTGGGATTCAAACTTCCCAAATCTATAAATAAGACATCTGAGGCAGAAGCTAGAGGACTTTTGGCTGCTACTCTTAGGCTATATTTTAGGATCTCTCTTCTTCTCCTCCTCTCTTCTCTGATTTTTATTTTCATGATGTTGTTAATCAAGCTTGTCATCATCATGGCAAGGCTTGAGTAGTAGCTTAGTTTCTAGGGATTGGGGCTATGCCCAAGGTTTGTTTATGGCAATGAATTGATGTTATATCTTTGTTAATTGCGAGTTTGCTTTAGATATGATTTCTAGTGTTTTAATTACTTGTAAATCTGGTGCGCACTTACTTACGTGTCGTAGATATCCTAAGGAGGAACCTAGCGGTGAACTTAGGTATCGGATCTATAGAATCAGACTTAGTACTGGAATCACGAGAGTTAGAAGCCGTCCTTCGAGGATTAATGAATTGTCACGAAACGCAAAGGGTCCAATCTAAATTCGACTACCACGAGAGTAGGGGTTGGTTTCATTGGGCACGGTTTTTGTAACCCGAGAGGGAGCTTAAACTATTTGAGGATAAATTCTCCTTCAAGACAATTTCGATAATTAACAAGGGATAATCAATTTATAAACATAAACGATCTTGTAGGTAACCCAAATTCCTAGGAATCCATTTAGATCTGAAAAACCATAAACTGATTTACTTTCTGTTTTACTTGATTCTGATTTGGAGTTATCTCTTATTTCAAATATCAAAACCTTTTCAAAAAAATCCTTTTTTATTTAGTCCAGTTTTAATCGATTTGATAATTAGTTGTGATTTGAGATCACGGTCTCTGTGGGATCGATATCTTTTTATTACTTGGCGACAATCTGGTACACTTGTCGGATCGCACGTGCACTCACACGACATTAGTTATCCACTGAAGCTTGACAGAAAAAGGTTAAAAGCTTACGGAGTCGGTTATCCGTTGAAGCTTGAGAAGAAAAGTTGAAAGCTTGCGGAGTCGGTTGTCCGCTGAAGCTTGAAAAGAAAAGTTAAAAGCTTATGGAGTCGGTTGTCCGCTGAAGCTTGACATGAAAGGTAAAAACCTGCGATGTTTGTGCAATTTACTGGGTTTTGTGCTCACAAGAGATAAACAATTGCAATGCATGATGCCAGAAATGTCCTATATGCTTGATGAAAACCTCAAATGATTTCAATGCAACACAAGGAAAGCCTGTAACACGTTACTATTTTTAATTTTTTTTATCGCTTAGGTGGTTTTTTTTATTATCACCCTTGACCCCTTAAAGTGTTGGTCACAGACAAGACCCGAGATGAACTAAAACAAGTCATGTCTTCGCAGAGAATAAAGGCTAAGCACTTTTGAAAGGGTACGCTTCCTTTGCAATGATTGTCCCCGTGCCTCCTGTCGGTAGTCCACAGTGCCCTTCGTCGGGAGATCATCCCGTTCTTTACGGCCTTTCGAGACTTTCAAAGAAATTATAAATGCTTTTGAAGACATCAATACATGTTTCACATTTCAGTATATACTTATGATGATGAATGCACACACAATTGACAAAAGCTAAGGCAAGGGGATAAAGGTAAAAAGAATTGGGAGTCGATGTCATTATATTCGGACTGAAAAGGTAAACAAAGCAGATATTGCAATGGAGTATGGAATTGCCAAAAAAGGTCGTGGAGTGGAAACACATCTCCTCAAGTGACATCTCTTTCCATGACTAGTGTTAGTATCCCTTATACTATCTCGACTACTTACTAATCAACATCTGAGAATGCTATTTGCCCCAGTCTTCATGCATCCCACTGATCGCCCCAGTTCATCGGTCTGGACGATACTTCCATTGTTATGTTTTTTTTTGAACCCTAACTTTTGCCTAGACCACCTTTTCAGGTTTTCAGCCTAGCGGGTTGCTCAAACTTTTGCCTAGACCGTCTTTTCAGATTTTCAGTCTAGCGAGCTTTTCTTTTTTCATTTTTGACTTTTTCTTTTCCTTTCTTCTTCTTCTTGAGAAGTGTGTTCAAGCATAATACTTTTTGACTGCATCTGAGTTTATAGGGAGTGGAAGATCTTCCCCATCCATCCTGGTGAGAATTAAAGCTCCTCCCGAGAAGGCCTTTTTCACAACATAAGGTCCTTCGTAGTTCGGGGTCCACTTCCCACGATGATCCTTTTGGATTGGTTGGATCTTTTTGAGCACTAGATCACCCTCTCAAAACCGCCGGGGGCGCACTTTCTTCTCGTAAGCTCTCATCAACCTTCTCTGGTACAATTGACCGTGACACAATGCTGCTAATCTCTTCTCTTCAATGAGGTTCAATTGGTCGAGTCGATCCTGAACCCACTCAGCTTCTTCCAGTTCTATTTCTCTCAATACCCTTAATGAGGGGATCTCTACTTCAATCGGGAGTACTGCTTCCATCCCATAAACTAAAGAATACGGAGTTGCCCCTGTCGAGGTACGAATAGAGGTACGGTAGCCGTGCAAAGCAAAAGGCAACATCTCATGCCAACCCTTATATGTCACCACCATCTTTTGGACAATCTTCTTGATATTTTTATTAGCGGCCTCAACCGCTCCATTCATCTTTGGGCGATATGGAGAGAAATTGTGATGCTTTATCTTGAAGTTTTCGCACATCTCTTTCATCATCTTGTTGTTCAAGTTAGTCGCGTTATCAGTGATAATCTCGCTTGGCAACCCATAACGACAAATTAATTCTCTTTTTACAAATTTGATCACGACATTCCTGGTCACATTGGCATATGATGCGGCCTCAACCCACTTTGTCAAATAATCAATGGCAACAAGAATGAAGCAATGCCCATTCGAGGCTTTTGGTTCGATTGGACCGATCACGTCCATTCCCCACATTGAGAATGGCCAGGGTGTCGTCATGACATTCAAGGGAGCTGGCGGCGCATGAACCCTATCAGCATATATTTGACACTTATGGCACCTCTTCGCATAATTAAAACAATCTGCCTCCACTGTCAACCAGTATTGGCCATCCCTAAAGATTTTTCTCGCCATTGCATGACCGCTCGCATGTGTTCCAAAAGATCCTTCATGGACCTCCTCAATTATCCGTTTAGCTTCTTTCGCGTCGATGCATCTTAACAACACCATGTCATGATTTCTTTTGTAGAGAATACCTCCATCTAAATAGAAACCCATTGCAAGTCTTCTTAGAGTTCTTTTGTCGTTTTCTGAAATTCCCGGAGGATATTCCCTTCTTTGGATGAAGCATTTGATGTCATGGTCACACGGTTTTTGATCAGACTCTTCCTCTATCACTTGACAATATGCATGATGATCACGAATTTCCATTTTGATGAGTGGTAAGTTCCTCTCGTCACTTACTTTGAACATCGAGGACAAGGTAGACAGCGCGTCAGCTAATTGGTTATCTTCTCGGGGAATATGATGGAATGTGACTTCATCAAACCGCTCAATCAAACCTCTGATGTAATCATGGTACGGTATTAACTTGGCATCTCGGGTTTCCCATTCCCCTCTTAGCTGGTGGATGACTAATGTAGAGTCCCCGTATACCTCCAGTATCCTCACCTTTGATTCTATTGCTGCCAGGATGCCGAGCGCACAAGCTTCATATTTGGCTATATTGTTTGTACAATCAAAGCAAAGCCTTGCAGTGACAGGGAAATAATCATTTTCCGGTGAAATTAGTATTGCCCCAATTCCATGTCCCAATGCATTGGAAGCTCCGTCAAATAACAAGGTCCACTTTTCTTTTTCTGGTGATTGCTCGCGATCAAACAAAGCCATTATATCTTCATCTGGGAAATCACATTGCATCGATCCATAATCTTCTACTGGCTGATTGGCTAGATATTCTGCAAGAGCACTCCCTTTTATTGCTTTTTGGGTGACATAGACAATGTCATATTCTGATAGCAGGACTTGCCAGCGAGCAATTCTTCCAGTCAGAGCAGGCTTATCAAAGATATACTTGATCGGATCCATTTTGGACACCAACCAGGTAGTGTAACACAACATGTAATGCCTCAAACGGCGAGCCGCCCAAGCCAAGGCACAACAAGTGCGTTCTAGCAGAGAGTAGTTGGCTTCACAACTGGTGAACTTCTTGCTTAGATAATAGATGACATGTTCTTTTCTTCCTGACTCATCGTGTTGCCCCAATATGCAACTCATCGATTCATCTAGCACAGTCAAATACATGATGAGAGGTCTTCCCGGCACTGGGGGAACCAAGACTGGGGGCTCCTGTAGGTATTGTTTGATCTTATCAAAGGCTTTTTGACAATCTTCATTCCATGTCACAGCCTGATTTTTGCGCAGCAATTTAAAGATTGGTTCACATGTCGCGGTTAGTTGGGAGATGAACCGAGCAATGTAGTTCAATCTTCCTAAAAACCCACGAACTTCCTTCTCCGTTTGAGGTGTTGGCATGTCAACGATTGCTCGAACCTTTTCAGGATCAACCTCTATTCCTCTTTGACTAACAATGAACCCCAGAAGCTTGCCTGATTTCACTCCAAAAGTGCATTTGGCTGGATTCAGTCGGAGCTTAAACTTTCTTAACCGCTCAAAAAGTTTCTACAGATTATCAACATGGTCATCTTCGGATCTGGACTTGGCGATCATGTCATCTACATAAACTTCTATCTCCTTATGCATCAACTCATGGAATAAAGCCATCATAGCCCGCTGATATGTTGCCCCAGCATTTTTCAAGCCAAAGGGCATAACCTTGTAGCAAAAGGTTCCCCGTAGAGTGACAAATGTAGTTTTCCCCATATCTTCTGGTGCCATCTTTATCTGATTATATCCTGAGAATCCATCCATGAAAGAGAATAATACATGTTGAGCAGTATTATCTACAAGAACATCAATGTGAGGCAGAGGAAAGTCATCTTTTGGGCTAGCTCTGTTTAGATCTCGATAGTCAACACACATTCGAACATTTTCATCTTTCTTGAGAACAGGAACGATGTTAGCAACCCATTGAGGGTACTTTACAACTTCTAGGAAACCTGCATCCAGTTGTTTCTTGACCTCCTCCTTGATCTTTAGAGACATTTCTGCTTTCATCCTTCGTAGCTTCTGCTTTACTGGAGGACACTCCAGCTTTAAAGGCAATTTGTGTTCTGCTACACTGGGGTCTAACCCTGGCATGTCTTGGTACGACCATGCGAAAACATCTTTATAATCCATCAACAACTTGATCATCCTACTTCGCTCCTTTTCTTTCAAAGAAAGGCCAATCTTAACCTCTTTTTTATCATCTTCAGTTCCCAAATTGATTAGTTCACTCGGCTCTTCATGGGGCCGAATTTCCCTAGCTTCTTGTTCTACCAACCTCAATAATTCAGGAGGGACTTCCCCATCATCATCAACAACCTCATCAGCATGATCAATAGGATAGTCAAAATTGTATGCTGAGTTATTAACACTGTCATTTTCAAGAGAGTCACTTTTAGATCTGCATTTTGGTAGTTATCAGGGAAAGATGAATGAATAACGGTTAAAGATGGGAAACTGAATTTATTGGTGAGGAACGACGAATAAAAGCGAAAGTAAAAAAAATAAATAAATAAATAAAAAATAAAAGGGATAAGAAGACAAAGATATTGAATGCATGCATTTATTGATAAGTCATACTAAAACGGAAACAAGTAAGCCCATTACAACAAAAATCCTAAAGCCTTGGGCAGAGCTAAAGGATAAGCATTACAGGATTACTTTGAAAAAAACTCTATGGTCTTGGGGAACTCAATGACCTCCCAATTGTTGAGCTCTGTATCCGGAGGGCATGGATACACCAAATTGACACCATGATCGGCGAGAAAATCATCTTCAACAGTTGCTGCTTGGTCCAGGAATGCGAACCCTACACTTCAGAAGCTCTGTTGAATGTCACATATGGGAACCCTTTCAGCCTCGTATTCACGATTTTCCAGCCGAGCCAACCTTTTTCTTTTCTTCTCTTCTATAACCCTCATCTTGTCGGCCTTGGTGGGTTTATATCCCAACCCAAACCTATCCTTGTTCTCGGTGAGCATGAGGATGTCAGTGACACCTTGGCTATTCTTCCCCAAACCGCTTCCAGGTCGGTGTCCTCCTTCGAGCATAACCCTAGCCATCATAACGGACGCTTTAGATGACTGAGGTTTCAAGAGTGGAGCACCGTCCCCGACATGGCATTGGAAATTTCAAGTGATTGGAAGGCGGTCTCAAGAGCTTCTTCGACAGCTTCAATGTAAGGGGTTGTTGATGGCTTACTCACTAACATAACCTCCTCTCCAGAAACAATTATCAACATACTATCGACAATGAACTTCACTTTTTGGTGCAATGTGGAAGGTACAGCTCCAGACGAATGGATCCATGGTCGTCCTAGGAGACAACTGTAAGTTGGTGTGATGTCCATTACTTGGAAGAGTATTTCAAAGGTGCAAGGGCCAATCTGAATGGGCAATTCAATTTCTCCCATAACTTCCCTTCGGGTGCCATCGAAAGCTCTTACAATCATTGTGCTTGGCTTCATATGAGTTCCATCGAAAGGCAACTTTGCCAGTGTTGACTTTGGCATTACATTTAAAGAAGAACCATTATCAATGAGGACCCTAGCCATGACATGATCTCGACACTTCACAGAGATATAATTATCAGTGAAAGTGATATAATTATCAGCAACGATGTTACCCACGATGTTATCGAGCTTGTCAACTGTGATGTCATGAGAGACATGAGCTTGATTCAACACCTTCATCAGTACTCTCCTATGTGGATCATAATTCATCAACAAAGACAAAAGAGATATCCGAGCTGGAGTTTGACTCAATTGATCCACAACCCTGTATTCGCTTTGCTTGATATACTTCAAGAATTCGCCGACTTCTTCATCAGATACCTCCTTTTTATTATCACCCCCTTTGGTATCCTTTTCAGCCGGCGCTCCTTCCACCTTCTCTTTCCCCTTACGATCTTTTTCTTCCTTTTCTGTTCCCTCCCTTCGCAATGCCTCTGGAGTATAAATGCGACCGCTCCTAGTCATTCCACCAATTCCCGAAATGTTGGTAACCACAGTGGTCCCGTTGGGAGGACTTTGTTGAACCTGCCTATCATATTTCCATGGTACTGCTTTGGTGTCCTTCTAAGGGAAAGGACAAGGGACTCGGATGACAACTGGTGTTGGCCCACTCGAAACTGGCATAGGTTCCTCCTCAGTATAGTGTATCACCACTGGCTTCGGAGCGACTTGCTCAGGAACCGGTTGAGGATTATTCACAACAGTAAAAGGAGTTATCTTAACTGGAGTTGAGGAAATTGTAGATTCAGCGACCATGTTAATGCCACACTCATTCGATTCACAACCAATTAAGATAATCTTCATATCTATTAACTGTTGCACAACCAATCGAAATTCTGCACAGTCTTCAATCGAATGGCCCACATTCCCGTCGAAGTCACACCTTATCTCTTCATCAAGAGTCTTCTCTTCAACAAATGAGGTTTGCACCAATCCATGTTTTTGCATCTCCCTTAAAATAACTCCCATGGGAGTCCTGACATCAGCCACTTGACTCTTAAGAATAGGTTCCATAAAGCTATCAATGGCATTGACTCCCAAACCCCCATGATTTGGCATAGGACCTTGTGTCCCATTCGGAGCATCTTTCTGAAAGCTCAACCACTTAGCATCAATAAGATCTTGTACCTTAAATTTGAAAGCCCTGCAGTTCTCAATGGAATGACCTATTGCCCCCGCATGATATTCACACTTAGCATTTGGGTCGAACCACTTCGGATAAGGAGGCCCCAATGGTTTCATTGGGATAGGAGTCAACACAGATTTGCTTATAAGCTGATGCAGTAGCTCAGTATAGGTCATGGGTATCGGGTCGAAATGTACTGGCTTTATTTCCGAGTTATGCGGTGGTCTTGTTTGGCTGGTGTTTGGGTTTGGACCTAGGGGTTGGACAATTTGAGGTGGCATGGTAAGGGGTGCTTGAGGTTGAGAGGGGTATGATGGCCGGTAAGGAGCCATCTGTTGAGGATTTGGAAATTGTGAGGTGGCAGCGATGTATGGCTGGTTGGCTTGGTGATATGGGGCGTATTGGGCTTGGAAGGTGGGTGTTTGGTTTGGTCTATATTGGTTTGGTCTCTTTTGTCCAAAGTTTATTGCGTGTGCTTCTCATTCTTTCTTTTTCACAAACAGGGCTCTCTTCGGGCCGTTCATTACTGAAGTCTCGGTGATCTTGCCATTCCTCATTCCACTTTCAATTCTCTCACCAATGATGACCATGTCGGAAAAGTTCGATGACACACTCCCAATCATCCTATCATAGAAGGGCGACTGGAGTCTATCAATGAACATTGCCACAATTTCTTTCTCGGACAATGGAGGCTCTACCTGAGCAGCCAGTTCCCTCCATCGTTGCGCATACTCCTTGAAAGTCTATGTGTCTCTCTTGGCCATATTTTGGAGTTGCATCCTATCGGGAGCCATGTCAATATTGTATTTGTATTGCTTTAGGAATGCATCTTCTAGATCTTTGAAGGATCGAACGTGGGCCCGTTCGAGATGCGTGTACCAGTTTGAAGCTGCCCCAGTTAAACTGTCTTGGAAGAAGTGAATCGAAATCTTATCATCTTGAGCGTATGATGCCATCTTACTTATATACATGGTCAGATGGTTTTTGGGACAGGTGGTTCCCCGATATTTGTCGAAATCGGGTACCTTAAATTTTGGGGGAATTACAACATTTGGCACCAAACAAAGTTCTGAAGCATCCCGCAGACCATAACTATTTACTCCTTCAATGGCCCGTAGTCTTTCTTCTAGCACTTCCAACTTTTCTTTAGATCGGGAATTCCCTCCGGACTGATTCACTGGAGTTTCACCGTACATATTCTGAGGGAAGGAGTATGGCATGTAGGAGGATCCAAAGTTGGGCATCATTTGAGTCCCCTAGGGTCCATAATGTAGGGTGTATTGTGGATTTTTTTGATTGGCAGAAAGTGTCACCGTCGAGGTGTTACCATCTGTAAGGTTGAAAGTTTGTGTTTGTGGCATTTCGATAGCATCAGTGGGGGTTTGTGTCTGAGTGATATGCTCGGAGTTTTGAATGCCATCTTGTGGGCTGGGGGTCGTTGGTGGCACAAACCCGCGAGGCAAACCGTATGGGGGATTGTTCGGGTCAAATGAAAAATGAGTTTGGTTGCTTGGATAAATAGTGAGAGGCATCATGGCCCCTGGTTGGTTGAAGCCTTGAATAGGAATCTGACCAAAACTGGGCGGAATGAGAGGTGTGGCCGGATGTTCTTCGTTCGAGGCTGGAGGGTTCTCCTGTGTTCTTTTCCTTCTGCATTGCTTGTAGGATCTCCATCATCTTAGTCATTTGATCCTTGATTTGACTGACTTCATCCATGATCTCTTGGACTTCTTCTAGTTCATCCGCCATGGTTCTTGTCTGTGACCGAGTGCGATAAGGGTGTCTTCGAGCAATTGTTCAGAAAAAGTCACACACTGTTTAATCGAAACAAAAGTGAGAACAAAATGTTGGAGAAGTGCAAAAAGCTTTTATGAAAATCACCTTTGGAGTTTACTATTATTTTTTCGAGTTAACACCTTATAACAGACAAGAGATGGTCCCTCCATCCCACACAGAGAGCATTGTGCTCATAAGATGAAATGGAGTTGACAACAAATCTAGGGGAGAAACAACTCTCTACAATAGATGTTGTCTCAAACACACTAGCAATTCTGAATTGAGACATCTCGTCCTACCCCTCGCGCAGAAGGAAGAATCCTATAAGGCAAAGATGTAGTTGACAATATACTAAAGGAAGACCATGCTCCACGATAGGTGTAGTCGCAAGTCAAGTGCAAGAATCGGAGTGCGAAGGAATCATAGAGGCAAGAACCGATTTCATTAAAAAAACTTCTCAAAGCAAAACATAGAATTATGGAGGCAAGGCCATATTTCAATAAAATCTCCTCAAAACAATACATAGATTGGGATTACATCACAATTCTCGACATTGTTACATCATTTCATCCTAAAGTCAATAGCTTAGGTCTCTTTCTTTTTAGCCCTCGAGCAAACCCTCCACACATTTGCATGAAATCATCCAACTCAGTCGGGAGACGCGCACGAATTTGTTTTTTTGCCTTTTCAAAGCATTGGACAAAATTCGAAATACAATGGCTTAGCTCCAAATTCATGCTCATATATCTTTTTTCCATATGTCAATATCTATCCCTCGCTCTCGAGCCTCTTCTCTCCACCACTTCACGGCATTCATTACTTAAACCCTTTGATCATGATAGTGTTTTGCTGAGGTCCACCCTAAATCGCACTGCTTCTTGATTTCGACTAGTAGGATATTCAGCTCTTGGACCTTTTGTACCAATTCATCAGTCATCCTGTCTTGTGCACAAATTCGCTTTTGTAAGTTGGCATTGACTCCCTTTTGTCGATTGACTTCCTCTTCCAATGACTTTCTCACATCTCCTTGCTGAATGACTTCTTCTTCTAACCGATGCTTTTCTTTTCTTAGTTGATGCCTCTCTGTTTTCAAGGACAATACTTTGCTTTCAAGATTCTGGATTGTAGTCATGAAGCTCGATGGGACCTTGTCTGTATTCTTCTGGACTTTTGAGGTTGCGGAGATATCTGCACACTAATCTTTTAAATGTTCATTTTCATTTGTTAACTTCTCACAACGCTTCTGACCAATGGCTATTTTCAACTCGGCATCTTGCTTTTGTTGTTCCATTTCCTTCATTTGTGATTCCAGGATTTTCAGTTGTTCTACCATTTGAGTTATCGAAGGGGAGTAATCTTCAGCTTTCGTGTTTTCTGCAGGAATGTTCACGGGACCTTTCCTTGATTTTCTCCATGCTTCATACTCTGAGACGATGATTAGGATTGGTCGGTCCAATTGCGATCTCCCCGCCATCCTCACATTTTTCCATGCATTTCTAACTTCTTTTGCCAACAACTTGGTATTCTCACCATCCTCGTATCGAAAACAGCATCCACCGAGTTGTTCTTCTCGTGGCACGGTTTGCGACCAACAAAGTTGTCGTAAGGCTATGGCGGGTGTGTAGGGTATGCACCCTCTCGAGCCCATCAAAGGAACATTTGGATAGTCACCACAACTATAAATGATATCTTGCCCCTGTTGACTTTCGTACCATGGGCATACCCACTTAAAAGATTCTCTTTCCACTTTGTCAAACTTGCTCTTCCATTCCTCTTCATTAAGCTGTCTTGTAGGGATGTTATGGAAGCCTCTTAGTGGATCTGAATGGTGGTTGATATAGCCTTTTGCGTACATGTGAGTCATGACCCATACATAGAGCAACTGTGCACAACATCTGAGCTTCCCCTTTGGATGTCGCTGACAAAATTCTAGAGTCAAAAGCGTTTCAGTCAATATTGTCGGCACAGGGTTTTTCTTTCTTTCAACTGTGAAGAACACGTCCATTGCTGCTTGATCTATCATGTCTAGCACCGATGGAAATAGAACCAACCCATATATTGCTAGTGCCAATACCCTCTCAAAGGTCTCCCAGTCTTGTCGATCCATTAGTTTCCTCAAATGATTTTCGAGAAATTTTCGGGTCAACCCTCGCGAGTTTGAGTGCCCGGTCAAGTTCACTTCAATTTCAGGAAGCCCTAATAACCCTGCTATGCTTGCAGTGGTCAAGTATTGCCCCATGCAAAAGTACACGGTGGGGTTTTTCTGCATTGGCAACCTTAACAGGCAAGCATATTCTTCAATGGTGGGTGTAATGTCCATGTTTGGCAACTCGAAGCATCTGAGATGTGGGTTCCAATACCGACTTAGAACACTCAAAGCAGTAGCTTGAACCGGTATGGAAATTAGGTCCAAGATCCCTCCATACTTCTTGACGAAGCTTTTTCGATGCTCTTGAGGCAAAGATTGGCTCAACTCTTTCAGATTCTCTAATGAGTTCAAAATTACCCTGGAGCTCTTGGTGGCAGGAACATTGCTAGTGTGTCTGACTTTTTCCATCTCTTGTTATCAAAGGTGTTATCTCTTACCAAATTATCCGTGCAAGGGAAATTTTATTTTATTAATAACATTTGGAAAACAAAATTACTTATGCATGAGAGTGTACCAAGATGCATGAATGAATGACATATTGACGATGCATGGCCTAAAATACTACATGCACGAGCATACAATATAATAATGAGTGTAACAGAATGCATGAATGAATTGCATGTTAAGGTGCATGCAGAAGATCTTATGATGCATGTAATTATTCATGCTGCAGAAAAAAGACGGAATGCGCTCCCATTTGTCCTACATAGGTCATATCCTAAAATTTGAACTTCTGAGGTGAAGACCCTAGTTTGGTAGGCTGCTAATGGCATTTTATGTGCATGACTTTCGGGACAGATCTAGACCCCTAAACATATGGTCCCCGGATTACCCTCATCTAAAAGATAAGGATCCGAATCCATGAACCTCACCACAGGGACAAATAAGTCACAATATGGTAGTCCATATACCGGTAGCAATCCGAGCGGGAGAATCAGTGACTGTCAGGGACGCAAAAGCATCACAATAACATCACTGAAGCCCCTTCTAATCTTATGGCATTCCAAGACTCAGGTATAGAGCCCAAAAGTGTGTGCAACATGTGATAGTGATATGTGTGATGGGAGCATACAAACCTTCACCAAAACCTATTAAAATAAAACTACACCAAACCTGCAAAAATAGGAACAAACAACACCAATACAAAAGTTTTCTACCCTAAGGTTGCAAGAATATACAAAAGCAGTTATGAAAGCATTAAAAAAAGAAATAAAACAAAAAAGGTAAGGCAAATATTTTCAAAGCTATTTTTTTTTTTAAAAATGCACAATCAACTATGATAGGCCTGACTCTCAAAAGTCCCCAGTGGAGTCGTCAGTTATCGCGATCGTCCCGTCCGGGCGCCGCGAAAAAGGGAAAATTAGAAGAAAAAAAAACAGAGGAGTCACCACTAAAATTTTTATTGGAAAAATCTTAGAAAACCCAATTATTTAAAGGTAAACTGGTCTAAAAAAAGAGAGAGATGAGTCCGGGAGTCGGTTACGAGTAGGGAAGATGTTAGCACCCCACATCGCCCGTTAAAAAAACGGTACCTCAAGTTAATTGTGCAAAAACATTTTAATAACATTTTTAAATATTTATTTTACCCCAAAAATTATTTACAAGAAAGTATATTTTTTAATTTTTAACATTTTAAATTTTATTAATTTTTAAATTTTTAAATTTATTGTTTTTAAAAAAAAACTAAATGAGGTTGAACATGACACATGAGTCCACAGGGCAACCTCAAATCTAAGGGACTGAACATGACACCGTGTCCATAGAGCATCCCTAAAAACAGAAAAGTTTAATCAATTTGATTAATTATTTTAATATAAAAGAGACACAAAAAAAAGGAAAATTTAGTTTTGGCTTGACAAGATTATTTATCTTGCTCCTACGTATTCCCGGGTGCGATGGGAAACTCAAAGCCACGTAGTTCTTTAGAAAATATTTGATTGGTTGATTGATTTTAATTTTGATAAAGATTTGATTTTGAAAAGATTTAATTAAAAAGATTTTATTTTGAAATAAATTCACTCTTGCACAGGGTCCAAGATAGCAGTGCTATACGATAAACCCTTACAATCCATACGACACTTGAGGATGAAAAATCATACATCAACGTCATAGATTGTTACGTGAATTAATTTTTTTTTATTTTTTTATATATTTTGTTTTGAAAAGGTATTTTTATTTTATAACAACAACAACCAGCAACAAATTTGGGCTATACAACCAACAAACCCAACAGAAACCAAAAATCATCAAGACCCAACAACCTATTCAAACAATAAAAAGGGCAGAAGAAATAAAAAAGGAAAAAAACAAGGGAAAGAGCAAACAAACCTCTACTTTACCCTCAACCCTCAATCGTGCAGAAGGAGAAAAAAAGAAAGGAGCTTGACACAGTGGGGTGGGCGGCGCGACGAATAAGGCGACGTTCAGGGACAGCGGCCTTCACTGGTGCGAACAGCGAACATGAAAGCGGCTGGCCGGAACGGCGGTTTCCGACGGAGGTCAAGGCTGAGACAAGGACAAGTGCAGCGGCTGATCTGGACTGGGCTCTTGCAGGGGAGGCGCTGATGAGGACAGATCCGAGTCGACGTGTCGGCGGTGTAGAGGGGCCTCTGTCACGCAGTGGTGGCACAACGGCGGTGTAGCTTGAACCAACCGCAGCAGGCGCGATCAGAACCGAGCGAACATGACGCGATTCCGGTGGTTCAGGGCGGCGGCGCGGCGCGGCGCGGCTGGACAGGGACTGGGTTGCGCGGGTGGTGTAGGAGGAGGAAGAAGGAGATGAGACTTTGGTTTGGTGTTATGGTGAGAAGAAGAAAGAAAAGGAGTGTTATGCTGAAGCAGAAAAGACACGGGTACGAGGAAAAGGAAGAAGGAAATCTCTGGGTGATTTTTTTTTTCTGTTCTTTCTCTCTTTCTTTCAGTATTTTTTGTTGACAATTTTTTTGTTTTTTGAAAGCAGAAACAGAGAATGGAGAAGAAAATAAGGAAGAATGCTAAGTGTGTTTTCTGTGTTTTTTTGTTTACTCCCCCTCTCTTTGGTCACCGTTCAATGCAATATATAGCACAAAAATGAAGAAGATGACAAATCTTCTTGTTAGGCCAGCTGGTGTAGGTACAAGTAGTGGGGAGTAAATCAGCTTTTGCTCCACCACCTTACTTGGCTGGTGCAAGGGTAGGGAGGGATGTACCATTATCCCTCCTTTTTCTTTGAAAAAGAAGAAGATGACAAAGAGGGGTACAAGCATGAGAGCAGATCATAATTCAAATTTTTTTACTTTTTATTATTTTTTTATCAGAATAAAAACAATTTTAGTTGGGCTTGGATAATGGGCCCAAAAGATAACTTGGAACAAAAAACGAAAATGGGCTCCATTTGATGATGTAATGGGCCAAGAATAAAAATATTTTTTTTGCAAAGTGTTTTTTTTTTTTGTCTATTATTTTCTTCAAAACATTAATTGAAACATCCGGACAAAATTAGGTGTTCACACATATATTTTTGAAAAAATAGGTGAGAATAAACATTTCTCAAATTTAGTATAAGGGATAAAAAATCATTCTTTCAGCATAAAAGATATGTGTAATACATGAATAAAATTAATGAATAAAAATTAAAAATTTAATTCCCATAGTGAGAAAACAATATCCGTGAAAATGAATATCTTGAATCTTGAATATATTCTTTTCTCTAGTATTTCTCACGGTAATTCACATTGGATCTCACTCTCAAAAACTAGTTCAAAAGATAAGGGTGTTAAAGTATCATTTTAGGAACCTTGGCAATATGGGACAAAAATGCAATTGAAATAAATATAAGTGAATCATAGTTATTGGATGCTATATATCATTATGCTAACGTTGAAGCAATAACTCAATATAAAGTTAAGGGTTTAACGAGTGCTGCCTCAAGATCATTAATTCACAAATGAAATTTTATATTGAGAAACTAAATTTAATATTTTTTAAATATTAAATACATTTTTTTTTTCATGCAGATTTTCTTTTTTTATTTCTTAAAAAATATCTAAGGGCACTCATTAGCTCTTTAAGTTCATCATCCAATGTCCTAAGGATAATCCTTAAAATTCCCTAATGTACAAATAAAAAAATTGTACATTATATTTAAGCACTAATCATCCAATGCATGAATCATATATACCCATTTGGTTAAAGTAATGTTTTGGTCCCTATATGTGACATCGATTTTCAATTTGGTCCCTATACGTGAAAATTTATCAATTTGGTCCCTATACGTGACACTAATTTTCAATTTGGTCCCCATCGCTAATTGGTCCCTATATAGGAGGACCAAATTGCAAATTATTGTCACATGTAGGGACCAATTCAACAAAAAAAAAAATGAAATCGGTCCCTACATGTGATAATTATTTTCAATTTGGTCCCTACATATGACAATAATTTGCAATTTGGTCCTCTTATATATGGACCAATTAGCGGTGAGGACCAAATTGAAAATCAGTATCACGTATAGGGATCAAATTGATAACTTTTACATATAGTGACCAAATTAAAAATCGATGTCACGTATAGGGACCAAAACATTACTTTAACCTACCCATTTTTATGCTTACCTCAGTTAC
The DNA here is from genome assembly GCA_030762895.1 of Sophora flavescens. Classification (NCBI taxonomy): domain Eukaryota; kingdom Viridiplantae; phylum Streptophyta; class Magnoliopsida; order Fabales; family Fabaceae; genus Sophora; species Sophora flavescens. The sequence continues at coordinate 166,266,865 of CM061066.1, read as the reverse complement.
CTGAAACTGTAGGTCACTTTCATTTTGCATGGTCTCAATTTTTAACGTTCCTCGTCGCGAGGTTCAGTCATTTCGAATCCTAGGCCTATATATACTGTATAGCTTGATATCTGTAGCCTTAGTTTACAATATTTTTCAGTAAGGTAACACCATATTGGCAAAGTATTTTCCGTCTGTTTTTTTTTAAACAGAAAATGCTAATGAATATCTCAATGATTAAGGAATCAGAAAAATAAATTTTTCATGGGAACTTACATATTCAATATTTAAAAGTGTAATACAATTCTGATCAAAAAAATTGTAATACAATTAGTTTTTCAATAAAATATTTCCCTTTTTATACTTCCTAACTAGTGCCTTACAATGAGTAAAAAAAAAACATTTTTTTGACAAGTGAAAACTAGTAACTTTGAAAATATTGATTAGCGTGATTTTTTCTTTTTTCTTTTTTGACGGAAAACAATTTATTTCATTTCATTAATAATCAAAGCATCAATGTAAATAGGGTAAAAGGATAAATTTGGGGGCTAGGATGAGATAAAGCTTCCATTGCTAATATATGGACAACTCTATCTTTCTGCCTCCTAATAAACTTAACCCTATAGTTTGGAAAAAAAAAATAAAAGATAACATCCTAGAGCAATCAGAAATAATACGACCAAACTCATAAATGCCAAAACTAGGATTAGAGAAACTGTCCACAACCCTCTTGCAGTGAAGCTCAAAAATAACATTGTGATAACCAAGACTCTGGACCCAATGCAGCGCAATCCAGAGAGCATGAGCCTCGCCTTCATGAACAGCAGCATGGAAAGGGGACCAAGCAGTTTTTGCAGCTAAAAACGCCCCATTACAATCGCGGATACAAAGACCCCAGCCCATCTAATTACCTGAATTTTTAACAAACGATGTATCCACACAACAGGAAACAAAATCAGTTTGTGGTGGTGACCAGCGCAAATCCTCAACATTTCTAGAAGTAAGAGGACTCAGGTTATTTGGAGATACCTGGCGCCACTCCTGCATGCAAGCCAAAGCCATGCAGCACATAGATGTAGAGGAGTGTTCCTTAGCAAGCTTGTAGGCACTACGGACAGAAAACAAACCATCTTCATTAGGGTGCCAAATGCGCTGATCTTCTGATACACTATTGAGCAGGGGCGTCTCAAGGATAGCTGCCACTTGTTGAGCAGAAAACAACATGTTGAGCATTGGCTCATTCAACTCCTTCCTGCCTTGAACCCAAAGATCATTAACTTTTAGATGAAGGAAAACATATAATACTAAATACCATACAGATACAAATCATAGCATGTGATTCATGTTAATCAAAGTAAAGAGGAGGATTTCATACCTTGGAGATTCGCAGAATCCATCACAGCAGATCAAAGGATGAGAAGAAGATGAACAGTTTCAGAATGTTGGAGAAGATGAGAGGGTTACTCCTCTCTTTCTGGTAGGTTTTGGTTACGTATTCTTATTGTTAGAATGCCTAATGGGGAGGCTATTCTTATAACCTACCAGCAGAGAGTAGGGACCTCTCAATGGGTTAATATTAGAAATGACCCATCCTATCATAGGGTCATTCTTTAGTAAATACCCAACAACTATTTTATCAATTGGTTACGTAATTAGGAATTAATATTATAACTGATATATTAATAATTTAATTATAATTTAATAACTAATTAATGCTAATCCATCATTATACATATTAAAATTTAACATTCTCCCACTTGGATAGCATTAATCAATTATTAAAGAGAAATACCAGATTCACGATCAAAGCACACGTTAACTAAAGTATAAGAAATACAAGCTTTAACAATGCGAAAATAGTATCCGATAGGGAAGTAAATCATACATGCTAAAGACTCATATTTCACATAAAGATTGATGAATATAAAATTGCATATAATTAATAAAGAGAAATATGCAATTCAAAAGATGGTCCAAGCATCTTAAAATGCTATAAGAGATATGAAACCAAGAATGACGTCAATTTACATATCTCATAAAAACGATAATGGGCAAATAATGGTTTCGAGACTCCCACTAATCCAATACATCAAAAGACTTAACTAAGCCCATATGAATTACATGATTCGGAATATTCCAACAGTTAAGCCTTTGGTTAGTGGATCGACAAGCATGTTTCTGTATCAATATGCTCAATACGAGTCCGAAACTCCCGAATCTTCTCTCTAACGAACAAATATTTCACATCAAAATGCTTAGTGCGAGAAGAGCTTCTATTGTTATGAGAGAAGTTCACAGCAGCAGATTGTCACAATATATCACAAGTGGCCTAGATATGCTTTCAACAATATGAAAGCCGGAAATCAAATTTTTCAGCCACATGGCTTGACAAGTAGCCTCATAGCAAGCAACATACTCTGCTTCCATGGTAGAAGTAGCTGTAAGCGTCTGTTTGACGCTTTTCAAGAAATAGCTCCTCCCTGCCATCATAAAGATAAAGCCGTAAGATTTTCGGTCGTCCAGGGCAACTGCGAAATCGAGAATCGAGAATAACCAGTGACCTGAAGTTGATCGGACTTCTTATAGGTCAACATATAATCTTTGGTTCCTCGCAAATATCTCATGACCTTTTTACGGCTTTCCAATGACCCAAACCTGGGTTGCTCAAGTATCTCCCTAAAGCATTTACAGAGAAAAGCAATGTCGGGACGAGTACAAACTTGAGCATACATTAAACTCGCCAACAGTGGAAGCATATGGGACCTTTTTCATTTCATTTATTTCTACATCATTTTGAGGACATTGAGATTTAGAGAATTTTTCTTCACCCTTTTGAACAGTGTGCAGCACATGGGGAGCAAGAATGCATGTTAAACCTTTTGAGGACCTTTTCAATATATCCTTTTTGAGACAATCCAAGAACACCACGTGACCTATCACGATAAATCTGGATGCCTAAAACAACGTAAGCATCACCAAGGTCTTTCATATCAAAGTGGCTGCTCAACATGAGTTTTGTCTCAATCGGGATTTTAACACAATCGCTAGCAAGAAGTATATCATCAACATATAGAACGAGAATGATGAATCCACCCTCACAAGTCTTCAAGTAAACGCACTGATCTGAGGCATTTTCTTTGAAGCCAAGAGAAGTGACAACCTGATCAAACTTCAAATACCATTGTCTGGAGGCCTGTTTCAGTCCATAAATAGACTTATTCAGCTTGCAAACCAAGTGCTCTTTGCCTGTTTCAAGAAAAACCTTGAGCTGAACCATGTAAACATCTTGATGAGGGTCTCCATTCAGAAATGCCGTCTTCACATCCATCTGGTGAAGTTCTAGATCAAAATGAGCTACCAAAGCCATGACAACTCGAAATGAATCTTTCGTAGAGACTGGTGAGAAGGTCTCCTTATAGTCAATGCCTTCTCTTTGGTTATAGCCTTTAGCTACTAATCGGCTTTGTACCTTTCAACTTTACCATCCGAGTACGTTTGGTTTTGAAAACCCATTTGCATCCAACAGGTTTACAACCTATTGGCAATTCCTCCAGACTCCAAACACCATTATGAGACATAGAAGACAACTCATCATGCATATCATTCAGCCAATCAGAAGCATGAGAGTTAGAAATTGCCTCCTCAAAGGTAATAGGATCATCATCATCATTGAGGTCAAACTCATGTTCCTGAAGATATACAACATAATCATCTCGGTATGGAAGGTCTGCGCACTCTTTGAGATCGTCTCAGTGGAATTTCATCAACAATAAGATCATGTTCTTGTTCATCTACAAGCGGTGCTGCCACACCATCTTCATGTTGAAGATTCTGATCAACACCATCAGCTGGAATCAAAACTTCTGTAGGAAAAGGAACAGCTGGTATAGGAACAATGGTGCGATCTTCTTTAAGAGTAACTGGTCGTGGTATATCACTCCCACTATCCAAGTCATCCTCAAAGAAAACCGCTCGATCAGATTCGACGACTCGCATAGAATGAGATGGACAATAGAATCTGCTACCTCTTGGAACCCACACAATAGCCAATAAAGAAGCCACTAACAGTCTTAAGATCAAGCTTCTTAGACTGAGGATTATAAGGTCTAACTTCTGCCTTACAACCCCATACATGAAAATGTTTCAAACTCGGCTTCTTTCCACTCATGAGCTCATATGGAGTTTTTGGTACAGACTTGCTGGGTACTTGATTTAGAATGTAGACAGCAGTTTTTAAGGCATCTCCCCAAAGAAAGTCTGGCAATGATGAATGGCTCAACATACATCTTACCATCTCCATAAGTGTGCGGTTACGCCTCTCTGCAACTCCATTTTGCTCAGGAGTACCAGGCATAGTGTATTGAGCTTCAATACCGCATTCCTCAAGAAATACGGCAAAAGGTCCTGGGTTTCTACCCATCTCATTATATCTACCATAGAATTCTCCACCTCTGTCGGATCTTACACATTTTATTTTCCTACTGTTTTCAACTCAACAAAGACCTTAAAGGATTTGAAAGCATCTAGAGAACTAGACTTTTCTTGCAGAAGATCTATCCATCCATATCTCGAGAAATCATCTATAAAGGTAATAAAATACCCATATCCACCCATGGCGAGTGGGTGTAATAGGTCCACACAGTCGGTGTGAATCAACTGTAACACATCGTCACACCTATTTGCCGCTTTATTCCTAACCTTGGCAAGAAATTTGCCCTTGATGCAATCAACACATGTATCAAAATCGGAGAAGTCTAGATCATGGAGAATACCTTCCTTGACTAGCCTCTCAATACGGGGCCTAGAAATATGCCCCAAACATCGATGCCATAACATAGAAGATTGTTCATTAATCCCATCTGCGTTTGTTTCCAACAGCAGAATGCAGACATGTCATGCAGATCTAACATATAAAGGCCATCACGTAAAATTCCTGAACCAACGGAAACAGAATCTGAATAAACAAGCAATTTCCCACTACCAAACTTAAAAGTGTAACCACATTTATCCAAAGCAGAAACAGAAATCAAGTTCCTTCTCATAGAAAGTGCATACACAGCATCTCTTAAAAGCAAATTATGTCCAGAAGGCAAAAGTAAAGAAACAATCCCAATGTCAATAACAGAAACTCCAGCTCCATCTCCCATTATAATCTTGGACTCAAGCATCACTTGGTTTCCTCGGGGCTTGTGAACCCCCGCAAGGAATTCACAACATGAATGGTTGCACCTGAATCTAACCACCAAGTATTTGGAGGAACATCAATGACATTGGATTCAAAGCATGTTAAAGCCAGGAATATACCTTGCTTCTCTTGTTTCTTTTTCAAAAAATAGCAATCCTCTACCTTGTGGCCATACTTCTTACAATATTTGCAGTTACCCTTGAAGAAACNTTTCTTAGCTGCGGAGATGCTGTTTTGCATTTTTCTTCTTTCCCTTTTGATCTTTCTTCACAAACCTTGAGCCTGACTTAGAAGTTTGATTTGGATCGGATGCAGCAAAATAGAGCACCGTGAGATTTACCCTTTCTAATGGAATCTTCTTCTTGTGTAACAATGGCAATCATCTCATCCACTTTGTCCATTCAGCCTTGAGTATTGTAAGAGGTCTTCATTACATCGAATTGTGAAGGAAGAGATTCAAGAACCCGGTAGATTAAAGTGCTTTCACCAATTTCCACTTTAAGAGATCTCGAGTTTGTTGTAATAGTGCATCGCTTCATGATATGCTCACGCACACCACTGACCCCATCATATTTGGTCTTGTCAAACAAGGAAAGATATTGACTTTTCCGAGCCTTCTCAAAAGTCATAAATTTCTCCCCAACAGACTTTCGATATTCTTTAGCATTATTGGTCTCTCGTGATACTCTGCCTGATGGATTTCTCCATAGTGTACTTCATCACTTTCAGGCACACTCTATTAGAGTGTTCCCATTTCTCATAAGCAATCTTACGTGCTGCAGAGATTCATCAGGTGAGAGCCGCTGGCTTGTCTTCCCTTAAGGCTAGATCCAAGTCAGCAATAGTTAAGTAGAGATCTAGAGACTCTTTCCAGTCCTCATAGTTTGTCCCATTCGAGTTTTGGACGAATTTGGGAAGGAGGCTGATATAAAACAGAGAATAGGAATCATTAAGAGTTGAAGGCAATATGATTCCATATATATATATATATATATATATATATATATATATATATATATATATATATATATATATATATATATAGTTCAGCCAATCTTGCCCATAATAGAAATTTCTTATTCATTATAATTCCGCCTAAGGGTCCCGAATCATAATAAATAAGAAATACAATAAGAAGAATAATACAATGTACTGAACTTACATCACCAAAATTTCTAATACCGATAGGGTACTTGAAACCATAATTGACATAAGCTTAAGACAATAGTACAATGTATAATAACGAATTACATTAATAATAATACACCGATAGGGTATAATTATTATTAATATAATACCATACACATTAGAATAATTAATTGTTTAACAACACAAATTTTGTATAATTATACCCACGATAGGTGAGTTCATGACTATACAAAATATCAATAGTCATACTACAATTATACATTAGAAAAAATATTTTGTATAACAAATGCAGCATAGAACACACAACTTAATTCACATAAAATATTCGCGAGGCGAGAGGTATCTCGCAAGGCGAATCTTGTGAAAAGTCAGCAACGTTTGGTCTTCTCGCGGGTACTCGCGAGGCGAGTAAAGTGTTCGCGAGGCGACCCTGAAACCTTTCATTTTCCTAGAACAGTCAGCCTTCGGGGTCGCGAGGCGAGGAGCATGTTCGCGAGGCGACCCAGAGACCTTTCATTTTTCTAGAACAGTCACCCTTCGGGGTCGCGAGGCGAGAAACGAATGTCGGGGGCGACCCGAGAGAGGATGACAATTTCAACTGATCTGCTGGCTTCCGGATTCGCGAGGCGAGAATAATCTCGCGAGGCGAATCTGGAATTCCAAGTTCTTGATGCCCGAGAATCGCGAGGCGAGCAAAACTCGCGGGGCGATTGAACCAGTTTCACGCAAAGGAAACGAAAAACATCGATTTCTCACGTTTTATTTAATGAAATCCAACGATTTTCGAGTATGTTACTCGAATAACATGTGAGAAGAAAAGCCCTTAAACAATTTTCAAAATCATTGGCCAGAATCATAGTTTGAATTTTGAAGAACAAGCATGAAAACGAAAGTTGTTGAAGAAAAACTTACAATTTTCATATTGATATAACATGATATGAAAATCCCTAACAATTTTCGAAAACAGCTATAACATGTATCTATCCATGGCTCTGATACCAATTGAAGGAAAACATATAATACTAAATACCATACAGATACAAATCATAGCATGTGATTCATGTTAATCAAATTAAAGAGGAGGATTTCATACCTTGGAGATTCGCAGAATCCATCACAGCAGATCAAAGGATGAGAAGAAGATGAACAGTTTCAGAATGTTGGAGAAGATGAGAGGGTTACTCCTCTCTTTCTGGTAGGTTTTGGTTACGTATTCTTGATCTTAGAATGCCTAATGGGGAGGCTATTCTTATAACCTACCAGCAGAGAGTAGGGACCTCTCAATGGGTTAATATTAGAAATGACCCATCCCATCATAGGGTCATTCTTTAGTAAATACCCAACAACTATTTTATCAATTGGTTACGTAATTAGGAATTAATATTATAACTGATATATTAATAATTTAATTATAATTTAATAACTAATTAATGCTAATCCACTGTTATACATATTAAAATTTAACATTAGATTGATAGCATTGGTAGGTGCTGGAATACTACTTTGCTACTGGTTACTCCTGATCCACGGCTCCTCCCAAACTGAAATATTTGTACCATCACCAATACGCCACCTTGTTCCAGCTCTAACAAGTGTCTGACTTGACCAGAGGCTTTTCCATTAATAACAAGGATTATTCCCAAGAGAGGCATTTAGGAAATCCACATTAGGAAAGTATTTTGCCTTGAACATTCTAGTTACCAAAGACTCACTTTTGGTAACAAAATTCCATGATTGCTTGCCCAACATTGCAAGGTTGAAAGCATGCAAATTGCGAAATCCCATTCCACCCATACTCTTATGCATTGACAATTTGTCCCAATTCAACCAATTTATACATTTGGAGTCCTTCGACCCCCACCAAAAAGAATTAATAAGCACGCGCTGAATTTCATCCCCAGGCGATGGAGGGATAAGAAACATACTCATACAATAGATCGGGATAGCTTGGGCAACTGATTTTATGAGAACCTCTCTATCCATCATGGAAAGAGATTTATTCTTCCAAGAACTAATTTTCTGCCAAACACGGTCCTTCAGATAACCAAATGTAGCCCTCATGCTCCTACCAACAACTGATGGGAGACCCAAATATTTCCCTAAACCAAGGCTTTGAGTCACACCAAGAATGTTAGCTAAGGCCAATCGATCCCCAATATCCACATTAGTGCTAAACATAACCTCTGATTTTTGAAGGTTAATAGCTTGCCCTGATGCCTGCTCATAAGTGTTGAGGATGGCTTTCATAGCAGAAAATTCCCTGTTTGTAGCACGAAAAAAAAGGAAACTGTCATCGGCAAACAAAAGATGAGAAACCATCAGGGCTCTTCTACAAATACGATCCCCATGAATATCACCTGATGACTCAGCTTTCCTAATAAGAGAGGTCAAGCCCTCAGCATAGATAATGTAGAGATAAGGAGAGAGAGCATCTCCTTGTCTCTACCCACGACCCGGATAAACAAGGCCCACCTCATCATTGTTGACAAAAACTGAATAGTAAATTGATGAAACACACATGTGGATCCAATCAACCCATCTCTATGCAAACCCCATTTTTGACATGATAGCTCGAAGATACACCCAACTCACTCTGTCATAGGCCTTGCTAATGTCTATCTTCAAAGCTGCCTCACCTTGCTTACCCTTTCTTTTACATTTCATATAATGAACAATTTCAGAGGCAATTAAGGCGTTATCAATAATAGATCCACCATTAATGAAACCAGATTGCTCTTCAGAAATACAATTTGAAATCACAGTCTAACCTGTTTGCAAGAGCTTTTGCCAAAATTTTATAGGCCACGTTGCATGCACAAAGAAATAGGGTGGAGGTCCTTCATAGATTGAGGTTGATCACATTTAGGAATGAGGACAATACGAGTAATATTCATATCAGTTGGTATCGAACCAGCATCGAGCCAAGACCTGCAAGCTGAAATAACATCATTCCCACACACATGCCAGGAGTGCCTATAGAACCCCGGGTTAAGGCTGTAGATGTTGATCTTCCAAACGCGGTTCCAAAGTTACTCAACAAGGAGTTTTGATGATGAGCACCAAAGATACATTTCGAACTTATGAAGACTTATAATAGTTTTAGGATTTTGATGCATGATTAAAAAATTAGATGTGTTAGTAGTTGGCTCAAGTAAAATATTTTTAAATGGTTTTAAAACATCAAAATGATTTTAAAAAATAAAGAGAATGTTTAAAATTAAATGGAATATGTTTTGCAAAGAGTTTTGAAGCAAAAACATGATTTTTTTAGTAAAGTAATCGATTACTTTTGGAAGTAATCGATTACCACGTGCTTTCTTTGCAATCTTGCTTTTCTGGCAAAAAGTAATCGATTACTTTTGAAAGTAATCGACTACTTTTGGGTTGTTACAGAAAAGTAATCGATTACTTTTGAAAGTAATCGATTACTTTTAGACAACAGAAAAACAAAATTTTTCATTTCACTCTCTATATAAAGGGACTTTTCAGAAATAATTAAGGACGAAATTTTTGATGTTTTCGGTGCTGTTATGCTGTCAAATTGATTACTTGAGCCTTCTTCTTCTACTTTCTAATTTTTTTTATCATTAATGCTTTTTAGAAGTGATGCATCTTTAAAGTGTAATAGTTTTGATAGCATTAATTGAATTGTATTTACTGTTTTTAGAATTGGGTGGGGTATCCCAATTTGTATCTAAGGTGGGGTATCCTTAGGTGACTAGTTTCTTGAGTGGGGAATCTCAAGTTAGGGTAAATGTGGGGAATCCTTTATGTTTGTATACTTATAAAAATTGTGTAATTTTTGAAGTATAGTGGTGATACTCAAGTGTATGCTTGAGGACTGGATGTAGAACACTCAGGTTGTGTTCGAACCAGTATAAATTGTTGGTGTGATTCCTCTTCCCTTTATCTCTTGAATTTTTGCTAGTAACATTGAAATTGGTATATGCTTTATGATATTGATGATATATTGCACATTGTTCATGTTGTGTTAAATTCTTGAATTGTGGCCATATTCTTGCAAGATTCCATATTGTTCTTGTTTCTTATTATTCTCTATTTTCTTTGATATATTTGGTGCATCATTAAAAGAGAGACAAAAAGTTATTGTAAGAAATTAAGATTTTCTAAGGGTTTTTCAAAACCTCAATTCACCCCCTCTCTTGAGGTGCCTTTTATTTCAACAAAGGCCATCCGGCCCCGGAGCTTTATCAGGATGCATCTGAAACGCTTCTCTTCTAAACTCATCATCCGTAAACGGCATAAGGAGGGGCTCATTATCACTCACATTAAGCTTCACAGGAACAACATCTATCACTCTATCCACTTGGACTTGCTGCTCGCAGAAAAGGTCATCAAAATAACCTTGGGATATAGCGCACAGCCCTGCTTGATTTGTGTTGCGAATCCGACTAGTGTACCGGTTCGTTGCAAGTAATAAAAACACGGTAAGGAATACCGAGGTCAAACACAAGGATTAAGAGACCAATTTAACCAAATTATTAAGGAAATTGAAAGCGTTGACCAAGTCAATAGAGGTTTGATGGGGGGAGAGAGAAAATTAGATAACAAAAGATCTCAGGAACATTATCTAAAATGTTAAGACTTCTAAGGTTACGAATCCACCTACCCAATGATGCAAGTTACCCAAATGATTATTCTCTTATCCCTATGTTCAAATTCTTTGCCAATCAGGAACCCTCAATTATCCTAATGTCACTACCGCTATTCAAGAGGAAATACCTAAACATGCAAATTGACAATCTGCCGATCCGAACAACTCACAGTAAGATTCATTAAGTTCTTGGTTCCCTATTGTGATTGCACCGTTTTCCCATTCTATGCCTAGATATATTCAAACGATGTTCTTAATTCAAGTCCTGAGTACAAATCTCATGCCGGTATCAACACACTAGACTAGTTAACCAATGGCCATTACGATAAACACAAGAAAAACATAATTAAGAAACAAGAAAAATGAGAAGAGAATAAGAAAACATCACTTGAATTCACTATTCCATCAAAGGTGGCTTCATCGTTCCCTCGGAATAGGGGATTAGTTCCTCATAGTCACAGTAACAACACAGGAAATACAAGAATTCATCCTAGAGGCTAGAAAGAAAGTGTAAAACTCAGCGAGACGCAGCTCCAAGGAAATTAATATTTGCCAAATACAAAAGCTCCCCAAAACTGACCTAAAACAAGCTATTTATAATGGGCTGGGTCTGCGCGCGATCGTAAGGCGAGCTGGGACTCGCGACACGAATTTTAAGTTTGGCACCAGTTCAAATTTGGGTGCTCGCGATGCGAGCAGAAGCTCGCAGGGCGAGACTAAGTGTCCTTCCATTCTACTGCTTCTAGCTCGCGAGGCGAGCACTTCCTTCGTGTCACGAGGCTGAATGATGCATGTTCCTCCTTATTCTGCTTCTCAGGTTCGCGAGGCGAGCACCTTCTCGCGAGGAGAATATGCCTTTTTGCCTTTATGCTTGTTTTCTTCAATTTTCCTTGCTTCCTCGAGCTTCACTTTTAACCTGAAATACAAAAATAACATTTTAATGCTTTATTGACTCAAAATGACCCAAAAATTCCTAAAGACGCTCTAAGAGACTAAAAATGTTGATTGGGGACAAAAGAAGCCTAATTCGGGTGATTAGCAAGGTTAAATCGCTCAATTAGCATAAAAACCTTAATCTTTCTAGCCATAAAACTAGATAAGCTAGAGGCTTATCAAAATACCCTCAAACTTAAACTTTGCTTGTCCCCAAACAACTAAAAATCAAAAAGACTCATGACAAGGTAAAGTTCATGGATTCAAATAAAATTAACCAAGCTTCATGCACTTGTTTACAATTTCTTTTTCAACTTGATGTCCCCCGCCCACCACCACCATTCAATTATTCATTATGGTAGCTATAACAGCCTGATTTTTAATTACGCTGTTTAACCGGTTAAAATATAATTAATTATATTTTAAATCTGAGAGTTAGAAAGTGATTTTAAGTAAAATAAAATCATATTCATAGTCTCTCTTACGGTAGGAAGATCTGGTTAAAATTTGGGTTTAAAACTCAGACGGAAACCGATCTGCATTTTTTTAGCTGGCAGTATAATTTTATACTGACAAAAAACCCTGATTTGGCCCGAAAACTGAAATTTGTAGATTTTTTATATTTTGTCCTTGAGGAAGTCTACTTTCCAAATTTCGGATCAGAAATAAAATATTATGTTTATTCGGACGAATTTTGGTAAAAGTTCAGACCGAAAACAATTGGTGTTTTCACTGGCAGTAAGATTTTAATGATCAGAAAACCTAATTTTGACTCGTGAACGAAATGGTTTATATTTAAATCATATTTCTAACAAGTTTGGTTTTTTTGAAAATTTTCAACCGAAAACGAAATATTACGCTTTTACGCGGGCATAAAACCCTAATCGGGAAACCAACGGAGTCGAAAACGGAACTGCATAGACCCGTTGAGAGATCGGGACAACGAGTCATACATGATGACTCATGGAGGATGAGTCACCAAGCATTTATGAGCATTAAATGCTAGTAATCACGACTCTTAGGTAAAAAGACCAAAATACCCTCCAAGCTTTCGCGGGTATTAACAAGACACATCTACACACTCTTAACCACTCCTTTAAATGGTTGTAAACCTCCCACATCTCTTCAATTTCGTGTATCCACCTCCAATAAACGATACCTATTTCATTTTGCTTTTGTTTCATTATTTTCCTCTCAAAAACCGAAATCGGGTAAACGATGGAGCTGCGTACGAAATTTCCGGGAACCGCTAACGGATAGGATCGGTGACTCATTGGTGAGTCACTATGTGTGGTCTAAAATCAGTCACACATCCATCAAATGTGAGCCACATATTATTAACCATGGTTAGCCAAAATAACCTTAGTTATAAGTTAATTATAACCTTAGTTAAGTTAATTATTAACTATGGTTAAACTTATATTAAATAAATAATCACAAAAACTATTAATCCAACATCTGATAAACCAAACAAGGCCTAAGATATAGCCTATATATACCACAAAACCGAAGCCCCTTCACTCACACATTCATTCTCTTCATCTTCCTCAACAACTAAGTTACAAAACTCATAAGAACACCAAATCCCCACCGAAAATATGACCCTCTTACTTCCTGAAACTCGTAAAACTCTTCACATAAAAGTTGTTCCTCTTTCTGTCTTCTTTCCAACAAGCTAAAGATCATCAAAAAAGGATAAGTGGATTGAGAGACAGGCTCAAAATAACGAAACTGCCCAGAATTCTCAGCAACCCACGAAACAACAGAAAGAAGGCCCTTTTCAACCCATGTTATGATCCGAACCAAATGAAACCTTCAACACCAAAGTTGTTCATTTTCTTCCTATATTTCTAACAAGCCAAAGTTCGTGATTTTTGGATGAGTATATTGTGAGATACATTCACAATACCATCACACCCTCAAGCTGTCCAATTTTCAACTTAGTGAAGGTTGATCATTTTCTTCATTTCTTCAATCTTCAAGAAGTAAAAGCTCATCTCCTTGATCATCCAAGCTTTCTTCATGTATTTCTCATGTTTATGCCATGAATCATACTTTTCCATTTCTAGATCTAAAACTTTGAAAATTCATAGAAAATCATAGAAAAATCCTTTTAATGTGAAACCAATTGCTATGAGATTTTTAAGTCTTCTAATTTCATTATCCAAGAGCATGTAATCAAAAACATTTTCCTTCACTATTTTCTTTAACTGGCCGAATCTCACCCAAAGGAGGGTTTGATGATTTTGTTTTCATTTTTGAAATCTAATGTTTGATTTGAGCTCTCTAGTACCTATATGATCTAAATCCAAGAGCTTGAATTCAACTAATTTTCCTAGCCTATTTTCCTAATATGGGCCGAAACCCTAACCTTTGGTGTTAGAGGATTTTGTTTCAATTATTTTAGTTATGATCATTGGTTTTATCATTATAAATGCTTAAGGATCATTGATCTAAGAGCTTGTGAAGTTTTGAAATCCCTAGCCTTATTTTGGGTTGTCATAGCCAAACCTAGCCTTTTGTGGTTAAGGATGAATTTTGTTCGATTAATTCATTCTTATGATTGGTTGAAGGTTGATTTAATAACCGTAGTGTCGTGACGAGGAGCTGAAAGTTCGTGTTTCCGGAGATAAACTCAGGTGGGGGAAAGAATCATCCTATCGTCGGAATCGATAAGTAGTATATTCTATAATAATTGTGTAGGGCGACCTAAACCCTACTAGTAGTTGAGTAATCGACAAGACCAAAATCACATTGGAAACCTTTTCTGTAAAACCAATGGATTCTGGGATTGTAGGTTTATCGACATCAGGTTGATTTTAAGTATTTGATGATGTTTGATTTTATGCTATCGAATTTATTGTGATACGCTGGTTGAGGTATTCCACTGCATGTGACGTATTATTTTTGGTGTTTGAATATTCTTGATATTGTGTTATTTTGGTGATATTGGAATATGTTGTTGATATTGTGTTATGCATGATCTTCCTGGTTTTAATATTGTGCTTAGCGGATTTTAAGCAAAGATATATATTGTTCGGGAGATAATTGTTTGGGTGTGAGGATAATGGTGACTTAGAGGTGCCTAACCTAAATGAGTTATTTTAAAGAGGAAGGGTGACATAGAATATGTGTTAAGGCTTTGATGGAAGGTTAAGGCACTG
This sequence comes from Sophora flavescens, assembly GCA_030762895.1. Lineage (NCBI taxonomy): Eukaryota > Viridiplantae > Streptophyta > Magnoliopsida > Fabales > Fabaceae > Sophora > Sophora flavescens. The sequence continues at coordinate 166,251,840 of CM061066.1, read as the reverse complement.
CGATGTTATTAATATGGGTTAGTGATATTCATGTGTTTACGTTGTTGTTCACAACTGTATATTTGGAATATACAAGGTCAAGAGTTCTCGTTAGACCGTTCCACCTTAGAAGTTAAGTTGTGCAACTATACTGTCATTGCTATACATGAGCACCTTTGATAGAGATGATAGAGAACCAGGGTGTGCACCGACAATACTGTGCTGCTATAGTGTTATTGCTTTGCATGAGCATTATCACCATGGATGAGAATGTGCACCGGCGTTGGGAACGCGTCACCTGGACGACTGACTGACATTCTTAACAAGGAATGTGTGACAGGATTAGTGGTGGCCACGTCAGTATAAAAGTGTAATTGTGTGAGATTGGGGTAGAGGATGGTAAACTAATTTGAGGATGATTTGTTAGTTATGTATGTTGATTGTCTGTGAGATTTATTGTATGGTATGCTATGAATCTTCTCCGCTTTTGATGATAGAAATGTTTCTTATCCCCTATATCTTTGTGTATTGTATTTTATTTCTGATATGATTGTACGAGAAGACCCGATGGAGGAACCAGTTGCTGAGGAATAGATGTAACTCCGTATGAACCAAAGGCGGGAGGACGAGCTGTGAATTCCAGCAATGTAGTTTAGCGTCTAGGGCCAGTGAGTCTTATAAGATGTTTTATTTTCCGCTGATTATAAGAAGTTTGTATAACTAAATACCTGTGCGGGATCCTACTGATAGGATACCCTAAACAATATTTTGGTAATGTAATGAACAAACATGTGTGTGTGTGTGTGTGTGTGTATATATATATATATATATATATTATAACTTTGGTGAGTTTTAATTTGCAGAAGTTATATGGTTAGTAAATAAGTTTTTAATTTTTACATATTTTCAACAATAAGCGTGCGATTAAGTAAATAAATAATAATGTTTTAATTTAATAATACAATGGGGTACAACGGGGTGTCTCAGTAACCCCCACATGCATCTACTTTTGATCAAAAGAAAAATTCATCATCAAAGCAATCTTTACTCTAAGAAAGGGATCCAACATACACACTAGAGGGAGATCACCAATTTCAAACAATTTCCTTCCTCACAAAGGGTATTTAGTAATTCACCCATTCGCTCCATTTGTCTAGGCTATCAATTTCACATTTCAAGAGAACTTTCCATGAATTTGATTTTCATATAACCAAGGTTCCCACACAAACATGCTTGCAATATCAAAAGGTCTTGTAAATGTTGTAATGTGGCCTGGCTAATAAAGGTAGGATATGCAAAGGTACTAGGCTAAGTCCCTAGGAATTAAAAGAGCATTAAACTTTTTACACTTTTATTTTCACTCTAATTCCTTTTTCCATTTTTTCTTTTTCACGCTTTGGGTGGCTACAAACTATTTCCTTTGACACCCTTTTTACTTTGCCATTTTTGGCATTTTTGTACTTTTTTTTTCTTTTTGCCTTTGGCTTCAACCTTTTTATTTTTTTCTTTTTCTCAACCAAAACAATATGATAACACTTTGTAACCACCTCAAACTTAGTTTCCAAACAACACTTACCTTGCTAAGTTTTCATGCTCTCCTAAATCCTAAAATTGGGTTAACATGGTTTTTCCTGATTTATGGCTTGTATTGTAAGGTTATTAAGAATAATAGGCTTTAAGGCTCAATGTGGCTAACTAGGTAACATGCATCAAGGTTGGTTCATATTTGACCAAGTATCTAATTCAAAGAAAATTGCCTAAATCATATGATGCAACATGAAGATATGCAAACCATGCAAAGATTCAAGCAAATCTGGGAAAGTGCAACTTAAAAGTGATTCACACAAATTTAAGAACATGTTGGAGGCTCAAATTCCCCACCCGGACATTTTCGCAAATTGTTTAACCGAGATATAATCCCTAGAGTGTGCACCCTTTCACCTCAAACTTATCATAAATCATGCAATCACAACAAAAATCCTCTAAGTTCTTATTTCGATTTTTTCACTTGGGGATTTAACTTTCAAAACATCGAGAGGGGTTCATCAAAGTGGTTTTCACAAGAACTCATACATTCAACCAAGTTGCATTCAATTTAAATCCACAAACTTACCAAATATACTCGACGACACTATGGGTTTTTCTTATTGACCAATTATTCACATACAAACTAAGAGATTCAAGATAGGGAGCGGGGAGAGAAGTGGAAGAAAATAAAACAAAAAGAGAAAAGAAAAGAAGAGAAGGGTTAAAGAAATATTATCTCAAGGGGTCCGAGCGGACCCCAAACTCTCATTAGAATTTCCCACTTCTTCTATCTTTCTTCTGGCCTTTTTCACCAAGTATCTAGATTCGGTTTCATCCAAGTACTTATCCCAAACAATTTACGGGCTCTCAACGGTACTTTCTTCTCTTGGAGCTTTTCCTTTCGGAATTCCTTCCTTGTCTTGCCTAATTGCTTCCATTTCCACCCATGCGCAATCATTTGCCCCTTTGAATGTGAGCAACCATACCAGATTCCATTTATCCTCTTCCTCTTTGTTCAAAAATTCCACTTCCAGGAATGGGATCCGGTTTTTTTCTATCGCTTCCTTGACTCTTTCATAAATTGCGTGCTCGGTAGATATGTGCACCGGATAGTCTTGATGCCTTTCCTCAACCTCACGATAAATTTTCCTCCGAACATAGTCATTCACACCCCTATCAAAACTCAAGTAAAACGGATCCTCCTCCATCTCTTGTTCTTTTGTCAACCTTTCTAGGTCGGGGAAGGTGATCCATTTTTCTCGAATACAAAGTTTGACATACTCATACTCGGGGTGGTTCGGAGTGATATCCTTTTCATCAACTGACATTCTCACATTATGCAAGTGACTCAAGTCAATCATCTACTTATTCACAATTAAAACATTGGTCAATATGATAATCGAAATTAAAGAAAAATGAAATGAAAATGAAAAATATGCACCAAATATATATAGTCATCAAAGTGTGTGCATTAAGTATCAATATAAAATAAAACTGAGTTTCTAGCTAGCCAACCATGTACAACCATATCGAATCAATCAAAATAAACTAGCTAGAACTCAAGGGGGGAAAGGGTAAGGGGAACTGGAACTGGTACTGGTGGGGGTCGGATCAGTCAAAATCAATCTCGTCCACCGAGTCACCCTGTTGAGCTGCTGCTGCTGCCTCATCCTCTTGAGGTACCTTGGGCACCCTCCTATGGCATGGCATCCTGATCCCCAAGATGATCCTGCCACGCTGAGGTGCCAAATCCTCCTCGGAAGGGTAAAGGGGTACCCGACCCTCCTGTCGGGCTAATGACATCTCCCAGAAGAACTCCTTCAACACTACCTGATCCCTCCTTATAGCCTGTTGGTTCTGCAAAAGCAGAACCATGTTAGATGATCGTGGCCTCTGAGGGGGATGTGCTGCTAGCCTCTAGTAGTGGCATCGTATGTACTTTCTGTCAATCGGTTGACGGGGAATCTTCTCTACCCCCTCAGTCACTGGCACGACTACCCTGCGGATCATCTCCGTGATCAGGAACCCGTGGGCTAAAACCTCATTCGGTGCCCTCGAGTTGGCATTCTTCTGGATGTCCTGTGCTATGACAGCCCCTACATCAATGGTTTTTCCTTCATGATAGCATAAATGAGATGGGCCCGGGCAGCAGTAATGGTAGACTCGTGAGAGCTAACCATCAAGTTGACGTGTACAAACGTTGACCATACCCGGGCCACTGGTGTCAGATCCCACCTCCTCAACCGCAGTAGGTTCCCAGAGGTCCCTACTTCCCATTGGGCCCCTGGCCTACAGCAGGTCTCCAAAATCCCAGCAGCCAAACTCTACACTACCGGTCCTCCCAAGTGATGGGGATGCCCAAGCAGGTGTTAATATCCTCCGCTGTGAAAGTCACGGGCACTCCTCTGACCATGGATATGCACTCGAGGTCATCAATGTCGGGGTTGAGAGCGTTGCCATAAAATTCCTGAACCAGTTTATTATCAAACCGGCAAGGAAGATCAGCTAACATAACCCAACCCCTAGTGTTAATCTGGCTAGAGATTGACACGTAGTTGTTCCTAACAAGGACCACTCTCCTCTCCAGGACCATTTCCTTCTGCGTCACTAACTCCCAATGCTTCTCATGCAGAGTAGTTCAGAAGCTGGGAGCAGAGGAAGAAGCCCTAGAAGAAGAGCTAGGTCCCTCAGAGAACAATTGGTCATCCTCCTGAATAGATTGGCGCTTCTTGCGCTTAACATTCTGTTTCTCAGCATTTTTCGGGGGAGCCATAACCTGAAAACCAGAAAAGTCCCAATACAGTTCATAACAGCAAGTACAGATAACTAAGAATTCAGAAATCGATTCCTAGTCACTAATAGTCATGCATCAGGAAGTTCAGTTAACAGTCAAGAACACAAAATTTAGTTCTTGAAAATTTTCAGAAAAATCAAGCAAAGTCCCCTAAACATGCATCCATTCTAACAAATACCCAGAACAACCCTAAACTTAGGTTTCTAACCAAAGCATTTCAGTTCAGTTCAGTTCACTTATCAAGGTAGTTCAAGATTTCAAATCAGTTTATAGCAGTTCAATGCATCTTTTCATGTCTAAACCTGTTATTCACAATAGGAACATATATTCATATATTCTTCATAACTTAGCATTCATATTCATGCAACTAGGTTCACAAACATATTTATCATTGTAATCACAAATACACCCAGAAGCATTCAGAATCACGTGAACATTCATACCTATCATCCCCTTTGGTTTTTCAAAATTTTCTCAAGAAGAATAGGGGTAAATTTTCCTAAACAAGGATTTAAATAATAGAGAACGTGTTTTAGATCACAAACCTTGATTAACAAGTGTAAGAGTGGTGAAAAGAATGATGGGAGTGTTGGCCCCTTGGATTTTCTTCGCGCCTATGAGAGAGGGGGGGAGAAGTTTGAAAGTTTTTGAGCAAAAGTGACCCTCTACCTTCTCGCGGAGCGCTTATGTTTCTCTCGCTCGCGAGGCAAAACAGTGTTCACGAGGCGAATACTTGAAAACCCCCAAAACAGGAACCCTTATTTTGGGTTTCGCTAGGTGAACCGGGATTCGTGAGGTGAATCTGGGTATTCAGAACCTTTTCATATTCCCAGATTCACGAGGCAAGGTGTGGCTCGTGGGGCGAATCTGCAATTTCATTCCAGTCTTCAAACTGCCCAGATTCGCGGGGCTAGCAGGGCTCTCTCAACACGAGGCGGAGTGAGGTGCAAACCTCTGAGATTCGCCTGAAAGTTTTGTCCTTTCTGAAGTTTCTTTTCTTCCAATGCTTTTTCATTTTTCTAGTGAAAAGAGAGGGTTCATCATCTTCATCAACTGAATCATCTTCATTTGATTCCTCAGATTCCTCTAAAGATTCATCAGCTTTTAGAGCTTTTGATACACACATGGATGATATTGTGCTCTGCTAGGGTTTTGTGCTTTCTTGCGTCACAAGGCTGCTTCACCCATGGCAATTTTCTCAAATTTCCCACGAGATCTTCTCTTCCCCGAGTCGGTTGCTGCTTCCATTAATCCTCTCCCTAACTCTTCTACATCTCTTTCATCTTCTTCACCCTTGCAAACCAAATCTTTTGCCCAAGCCTTAACAAATTCTTGTGTGGTCCCTTTGAGTCAATTGCCAAAACCTTGTGTTAAAGCTGATGAATTGACAATCAAGATTCCGGAGAGTGAATACTTAGCAGGTCTTGAAGGATGCAAAAACCATTTACATGGTCGTCTGTTATTGCCCAAAGGCAACTCTCCATTGAAGTTGGCTGACTTACATCAGAAGTTACTATCTTTATAGAAGGATATTAGCCCATGGCATCTGATTTCTCTTGGCAAAGGGTTCTATGAATTTTCCTTCTCTTCTTTAGAAGATATGCGAAGGGTTCTTGCAGTAGGTATTTGGAACCTTGGTCCAGGAAGCTTGAGGGTGTTCTCATGGACTAAAGATTTCAATCCTTACTCTCTAAAGCAATCTCATGCTCAGGTTTGGGTTAGATTTTATGGGGTGCCGCAAGAGTATGGGAGATCGAACATTCTATTTGCCATTGCTGGTTGTTTGGGGGTTCCAATTTGCTTGGATGAGGCTACAAGTAAGAGGTCTTTTGGTCACTTTGCTAGGGTCTTGATTGATCTTGATTTAAATTCTAAGCTTAGAGAGAAAATTCTGGTTGAAAGGGAGGATTTTGCCTTTTTTTCTGATATAGAATATGAGAAGTTGCCTGAGTTTTGTACATCATGCCAATCTATAGGGCATTCTTTGGGAACCTGTATCAAATCTGCAGGAAATTCAGAAAAGAAACCGATCCAAGTCTTGAGGCCTAATCCAAGAAAGGTTTATGTCCCCAAAACAAAGGTTGTTGAATCAATCAAGGCCGTGGAGGGGACAGATTTTGCTGTGGCAACTTAGACCAATGCACAACATGTTGTAAAACAGGTAGTTAATCATTCAGAGGTCCACGAGAAAGATAGAATCACTTCGGCTATGAATAAAGGAAAAGGGATATTAATTGATGATTCAGTCCCTGATACTAAGCACCCTGATAAGGGTGAATGTAGTAAGGGAGGTCATTATGTGTTTATCACTAATGATGGTGTAATTGTTGAAGATGTTCCCTTTGAAAGGGAGGATAATTCAAACTTCTTGCCTAGGAATGTTCCTTATATGGTATAGGAGATATCTAATTTGGATCGTATAATTCATACTCCTCTTGAAAAGGCTCAATCTGTAGATTCGGGCTCCGAGGCTGAAGTTTCAAGTTCAGTTCAAGTCCTATCAGAAAAGGCACGTTTTGTTGATGCTGTCTCTCCATCAATTGTCCCCAATTCTGTATCCACTGGCATTAACTCAGGTAATTCTGGTACTCATACAATTTTGGTTATAAATTCCTCTTCAAAAGAATCTTTGGTAAATGACTCTATCCAGAACTCTAGCTGCCAAACTCCAGCTATGAATATTCATCCCGAAGTGAATTTGAATTTTGTTCCAAATTCAACTTCGGTCAAGAAAGGACAGCAGTCTGTGTCTCTGTGATTAATGAATTTGCTGCTCACAATTTAAAAGTGGTTGGGAGACTCTGGAGTGATGATGTTGATGATCGAGAAGCATCCCCCACCCCTTCTCAAACAGATAATTTGGATGCAAACTTCACTAAAGTTCAGTCCAAATCTCAAAAAAAGAAACAAAGAAGAGCTAGAAGGCAAGCACAAAGAATGTCTCGGTATCAAGCCCAATATGGGACAGATTCTGTCTCTCTGGAATTTTAATGAAGTTGTTCTATTGGATATAGACAACTTTCCAGTGAATTTCTGGAAAAGACTAAATCTTAAAGTTTTTGCAGTAAACAATAGGGATTTGATGATTCCTAACTTGTGGGGGATTTGTGATCCCAACCTGTCCCTTTCAGTTCTTGCAACATCCCAGCAGCATATTTGTGTCTTTGAATCATCATTCTCAGAAGCTTTTTATTTCTGCAGTGTATGCTTCAACTTCTCAGACTGAAAGAATGAGTCTTTCGATGGAGTTAGCATCTTTACAGCAAACTTTTCAGGGTCATTGGTGTTTTATAGGGGACTTTAATGCTGTCCTTGGTGCCCATGAGAAGAGGGGAGGTAGACTTCCTTCCACTGCCTCTTGTGAGGAATTTAAAGCATGGTCTGACTCTTGCAACTTAACTCATATTGTTACCCAAGGGGCTGCTTTCACATGGTCCAATATGAGAGGTTTCAGGGATCATACAGAACTGAGATTAGACATATCTGTTTGCAATGATGAATGGTTAGCTGCCTGGGATAATGTTGCATGCTGCACTCTTGCCAGAATCTAGTCTGATCATTACCCTATACTCCTAGTTCTGAAAAAAGGCTTCACATCTCAGCCATCATCCTTCAAGTTTCATAATATGTGGACTGATCATGTAGACTGTAGAAGATTGATATCTGAGGTTTGGAAGAGACGCTTTTGGGGCTGTCCCATGTATGTCCTGACTCGGAAACTAAGATGTCTTAAATCAGAGCTGAAAGTGTGGAACAAGCATGTTTTTGGCAATGTCCATCTCAAAGTGGAAGAGGCCATGACTAAGTTAGATTCCATTCAAGCTAGGATTGACTCCCAAGGATTTTCAGACTTTTTACATAATAAGGAGGTTGCTGGTCAGATTGATCTAAATCAAGCTCTCTCTTTTCAAGAAGCCTTTTGGAAGGAAAAAGCTAGAATGAGCTGGTATGCAGAAGGAGATAGAAATACAGCTTTTTTTCATAAGGTCACCAATATTAGGAATTCTACAAAACAAATGTCTATTCTTAAGGTGGGAAATTCTGTGTTGGATAGGCAATCAGATATAGAAAATCATGTTCTAGACTTTTACACAAAGTTATATGCTTCTAGCAACTCTCATGTAGACAATGGCCTCATTGATTCAGTCATCCCTTCGTTAGTGTCATCTCAAGACAACATCATGCTAACAAACATTCCCACTTTGGAAGAGGTCAAGAATGTTGTCTTTTCTCTTGATAGAAACAGTGCACCTGGTCCTGATGGTTTTGGTGGGAGCTTCTACCACTCTTATTGGGATATTATTGAGAAAGAGGTTCACAGTTATGTAACTCAGTTCTTTAAGGAGGGATGGATTTATCCAAATCTCAATTCCAACAGATTGGTGCTTATTCCAAAGTTTGATGGTGCTGATAGAATTGAAAACTACAGGCCAATTGCACTTGCCAACTTCCAATTCAAAGTTATAACCAAAGTTCTGGCAGATAGACTTGCTGTAATTATGCCAAAAATAATCTCCACTGAACAGGGTGGATTTATTAAGGGAAGACACATTGCTGATTATGTTTGCACAGCTTCTGAAGCAGTTAATATGTTAAGCAACAGAAGCTTTGGAGGAAATATGGCTTTGAAGTTAGACATTAAAAAGGCCTTTGATACCTTAGATTGGAGTTTCCTTTTGAAGGTTCTTTCTTCTTTTGGCTTTAATTATCACTTCTGCTCTTGGATTAGTGTCATCCTGCATTCTTCTCATTTGTCTATTTCAGTGAATGCCAAATCAATTGGCTTCTTCACTTGCAAAAGAGGGGTGAGGCAAGGAGACCCCCTCTCCCCCCTCCTTTTTTGCCGAGCTGAAGAAGTTCTAAGCAGGGGAATCTCTAAGCTTGTCGAGTCTGGAAGGTTGCTTCCCATGTCCAGCCCAAGAGGTTTTGTGACTCCAAGCCATATTCTCTATGCAGATGACATCATGGTCTTTTGTAAGGGAACAAAAGCTAATATTAGAAACATTATGTAACTTTTTGAGGAATATGGTCAAGCTTCAGGGAAGATTCTGAGCCTGGATAAGTGTAAATTTTTTGCAGGATCAATGTCTCCTATAAGGGTAGCTGAAATGAGCTCTTTTCTTGGCTTTTCAGTAGGTTCTCTTCCCTTCACCTACCTTGGGGTCCCTTTGTTTAATGGCAAACGAAAAACAGTTTATCTTCAACCTATCATAGATAGAATCAAATGCAAGCTTTCCTCTTGGAAAGGTTCTCTTCTCTCAATTATGGGTAGAGTGCAGCTTGTTAACTATGTGATTCAAGGTATGCTGGTTTATAGTTTTCATATCTACATGTGGCCCGTTTCTCTGCTAAATCAATTGGATGGTTGGATCAAGAACTTTGTTTGGTCAAGGGACATTCACAAAAGGAAACATGTTACAGTGGCATGGAAGTCAGTTTGCTCTTCTGTTTCAGATGGTGGCCTGGGCATCAGGTCTATCAGAGCAATAAATGAAGCCTCTATGCTGAAACTGAGTTGGGATCTGACTACTTCTGCTGATCAGTGGGCTAGGTTTCTTCGAGCTAGATTTCTCAATAACTACAAACCTATAGGTCATCATGTCAACTCTTCTATTTGGCCGGCTATAAGGAAGTGGTATCATGTTGTTTTAGACAACTCCTCTTGGTTAATTGGTGATGGTAAGTCTATCAAATTCTGGACAGATAAATGGTTGGATGAACCTTTGGTTTCTATGATGAATATTCCAGAGCATTGGCATCCTTCCTTGCTTGCTTTGGTTAAAGACTTTCTGGTGGACAGAGGTTGGAGCATCCCTGACTGCTTGCAATCTCATTTTCCGAATGTGGTTGACAGTATTCATCAAATTCATATTCCGGTGGAGGACTGTGAAGACAGAATGGTGTGGAACAGCTCAATAAATGGAAAGCTTTCCTTCAAAGAAGCTTTCCTGTTCTTGAATCCTGTTAGAAACTCGGTTCCTATGTTCAAACAGATCTGGTCCAAATCTATTCCTCCTGCTAGATCTTTTCTGGTTTGGAGAATTTTTCACCACAAGATGCCAACTGATGAGAACATAAGGTTGAGAGGCATTTCAATGGCTTCTATGTGTAGTTTATGTGGGCTAGAGGAAGAATCAGCATCTCATCTTTTTCTATCCTGCTGTTATGCTCAGTCAATGTGGAACTGGTTGGTGTCTAACTTGGTCTTCCCTATAGATGCTTCTTCTTTTGAATCCTTGTTTGCTTTTTATAACAAAGGTTATAGTCCTCAGCTGAAGGATGTGATCATGACTGCTGTTATCAATACTATATGGGTGATTTGGTTTGCTAGGAATCAATGCAGATTCCTTAACAAGAATATCAGTCTAGCCTATGCTAAAACTATGGTTATTTTTGTTGTTTCACTTTCGGGCAACATATCTAATGGCACAATTTTCAATTCAATTGAGGAGTTTGTCATTCTAAAAAACTTCAGGATTGATGGTCATACTCGCAGGGCTCCAAGAATTAAAGAAGTGGTCTGGTTGTCTCCTCCTTGCAATTGGACTAAATGTAATATTGATGGGGCTGCTCACGGCTGTCCTGGTACTTCAGCTTGTGGAGGTATTTTCAGAGGTTATAACTCAGCTGCTCTTGGATGTTTTCTTGCAATTTAGGCTGTGCTTCTTCTCTTTTCGCTGAGCTCTCTGGTGCTATTCATGCCATAGAGATTGCTAACAGTAGAGGTTGGAGAAACCTTTGGGTAGAGATAGACTCGATGCTAGTGGTTACTGCATTTAATAACTTGGAAGCCGTGGAGGCTGCTTGCTAGATGGAAAAACTGTTTACATATAGCTAAAGGCCTTACTCTCCAAGTCACTCACATATATAGGGAAGGCAATGCTTGTGCGGATAAATTAGCAAATTATGGAATTCAGCATCCAGGATTTAGTTGGTGGGACACAATCCCTCATTTTATTAATGAGGAATTTTGTCGAAATAGACTAGGCTTGCCTAGTTATAGGTTTTCTTAGTTTTTCTTCTTTCCCATGGGTTTTGGCCTTATGTCCCCCCATGTTTCTTTTGTTCTTTGTTTTCTTTTGATTCATCAATAAATGTGTAGCATGCTGCAAATGATTGTTGAATTTGGTGGTGCCAACATAGTTGGGATGACCTTTTTCATAATGATGCTCTTGCATGCTACTTATATATTAAAAAAAAAAAAGAGCTTTTGATGAGGTTCCTCTAGATGATTTCTTGTCAGCTTTGAGGGCAATGGATTTGTTTTTCTTTCCATTGTTTTCTTCAATCAGCTCTTGTTCATGGATTTGGAGAGTGCCAAGAAGCTCATCTAGCTTCATTATTGTTAAGTATTTGGCCTGAGATACAGCAGTCACAAGTGGTTTCCATTGCTTTGGAAGATTTCTGAGAATTTTTTGAATGTGTTCCTCAGCCTTGTAAACTTTTCCCAGTGATTTCAATCCATTGGTTATGGTTTGAAATCTTCTATACATTTGGCAAATAGTTTCTCCTTCCTCCATTTTAAATAGCTCATACTTTCGGACCACCATGCTGACTTTGGTCTCTTTGACTTTGATGGTTCCTTCGTGAGCAACCTGTAACGCCCTTCGTTACATTAGTAACACAAAATAAAACATAATAAAAAGTATAGCCAAAATAAAAAACTTTACAAAATAAAATTGTCAGAAACAATTGTCTCATAAATGATAAATAGAAACGTTAATAAATCATTACAAAATAATTTCATTTGCCTCAAAACTGGGCGTCTACTAATAAACCCAACGATAAATTAAAAAAAAATGTCTAGCCACAAACGGTTCCTTTTCAAGAAGATACTAACCAAACTAGAAAATAACTAAGAAAATTAACTATGTCTTAAAGCATCTTTAGTCTCAGTGGCGTCGTCCTCGTGCTCTGAAAACAACACTTTTAATGAGATATAATCCCAGTGAATAAAAACAAGTTCTTAAAATATTTTCGCAAATAGTGTTGTTCTCAACCGGCGCGGTAACCGGAAAAACATCCATGGTACCCGCTAATTTTCAAAATAATAAATATAATAAACCTCCAAAATAAGAACTTATACATTAATCAATATCAAAGACTTAAAACCACAAACTCATAAAATTAACTACGGTCACATCTCATTACATTTAATCACATTCACCATGCAAACTCTATGCAATGTAACTCCACAAACATGACTCGGTGATTCCCATAACCACTTGACTTGACTCTTCGGTTCTTAGAACCGGTGTGAATCTCAGATCCATTAAGGTCTATGAGCTAATATCCATGCAATGACGTCCCACTACCTTCCCCATCCTAGATGGAGGTATCTAATATTCCATCCCAGGTGTGAATATTTTAATAATCTGATATCTCATCCCAGATGGTGGTATCTCCATCCTATTCCCGGAATAGAATGTACACTGTCATCCTTTCCTGGAAGGTGATGACCATCAAGATTATCAAACTCTATGCGTCAATAACAATGATATTATGTCATGCTAAGACAACACTATAATATCCTCTAACAAGCCAATCAACCACAACTCATATAAATCAAATATATTTCTTTGGAACTGGCTCGTAATATATTTAATTAATTAAAAAATTATGATTTATAATTCAATTAAATGAAATATTGTGAAACCATATTTCACGGAAAACATCATCTAGAAACGTGAAGAGTTTTATCACCAATTCAAATATGACTTAGCCTTCTCAAGTGAAATAGAACTTCACGTCACTGGAAGTTCAATTCACTAAGTTTGGCATTGGCAATTGTTTTGCCATCAACAATTAAAAGAAAGGGTTTTAGGTGCAGCATGCAATATAATATACAGTTACTTCTTAACAAAGTCAAAGAAAAATATATTTATTATATCAATTCGTCAATTCATCAAATAACATCAAAATATTTTAAGAATTTAAGTAAACCCCAAAATATTTTAAGAAACTCAAATCCCAAATCAAGATCCATAAAATTAATTGTACCATGGAACGATGAATAAAGATGTTTTTACTCACCTCTTGTAGACTTCCAAAAGCCCCAAAAATTATCTAAGATAAATCCAAGTGTTCTACAAATAGTTCTTCTTCTCTCCGTTAATGTTTTTTGAATTGTGCCAAGTGGAGTTGCTGCTCTTCTCCCCCTATGTATTTTTTTTCCAGCTGCTAGATAGCTTGTCACTCCCTTATTATTATTAAAACAAAACAGGGTTTTTGCTCTTACAAGCCATTCACCCATGTTATCTTTTTATCCAAAAGGTGCCAAGTAACCCAGCACTTGGGCCTCCACGTGAAAGGCCTCATGCCTCTCTCTCTTCTTTTTTTTCTCTTCTTTTCAAAAGAAAACCATTTAATTCCATATTTACGATTGTTTTCAAACGAAAGAAAACATGTACATGATACTGGACGTGAACTACAATATTCAATGTGTGGGCTCATGGCTTTTTTTCTCTCTCTCTTACTAATCCAATTTTGCATTCTTTATAATTGCTAAATAATTACAATAGTTCTTATATTAATGATTTCTACACTAAAACTCATACTAACTTAATCTTTTTTTTATAAAGGAATTCAATCTTTTTATTAAAAAATTATATATTTAAAATTTTAGAATGTTACACAACCGCTAGTGAATCCCACATTTCTTTTGCAAATTCACAAGCACACACCTTTTCAAATTCTTCTCTGCTCAAGGCGCACATGATTGCATATCTAGCCTTGGCATTTGACTGACACTTTGTCTTTTGCTCAGAGGTCATGTTAGCTTTAGGAATTTCATCTCAATTGTCATCTTTAGGGATAAAGGGGTCTTCTTCAATGAGATCCCAAAGATCAAAGTTAGTGGACTGTAAGAACCACTTCATCTTTTCTTTCCAATAAATGTAGTCCTCTCCATTGAATTAAGGAGGTCTCGACATTGAGGGTCCTTCTCTAGCATGATACTTGCTTGTGCTAGCTTCTCCTGCCATCTCCAAGATCTTTTCCTCTACACTATTAAGTGCTCAACCCAGAGGCTGAGCTCTGATACCAACTGAAATAACTAAGTTAACACAAGAAGGGGGGTTGAATTGTGTTTACCAATTTTTTCGGTTACTTAAAAATATTTTCGCGGGCACAACAAGTAGAACTTAGATTAGAGAAAATCAGACGAGTGATACGTCTAATATTCAGACAGAATACGCAAGCAAACAGAGAAGAGTAAAACAGAGTTTGATATTCACAATATTAACTCCACAAGTTAAAAGCTTGAACATAATAATACTTAAGCAAAATAAAGAGATAAGGGAAGAGGAATATCACTCAAGAGTTTTATACTGGTTCACCCCAAAATCAACAGAGTTACGTCCAGTTTCTTGGCAGCACCAAGTTTCCACTATAACTGAGTAAATTACAGTACAAGTATTCTTTGCACACCTAGTCTCTTCAGGCTCAACACTCAAACAAGTATTCTTTGCACATCTAGCCTCTTCAGGCTCAACACACAAGGAATATAAAGGTTTTGTGTAATTAATACAACTTGCAAATCTTTCAGATCACACTCAAGGAGTGGAATAAATATGAAGTGTGAAAGACTGTGAATTAATATCAAATGATTTAAGGTGTATTCAATGAAAGAATGAAGAAGTTAATGATGAGAGTAAATGCTTATGCACAGTGTTCTTAATGATATTCAACTTCTTGTTTTCATCTTCATTTTTTGATTTATTTAAAGGCTTCAATCAAGATATCGGTTTAGACACAGCTTCAGAAAATGTGTTTTTTTTATTTGAGCTTATGAGATACCATTAATGCCAAAGAGTCGTTCTGTATAAACATTAAATGGTTGGGAACGTTTAGCTTTGACAAGGTTGTCCAAGAGTACATTTTAATCTGAATCAGTTGTTATATCAGAGTAGGCAGCAGCAGGCTTCTTGTACTTGCAGCGGAGAGCTTTCATCTTTTAGTGCAACAGTCAGTTCACTTTCCAGAAAGCACTTTTACTTTGTACTAAAACAGCTAAAAGGTTACTGATGTGGTACGAAGATTGCGTGTTTATTCCTTAAAACCTTGAAACAAACGTTCTTTATTCTTTATCCTTTGAGCTATTGTCCAGAGGTCTTCGAGATCCTTAAGGAAGGCATTTAATATGAATAAGATGACTTGGACTTCATTTCTGACAAACTGACATTATACCAAAGTTGAAAAATCAGACGGGTGAAAAGTAATCATAAATCAGACGAGTGCTCAAGCAATCCAAAAACTAAACGGGTGATCATGCAGTCCAAAACTAGACGGGTGATCATGTAGTCCAAAACTAGACGGGTGCTAGCTTATTCCAAAATTCAAACGGGTGATCAACTGAGTCTGTTTCAGACAGATGCTTCTTGCCACATCATCAAGTAAACTCAGATCTTGATAGCGCGTTGACTTGACCTTTGACTCAAAAGCAGACGAGTGGTTTTCAGACAGGTCATATAAACTTAGCTCTACTGAAAATCAGACGAGTTAGAAAGTAAACGAGTGACCTTAAATCTGATTTTCAGCACACTTATCAGATTTGTCATTAATTTCATAAGGTTCAATATTACCATACTTAATCTATTTGGAATCATCAAACCTTAGAGAACTTACACATTGAATGTGTTTTAGACTTACGAGGTCTCAACATAGATAAGCTAGAGGCTTATCAATTTGTCACAACATCACCCTCTGGACTAGCAAGCTTTGTATTATAATTTCTCTTCTTTCTAGAGGTAGCTACTGCATGGAAAAAGCTACTATTGGAGTCCCCATTCTTCAACCAATGCATTTTAGCACTTTGCCGCCAATAAGCTTCTTCTTGCACCAACTTTCTGTTAATTTTATTATTTCTAAGCTCCAAGCTTTCCCTTACTGAATCATGATCGTTGTAACTGCGCAACTCCTCCAACCTCCTATTCCACAAGCCAATCTTCCTGGACGTGCGGGTTCTAATATGGCGACCCCACGAATCCAGTTTCAAACCACACACTTTGATTCACTGCACCAAGTCCTCGGCCAAATGAACACCCCGACTATTCCTGACAATCTCAACCACATCTTCCTCATGCAACCACGCGTTCTCAAAGCGGAAACACTTTCTTCTCAACTGAGTACCAAGACCAACCGTATCAAGTAAAATGGGAGATTGATCCGAGATAGGGGTAATGAGGTTGCTAAGCCGGGTATCAGGAAAAGAAACTCCCCACTGGGACGAAATAAAAGCTCTATCCAACCTCTCTTCTACCATATTATTGGAACCAGGAGACTTTACCCAAGTGAAAGGGTATCCTTCCAGAGGGATTTCCGACAAACTGCAATCCTGGATAGCTCCCCTAAAGCCATGAATAAGCCACTGGGGATGAGGAACGCTCCCTTTCTTATCCGCAACAGAGAGGATATCATTGAAGTCTCCTATAATACACCAAGGCAGGTTGGACAATTCTGCTAGGTTCCAGAGCATTTGCCACGATTCCTTTCTTATGCTTTTGTCTAGAATGCCATAAAAACCTGTGAGTCTCCATCTACCTTGTAAGCTATCAACCACCTCAGCATTGATAAAAAAATCTAGAGTAATTAACAATCTCACAATTAATTGAATTACGCCACAGTATAGCTAGTCCTCCACTTCTCCCTGTCCTGTCCACCGCCAAAGCACAATCAAAACCAATTCTTCTCTTCACCTCCTCTACTAGCAAAAGCTAAATTCTCACTCAAAAAATCCACATCAGGGTTATGGAACCTCACCAGGTTCCTAAGAACTGGAACTGCCTCAAGGGAACCCAGGCCTCGGTAATTCCAACTAAGGATTTTCGTTGGTCCTGGCGAGCCTGGTAACCAGGACCCGCCATTAAAAAATGCTCTTCATGAATAAAATTCATGCACCATCCACATTACTGCACTCCCCTTCAATCTCTGCACGACCTTCATTGCTATTCATTGGGTGCTCCCTTCTGTTGCGTTTTTTCCTCTCCTGATTAATGTCCATATATGACCATAACAGAATTGATATCAAGCAACTATTAGACATAACTGCTTCATGAAAAACACGTGGCCAACATTTATAACCAAGAATCGCTGCTCATTAACACCCAGCTGGGTCACGATTGAATTTTGAACAGCCAAATCCCTATTGCCATGCAAAACCCTGGAATCACGCACCTCATCAGTAGGAGCTGCAAAGTTTATGGGATCCTCATTTATTGGTTGATCATTGCAATTTGAATATGAACGTTCACCTGAGTTGGTTATGCCACCAGTATCCTCCCTTAACCACCGGTTACCGTCGTTCACTCCCATCCATCTCAGGTCAGCACAGAGCTTAGCGCTCCACCCCCTTACCAAGTCATCCATTTCCATAGCAAAGAGAATATCACACTTCTGTTCCGTGTGCCCTAGTCGACCACACACGAAGCAAAAATTCCCCAGCTTTTCATACTTAAAGGTCACCACGCTCCACTCTCCCCCAGTCCTCCTAACCTTCCTCTCCTTCTTCAACGGCAATGCAACATCCACTCTAACACGAATACGCATGTAGTTTCGCCATACAGTCGTGTTATTGGATGCATCATACTCCACGAACTCTCCAATATAGTTCCCCAACAGCCTCCCTACCATCTCAGTCACAAACCCTATCAGTATATTGTGAGCTTGCACCCAGAACTCAACATGTTGCGGTGGAATATTATGAATGGCAACTCCAATTTGCATCCTCCCTAGGATCAACAAATGATTATCAAACGACCACGGTCCTCCTCCAGTAACACTCTCCAGATCTTTTATATGGAAGAATTGAAAGATATAGAGACTTTAGGAAGCCTCTTTGACATTCACCCCTTTCACCAGACTCCAAATCCCTGACAAACGATCCCTCATAGCTATGAAATGGATAGGTCTGTTAGTGAGGAAGCGACCCATCAAACAGAGCCGAATATCATGCGCTTCTTCAACCTCCACTGTTACCCCTAAACTGATCCCCTCCTCCCAATCACCATCAAGGGAGAGACCTCCCAGATTGATATCCACCATGGTAGTAACGAAAGCAGACAGAAAATACACGTTGAAACTCCTCGAACAGAGAATAAAAACACTGACTTCTCACGCCTAGAAAAACCTAGCGGAGAGATGGTTCAACATGATTTTTTCTTAAAACTAAGTCTAAGGAACTACGACTAATTAATGTGTCCAACTGTCCAACATTAGTGATTCTTTAGACTACGGGTAGAGTTTTAATTTCTCAATGGAATTGTATTTGTTTTAAAAAAACTTTTGGTCTAACTAATAATTTGATCCATATACATAACGCATATTTTTAATTTGGTTCTTATATCTAAAATTTTTGACAACCGGTCCTAATTACATGTGAAAACTTAACAAATTCGTCCCTATTGTCCGAATATTGATCCTTAAAAATTATACACATTTTTTATTTGTTCTCTCTACCTAAAATTAAATTGATAAATGAGCAATCTATAGTAACTTTTATTTTTGATGAACATAGACATATTGATTGTAAATTGAGTACCAGCAGTAACCAAGCATTTACATGAAGGCCCATAATTAAAAACAAAAAAAAAATTTGCAGGCCGAAAGATTGTAATAATCCCCCCCCCCCCCCCCAAAAGTTATAAAACCCGTCCAAAGTAACCCAATCTATCTCAAGTTTCAAATAGCATAGTGCTTATAATTTAAAAATGTTTGTTTTTCTCTTCAATCTTTAGGAATAGAAGCAAAAGTAAAGATGTCGGGGGAGCCAAACCGTGAGAGGGGCGGAGAAGACATTACATTAGGTCAATGCACCACCATAAATCCTTAAACATCATGCCGCCCGTAGAAGGATACCTCACACTCTAAAGTATAATTTAAGCAATCTTAATTTTAAAAACTTCTTTCAACAATGACAACAGTCACGATTATTATTAATAATATTCTTTAAAGAAATGCACGAATATTTGAAAAAGAATCTAACATTTAGTTAATACTTTTAATAGGATATTAATTTCTTTTATTAAAATTGTTTCAATAACTTCAATTCTGAAAATAAATCCAAACGATTAATATCAAAATGTTCATCTAAACATACAAAATTTTCAAGATTAATATAATATTTTTACAATTAATTTTTGTCCAAAGTTTAAATTTTTATAACTCAAATAAAAAGTTGAAAATGGTTTCATGTTCTGAAATTGTTTAAATCAGCTCTCAATAAAAATAAGTTGATATAATATATAAAAAAATCAATACAAAAGAATCTTCAATTAGGTTCGAGCTCCTTGACGTACGACAGAGACAAAATTATTATCGATGGTATATACATGCAGTACCAATTTAAAAACTTTTTATGTTTTAATATACAGTGCTTATGTTACAACCTTAAAACATTATATATAGCCTATAGAAGACACATATACTCTCAACTACATTCAGCCATGGGATCCAATATGCTCTCATTTCAATGGCTTTCTCTCTTCTTTCTAGTTATTTCAGTTTGTGTTTCGGCTTTCAATATTCCAAGGTTAGGAACTTTGCAGAGAACCATGGAACACCAACCACCCCAGACCACGTCTTCCACCCAATTGCCTGAAGAGCTCAAGACATTTTATTACTCCCAAAGACTTGATCACTTCAACTACAGGCCAGATAGCTACACCACTTTCCAACAAAGGTATATGATAAATTTCAAGTACTGGGGTGGAGCTAAATCAAGTGCACCATTTTTTGCATTCCTTGGTGCAGAAGCACCAGTGGATGAGGATATAAACTTTATTGGGTTTCTCAGAGAAAACGCTCCTCAGTTCAATGCTCTTGTTGTTTATATTGAGGTAATGTAGCAGTGTAAGAACAAGGTAGAGATCATACCTATCTCAAAATGATATATCATTTCTTGTGTCACTCAATTAGATTGTATCATTTGAAAAATTAAGTACTATATCATTTACTGTAAATATGTTCTTTTAAAATGATAATTGAGTGGGACAATAAGTGACACGTCATTTTAAGACAAATAATGTATTTACTCAACAAGACCCAAGCCAATATGACTGCTTATAACTTAGTTAGGGTGGTCATTCTCTATGCTATTCCCCATTTCTTTTTCGATATTGCTATATGTATTGATGTCGTAATTATTAATGAAATATAGTAGTTTTTCTTTGTAAAAAAAAAAAAAGAAAAAGAAGGCTCAGGTAGTTGTGGCTATCATTATTGCATTGCCTATTTGCAGTAATAAGAACTATTACTTGTTATTGTTGGATATATCTGGAAAACGTCTCTATTAATTAGAATTTGACAGGCTAACCATTCGAATTTATAATAGCTATTATCAGCACAACCCCTTAAAATAAACGTGATTCTGAAAAGTTTTAAGAAAATAGAATTATACTCTTATCATCCGTTAACTTTTCGTAAAGTATTCTTGATCAAACAAGTAATATATGCTAATATATGGTTGTTTTTAAGCAGCATAGATACTATGGAAAATCAATACCATTTGGGTCAATGGAAAAGGCTATGAAAAATGCGAGTACTCGTGGCTACTTCAACTCAGCCCAAGCGATAGCAGACTATGCTGCTGTGCTTTTACACATCAAGGAAAGATTGTCTGCTCAGAACTCTCCCATAATCGTTATCGGAGGCTCTTATGGTGGAAGTAAGGAATACATGTATTATTAGCTCTTTAATCAAATTGTGAAATATATATGTGTCAACTAGGACTTAAATAAGAGTTTAATTTTCATATATATTATTGGTGTAAAGTATTTGCATTGTTGATCAATTACAAAATCATCTTACATGTGACTTTTTTTTAAGTAGTTATTATAAGAGTCAAATATTTTTAATATGTTAATGTTAATTCACGATTGATTGTCAATATAAAAAATATTTATACTAATAATACATATCAATTAAATGTCTTAAATAAATTGGAGATGATATTTGCAGATAAAAATTCTTTGTCATTTTTACATAATTCTTTAGATAGTAATTAAAACTAGAAAAATACATGTTTTATAACACACAACTCTCTTCCTTTATTTTTTTTTTTCAAATACATATGATATAAATTAATATTGAGTTTTTTTATATGTGAATATGATTACTTAAATTTATCACTGGTAGTAGTTTATTCAATTAGATTTTTCTATGTATAAGAAGATTTAATTAACTTCCTTCCCCTAATTCATCATGCAGTGCTAGCATCATGGTTTCGTCTAAAGTATCCCCACATTGCTCTTGGTGCTCTTGCTTCGTCAGCACCAATTCTTTATTTCAATGGCGTCGCCCCACAAGCCGGATACTATTATGTTGTAACCAAGGACTTCAAAGTAACACTACTAATATATGCTAAAATTTTCATTATAAATAATAAAAATTGTTTTATTAAAATGATAGCGATTTATAATTTGCGTGGTCCAGGAAACAAGTGAGAGTTGTTACCATACGATACGTAAATCATGGTCCGAAATTGACAGAGTTGCTAAGAAGCCTAATGGTCTTTCAATTCTCAGCAAGAGATTTAAAACTTGCAAGTAAGCATAGACTTTTGTTATGTACATACACAACTGTTTACCTTCTTATTAGTTATTGAGTTTAATTGCTGTATACTGTCAGTATAAGGTTTTTACACTGTAAACCAATCAGAAATCATTGTTTAAATGATTTTTAAGGTGATTAGGATAAGAGTCAAAGATTTTTAATGATTTATCAATTTCTGAAATCTTTACACTGTCAGTGTATATCAATTAAATCCTTAGTTATTATGCATAAAAAAAGGGTTAAAATATGCTTTTTTCTTTTTCACTGTTTCAGCAAATTGAGCAAAAGTTTTGACCTGAAGGACTATTTGGACTCAGTATATACTGATGCGGCTCAGTACAATCACCCTCCTGTGTACCCAGTTAAGGTCATTTGTGGTGCCATTGATGCAGCAGCTAAGAAAACTGATGTTCTTGGCCAAATATTTGAAGGTGTTGTCGCTTATATGCGACATCGGTCGTGTTATGACTTGGATGAATACAATCATCCAACTGAAAGTAGCCTGGGATGGAGATGGCAGGTCATGATCACCTTACTATCATTATTGTTATTATTTGAATACATTGACAAAGCTCCTTTAAAGTGAATATGAAAATAAGGTGAAAAAAGTAATAGTGTATCCACCGTAGATACACTAATTCAAGGTAGATACATCCTTGCTTAGTTAAGAGGAATCTAATGGATCCATGAATAATATATGGTCTTATTAAAAGCCACATATTAGTATTCAATGCCAAGCATGAAACCAACCTTGGCTTCTTCCAATTTGGGATCTTGCATTTGCTAAAAGTAATTAAATTAACTTTATACACAGACTTGCAGTGAGATAGTTATGCCAATTGGTCATGATAGCAACGATTCAATGTTCCCACCAGCACCTTTTAATATGAAGAGATTTGTCAATAAGTGTAGGAGCTTATATGGCGTACTTCCGCAGCCTCATTGGGTAACCACATATTATGGGGGTCATGTACGTATATATTATTCAGATTCAGCTTCATGTGAAAATTAATATTCCTAGCTAGTCTCTCCTTTTCTATAAGTAGTTATAAAATAATATTAATGCTTTTAATTTTTATACATACACACAATGCAGGATTTGAAACTGATTCTCCATAGATTTGCTAGCAACATCATCTTCTCCAATGGATTGAGAGATCCGTATAGCTCTGGCGGGTAAAATACCGAAAAGAAACTAAAAATTTGATCATGAGAAATATAAACATTTTCTTCACCAATCATTTGCCTTCTTTTGAATTTCAATTTGTTTTAACCATTTTTTTCTTTTTCTATTTGCCCTTTTTGTTCTCAATGGATCGCAGGGTGTTGGAGAGTATATCAAATAGTCTCATTGCTGTTTCCACTGTGAATGGTACTTCATCTTTATCATCATACATATACATATATGGTTAAATTAAGAGATTCATATCTTTGAGTTAATGACCTCATGCTTAAAATGTTAATACCTTTTTAAAATGGAATGTTTATATTAATTGCAGGGTCTCATTGCCTGGACTTACACTCAGAAAAACCAAGTGATCCTCAATGGTTGGTGACGCAGAGAAATACTGAAGTCAATATAATCAAACGCTGGATTGAAGAGTACCAAGCTGATCTACTGGCACTAAATAAACAAATCCAAGCACCAAAACCCGAAAATTAAATATTATTCCAACAAGAATAGTAAAGGAAGAGATTACGATTTACGACCAAGATAATGATGTGTTTAGTGTTCCATTAAAGTAGTAATTAAGATTGTGCTGAAAACTAAAGTTTGTGCTGTAATATATAGTCTTTGGGTTAGTGATCATATGTATAATCGAGTGCCTGTTATGAATAAAAATACATAATGGGAAGTATTGTAATACTTTAGACTTAATTTTTCTTACGCGGATTCCACCAGTACGTGCAACGAATGGAACAACACTTATAAAAACATTGGTGAATATATATATATATGGCGTTGTCGTAAGCGTTAGTGAGGGGAACATAACACAATTATGCTTCCTCGTAGCAGGCAAAGTACGCACTAACAAAAAATGTACGAAGGTATGCCACCTCTTATGAAGACCACCTTTATCGGTGGCTGAGTGTGAGGGACATTAACTAAAGTATTATTGTTAGCCAATAATAATGTATAGTGGAGATAGATAAAACGTAGGCCAACTACGTAAAGTGATATGCGTCATTGGTGAATACATATTTAGTAGGAATCAAATGTGGGTGGGGCTAAAAGCACTTCTAAATCCTTATTCGTATTTCTTATTTATCAATTAATTTTTTTTAAATTTTTACTTTAAAAAATTATGAATGACTAATGAAGAGGGAAGATGAATATTTAGAAGTGTCCATACCAACACCCATTAAATATTGGTTAATATTTGAGAATTTGTCATTGCTAATACTAATACAGCTTAAAACTTTGTGAATTGTATAGTTTCTTCTCTATTAATATTTATATTCATTTTTGCTAAATAATCTAGCGTTTGCCCTATGTATGATGTATATAATAATATAAATATAAAATCATGAAATCACAATACTTATGCTTATGACACGAAATTCCCATGCGTCGAAAAAATTGTTTAATTAGTTGCAAAAAATCTTTTCTTGTACATAACTGCAATTACAATTTTAGTTATGTTAGGCAATTTACTTTTGCACCTTTCACCTGCTCAACAGGTTTGCAAGTGATTTTGATAGTCGCTGATGTAAATTTAACTTCCTTTTCTTTTCTTTTTATTTTTGATAAGCGATGTAAAATTAACATTAATCAATAACGGTGCATCATGCACACAAACTTTTCAAAGTGCATCATAGACGTTGACAAGATGTTACCCAGAGTAAGGAGCAGTTTTTACCACATTACATTTCATCTTAACATTTTTTTTTATTAAAACAAATCATTTTTCTCTTGTTGATACCGTTGACTTTGAGGTAAAATAAATAAAATAATGATAGGTCTACATCAGCATCAAACACATCACCTGACATTTTAAGTGAAGTGGCAAAATAATAGGTAAAACGTATATAAAAGTAAGTTAATTGCATTATTCTTCTATATCTATATAGGGATACAAATCTTGTTTTAATATGGTTATTTGTGTCTTCTTTTCATAAATGACACTGTAGTATTCTAAAGGTTGAAAAATAAAATCCAATGAACGTACTTTTTTTTAGTAGTACCTTTGGACGTTGATTAGTACTGTAATATCAAAACAAATCCACTGACAGTGGCTCAAGAAATAGAAGAGCTTGAGTTCAACAATTAAGTTTAAACTTGTGGTAAAGTACTTATATACTACTATGCTTCTAGCATGTTAAATGTACTGGTCGGCAAGTCATGTACCAATTTAAAAAACAAAAAATGTTTTTTGAACACCTAAACCCGACACCATCCCTGACACCTTCAGTTCTAAATGATGCTTATATATATGTGTGTGGGGGCGCACACACGTGTGAGGGGTTTTAGGATATCCCTTATACTCTTGTACTCTTTTAATGTTACTTTTGCCTTTTTCAAAACAACAAAAATTAATATATACATACATACATACATACGACCATTGTTGTCCAAATATCACCGCTCTTCAAAAAATGGGGAGGCTACATATGTTGCTGCCAATGTTGTCCCGTTTTGTTGTGAATTTAGATTCTTATGTTTTGGAAGGGAAAAAAAAAGATATCCTATTGAAGAGAGAAACACATTTTTCGAAGTATAACTAGTGAACCAAATAACTATAAGGACTCGTTTGATGGTCAGGATAGGATAGGGGCGGATAGGATAAGGGAGCAGGATAGGATATGAGCAGGCTAAGCTGTTATCCTATCCGACGTTTGGTGTTGACTGGATAATCAACTGGATAACATTGTAATTTTAGTATGAATTTTAAAATTTTCGTTTTTTTTCTGAATGTTTTCATATTTTATTAGATTTTAGTTTTTATTTATCATTTTCATTTGTTAAGATTATATAAAAAGACAAAATTGTACTTGTGATAAAATTACATATAATATTTAAATTTTTTAAAAATATTGTTTAACTTAAATTAAATTTTTTATAATTTTAAATATTCATTTTTAGTTTTTACTTTACATATAGTTAAATTATTAGAATATTTTTATTTATTTTTCAGTTTTTAAAAATAATATAAAATAACGAAATTAACCTTGTGAGAAGACATAATAATTTTAAAAAATAATTATTAATATTTTTATTATTTTATATTTTATTATACCTTTTTTGGT
This sequence comes from Sophora flavescens, assembly GCA_030762895.1. NCBI lineage: Eukaryota > Viridiplantae > Streptophyta > Magnoliopsida > Fabales > Fabaceae > Sophora > Sophora flavescens. The sequence goes on along the minus strand of CM061066.1, from coordinate 166,225,745 downwards.
AACCATATTATAATTTATTATACTTTAATTATTTTATGTATAAATTTTTTTTTATACTTTATTATACTTTAAATCACCTTATCCTATCCTGTTGAGTTATAACCCAGCTCCCCCTCAGGATAAAATTTTAACTAGATGGACAGGATAGGATAGGAGACAGGATTGATTTATCCTATCATGTTGGCTCACCAAACAATAGTTTCAGACAGGATATGATAGCTTATCCTATCATGTCTCTCTTATCCTGACTACCAAACGAGCCCTAAGGCAGAAGCTAGGGTGGAAGACATGTCATGTCTCCCACCACGAACAAGTATATTTTTTGCAAAAACATATTTTAAGATGCTCTAATTTTTCAAATTTAAAATTTTACCCATCTTTTTCCCTCTGTTTTCTCCCTCATCTGATTCCTCTCTCCTCCGCCCTCAACTTCATTTACTTCGTCTCTCTCCTCCACCCTCAACCTCCGACAGAGACATTAAATGGTGGGGATGCTTGTTGTTTAGATCAAGGAAAAAGCCTCTCTTGACTCTTACTCTCCTCCTCTGCCACTCCCCCACCCCACTCTCCCGACCTTCAACTCTCCAAGTTGCAACACGCCATACCCTTTCCCTCACAAAGAATCTTCATGCCCAATCACCAAAACCGGACTCCACCATTCCATCCAATCCTCAACACTCCTCCACGCTTACGGCAAATGTAGCCTCACCCTCCAACTCTTCCACCAATTGCCCCACACTGAGCTCATCGTCTGGTCCTCCATTCTCACCGCTTGCAACCTCTCCAACCTTCCCCACACCACCCTCTCCCTCTCACGCGCCATCCTCAACACCACACACCTGTGCCCCGACCACTTCGTCTTCTCCAACCTCTTCAAGGCTTGCACCAACTATTTGATGAATATGGGTATCCTTGAAATGGACGAAAATTCCAAGCTTTTCAACTGTTTGATGAAATGCCGAAGAGTATTTGTTTGCTTGGACAATTATGAATTCTGGGTTTGTACAGAGTGGGAATGGAATTGATGTGTTGTACCTGATAGTTGAATTGCAACGTGAAGGGATTGATATTGTGGTTGGGGCTTGTGCTAATTTAGCGGTTTGAGAGCTTGGAAAATAGAGAACAAATAGAGATAGGAAACATACTTTTTGCGAGAGAAAGCAATGAGAGGGAAGAGGCTATGGACAAAACTAAAGAGAGGGGTTGGGGCTTGTGCTAATTCAGCAACGACCGCCCAGAGTCATGTAAGCTCAATAAAAAGCAAAGAAAAAAGGTTTATGGTAAAGTAGGTGCTATTTATTTAATTATATATATTACAGACATGAAACGAGATAAACATTTCACTAGAATTCGGGGAACGGAATTGCTTAAACCAAAAATTGAAAAATCGATATCTCATGGGAATGAAGATCGTTGGTTGACAGGAAGAACAAACAAAAAACTGCATGTACCAAATAGTAGCTCCATAATGCCTGAAAGGCTAGTTACAACTGCATAATCTCATCTAACCATGCTTATTTATACCCCAAAATTTCTGCAAATAAAGAACATACGTGTAGTCTAACACCCATGCAACAAAAAAAAAATTACATGTAAATAATAATAAAAAGATTATAAATAAAACAAATAGGAATGAGCAGTGAAGGTTTCATGAATAATTTTAAACATATATATGACATGAATGGATGGAGATCACCTGTCCCAAAATGGTGTCTCATTCCCCGTCTCATCCACTTAGATTGTGATATAAAAATAATGTAATTAATTTTCCAATTGGCACAATCTAAGTAGATGGGTCACGGAATGAGACATCATTTTGGAACAGGGGATCTCCATCCGACATGAATGATGCAAAGTTTGAGTCATCAAAACAAATGGAGTCTGGGTCTTACCTCATTTACTGATCTACAAGAAGTGATGTGCAATGAAGAAGGGAAGACACTTCATCTTTTGTTGCCAATCCAAAGCCTTGCCATCTTACTCTACCAAAATTATCAAGCAGGAAGACATACCTGTGAAGTTGAAATGTTAAAAAGCAGTACTCTTCATAACTAATAACTTCATTGAATAAGCAAGGAAATGCTTCTATACCCTGTATAGATATTCGGTATGCTTAGTTCTTTTCTGAAATAATAGTGGTCACCAATTGAAAATACAATCTGCTTCTGAAGTGTATCCTTGCTTTCATGCTGATTAGGTTTCTTCATTGTCCAGAGAAGGAAACGCTTTATAGGAGACCGAGATAAAAGCCATGAATCTATAAATGATACCTGATAGAAAATATAAAAACTTCACCAAATTGCATTTGATCATTCAAATGTGGAAACAGAAAGAACTAATCACTAATGGATATTAAATATCCTGACATCCACACAGAAGACCAACTCTTACAAAAATAAGATTGATAAAGCTTCCATACAAGAACCCAAAATGATATTTGGGCCCAAAATTAGGCCATTCGTACAAGGGAGAAGAAGGAGATGAAGGGGTCTTGAAATTCTAAGGGCATAAATGGTATTTCACGGATCAAAATTAGATGTGTGGGGGTGGATGGAGCCTGAGTGGGGTGTAGGTAGAAGCACCCTTTTAACAAAGTTCATTTAGTATACTGGTTTGACGGGTCTTGACATTTGTAAAAAGCCTGGTACAGCATGAATATACTATACCGATAGTATTTTTCAATATAAAAATATTACATCTCATATAGTTACAATAATTTTGACATTTCAGAGGTTCTGAATTATATATTATATAAAAACAAAATATTTACATACAAAATAACTTATTGATTTTTCTTTTTTAATTATTTTTAATTTCAAGTTAAAACAGTAATTAAACTTTGATGATTCAATCTAAATGCCTTCACAATTTTATTTGGGCTGGGCACAGGCCCTGAACCACTGCCGGATCTTGGTTGTGGCTCCCCAAAAAAAAAATTAAGCTTTTTTTAGAATTAAGTTATTTTAAGGCACCCCTCAAAACATGTATATTGTTGTGTGTGTGCTGTTTAATTGAGATCTTGAGTTCAATTTTCATCTTTTCTGTGTATGTGCTCATCATATCTAAGTTGTGAAAATGGAAAGCTCCTATCCCTAAGCATTTGCTGTTTAACTTTTGAAAAATGGATTAATGTATTAATATATTGATATATTGATGCACTGTTAAATGTATTAATGTTTATATTGGTGCTAATGCTATACTGTTGTTGGATTAAATTAGTCACGTATTAATGTTTTTAATTTATGTTACTAGTTTCATTTTTTAGGAGTGGTACAATTTTCTTGAGAAGAAACAATGATCATGTATAAAAAAATTGATGCATTTTTCAAGTGAAAAACTTCCAACAAAAACTTATAAAATTATATGCAATTCATTTAAATTTTAATTAGTATCTTGTGGCTCCCCAAAAAATTAGCCAAGGTCCGCGATTGCCGTAAACTAAACTATATGTGGTTTTTCAATGAAAATCCCAGTATGTGGTCACCTCTAATTCCAAAGGAGGAAGTGGTTGATAGAGAAGCTCTCTCGAACAAGCTAAACCAAAAGAGTCTGGAAGATTTGTGGCCCAGGTAAATAGAAGCATAAAATGGAAAAACTTTTGAAAAAAAATAGTAGTTATCAACTTTCATGATAACTTTCTAAACACTTCTATAAGTAACTTCACTAACTTGTCTTAAACACATGCAAAAAAATGTCCAATACAGCACTTAGCATCCTTTCCCACAGAAGTTCAAAAACAGGCAACTAAGCATTTGGGGAGGGGGAATACAGCAGCATGTCTTCATAAATAGCCGATTAATTTGTCACGGTCAACAAAAGGAAATGCATAAAACATGAAACAAACAGATAATTACCTGATATAAATGAACATGTTCCGATTTACTAAATGCTTCCAAAAACGGCGTGCTCCAAGAATTTACCATTTCCTGTAAAGGATAAAGAAAGGAACTTTATTGCAGCAACAGTAGGCCAATACCAAACCAAAATATTATAACCAACAATGCAATGAATATATACTATGTATTTCCTTTATCACTTGTTCCCTGATCCAAAGGTGTAAAAGGTACTTCCTAGTGGATAAAATTCTATGCAGAAGGAAATGCCATGATTTTATAATAAAAAAAAATATGAGTGATTTGCAAGCCCAAAACAAGGATTGTTTAGGCTGAATTGCAAACTTAGCCTAGTAAGAATACAAATAGAGTAGATTTTCATTGCATTTTTTTATTCTTCCATTCTATCATTATCTTCTTGTCATTTACTCTTTTTTTTTATGATATTTATATCCCCTTCACTGTGGACAACAGATAGCAGATAAAGTTCAGCTTTCAAATTGAATAGTAAGATTAAAACAATCGCTACCATCAGATTTATTAACCATTTAAGACATGCATAGTTGGTGTTGGCTGCTTTGAGATAAGCACACAATGCAATTACATAGATAATAGAAATCATATCTTTACAAAACACTGTAAAAATTATTACCCAGGAATTTGATCGAAATGCAAGACAAACCAAAGATGCCTTGGGGATGGATGACTTGTCAGCATCGACTGCAACGTCAGAAATTCGGATAGGAAGTTTCATTGCTTTACCATTGGAGTGGTGGACATTCAAATCAGGAAATTTCACAGCTGTTATTGCCGGTATTAGCACTTTATTTGCTTCAGCAATCTGCATAAATCACAGATAAACCTGTCATGCTTTTATCCAGTACATCCAAGATGTGCTCCGAGTCTAAATGTCTAATCAACCAACCACTGGCTTATTAGGTAGTAAAATGAGTAAATTTATCAAAGTGATACAGTTAACTAACTGTTTTGTGCTTAACCTAACAGAGAAGTCAGACTCCGAGGAAGCCCAAATGGACCAATTCAGCACAGCTAAAACTAAGTAATAGGGTGTTTTGACAAGTGTGGAAGAAGATGAAGCGGAATGGTTAGTGTTGGAATGGTTTAGAATGGAACGCAGTGTTGTCAAATTGCCGGCATGGCGGATTCTGTGTCAGCAGTCATAGGCCACAATACTTGCCATCTACCATTGATAACGCTAATGGAACATAGTGAAAAGGTAAAAGTATATCACTTCGTTGTTAGGAAGTTTTAATCAGGGAGTGGAGGGAGATCCACTCCATTGTTTTAGGGTACAGTGGTAAATAATCGAATGAATGAAGTGAATTACAATGAGCATGCAGTGGTTTACACTCCACTCATCCCAAAACCCCTAAATTGGAGGGTATGAGAATTTGAGGGTTTAAGTGCTATGGAGTGGTTTGGATTCCCATCCTTAACCATTCCACTCCGTCACTTATAAATCTCGCAAACAATGGGTTAAGGTGTTTTTATCACTCCACTCCACCCATCCATCCAAACATAGCCCGTATGATACCTTAATCGAAACATTAAAAACATGATCTAAGCATGTGAATCCTATCTTTATATCGTTATATCAGTTGCTATAGAAACAAAAGATGTAATCAAAGAGTCCTTTGCCACATAGAAACTAATACAATTAAATTTTGATGAAAGCTCACATACATATAGTCACATAATATAAACTTACTAATTACAACACAATGCAATGAATCATTATCATATGATAATTGGCAATACCTTACCACCATGTCTGTTCAACTCAGCCAATTGAACGCGGGGTCCCCTTACAATTTCATCCATACTGCACATGAACCCCCCATCAACATCACTCACTAATAACACTTCATTACATTACATTACAACATGAAAAGAAAGAAAAGAACTGAACTTACATTCGAGCACGCTCCTTCTTAACTGCTGCCTTACTTTGAGGCTGCCAAAAAAAAATCAAGTTTTTCCAGAAAATGGAATTAAAGTTTTGATTTTTCCGACAAATTAAGAGAACCCAGATGAGAAAAAGGAAAAGGGGTGGACCAGGAAGATATTGAGGATATTGAAGAAGCGTTGAGGTGTGAGGCGAGCCAAATGGTGGAAGGGAAATGGATAATGGAGCTTCTCGGGCTGCGTGGAAGCGACGATGGAATCTCTGAGAGAGGAACATCGTGGGTTTAATCGCTTCAAACGTAGCATCTTCGATTCCAAGTTCGTTCGTTTGGGATCAGTTCCCTTGCCAGAGTCACTACCTTTCTCAATCCTTCGAAACAACTAGGTTTTTTGCTTACCTTGCAGTTTTGGTTTTTTTTTTTTATTTATTATTATTATATTATTTGACTTATTAAATTAACACTTTGAAGCCAATTTTTTTTTTTTTTCCAAAAAAAATTACTTTTTTTTTCTGATTCCCCAAAAAATGGTTTATGCTTTAAATTTTTGTTCTTATTTTCAAAATAAACTCCTTGGACATTTTTGCTCCTTTATATTCATCAAAATAGGCAGAGAAAACATTCGAACTCTGTGAATATTTACAAAGGAATTTACATTTACCTTTCCTCAAGAAGATTAGTGAGAGCTTGAACTTGTAACGTGTCAGATACGAAACCCCATCATGCTCCACTAGATCAACCCCTTAGGGTTCCAAATGAATCCTTTTGATATTATTATCTTTAAATTAATTAATTTTAAGGGTCGGGTTAACGAGTGCCCTTAGGGCATTCTTTAAGGAACTCGTAAAAAGCATGCTTGCATTAGAAAACTAGTATTTTACTTCTTTAAATATTAAATACACCAATTCCCAATAAAAACTTACTTTTTTATTCCTTAATGAGTGCCCTCAGCATTCTCCTAATTTGAAAATCAATACAAGCTTAACAAACTCATTTGACTTTTTGAAGTGAATGATAGGTGAAAAAAGAAATGCAACACATAAACCACTCAATGAAGGGAAAAGATCAGCTAAATTTCCCAACTCTCGATTTATGTAGATTTACAAAGTTTTAGGAAAATAAATGTGTATTATATACATGTGTATAATTTTTCCATACATCTATTATCTCCAAAACTTTTGTAATGGACATCTTTTCTCATGATAAATGGAGAGGATCCCTACCCACTTATGAACTTGTTTGTATGAAAAAAAAAATTAGAAGAAAATACTTATTTTTAGATTAAAAATGCTTTTAAAAATATGAACGTTTGGATTTTGGAAGGGTTTTAAAAAATAAAAACGATGTAAAAAACACATTTTGTTATTGTTTTAAAAAATTATAATTCCTAACTTCGACATGCACTAGAAGAGAGGGTGAGAACGAGTTCATATTTTATGAAAATTAATCGTGACCCATTTTTTTCCAATGTACATCAAAACACAAAATAACTTTTATTTTAAATAAGAATTTCTATTTCTACTTCTACATCACAAAAGTCTTTTTTTTTTTTTTTTGGCTCATCCAAATCACCATATATCTCCCAATAACTTAGTATAGTATTTGTATTTAAAGTACTGGGAAACGTGAGTTTGCCATTTTTAAAAGAATAATGCTTCATATATATCACCTCACATTTGTGAGAGATGGACAAAATCAAAGTATAGATGTACTTAATTTTTTTTTCTTTTCTTTCAGGGCCTCGAAGTTGAAAACATAGAGTCGTCTCTCACTCTGAACCTTCCCTCTACTCCTATTTTCATTCTTCCTCATCCATCGGAAGGGGGTGGTTTTGGGCTATTGTTTGACCTGGAATCACTCCTCTGCATCATTTTTTTCTCTCATTTTATCTAAATAAGTGATTTTTCCACATAGATCTGGTTTCTCTTTCGTGTTTTTCCGTGTTTTCGTCGTCTGCGTGTGGCGGTGTTTTGTTCGTCGTCTTGTTACGGTATCGTTTGGTCTCTCGTCTTGTTGCGGTGTTCGTTTGGCTTAGATTGGCAGATCAACTTCGATCCATTATAGGCATTTTGCCGTGTTATACTATTAATCTGGGTGTTGTGAGTTTGTTCGTAGATTCATCCTTTTTGGTTTTTAGTGATGTTGAATTTGTGTTGTTTTCGATATATTTTATCAATTTAAATGAGTGAATATCTTTTTTAGTTAAAAAAAATATACTTAAAATTAAATAAGACCAAATATATGAATACACTCAAGCTCACTCAAAAATGAAATAAGAGAAATAAAAGTATAGTGATACATTAAAGGTGAATGTACTTTTACATTCACATTTTACACTCAAGTTTACTTCTCGAGCTTTTTCCTTATTTCATTCATGTTTCATGCAATTTAAAATGGCTCAGATAAAGTTACTGCCAAAACAATTTAATTGTGAAACCAACTAATTTTTGTTATTTATCATACTCGTATGTTTTTTATACCTGCTATTATTGTTCACTAAATGAAAATTTGTATTAATTATATCACACATATTATGATATCATTATTTAAAGGTAAAATACATGAAAGCAGTGCAATTGTGTGAAATGAAAATGGTAAGGAGAACATAACTTTAATGATACTGCATTAAGATCTTAATCCATTTTTTTTAGCTAATCAAGGATAATATCTTAGTTACTCACTTATAATCTCAAGGAGTCTTGTCCATAAAATAAGATGTTCAATTTTGACTTGTGAAACATAATTATGAAAACATATTAATAAGAGTTAAGCATTTTAAAATTTCACGTAATCTTGTGACGACCGTTTTAATCTTTCAAAATATTTGAAATACTATTCACAAGAAAGCGCTTGCTGAAATCATCCAAAAAGTATGAAGAATAAAGAAAGCAGTATCGGTAGAAGCACCAAAATTATTAAGATAATCAGTACACTCGTTTATTTCTCAACAGCATGACACGGGGGTAATTATGAAAACAGGCAACTGTATTTCAGAACAAATGAATATAGTCCAGGACTCCAAATGATCAAAATGTTGAATGCATAGTCTTTATATAGAGGTAACAAATGCCCCTTCCAGGGCGAATATTCATGATAAATATTGATAATAATTCTTGCATGGAAATGAGATCCCTACATGTATATTTATACCATAAGTGCATCGAGCCTCATAGCTTGAGCATATACTCAGTTACTTCCTCTCAAGCTTAACTCGATTACGAGTGACATGCACAAGACTTATTTTGAGATAAGAATCAGACATACCTAATCTTACTCCCATAAACAAAGACAGCTATGATTGCTAGGTTGCATTATTGAACATAATTTCATTGATTCTGTCAATACCAATGTCTGATATGGGCTCGATGGGTTTCTTGTCTCGCTCTAGAGAACAATCAAGACTCAAAGGATCCCTGCTGAATTCATCTGAATAGAGAGATGTCAATATCAGCTATTGGAAAACTTCAACTGAAAATGCATTAGAAGCTGACAACACAGGTTTAAGAAATATCCAAATGAAATTCTACATTGCCAAAATGACTTCATTTAAATAAAAAGGGCTTGAAACAGGATTATTTTTTTTATGCCGAAAAATAACAGTCAAAAGTATTCACGTGCAAGAAGCTTAGAATGTAATATAGCAATAGCATATGCTTGTTTCTTACAAAAAATTAACCATGCCAGTATCACTAAAGAAGTCAGCATCAAACTCACCGAAAAGTGTGTGTATAGATGCAGGGGAAGGTGTTGAAATGAAGTTAAGGCCAACGTAGAATACCAGCACTAATACAATAGTCACCATCACATAGGTTGGTACTGCCAGAGCCCAATACCTGAAAAGCAAAAGTTGATTTGCAATCCTTTTCTATTTTCATTATTAAAGCATACTGACAAAAAAAGTTGGGATCACTCCCATCCTTCTCCTCCCCAAAGCCCTCTTCCATTTAGCAGCTAAATCGAAGGTCTCACTCTCACTTGACCTGTTTCAAGCACCTTAACTGATTTACATTTGTGCAATCTTCAATTAACACCCCAGAATTCCTTTCACTTTAGAGTTTTCTCAGTGAAAATTTGTTGTTTTATGCACCCAAACAGTTACATATGGTAGGATCCTAATGATCGCCAAAGTTTCAAATAATAACAGGAGTCGAGCTGTCTAACCTGCTAGGGTAGTAAGAGATGCCGATAGATTGTAGCCATGATTCTGGAACATATGCCCATACCAAGAAAATAACTATTCACAAAGGAAAATAAAAATAAAATCACGAAATGCCTTGTGAACGTCACATGCAACCTGGGAGACTAGAAGAAATTTGTTAACAAATGATAAATTAGTAGTTAATGCAATGAATAGAAAGTCATGTTGATTGGAGCAGCAGCCAACCAAAAGAACAGAACATCAGAAAAGTTAGCTAGATTGAATCCTTCAAGATTAATCCCTGCTCCAACTTGTTTAGTTGGTTTCACTCTAATTCAAAATTTCAAGAACTTGCAAGCAAATACAAAGAATCTCAACACATATAAACCCATGTATGAGAAAAAGAGTGAAGCTCAACACACGTTGCATGAAAAACTTTGTTTTGAGGGGGTTGCCATTTCAGATCTGCATAAAGATTGGGCTGCCATTGTGCTTCTCTAATCTTGTCCTCTGTTTCTTTGATTTCGTTCTAATTTTCTATTTCTTTTGTATCTCTCTTCTTTCTTAATGATTTTTATTTTTTATTTTTTCAAAAACAAATTGTTTTAAGAAGTGATTATCAGATGATTCCAATGAGATGTCAGTATGTCACAAGTCTGAATGGATACAAGCAAATGAATGTCGAGAACAAAAGTCTTAACTCAAAACAGTTCCAAAAGCATTGACGTCTACCAAAGAACATTAACGCATGAAAAAGTCGCCATGAGCCTATCAAAGCAAACAAATTAACCCAGAGCACATAGATATCAGAAACAGCCTAACATACTCAAGAAAAATCCAATTCAAATAAACTCAAATAAAGACCCCCAAAATAGTTAAAAGAAAAAAACACAGTCAAAATAAATTTGTGGAAAGCAGGATAGCAAACTAGACCTGAAGCAACAACAGTAGTTATGGATCCCACAAAACCATAAACTTCAGAAGGCTTCGGGCCATGATCTCCAGACAATCCAAAGCCAGAAATCTTATCATCAGGATCAATAAAGGACACAGACGTTCTCCGTTGTTTTGACAGACTGAGAGTTCTTCTGGGACTGTTGACAGAGTGAGGACTTTCCATGTTGCATCCCTTTAATTACCTACTAAAACCAGCTAAGAAACTTAGAGAGAAATGAAGAAGAATAATGTTCAGAGAATGCAAATGATTCCTCAAATTTCATTATCTGATACCACTGGGGTATTTATATATAAGAGAAGTGAAGCTATGAAGCTTGAGGTGCAAGTTACTACAGCTCATAACAGCTTGGCACTAACTAACTAATCTAGCCGTTGCGGGTATTTATATACAAGAGAAGTGAAGCTATGAAGCTTGAGGTGCAAGTTACTACAGCTCATAACAGCTTGGCACCAACTAACTAATCTAGCCGTTAGGTAACTAACTGTAACTAACATAACAGCTTCTAATGCAAAGGTTCTTAGCTAACTAATCATTCCGGGTTCTTCTAACACCTTTGGACAGGTGCGGACAGCTCCTATTAGTTCCCAAAAACACAAAACTTGCTCATCCGAGCAAACGCAACCATGACGACATCCCGAAGAGAAAATCCAAGTATTTTCAACAACCAGATAAAAGAAATAATCAGTTACTCATCATCAAAACATACAATATAAAAATCTGAAACCTTTACTTTAACAAAACAAAACCAGTTTTCCAATAACTCGATTTGGGCAAAAAGGGTACATCACAAAAATTGGGGAATTTGATATTTGCTCATAGAATCATGAAATTAGTTTAGGAAAATATTAATTGATAGTCCCAATTGCATAAAACAAGGTTGGTTTCAATATTGAAATCTAAAATTAAAGTGTTAGGGTTTCAAAATCAGATTGGGGATTTTCTGAAATGAGCAACTTAGATAAGATTTCTCTTACCCAAGGATGAAGAAGATGTTGTGGTGGTGTTGTGGTGCTCCTCGCGGCGGCGGCACGGCGAACAGCGGCGGCGCTACAGCGAATAGGAACAACAGAGATGAAAGATTGTATAGGAGAATAAGAAAGAAGCTTAACTAAAAAGTTGGGTTCGAAACCACCATTACCGGCGATGGCCGCGACCCACACACGAACGCAGACAGATCTGGCGCGCGTTCGTCTTCTCCTCCTCAGCCACGGCGGAACGGCGACCGAGACACGGCTGGTGCGGCGGCAGGAGGGCGGTGCCGGATTTGAGAGAGGGAGGAGGAAGATGAAGTTTGAGAGAAGGTGAGATGTGGGTTTTGTTGAGAAAGAAAGGAGGAAGGAAACAAAAGAGAGAAGGAGTGAAGGGGGAAGGGTGGGTATCGCTGACAAGAGAGGGAGGAGAGAGAAAAATTTAGTTGTTAACAAGAATGTAATTATCGGGATACTTTAGTTCATCCGTAAGTTGATCATCTCTGACATCAGGTTATCAGCTTATGTGACCCATATTTTTGCTCAGTTGTCAATTACCATTGTATTTTTGTATTCCAGAATGGAAATTATGATTAAAAAAAATAAAAATTAAAACCCAAATTCCTGAGTCCCACCTTCTTCTTCCTATTAACCTTCTTCTTCCTCCACCTTTTGTTTCACTGTACCTTCTCTCTCCTCCTTCCCCAACCGCCGCTACTACCGGCCCTTGTCCATTCATTGCCCTCCGCTACTACCAGAGCCCTTGCCCATTCCTCGTCACCGCACCGCCTGTCACTTCTCCTCCACAACAGCTTCGAACGTCACCATAAAAAACCTAGCATTCGCCACTGACGCCAAAGGAATCCTTCACCAGAGACAACAAAATTAGGAAGAACAACAACTTCAACCAGAAACAGTATGCATAATCTCCTTCAAAGATATCAAGTTGACATAACAATAACCCAGCCATAGCCATAGCCATAGCCATAGCCAGAATCAGAATTTATGTAATTCCAAACTCAAAAAGCACAAGATAAACCAGCATAATCAGAAGGCAAATCTCCCCTAATGGAGATGTCATCAAACCAATTTACTAGAGGAAAACCACCCCAAAAAGATCACGAATCACACCGTGTTTGTCAAAAGCATCCTAAATCATCCTCAGATCTGGCAAGAAAATCGCCTGCCCAAGAGCCAGGAACTTGATTTTTACGTGGGTGCAAGGAGCAACAGGCTACACGACTCTTCTACTGCCATTTCGAGGCGTGTCTTGGATGGGTGGGGGCGGGGTGTAGACGGTGGAGGACAGAGAGGGTGGGGTGGCGAAGGAGAGAGAAGGGGTGGTGGTGACGAAGAGAGAAAGGGGGTGAGAGGAGAAGAAGAAGGTTGATAAGGGAGAGGGAGAAGAATTCCTAGGGTTTCTATTAGTGAAACATTGAAGGTGGAGGAAGAAGCAGGTTAATAGGGAACTCAGGAATTTGGGTTTTTATTTTTAATTTTTTTTAATCATAATTTCCATGCTGGAATATAAAAATACAATGGTAACTGACAACTCCGCAAAAACGTGAGCCACGTAAGCTGGTAACCTAAGGTCAGGGGTGGTCAACTCACGGATGGACTAAAGTGTCCCGGTAATTACATTCTTAAGGATTAAATAGATAGTTTGTTTTGGATAGGGACTATTTCAGACCCGAGTGTTTTTCTCATGAATCAAATTGGGGATTTAGTCTTTAATATTTAGTGATAGGTATTAAAATAAGTGGTTATGATTGTACCTAGAAAAAGATATTTGTTTTTAAATTTTGATCCAAAAATAATGAATGAGAAAAATATACTTTCCAAATTTAAATTAGAAGTGGATTTTAACATTTTGTAAAAAATTATAGAAGAGGTATAGGATGAGGATATACGTGTAAGATAGAGGAACATGCCTTTTAGTCAGAGAACTTTTTCAGAGTTTTAGCATCCAAAGTTACCTATCTCTTGAACTAGAGAGACATTTCATTTTCTTCGTTTTGGGTTAAACAGTCGTACTCAGTTAACGTTATGCAGTTAAAATATCAGCTTTTATATACATGTGTAAGCAATTCACAGCAACGATTATGTGCAGAAAACAAGTTTAATTAAATAGGGGAAAAAACACACATTGTATAACTTGTATCTGCGATTCAATCAATAATCCTGTGAGGTAATTTACAATGCTGTCAAAAATAAGAGTAATGATATAATTTTACATGACTGATAAAACAGAATCACCTGAAGCTAAAATGGGCAAACCTATTGTGCAGAAAGGAGGCACAAACAACACTCAAAATAATGTGGTCTTGCCAAATGTTACAAAATATATACCGGCAAGAGGATATACATAAGTAAAAGAATATTAATTCTATAACCGAAAATGTTATATATGCTACAAAAACACAAAGTAGCAAATGAGTGTTATGTGCAAGAAGAAAGCTAGAAGCCCCATCTTTGTCAACTTGTAAAGTCCACCATGTAAAGAAGTGCTGCCACTTAGCTCTCCAGCATTGACATATTCACTTCTGCCAGTGCCAGTTGTTGCCGAGACATTAACTGACAATGAACCTAGGTTAATGAATTCAAATTGAATTAGCTTCAGAATCTAATGTTGAAGATAATAAAATAGAGGCAGTGAAAATATAGACCAGGTAATCTCATAATCCTCCTTGCCTCTAGAAATTGAACAATCCTATTTAAGACTAATTTGTTGAAGAAAAAATCAATTAGAGTCTTCAAATTGACCTTGTCAGACTCAACTAAAAAAGACTACAAAACAAAATTGGCTCTTATTCTTTGCTTATCTTGGTTGGAGTGAAAAGGCAATAACTTTGGAGCCTTATGCAAAATGAATATTTCCTTTTTCCTATATGCCTTTCTGGCAGTGTAGATAAAACTTACAGTCATAGTTAGCCCATCCAATGCGTTGACCAGCCAGATCGTAAACAAAAATTTTGTCTTTTAATACGAGGTCTGCCAAAAAAGAAAGTAATGTTGTCAGTATCATACTCTGAAGAAAAGAAACATGTTCCCTAATGCATGATAAAAAATAATTTAAATACAAGAATTACATTTTAAATTGATATTCTGGCAGGTCGAGTATGGAAAATGGAAATATATTATTGTTAAACCCTTAGTTATAGTATCATACTATAGTATCTGTGAGCAAAAAATTATAATCAATATAACAACTCTTTCTAAATAGAATATAGGTTGAAGCTTCAAATTTTTGAGTTGAACCTCATTTCCTCAATCAAATGCTATACTTATTTTATGAATCCTTGAAAGATATCACGAAATAAAACATGGATATATGACCTAAATTTTCAAGCTGGTATTATACCTCCTAGAATTGTTATTCCTTGACCCTGGATTTTCTGAAGGCCAATACACCACAACTCTGAACCACCCTGTTACATGCATAGATTTTCACCATAGCATTTAGTGAGATAACAAACAGTATATAAAAATCAGAGAAAATGTAGCAGTAAGATGCATATGATATGAAGAATAAATGCATGCAGTCAAAGCTATCAGCAGCAATATCCAAGAATTTACCATGAAATATCTTAGACATGTCCTAAAACTTCCTCTGCAAGGTACAATGTATGAAGAAACGTTGTCTTTTTCTTTCTATCATGATGCACTCAAAAGAGAGCTAGCAAGGCAGAATATAATTTTTAACCAAATATAATGGAGTGCAGAAGGAGGTCGTTGGTAGTGGAGGATAATTTGGGTAATATCATATGCCTTAATATATTATTAGTTCTTTACAAAAAGTTATCATGGAAATTGTCTTACAGAAAAGCACATGAGGCACCTTTAGAAGAAAAAAAAAAGTAATATCAAAATCAGCTTTTAAAAGGCAGAGAAGTGTAAAGCAAGGAAAGAACAGTGATTCTTCAACTATTGTCAAATGCAGCTCACTCCTTTGGAAATCAAGTAATCCAAACAAGTGGCTTGAAAATTGAAGAAATAGAAGTTGAAGCATGAATTACTTACAGTAGAACTCTGCTGTATAAGGTAGTCCTGTGGTCTTAAAACCATTGATGCACCGCCTTGAAAATTCAGACTTACTTGAGGAAAAATATCAGAGACACTAAACACAACATAGAAAGAAAAAGTTAAGAGAAAAGAGTCACTCAAGATTATCTATTTTTAGCATCCAATCAGTAAAAGACGGATGAGTCAAAAAAATCCATAAAAAAATGTGCATGAAATGCTCAACCTAACCTAGCGGTGATTAAGTAACACTGATTTCCCTTGGACTCAACAGTCTGTACAGATTGTGGAATTGCAGCTGTAACCTGCATTGATAAAAATAGCATTTTTGCCATCAACATTTGAAAAACCTTCAACTAAGCAGAAAACATGCCATTATTACTAGTTAATAAATGAAGCATCAAAGCAATATCTATAATTGATCAATTGAATAACATGAAATTACCTAAATAAAACTCACCGCATTGACAAAGGGCTCATAAGCCTCTTCTGCAAGGTATGCCAAAGTTGTTCCAGAATCCACAATGGTACCTCTGTTGTTTGATGTAGCAAAAACTGATGAATCAATTTGCAACTTCTGTCCATTGACAGAGATACTCTGCAGATTTAAATTGTAATGAGGCCTGAAATATTTGCAAAGGAGGCAGTTAGTCTAAACGCTTTTTCTGAACTCATTCTTTCAAACCACTTCAGTATAAAATACCTTTTATCATTAACAAGTTTAGATTCTGCAGTTCCTATTCAACTTATGTATACCATTTTGAGCACACAATAATGAATTTACATTACTCCGGTTCGTGGTAGAACATATTTCCTTCTAGGTTCTCAGGGCCGATTTCAACTGCTTTTAGTATTAACCATTTTCATATATAAAATAAGGTAGGACCGTAGGACCGTAGGACCATTTAATCAACCACTGACTAAATTTGACATTAGCCTTGCTCGAGGCACTATTCCAAGAGCAGGCACCTAAAGAGATGAGAAAACCCAAAAACATACTATCCATAGTTGCATAGCTGTAAGTTGTTAAGAAGTATCGGACCCCCAAATTCATATATTCATCTTTAGGCAGTTCATTCTTCAAAATCGCATTCCTAACCTATACACTAGGAATAATAAAGTGATTTCAATGTTCAAGATTGGCAGACACCTGCAACTTCAGTTTAACATCTTGCTTAGATGTATAATTACAAGCCTAGAATTCCAAATGACTTCAATTATTATTATTGTTAGGCTCCCGAGGACAAAGGCACAAATCAACGTTCACTTGTTACATTTAAAAAAGAATTCAGATTGCCCTCGGAATGTATTTATTAGTTAGCATTTAACTACCACTATATGATGAAAGAACTTACTGCGATGGAACTAGTGGAGTATAAACAATGTTTGGCTCCACAATCTCACCAAGAACCAAAATGCCCCCACCGCTGCTATCTCCTTTCAGACAATGGGAAAACACTCTTGGAGCCATCCCTTGTGAGGAAAGTTGGGAGATGACAGACATGCCCTGTTGCCCAAATCCAAATATCCCATCAACAGCTCTATCAGACTTTGTCAAGTCCCCAGTCTGCTGGTTGCTACAACTGCACCATAGCACAACACACAAGTTAATGCTTTCCAAGATTAAACCAACAAACATGAAAAGAAGAACATAGGGACGATTATTCAACCATTTAAGGCTCACGATAGCTCACCCAAAAACTACAGATGCTGAAGAATTTGTAGTCACGGATCCCTCAAAAACAGAGTTAAAATGCATATAATCTGATACATAATAGCCTGATGTCCCACTACCATCTCCATATTGGAAAGTGTAAGAGCACTGGTTGTTCTGACTAGAACAGCTGGCATCTGATGATTTTATTCCACTACTACATCTTTGGTCAGAACAAGATATTAATGAAGATGTCGATGAACTCCCGGGGTCAAAAAAATTGAGCTGAATCTGTAACAAATCCAGCAACCATGATAATGAGAAATTCCAGCAGCATAAAAGTGTATTGCTAATACTGTAAAACAAACACATGATATTGAATTTATAAATAGATAAATTTGAATTTACCTGAAGCCCACTTGTTTGGGGACAACCATTGCAGGAGCTGCAACAAACCCAGAGAACATCACTTCCTGTGTCAATCTGCACATAGAATTCCTCTGGGGGAGTACCCAACTGAACCTTTGTAAAGTAGAGCCTGAAATAAATAATCCATAAAATTCAAATTAAAAAAAAAAAAAAAATGTAATCCAAGGAGAAAGAGCAATTTAGAATTATATAATACTATCTTTGAGGTTTCTTTAAAAAGCAAAAAATGAAATTTGAGAGCCACAGAACCAAACCAAGCAATCTTTGGTTTTGAGTTATTTAGAATCGAATCCAATCCCAAAAAGCTTTAAAATTGAGTCAAGTAGAGGCAAACAAAACTCAACCCAATTAAGAAAAACATTAAGGGTTGAATTATTACCCAACTTCGTAGGGATTGAAGGTCCCTTGAACAGGGAAATCAACGACGCCGTTTGAAGACTGCAACATTCTTCGATGCCTGAACATGTCCCGAGCTCTGAGCTGACTCAGCTCCACTCCATGATTCGAAGGAAACGCTCTTTCCAGTGTCAGAGTCGCCGGAGATCCATAAACAGCCGCCGAAGCCGCCGCCGCCACCACCACCACCACCACGTAGGTGAGAAAAGCAGCCGCCATTTGTGTCGGTCGGTTACTATAATATAGTTCTTATGTATGTATTGTATAGTAACTGAATTGAGATAAAATCTAGTTCTATGACCCGAAAATTTAGTGCAGAAGAAACATTATGAAGAAAGAGAAAAGGGAGGGAATGACACGGAGGTTGTGGTTGAGGTTGTTGTGCTATATATCATCGTAATTCCAGAAAGGAAGAGAGAGGGAAGATGAGAAGGTAACACAAGTTTCCAGTTTTCAAGTTTCAACTGTGGACTACGTAAAAGTTACATTCACTCTCTTTTTTATGTACATGGTGTTATTTATTATAGAACTAAAATATGATATTTGGATAATTTATTATATATATATATATATATATATATATATGATATGGTATAATGTATCAGACTTAAATGTCAGATTTTAAATATTTAAAATTATTTTTATTTCTCTCTGTGCTCTATGATTTTCATTTGATTATTAATTTATCTTTGTTCGATTTTTAATTGAAGTGGAAGGGAATGGAACTTCTAATTTGGCAAACTGCATGTTACGTAATCGTGTGCGTTCTTCCCACGCGTTTTAGTTTGCTTATTACAATAAATTATTCTTTTCTCTATTTTTTTGGTGACATATTTTTAATTAATAATATTGTTGAAGATCATGCAGAGATAGTCAAGCTCGGTTGGATCATCAACATGTGCAATCAGTTAGAATAGACCTGTTAGTTATGATCAGCTTAGTTATGATCAGCTGTGTGTTAATCGAATTCAATTAGATTTCTCAATTAGTATTTATAGTTGTTGTAACTTGTGTAATTGATTTTTGTCTTTGCTGATAGGTTATATAAAGCAAAAGCTATGTAACTAGTTGTGTAGATTTTGTATCATGATCATTGAAACTTTGAGAGCACAAGTGAGGTGTGTAACCCAGAAGTCTTGTGCTGGTGATTCAAGGTGGTCGGTTGAATAAAATCTGTAGGGGCCTGTTAAATTGGCCCTGAACCACGATAAATTTCTGGTGTTCTTTACCTTTCTTGTCATCTTTCTTTTACTCTAGAACTAGTTTTCTTGCTGCACAATCAATCATCATCATTCTCTAGTCACACTTAGCTGCAACACTCACAACAATTGGTATCGGAAGCTAGACCGAATTGGGGCAAGAAATGGGCACCACCAAATTTGATATAGAAAAGTTCAATGGTGAGAACGATTTCAGCCTCTGGAGGATCAAGCTCCCTGTGACAAAAGAAAGACTTGATCAGCAAGGCACATAGCACGATCATTCTTTCTTTAGGTGATGATGTCTTGAGGGAGGTATGGTGAAGACACTGTTGCAGGAGTGTGGCTGAAACTTGAGAGCTTGTACATGACCAAGTCTCTTACAAACAAGCTCTATCTAAAGAAACAACTTCACCAGCTGAAGATGGAAGAAGGTGCTTCAATAAAGGAACATGTTTCCTCATTCACCAAGATAATTCTTGATCTCAAGAGTGTTGATGTGAAGATTGATGAAGAGGTTCAAGCAGACATGCTTCTATGTTCTCTCCCTCCATCTTTTGAGAATCTTGTGGACACAATGATGTTCGGGAGGGACACTCTCACCCTGGAAGAAGTCAAGGCAACCTTAAACTCTAGGGAATTGAAAAAGAAATTACAAAAACAAGGGTGAAGGGTGGAGAAGCTGGGGAGTTGTTTGTTCGTGGCAAATCAAAAAAAAAGGAAGGAAAAGGCAAATACAAGAAGCATAGGTAAAAATCCAAGGCAAAGAAAGAGTGCTACTACTGCCACAAACAAGGACATTTCAGAAAAGAATGTCCTGAGAGGAAGAGGAAGAACAATGGCAGAGGCAAAGACATAGAAGATGTTGCTGATGTAGCTGATGGATATGATAGTTCTGATGTTCTTACTGTCACTGAGGAGGGAGGTAGTGATGAATGGATCTTAGACTCAGGATGCTCCTTCCATATGACACCAAATAGAGAATGGTTTGATTCATACAAACAGGTTGATGGTGGAAAAGTTCTTATGGGAAATAACATGGTTTGTAAGGTTGCTGGAATAGGAACAGTGAAGGTAAAATTGAGTGATGGTCCAACAAAGATTTTCACAGAAGTAAGGCATGTACCAGATTTGAAGAGAAACCTTATTTCTCTTGGCATGCTTGATCAAGGAGGATGCATTTTTAAAGGTGAATGAGGGACCTTGAAGATCATTAAAGGCTCGGTGCAAATCATGAAAGGTACTAGAATGAATAGCCTCTATAGACTACAAGGTAAAACTATATCAAACCCTGCCAATTTAATTTCAACATCTAAAGTTGATTCTTCTAAACTGTGGCATCATAGGCTAGCACATATAAGTGAAAGAGGATTAGAAGAATTATACAAACAGGGTTTGATAGGAAATGGGAATTTTGAAAAACTAAAATTTTGTGAGTTTTGTACATATGGAAAACAGAAGAGAGTGAAATTCTCTACTGCTCTACACACTACAAAAGGCATTGTAGATTATGTGCACTCAGACATTTGGGGGCCTGCAAGGGTTCCCTCATTGGGAGGGGCTAGATACTTTATCACCTTTATAGATGATTGGTCAAGAAATGTGTTGATTTATCTTTTGAAACACAAGAATCAAGCTTTTAAGAGTTTCAAACAATGGAAAGCCTTAGTGGAAAATCAAGCAGGAAAACAACTTAAAACCCTTAGGACAGATAACGGACTGGAATATCTAAGTAAGGAATTCACTGAATTTTGTAGAGATAATGGCATTGAGAGGCATAAAACTGTTAGGCTAACTTCACAACAGAATGGTCTGGCTGAAAGAATGAATAGAACCATCCTAGAAAGAGTTAGATGCATGTTGTTTAATGCTAATCGCAACAAAACGTTTTGGGGAGAGGCAGTGCATATTGCCTGTTATTTGATCAACGGGTGTCCTTCTTCTGCCATCAATTTCAAGACACCTGAGGAATTGTGGTCAGGAAATCCTCCCAGCTATGAACACCTTAGAGTGCTTGGTTGCACTGCATATGTCCATTCAAATGAAGGGAAGCTGGAACCAAGATCAAAGAAGGGAATTTTTCTGGGATATCCTGATGGTGTGAAGGGTTATAAAGTGTGGATAATAGGCTCAGGTGGAGGGGAAGCAATGACAAGCATAGATGTTATTTTTTAGGAAGAAGAAATGCTAGCAAACAGTCCAGAAAAATCATCAATTCCACAACAATCTGACACTTCAAACCAGCAAGTTCAGTTGGAGGTGGAGGATGATGCAGTTGATACAACAAATTGCACATCTCAGGCAACAACTGAAGTGTCTTCTCCTAGCTCAAATGATGCTTCCTATAACTTGGTGAGAGATGGGGAAAGAAGACAGATAAAGCCACCTCAGAGATATGGTTATGCAGATATCATTGCCTATGCTCTAAGTGTAGAGGAAGAAAGTGAAGGAAATGACCCTATAAGCTACAAAGATGCTGTATCAAGAACAGATAGGGAAAACTGGATAGCTGCTATGATAGAAGAAATAAATTCCCTGAACAAAAACAGCACCTGGGAACTAGTTGATAGACCTGAAAAACAAAGGATTGTGGGTTGCAAATGGATTTTCATATTGAAACCTGAAATTCCTGGAGTTGAAGCAAGAAGGTTCAAAGCTAGGCTTGTTGCAAGAGGCTTCACACAAAAAGAAAGAGTTGATTACAATGAGATTTTCTCTCCTGTTGTGAAACATACAAGCATAAGAGTTATCCTGACTCTTGTTGCAATCTACGACATGTAACTAGAACAAATGGATGTCAAGACAACCTTTCTACATGGATAATTGGAAGAAATAATTTACATGTGTCAACCAGAAGGGTATGAAGAGAAAGGAAGGGAGCATATGGTGTGTCTACTGAAGAAATCCTTGTATGGACTAAAACAGTCACCAAGACAATGGTACAAAAGGTTTGATACTTTTGTATTGTCAAATGGCTATAAGAGAAGCTCTTATGACAGTTGTGTCTACTTTAAGAGGCTAAACTCAGAACACTTCATCTATCTACTTCTCTACGTAGATGATATGTTGATAGCAAGCATTGACAAGGAAGCAATCAACAAGCTGAAAGAGTTGCTGAGTTCTGAGTTTGAAAGGAAAGATTTAGGAGACGCAAAAAGAATTACAGGCATGGAGATTTCAAGAAAAAGAGGTGAAAGACTACTCTTTCTGCATCAGTCTCAGTATATTGAAAAGGTTCTTGGTAAATTCAATATGCAGGGGTCTAAAGTTGTGACTACTCCTATTGCTGCCAATTTCAAGTTGTTTGTGAGTCAGTGTCCAAGCATGATAGCGTGAATCCGCAAGTGAACGGCTTCATCGTCAAGTAATAAAAATATCGAACCCACAGAGACCGTGATCTTAAATAACAATTAATTATTAAATTAATTAAACTAGACAAGAAAAAGATTTGGAAAAGATTTGGTTTTTTTTTTTTTGAAATAAGATTAACTAACAAATCAAGTATTTAAAACATAATCAAATAAAATCGCAATCAAATCAAATCTGGAGATTTTCAAATTAAAAGAGATTTTCAGGAATTGGGTTACCAACAAGACTGCTCATGCTACTAAATTGACTACCCCTCTTGTTAATTATCAAAATTGCTTTGAAGGTGAATTTATCCTAAATAAGTTAATGTTCCCTCTCGAGATATAAGAACCGTGCCCAATTAAACCAACCCCTACTCTCGCGGTAATTGTATTTAAATTGAACCCATTATGATTCGTGACAATTCAATGAACCCTCGAAGGATCGCTTCCAACTCTCGTGATTTAAGTCCTAAGTTAAATCCCTATAGATCCAATACCTAAGTTCACCGTTAGGTTCATCCTTAGAGTATATATGGCATGCAAATAAGTGCGCACCAAATTCACAAGTAATTCATGCAATAGGAATTAAATCTAAAGCAAAATTGCAATTAACAAGAAGCTAAACATCAATTCATCACATAAAACGAGTCTTGGGCATAGACCCAATCCCTATAAATAAAAACAACTACTCACGCATTGCCATATTCATAGCAACCTTGAATAATAAAAACATAAAAATCCTAAGAGAAGAGAAGAAATTTAGAAGAAGAGAAATCTTAATTTTTGCGTAAGGTAGCAGCCAAGTTCCTCTATTTTCGAGCCCAAGTCCTATTTATAATGTAGGGTAACTTGGGATTAAAGCAATTACAAATCAGATATAAAAAAAATCAAAACCCCAGATTTTACGCGTCAATGTCGTGATGCCTGTCACGGCCAGGCCGTAACAGATTTTGTCTTGGAAAACTTGGCATTGGTTGGCCTGTCAAGACCGTGATGGACGTCACGGTCTGGCCGTGACAGGTTCTGACTTTTGCATTCCTGTCTTTTCAGCCTTGCTCGATCATGGCTGTGATGGCTGTCAAGGCTAGCCGTGATGGGCTCTGTTTGACTTATTTTTTTTGTTTTTCAAGCTCCGTCTTCATGTAAGCTCCAATATAACTGATCCTGAGTATTTTAATCTTCGATTCCTACACACAAACACCACAAAACCACCTTACCCGTTCCAAGGTAAAAACTAACAAAAATTAAATTAAATATGCCTAAACTATATGAAAATGCATGCAAAATGTCAAGGAAATATGAGGTGAAATCACACTCATCAAAGCACAAGTGAAGAACTGAAAGCAATGAGCAACATTCCATATTCAAATGCCACAGGTAGCTTAATGTATGCTATGGTCTGTTCCAGACCTGATCTAGCATACTCAGCAAGCATGGTGAGCAGGTTTATGGCTAATCCAGGCAAAGATCATTGGCAGGCAGTCAAGTGGATCTTTATATACTTAAAAGGAACAAAATCAGTTGGGATGAAATATGGAAAATCACAGGACAACAAACCAAAGCATTGAAGGTTTTGTTGATGCTTATTTTGCAGGGGATTTGGACAAAAGAAGGTCCATATCAGGTTATCTTTTCGCTCTATATGGCAGTACAATCAGTTGGAAAGCAACATTACAATCCATAGTTGTTTTTTCCATAACAAAATCCGAGTACATTACTCTAACTGAAGCAATAAAAGAAGCTATTTGGCTAAAGGGATTTGTAAATGAACTTGAGGGAAAAACTGTACCAGTCACAGTTTGGTGTGATAGTCAAAGTGCAACTTGTCTCTCTAAAAACCAAGTGTTTCATGGGAGGACAAAGCACATTGATATCAGGTTGCATTTTATCCGAGACATTATAGCTCAATCCATCATAGAAGTGAAGAAGATTCCCAATGAAGACAACCCAGCAAACATGCTTACTAAAGTGGTTCCTGTCGCCAAGTTTAAACAATGTTTAGATGTATTAAATGTTGGAAGCTTTACAACTTGAGTCTCTTTTAAAGACTAAGGGAATTCTAACTAGACAAAGGTTGAAGATCCAAGGTGGAGATTGTTGAATATCATGCATATATCATCAAGCTCGGGTGGATCATCAACACGTGCAATCAGTTAGAATAGACCTGTTAGTTATGATCAGCTATGTGTTAACCGAATTCAGTTGGATTCCTCAGTTAGTAGTTATAGTTGTTGTAACTTGTGTACCTGATTTTTTGTCTTTGCTGATAGGTTATATAAAGCAAAAGCTATGTAACTAGTTGTGTATATTTTGTATCATGATCATTGAAACTTTGAGAGCAGAAGTGAGGTGTGTAACCGAGAAGTCTTGTGCTGGTGATTCAAGGTGATCGGCTGAATAAAATCTGTTGCAGTGTGGATGTAGGGGTCTGTTAAATTGGCCCCGAACCATGATAAATTTCTGGTGTTCTTTACCTTTCTTGTCATCTTTCTTTTACTCTAGAACTAGTTTTCTTTCTGCACAATCAATCATCATCGTTCTCTGGTTGAACTTAGCTGCAACACTCACAACAAATATAATAATAAAAGCACATTCAGTGGTGTAGCATATTAAAATTGCTTAACTTTTTTTTGAGTCCTATCATATAATTTCACTATGTTTTATTTTATACCACTATAAGCAACTCCCATTTCATTTGTACAACTCTAAAAGGTTCACCAAATATGTCTCATAAGTAACCTCATCTTTATTTATATATTTATGTTTGTTTCAATTTGGAAGAAGCTAGTTAGATGCAATTTTTTATTATCGTTCTTACATATTTATGCCACATCCTCCTCCTCCTCCAGTGGTGCAACCTAGCAAAAATCGATTCTTATTTTTAAGAAATAGTAAAGCAACTTTTATTGAAGTTGTTAATTGCTATAGCAAAAAGTTATTCCATTATATTAATATATATTTTTATGGTGTGCAACCTTACACCTGACAAGCTCAATTAAATACCCATTTTTTTCCTTATTAATTATCAACTTTCCTATTTGGTAGGAAGAGAGAGATTTCATAGAGGTGTAATTCTTACGAATTGTGTTTTCTTCATAATAGTTGTTAGTATGCACAGATTTAGTATAGACAAACTTATTAGTATATAATAGATTGTTTATGAACAGACATTTTCGAACATTCGTAAAAACTAAAGTGACCCGTGTGAATGCACAGGTACCTTACTAGTTAATAAGAAAAAAGTGAGTAACTAATTGGGCTTATCATGTGCAAGGTTGTATACATTAGAAAAATCGTTATATTAATATTCAAAACTATTGAATATGTTATTTCAGTCACAGAGTACAATTTCTTTCTTCATGGCACACATA
The DNA here is from genome assembly GCA_030762895.1 of Sophora flavescens. NCBI lineage: Eukaryota > Viridiplantae > Streptophyta > Magnoliopsida > Fabales > Fabaceae > Sophora > Sophora flavescens. Next base: position 166,199,504 of record CM061066.1, on the reverse strand, counting down.
CGAAGAAACCACGAGAAAACATATGTGTTGTGGTCGTTAAGTTGAGCCATATAAAGTATAAACAATCACACATTCAGCCACCAAGATATGGTCCTTTAAACTGTGGTGTTTTAGATGGTTGTATATTGGCAAGGCATTCTTATTTATGGTGGAGGGATTTGATCTCTGCTTGGTTTTCTAGTATGGTTAAACCAAAACTTGGTAATGGTGACACTATTAGATTTTGGGAAGATCAGTGGCTGGGCCCTAATCCTTTTAAAGATATTTTTCCTAATCTGTATCAGCTAGCAAATGTTCATGATGTTTCTGTGGCTAATGCTGGTGAGTGGCACGAAAATGGATGGAGGTGGAATTGGTCTTGGAGAGGTAATCTGTCCATGGACGATGAGATTGCTCTTGCTGATTTGAATCTTTGTTTATTTGATGTTAAACCTTTAGTGTCCTAGTCAGATAGGTGGACTTGGACGCTTAATTCTTCTGGTGTCTTTTGTACAAAATCGGCTTATATGAGTTTGCTTCAAAGTAATTGTGAGGTTGGTGTTTTGAATCAAAACCTTTCTAAAGCCTTTAGAAGAGTGTGGAGAATTGCTATCCCATCAAAGATGGCTATCTTCGTTTTGCGTTTATTGGAGGATCGGCTTCCCACTAGGGAGGCTTTAATATATCGAGGTATTATCCCTGCTTCTCATAATGATAGCTGTGTTTTCTGTTTTCAGCATGTTGAGACGATGGACCATTTGTTCTGCTCTTGTGTGTTCCCATATAATATTTGGCGCTCCGTTTACGATTGGTTGGGCATTTCTGGAGTGTGACTTGATAATGTGGTGGGGAACTTCCTGGCACACAGGCTTCCCATTACGGGCAAGCATGCAAAAAAATTGTCTCACCTTATTTGGAGTGCAGTTGTCTGGACACTTTGGTTGGCTAGAAACAAGATTATTTTTCAAATGGTTGTGTAGATTTTAATGCAATTCTGGTGCAGGTGAAATTGATTTCATGGAACTGGTTCATATTTAAGGAGGGTAGAAGCTCAAGGAGGATTTTTTCAGATTGATGTTTGAATCCAGTTTTGTGTTGTGTTTTTGGTTAATGTGTTGTACTTGACTTTCTTTTGGTTTGGAGTATTTCTTATACTCCTATCGTTTTAATAATATTTTTATTTGTTGATATAAAAAAAAACATCACTTGTATTTATATAACAAACCTAAACAAGGTAAAACTTATATACCCACTCTTGTCAAAAAAAAAAAAAACTTATATACCCATAAGGTGTGGTTTGAGTGGCTAATATAAGATAAAGCAGGAATGTGATTTTTTATTAGAGATTAAGAATTTTTATTTTATCTAAGAGAGGATAAAAGAGGAGTTTAATTACAATAGAAAGAATAAAATTGATAAAAAAATAATAATAAATTATAAGCCCAAACACTATTTTAAATGACCTCGGGAAGAATATATAATTAAGCCAATGATAAAACGCAATAAGCTGATGAGACTATAATATTTACCAAACACTTTTCCTAGTTGATCGACCTTGTAGTTTTTATGATATCATTAGTTATATTTCAAGTCATATAATGAGCTATTCCCTCGCAATATTCGAATAGTGGAAGATAGTTTTAATGCAAAGAAATAGGAATGTGTTTGTGCAAACGTAGGTTTGGTCAAAAGCTATTGTGGTCAAATGTTTGTTTAGATCCTTCTAATGAAAAATTAAACATACACTAATAGTATGTTTGGGAGGATGGGGTGTGATGTTTAGTAATGGAATGGAGTGGTTAAGATATCTTCACCCATTATTTGGAGGTTTTATAAATAATGGAGTGAGATGGTTGGGGATGGTAACCCAAATCACTCCAAACCATCCGCATCAATTTTTCATATCCTCCAATTTGGGGGGTTTGGGAGGAAATACTCCCCTGTTTTTTACTTTTAAATGCAAAAATACAATTTTAACCCTTTTAAATAAAACATTGTTATGAACAATGTAAAATAAAAGGGTAATATTGGAAATAAAAATTGCAATTCACACAACTCCATTACTTATCATTGTGACACTTCCAAAGAATGGAGTGGGATGAACATCCATTCCTTTATTAAAACTTTCAAACAATGGAGTGGGATGCCCCTCCATTCCTTGATTAAAACTTCTCAAACAATGATGTGGTATATTTTTAGTACTATACTTTACCCCACTCTAAATCACTTCATTAATAACCATTCCACTTCATCATCTTCAAAACTCCCAAACATAAGATAAACACGAAAAGAGTGGAGAAAAGGAAGGTTTGGAAGTGATTTTTGAGACGATAGTATGTGTTTTTTTTTAAATAAAAAATAAATAAGGTCATATTTATTGTTTCTTGAGAGAAAAACCTGGAATTTGTCGTGATAAACATGAGGCGGTCAATTTCATTTGTCTACAAATTAGACTGTCACATTTAATATAATTTTGTTTTGTTGCTTACGTACAATTGAAAGCGGCAACGAACTCAAATGACAATCGTCAACGTTTGAGGTCAAATTTTTTATTTTGGGTGCATTAATCGAACTGTTTTTATTTTTGGTCGAATTGTGTGTTCCAGTGTTCATTAGTCAATCCCAAAAAATAATTTTACCTCAAAAAATAAAGAGAAATACTTACTACTAGGAATTTTGTAGTTCTCTAAACAAAAAACAGAATTTCGCAGTCATCCTGATTTTGGCTTTTCATTTATTGATGAGCTTTGCAACATTATTAAAAAGGAATCTATGAAAAAGAATTTCTTCATACTAATTACTAAATAGCGGCCCTGTAAAATAAATTTTATGTGCATATTCAATCATTCTTATTTTTAATTTTTTAACAAATATATTTTACTCGATAACAATAAAAATAATAAATTGACATATCTCATTGTTTTATATATATATATATATATATATATATATATATATATATATATATATATATATATATATATATAGTATATCAAGTGATAACTCTTCCTATTGTGAGAAATGAGAACTATCAATAAAAGTCATTGGATCATAATTAAAAATATTTAACGGATCAGATTTAAACTTTATTGTAATAAGTCTCGTGATCTCCTCCATCATCCCCTACCCTCCCTTTCAGTCCAGAACGTGTTGCCAACTACTTGTCGGAATTGCTCCGTCGTGCAGAGAATCAGAAGAGAGTCGATCATTCATTTAGCAAAAGATAGGTATCAATGAGACAGCCTCAAAATCATAAGATCTCGCGAAATTGAAAAGAAAACCCGTCATCATATGACAACTAAACATAATCACATTTATATATGTGAGAAGAAAGAAGCATACAAAAAATATGTGTTTTGGGGGAGTCGTTGTACAAGTTCAGCACCTGGAGATGCCTCCAAAGGTGACGCCACATGGGAGAGACACAAAGCTTTTGGCTAGATAGGTATCAGTCGGTAAGAACCATAGGATGTGGAATAACACTCAATCCGGTAGGGGACTTTTACAATAAGGATTAAATATGGTACGTTAAGTATTTTTAATCGTGATCCAATGATTCATTTTAATAGTTCTCATTTCTCACAATAAGAAGCAGTTCTCACTTGATATTCTTTATATATATATATATATATATATATATATATATATATATATATATATATATATATATATATATATAAGAGTGTATCAAGTGAGAACTGTTCCTTATTGTAAGAAATCAGAACTACTAATCAGAGCCAATGGATCACAATTAAAAAAATTTAAGGGACCAGATAGTATAATTACATTAAAGAGTCACCGGGTGAGGCTCTTGTCCACCCTCCCCTTTCAGTTTCAACCCCTGCCATCAGGCTAGAAACATGCCTTTTTTATCAAAATTACCCAATTTTAGAAATTATATACGAAAATAACATTCTTTTAAAATAATTTATCAAACTAACATACTTTTAAAAAAATTGTTTTTTTTAGTGACGCCAGTTTGACTGGCGCCATTAACTTGTTGATTTGCCACGTAGCATGTCATGATTGGTCTGAAAAATTTGTAAAAAAAAATTATATATATATATATATATATATATATATATATATATATATATATATATATATAAGAAGTGTATCCAATGAGAACTGTTCCTTATTGTAAGAAATGAGAACTACTAATCAGAGCAAATGGATCACAATTAAAAAATTTTAAGGGACCAGATAGTATAATTACATTAAAGAGTCACCGGGTGAGGCTCTTGTCCATCCTCCCCTTTCAGTTTCAACCCCTGCCATCAGGCTAGAAACATGGCTTTTTTTTATCAAAATTACCCAATTTTAGAAATTATATATGAAAATAACATTCTTTTAAAATAATTTATCAAACTAACATACTTTGAAAAAATTATATTTTTTTAGTGACGCCAGTTTGACTGGCGCCATTAACTTGTTGATTTGCCACGTAGCATGTCATGATTGGTTTGACAAATTTGTAAAAAAAAAAATTAAAAAAAAATTGGTCAGCACCACATGAGGCACTCTGATGGAGTGGCGCCAATATGACTGGTGCCATTGACCTGTCACGTGGCAACTCCTGATTGGTCCGTCAGTTTTTTTTTTGAAAAATATTTAAAGAAAATTAGATTATTAATTAATTAATATAATACTATTAATCAATTTTATCATTATATAATTATAATAATTTATAATACTAATAATATAATTAATAATTAATTAATATCAATTAAATTTTATCATTATATAATTATACTAATTAATAATAATATACTAATTTTAAAATACAATTATACCAATTAAAAGGTTTTCTGGTTAAAAAAAATTAAAATAAAGAATAGAAAATTTGATTATTAATTAATTAATATAATCCTATTAATACATAATTATTATTATATAATTATACTAATTAATAATACTAATAATATAATTAATATTTAATTAATACCAATTGAATTTTATCGTTATATAATTATACTAATTAATAATAATATACTAATTTTAAAATACGATTATACCAATTAAAAGGTTTTCTGGTTAAAGAAAATAAAATTAGTTTATTAATTAATTAATATAATTCTATTATTAAATTTTATCATTATATAATTATACTAACTAATAATACTAATAATATAATTAATTAAAATCAATTAGTATTATTAATTAGTATAATGTACTTTTTAATTAATTAATATAATTATATTATTAAATTTTATCATTAATATAATACTATATAATGATAAAATTTAATAATAGAATTATATTAATTAACTAATAATCTAATTTTCTATTATTTATTTTAATTTTTTTAACCAGAAAACCTTTTAATTGATATAAATGTACTTTAAAATTAGTATATTATTATTATTAATTAGTATAATTATATAATGATAAAATTATTAATAGTATTATATTAATTAATTAATGATCTAATTTTATTTTCTTTATTTTAATTTTTTAAATCCAAAATCCTTTTAATTGGTATAAATGTATTTTAAAATTAGTATATTATTATTAATTAGTATAATTATATAATGATAAAATTTAATTGGTATTAACTAATTATTAATTATATTATTATTATTATTATTATTATTATTATCAATTATTATAATTATATAATGATAAAATTTATTAATAGAATTATATTAATTAATTAATAATCCAATTTTCTTTATTTTTTTATTTTTTTAACTAGAAAACCTTTTTTTTAAAATTTATTTCAAAAAAAACCGACGGACCAATCAGGAGCTGCCACGTGGCAGGTCAATGGCGTCAGTCAAATTAACGTCACTCCACCAGAGTGCGCCACGTTGTGCTTACCTTTTTTTTTCGCAAAAAAAAAGTTAAAATTTTTTTTTGCAAATTTTTCAAACCAATCATGACCTGCCACGTGGCAGGTCAACAAGTCAATGACGCCACTAAAAAAATAATTTTTCATTTAAAAGTATGTTATTTTGGTAAATTGTTTCAAAAGGAAGTTATTTTGGTATATGATTTCTAAAAGTGGGTCACTTTGAAAAAAAAGCCAAGAAACATTGTACTGTAACCAAGAAGTAGAAACTAGAAACATCTTCCTTTTTAATTTCAAGATTGCCTTCTAATGTGCAAACTACATTTTCAAAAAAAAAAACACCCACTATATTTCTCTCTAAAAAAAACTCCTACTATATAAACATCATTTCCATTTTCATTCACCTTCATCACTTCTAGAACTCAATTTTCTCTCTCAGTACGACAACGTTTCACGCATTCCTTCAAGTGATAGAAAAATGGCTCATACCAAGCAAACCGCTCGCAAGTCCATCGGTAGCAAGGCGCCGAGGAAGCAACTTGCCACCAAGACCGCTCTGAAATCCGCTCCAGCAACAGGCGGCATGAAGAAGCCGCATAGGTTCAGGCCAGACATGGTGGCTCTCCGTGAGATCGGAAAGTATCAGAAGAGCAATGAGCTTCTGATTTGCACAGGGTTTCAAGACAGGCCTCGGGTTCCAGAGCTCCGCCATGGTGGCGCTGTAGGAGGCGGCGGAGGCTTACCTCGTCGGGCTCTTTGATTTTAATTTATTTAACGCAAGTGAAGAAGGAAGGTCGGATTAGTTCTCATGGGTATAGTAAAGATGATGATGATGATGGGTCATGATGGATGATGGGTGTGTGAAGTGGTGCTATGGGTCTTGATGCGGATCGACGGTGGTGGTGGTGGCGTATTTGGCATCAGCAACCACTGGCAGCAGTGTTCTGCGTGGAAGGGAGGGGTGAAACTTGAGGGGAGGGGAGGATGAAGAAGAGGTCATGTGATTTTTTAAGGTCATGTTGTAATCTGATCCATTACTTTTTTTTAATTGTGATCCAGTAACTCTGATTAGTAGTTCTCATTTATCACAATAAGGAGGAGTTCTCACTAGATACACTCCATATATATATATATATATATATATTTATATATATATATATATATATATATATATATATATATTCACATGTAAGCATATATTTTTTACATTATTTTACATATACAAGTAAAATTTGTCTAAGACATAGTCCACTGTCATTACAATCAACCACTCTTAGGTAGTGATTGACTTTAGATATTCGATTCTTTGTAAAATTATCCGTTATTTTCTTTTAATTTTTCAATTAATGTATTTCTATTTTTGGATTAGGATTGTGATTTAAGTAAATTATCATTTAAGTGCTAATTTAAATTTTTAACTCTTAATATTATATGTAAAGTTAGTTTTTTGATACAATGTAAAGTTAGTTTAAATCTATTATTTTTATTATACGCAAACATAATTTTAGTCCTTTTATAGAGAAAAATAAACAAACCCATTTTAAAAAATTGTTAATATGTAAATTGACATGTATATAAGTAGGTGCGGATGATATTATTCATATTTCTTATTTCATAAGAACAAGTGTGGTTTTTTTTTTTTTTTGATTAATAAGAACAAGGCATTTTGAGGTTTGAGCTCTTGCTTTGCTCCGCATCATATCAAGCTTTAACTAAGCCCGATGCACAATTATTTCAAAATACACCTTTGTATGGTCGGTTTTTGAAAGGGAAAATGCAGTCCACATCTAGGACCCTATACCATCCTTGGCTGTGTGATAGAGAAAAAAAAAAGGGCACAATAACACAGTAAATAAATTCCTAAAGCCAAATTAAGTTTCTAATAGCCTAATTCCATTTGGCTAATCTACCCCCAATTATTTGTTTTTTGTTTTTCTGTTTCGTTATTGCTCATAAAATTTCGAATGCGCTGAGCTAGCATCATATATGGTTAGAAGGGCCTCTAGTTAATTTATTATGTTAATTAAATAAATTCCCTTTATTCCTTGTTTTGTTAAGATATTTGACAAGAAGATATATATTTATTAATTTAAAAATTGATTTGATTCCTTTAATTAGGCAAATCATATTTGATTTGTTTTATTTGATGTAATTATGATTTGATTCCTTTAATTAGGCAAATCAGATTTGATTTGTTTTATTTGTTGTAATTAGACATGCTGTAATTAGACTCTTGTGTAAATAGTTGTATTATGACAGACACGAATTTAGGAGGAACTATGGTGTCCGTCTATGTATATAGCCTACGAGTCCTTAAGGAATAAAACATCTGAACCATTCCTTTACATGGTATCAGAGCGCATACAACCCTAGGAAAATATACCTGGCGGCTGTTATGGATGGAAAAGAAGATCAACCGAAGTCTTCTGGGACAGGAGACGAACAAAGTCAAAAGAGAAAGCTGTCGCCATATGATCTCAATTCTAACGACAATCCTGGGAATATGATCACGCAGGTGCAACTGAAAGGCGAAAACTATGATGAATGGGCTACGGCTGTGAAGACGTCTTCGAGAGCAAGAAGAAAATGGGGTTTCATCGACGGAACCATAAAGAAACCCGATGAAGGATCCTCCGAGTTGGAGGATTGGTGGACTGTTCAAGCCATATTAGTGTCATGGATCTTGAACACAGTCGAACCGACTCTACGAACGACCATGTCCTACTTGGAAACCGCCAAGGAAATGTGGGACGACATAAAGGAAAGATTCTCAGTTGTAAACGCTCCACGAATACAACAACTGAAATCAGAATTGGCACAATGCAAACAAGGAGGTTTGTCCATAGTAGCCTATTATGGAAAGCTGAAGGCTCTGTAGGATGACTTAGCAAACCACGAACCAGCATTGACTTGCACTTGTAAAGGATGCACATGTGGTATTGCAGCAAAGCTTGAAAAACGCAGAGAAGAGGAACGAGGTCACACTTTTCTGATGGGCTTGGATGATGGGCTCTATGGAACGGTTTCCAACTTGCTAGCCACAGACCCTATGCCGTCTTTGAATAAGATGTACTCTATTCTAGTGCAAGAAGAAAGAGTACGAAATATCACACGAGGCAAAGAAGAAAGACCAAAAGTCATGGCCTTAGCTGTTCAAGCAAGCGCGAAGGTGAAAGGGCGTGAAAACAAGAGCAAATCTGTGTGCACGCACTGCAATAAGACATGACACGATGAGGCAAGTTGTTTTCGGCTGATCGGATACCCAGAGTGGTGGGGTGAACGCCCCAGAAATGATGAGAAGGCAGGTGGATGAGGAAGAAGTCAGAACCGCATTGGAGGCACGGGATCAACTAGTGGACGTACACAAAAGGGCCCTCTACGTGCTCATGTTGTCCAAAGCTTAGGATCCAGCATTGGTGGGGATGCAAAAAGTTTGGCCATGACAAGTTTGAGCAAGGAGCAGTGGAAAACTCTAGTAGAAATGCTTAACTCTTCAAAGGTTACTACAAACGAAAGCATGACTGGTAAGACTAAACTCAATTCATGGATCCTCAATAGTGGGGCGTCTAACCACATGACAGGAACCTTGCAACATTTGTGTAATGTGAGGGAAGTGCCTGGGTGTCTTGTTGGACTTCCTAACGGACATATTGCCTCATCTACTAAGGAAGGAACAATAAGACTTACTGATAGTTTAAAACTTGAAAATGTGCTTTATGTACCTCAATTGAATTGCAACTTGATTTCTATATCACAACCGTCGTATGAATCAAATTGTAATGTCCAATTTACTGCTAATTTGTGTGCCATACAGGACCGAACTTCAAAGATGCTGATTGGAGCGGGTGAACGAAGGGATGGACTCTACTTCTTCCGGGAAGCTCCGAAAGTGAAGGCATGCAGAATTGAAGGAATGAATCAACTAGAAGTATGGCACAAGCGGTTGGGACATCCATCTTGGAAAACTACTCAGTTGGTTTCTAATGGTAGTTGGAGTAGAGTCAGTGATTTGCAGAACAAAGTTTGTGATACATGTCAAAGAGCTAAGCAAACTAGAGAAACATTTCCTTTGAGTAATCATCAAGCATCTAATACGTTTGATTTGATACATTGTGATTTATGGGGAGCATATAGAACTCATTCTTCTTGTTGTACTTCATATTTTCGTACTGTTGTTGATGATTGTTTACGTGCAGTGTGGATTTCTTTGCTAATTGATAAGAGAGAAGTAACACGAACATTGACAAATTTTTTTTCTATGATAGAAAGGCAATATAACAGAAAGGTTAAAACTGTGAGAAGCGATAATGGAACGGAATTTATTTGCATGAAAAAATATTTTCTTGAACATGGGATAGTTTTTCAAACTTCATGTACGGGAACACCTCAGCAAAATGGGAGGGTCAAAAGAAAGCATCGTCATATCCTCAATGTGGCACGAGCTTTGCGGTTTCAAGGCAACTTACCCATTGATTTTTGGGGAGAATGTGTGTTGACAGCAGGATATTTGATCAATCGCACTCCAAGCTCGGTTCTAAAAGGAAAAACTCCATATGAAGTATTGCATGGACAGCTACCCTCTTATACTCATTTGCATGTTTTTGGATCCTTGTAATTCGCGCGCAACCAAAATACGAACGGAGACAAATTTGCAAGTCGTAGATGCGTCTTCATGGGGGTATCCTTATGGGTAAAAGGGTTGGAGAGTTTATGATCTCGAGACCCATGAATTCTTTGTATCGCGGGATGTCAATTTTTTCGAGACCCAGTTTCCATTCCAACATAATGAAACCGCACCAAACTTCTCTTATTCCATTACTGAAGATGCTGACATGGAGAGTCAACTGGATGATCTGGAAGAAAATCAAATGGAGGCATCAACAGAAGTGAGTGTTACCGACAGGGGGGGCACTCACACTGCAGAAATAGTTGCTGCAGATGCTGCCACGACGCCAGCACCTTCACATGCAGAAGTCCAGAACAGTGACATTGCAGAGACAGCCTGCAGCCGATGCAACTGCAATACCAGAGGTTGCGAGCATGGAAGTCTCAAGTAGTCATGATGGAAATGAGTTGTTGAGACGTGGTTGCTGTGTGAAACAACCCTCTACTCCGCTGCAGGGCTATGTGACAAACACGGTTCAGAAGTTGAGTCCTTTCTCTAGTTCATCAGCTCAATCACATTCTTCGGGTACACCCTATCCTATAGTACACTATGTAAACTGTGACAAATTTTCCTTGCCACACGGACATTTCCTTGCAGCAATTACTGCAGAAAAAAACCACTCTACTTTCATGAGGCAGTGAAAGATGTTTGATGGAAGGAAGCAATGCAAGCTGAGATCCAAGCTCTTGAACAAAATCATACATGGAGCATGCAACAGCTGTCACCTGGGAAGAAAGCTCTTGGGTGCAAGTGGGTGTACCGCATCAAGTATAATTAATTCAGATGGGACGGTTGAACGGTTTAAAGCTCGGTTGGTTGTACTCGGGAACCATCAAGTGGAAGGGATCAACTACACCAAAACATTTGCACCGGTCGCAAAAATGGTCACGGTACGGACTGTATTAGCAGTGGCAGCAGCAAAAACTTGAGAACTTCACCAAATGGACGTACACAAATGCATTTTTACATGGAGATCTAAATGAAGAAGTCTTCATGAAAATGCCTCCTGGGTTTTCAACTTCGAAACCGAACATGGTGTGCAAACTAAGCAAATCACTGTACGGATTGAAACAAGCTCCACGTTGCTGGTTTGCAAAGCTCTCCACTGCCCTTAAGTCTTATGGATTTCAGTAATCATATCTGGATTATTCTCTGTTCACTTTGCACCAAGAAGGCATCCAACTTGTGGTTCTTGTATACGTTGACGATTTAATCATTGCCGGCAATGATTCTTGTGCCATTAAGCGCTTTAAGCATTATCTCAGCGTGTGTTTTCGTATGAAAGACCTTGGTGCATTGAAGTACTTTCTGGGTATTGAAGTTGCCAGAAACCCTACGGGTATTTTCCTTTGTCAACGTAAGCACGCGCTTGACATTATATCTGAAGCTGGTCTGCTCGGTGCTAAACATGCAGGCACTCCATTGGAACATAATCATCACTTGTCACTTGCTGCTGGCCAATTTCTTGAAACTCCTGAACAATATCGACGTCTGGTTGGACGGTTGATTTACTTATGTTTCACACGGCCTGAGCTCTCTTACAGTGTCCACACTTTATCTCAATTCATGCACCAACCTCGAATTGAACATTGGGAAGCTGCACTACGAGTAGTTCGGTTCCTAAAAGGTAATCCAGGACAAGGAATATTTCTTGGCCGTAACTGTGACTTGCAGCTTCATGGTTGGTGCGACTTAGATTGGGCTAGCTATCCTTTAACTGACGTTAAAATCACACTGGGCCGGGGTGCAGCTTGGTGACTCCTCTATCTCATGGAAAACAAAGAAACAACACACCGTTTCTCGGTCGTCTGTTGAAGCTGAATATAGGTCTATGACAGCTACTACAAGCGAGTTGAAATGGTTAAAGGGGATTCTCTCCAACCTAGGGGTAGCTCATGACAAACCCATGATCATTCACTGTGATAGTTAGGCGGCCTTACACATTGCTAAAAACCCGGTGTTTCATGAACGTACTAAGCACATTGAAGTAGATTGCCACTTTGTACGAAATGAAGTTCTTAAAGACAACATTCGCCCAACTTATGTCTCTACCACTGCTCAACTCGCGAATATATTCACAAAAGCATTGGGGAAACTGCAATTTGAATCCTTCCTTGGCAAGTTGGGCATTCAAAATCTTCATGCTCCCACTTGAGGGGGGTGTTAAGATATTTGGCAAGAAGATATATATTTATTAATTTGAAGTTTGATTTGATTCCTTTAATTAGGCAAATCAGATTTGATTTGTTTTATTTAATGTAATTAGACATGCTGTAATTAGGCTCTTGTGTAAATAGTTATATTATGACAGACACAAATTTATGAGGAATTATGATACCCATCTATATATATATAGCCTATGAGTCCTTAAGAAATAAAACATCTGAATCATTCATTTACATTTTAACCTTTTTTTTTTGTACCTTTATTGTTTGTTTAGTAAATAAGAGCATAAGAGATATAAATAAGAATTTAGTTATTATGAATTATCATGTTATTAAAAATATTTGATTTTTATAAAGATTATTATAAAAGTTACATGTAAGATTCATGATCAATAGATACCGTAAAAAACACTTTAGATCGTATGATATTCCTTCGCTAGCCAAGGTCTATGCGCTAAGAAAAGAAAAGATAAGAAATTTTGCCTTTATCATTTTATGGAAAGGAGATATTATTGAGAGTTCGAGACAATGTGCTGTGGTGATTGTCATTATTAGGGAACCTTACCTGAATCCACAGGACAGGACAAGAGGCTTTAAAGAAGAGAAGTCGTAGCAGACAAGTACGGTTCATTCTATATGGCCACGTCCCCCTCGCGTGCTTTATATCATATGACACCAAAACTTGAAGGAAAAAAAAGAAAGAAAAGGAAACTCATTTGTGTATTCACTTTAATCTTTTGTAAATCTTTGTTTTTGAGTAAACTTAGACGCAAGCAAAACAACATAGAAGGTGTTTCCTTCTATTGAATCTGCCTTTATGTCTCAAGTTGTCAAGGTTTCTGCATTGTGTAATACTTATATATGTTTAGATATCCTTATTCTATGAGTTAATTTTTGAGAATGAGATCTAAGCATATTTAACACATTCATCCCGTAAACCAACATTAGTTGATAGTTGATGAGGATTATATTGGTAATGTATTAATAGTGTGTTTGGATGTGAGTCATGAACTTCTAGAAACACTTTCACATGAAGCTATTATTTATAGCTTTTGCGTTTTTACTCAAATTTCCCCTCATAATTTCGCATAAATGAACAAATGGTTAAGTTTAACAGGCTTGTAGTTGTAGCATGTTTGACGTAAAAACTCCCGCATCGGTTGATGAAAATAAAAACGCTATTGTTAATGTTGCTTGATGTTTTTATTCTATTCTATTTTATTTTATTGGACAAAGTTCTTGTAGTGTCTTTTTATTTATTTGATTGGTAATTTGTTGTTTTAATTATTTGTTTTGATTTGAACGCTATTGTTTTTTTGACTATCAAGTCCTCAGAAAGATTCAAATGTATGATATTTTTCTAGAAGATAGATACATCATTGACCAGCTCCAACTGTTTTGTGTTGTCAAAACCATTGACTAAAGTTTGATAAACTAAAACTAACCTAAAGGTTGACTTGGTTTATTTCTATTGGTCTTCCCACAACTCTTGGAGAGAAAAAAAAAACCATCAAGTTTTATGTGGATCGTGTGCCAAAAACAAATCATTTAAAAGTAGAGATAAAATATAATTCACTAAGTTTTCTTTTTTGAAGCAGAAACAAAATCTGATGATATTGACTATTGAGACAATAATTTAAAAGTTTAACCTCATAAGTATCTGAATCTGTCAATATATTGATATTTCCTTCATTATTTCTCATTCAATAAGTAATTGTCCAAGAGTGTTTAGAGTAATCATCAGTTGAATGAGCTGGCTGTTTGAGTAAAGCACATATAACTTGTGCACCAGATATGCCCTACTCTCTTCACCAACATTATGCTGAACTTTTCTTGCAAGAGATGTTCTAGATCCACACATGCATGGTTGCATCAATAATTAATTCAAAATAATAAAATCTCTCATCTAACATGGGATTACACATTCAACATCCTAGAATGTTAAGCAAATCAACCATGAACATTTTGGCCAATAACGGCTAAGAATTAATAAAGTCAAATGAGCTAATCCGTCTTATTACTCTTTTGCTGTAAAACACACTATTCCTAGCTCAATGGGGAGAATGAAATGTGAAGGCAAAGACTTACCTTGAGTATATTAGGTGTTTTTTTTTTTAAATAGGATTATGACATGTGGAACACAACTCATATATATGTTATATTTTTTTTAATGAACTGTTACACATGTTATAATTATATTGAAAAACAATATCTAATGTACCTAAGTTTTATCCTATTAAATATTGTACTTGCATGATTTGGTGGTATTAATTGGAATCTCATTTTGAACATCCCTGTGTATTAATTACATGAAATCCAACTTTGGCTCATGTTCCTCTGGGACCTCTTTCAATTTATTTTCCTTTTCATACACCATCATTCTCATATGCATGTCTCTCGTGGTCATAGTCACCGGATGCACATTCATGAATCTTCGGTACTATTTGAACTTTTTGGCAATTAATAATAATAAACAACTTCTTGGGGGCATTATTTTTCCTAGCGAAAGAAAATCTTTAGAGAGTGGGGTCTATAGACGGCTATCTATGTAAGCCTCCACGTTTTTTTAGTTGTTTTTCTTCCCCCGTCCCTTCGAATGTTTGAAGTTGCCTTTGTTTATTTTAAAATTTAAAAAATAAAACTAAGGTAGGGAAGTAGGAACTACACAAGACCATCTTTTTCTTATTATAGTTTATACTTTATGCATCGAATTCATCATTAACTCAATATTCGATAACATTATATTCGATGCTTTGCAACTTGCAAAACCAAAAACAAATATGCATTGCTCTTTGTCAAGTTGTATGAGGGTGCAATGTATGAGAGGGTGGCTATTGGGTATTGACTAGGCCGAATAGCTTTCCTTCATGATATAGCGAGTAAGGAAGGACTATTGTGGCCCAACTTTTCTATATAAGCGTTTGGGCCTGACCCTATTGTGTTTCTTGTTATTGTTTGGCCATGCACCATGCTTTTTTTTTTTTGTGTGTGACTAAAATGCACCCTGCTTTCTTCTCCTTTCTTCCTTTTGTTTGGTTTTGTTAAGTCGGCAAGGTTACATGACATTAGTTAATTCGGCAATTAAAAGAATTGTGAAGTTGCTTAAATTGAGATATTGCCATGTTTAAAATAAGTTAGTGTCATGTTAAACTTTTCAAACTTATCATTTTTTTTTATCTATTTTGTAGATTTGGGGGAAACACAGTAGAAATAATGGAATAGGACTATATGATAAATAGAAATTTGGGTAGTGTGATGAGAGCAAAATTGTGTAGTTATAGTAAAATTATTCAATATGGACGATTATATATTTCAAATATAAACAGATTACAGATAGATAGACTATATGAAAAGCATTCTCCATTTGGGTTTAGGAACGTGAATCCAAAACAAATATATATCTTATCTATCCAACCTCATGACCCCAACATCAAGTCATCGGGTATGTTGGAGTTTGCTGTACCAGGAGGCCACTAATTGTCTTCCTTACTTTAAGTTTATAAAGAATTCAATATAAGTACGTGAGCGAATATTAATTTCATAACAGGTTCAAATGATTTATTTTTGTGGGAATGCTCTGTAGACCTATTAGGGAACCAAAGGTCATAATTACGAGTCGATTCCAACGAAATAATAATAATAATAATAATAATAATAATAATAATATAGAACTCAAACAAGACTACACATTAGGGCAATACGTTTTCGGATTACCTTGGGTTAAATTATTAAAAAAATAGACCAACGAGCTAGCTCAACCTATTGCGGAGCAACTAATGTTTGTCGAGTTAAAGCAAAATGGAAATATATTTTATTTTTTAAAACCTAATCCATATTTTATATCAAATTAATTGAGTCGGTGTATCAGGCTGAGCTCAATTAGACACCTCATTACTTATGCGCATATTAATTAATAGAAATTTATTTTACTATATATATTTATGAGGCGAACCAAAATCTAATTATTTTTTTTTGAAAAATATTGATGAAAACCTAAACCTAATTTAAACTTACAAAACTTGTAATCTCAATAAAAAGTGGTTTTGGGTGTTAATAAAATTTTGATTCTTTATTTTAAATGATTGAGTTGATATTCAAATTTGAGTATTGATGAGATGGGTTGGGACATTTTTAGTTTGCTCTAAATTTAACTTGATATTTTGAGTCATTTGCTCATAGCCAAATCCAATATCATCATGATCCGGTGGGAAATAGATTGATTCGATATATTATATAATAATATATAAAATTCAAATATGATACTTTTTTTTTTGACTAAAAATGTATTAATTCATTCAAATTGATAAAATACATCGAAAACAACACAAATCCAATATCGCTAAAATCGAAAAGGATGAATTTGCCCAGGCTAATAGCATAACACGACAAAACCAAAATGCCTACAAAAATGACAAAATCAAAGTCACCGAAATACCCATGTCTCCAGATTTGTAACACTGACACCCAATTATTGATCAAATATGTGATGGATCGAAGCAGATCTGTCAATCTGAACCAAACGAACACCGCACCAAGACGGAAAATCAAACAATGCCTCACCAAAATCATGAACAACAATACCGGCGTATACTGACGACGAAAAACACAAAAAAAAACCAGATCTATGTGAAAAAATAACTTATTTAAATAAAAGTGGAGAAAAAACGAAATAAATGAGTGATTCCAAGTCAAAAATACCTAAAACCACCCCTCTAATAGTGGCACGCGGCAAAAATGTGATATATCATTCCCCTATGAAATAAATACTATTAAATTATATAATTTTGCTAAGCCCAAAGTCTAATTCTATACACACTACCAAAATGTTAAGTCGCCATATCCTAATGAGCCATTATTCAGGTCACAAGGATCAGATCCAAAAAATAAATTCAACCAAAAAATTAGGTTAGTTTTGAACAAGTTAAACCACACCGAATAAATGATTCATGTTATTAATAAATGTTAGTTAGCTGCATACTAATGATACTATTTTTTTTTTTATACAAAAAATGATACTATAACCTATATATATAAATACTATACTATATATATTTTGACTCAGACCACAAACTATAGGGGTCGCTCTCATACGTACATATATCTTTTATTTGACTAAATTATATTTTTATTCCCAAATTGTTTTTTATTGTTGAATTTGATCTCATGTTTCTAACATGTTTATTTTGATCCCTAAGTTTTTAAAACTTATTCAATCGAGTCATTCCTTCAAATTGACTAACGGACATGGACCCCAAAATAATGGTCCCCAAATTATTTTTCAATATTCAATTTGATCCTCAATTCCGATGAACTAAATGAGATCAACGTTCAATTCATTAGTCAACATGATGGAATGATTCGATTCAACGTAAAAATCAAAATAAATATTTTAAAAACTTAGAATCAAAAAACAATTTGCAGTATAATTTAGCCCTTTTATTTTCTCTTTGTTTTCCCGGCAAGACCCACATAAACCCTAATTTCCCGTTTTCACCGTTCACTTTCAAATTCAAGGGATCCTTTCCCCTCTATCTCACTCCAACCCTTCTCATCCCTAATCATCATTCCACAAATCGATCCATCTTTGTTGAAATTTCCAATTTTCGCAGTCTCACTCTATTGGTTTTGATAGCTTGTACTCTGTGTAAGTGGTTGAAGGTCCTTCAATGGCGGAGGACCGAAATGAGGGGAGTGATTACAGTTCAGAGGACGAAGGAACTGAGGATTACAGGCGTGGAGGATACCATGCGGTTCGGATTGGGGACACTTTCAAGAATGGTTGCTATGTGGTGCAAAGCAAGCTAGGCTGGGGTCATTTTTCCACTGTGTGGCTCGCTTGGGACACTTTGAAATCGGTACGTACTGTTGGAACAAAGGCATACACACACTTTTGGATAAAACACAGCAGTGAAAGAAAAGAAAAGAATAATCAGAGAGAATGGAAGAGATGGAAACAATAGAACTCTGTTATTAAAACTTTCACTATGGTCACTATGCACACTTTCACTTTTTACACATTCTCTACACCATTGTACACTATCACCAAGTCTATTTATAGACTTCTACACATCACTTCCCCTAACTAACACAAGCTTACACATCTCAACAAACTAACTAACTCTTAAACTAACTAACTAACTGAATTAACAAACTCAACACACCTCCCTAATTCAGTTTGGGAGAAGACAATGATATGCTAATTGCATCACTATGGAGACTAACATCCCAACTATGTTGGCACCCTAGCCTCCATCTATCACTTGCAACATATCATTCGTGCGTCAAATCAGCTAGTGATACAACCGTAAGCTTGGTTCTGAAGTCTCTGAATTTTTCTGGCTTCAGTGGTTTTGTCAGTATGTCTGCCAATTGTTCTTCGGTCCTGCAGTATTCCAGCTTCAATCTTCCTTTGGTTACTTGATTTCTAAGGAAGTGGAACCTTGTTTCTATATGTTTGCTTCTTCCATGTGCTATCTGGTGTTTTGCAAGGTTGATTGTAGACTTGTTATCTACTAACAGCTTCACTGCACTAGAGTCTTTTATCTGGATTTCCTGCATCAGTGTGTCCAACCAAAGTGCTTGACAGGCACTCATTGAAGCTGCCACATACTCAGCTTCACATGAAGACAATGCCACAATTGACTCCTTCTTTGAGCTCCAGGAAATCAGGGCTTTTCCACATAAGAAAACATGGCCTGCAGTACTTTTCCTATCATTTTTATCACCACACCAATCTGCATCAAAATATCCCATTAGCTCTTCTTCTCTCCTCTCATCTCCATTTGGAAATAAGATTCCAAAATCAGCAGTGCCTTTTACATATCTCAAAGCACCTCTTGCAACTAGCAAGTGTGGTGTCCTTGGCCTTTCCATGAACTCGCTAATCAAGCCAACACCTGAATGCTAGGTCGTGTGCGGAATGACAAAGATACCTCGGTGATCCAACTATCTCGTCTGTAGTAGGTAGGATCTATCAACTCTTCATTTCCATCCTTCTCGAGGTTTAAGCCGGTTTTGCGAGGAGTTGATGCGGGGTTGCATTGCAAAGATACTAAACCTTTTTAAGAGGTCATTAGCTTACTTGTGTTGATGCATGACAATACCTCTTCCAGATCCTTATGAATTCGATTCCTAAGAAGTAAGATAACAACCCTAAGTCCTGTCATTTCAAACTCCTTCATCATCTCGCACTTTGAACTCGGCTATCTCGGTCTCATTGCTTCCTGTGACCGGAAGATCATCAACATACAAGCATACTAGCAAGTCAGCAAAGCATTGGTTGTTTTAACATAAACACCATGCTCAATTGCATTTTTCAAAACCACTTTGTATCATGAAGTCATGATCCTCTTGTTCCAAGCTCTTGGTGCTTGCTTTAAGCCATATAAGGCCTTTCTCAGTTTCAGCACTTTACTTTCATGACCAGTTATCACAAAGCCTGGGGGTTGTGACACATACACCTCCTCATCAATTGGTCCATTGAGAAAAGTTGACTTCACATCCAATTGATGCAAGGTCCAGTTTCTCATACTTGCAATTGCTACAATCAATCTCACTGTCTCAATTCTTGCAACAGGTGCATAGACTTCATCATAGTCTATCCCTGCCCTTTGCTAAAAGCCTTTTGCCACAAGTCTGGCTTTATACTTGATCACCTCTCCATTTGGACCTACTTTGACCTTGTAAATCCATTTGACTGCAATTGGCTGTTTCTTTGATGGCAGTGGGACAAGTTCCCAGGTTTGATTCCTCTCAATTGAACTCAATTCATCCTCCATGGCACTAATCCATTTTGGATCCTTCATAGCTTCTTCGATTGTAATCGGTTCGCATCACGAATAATAGTGCAAATTGCACTAAGTCACCTTCTCACATTATATTGGAGTCAGACAACATCTCATAGTCTTGTAGCCTTAAGGGAACTTGTTTCAGTCTCTGTGGCCTGTTGCTTTGAGAGACTGCTGTAGGATTTATCACTTCTTCATCAACATGGATCTACTAGTGTCTTTGATTGTAGTTCAATGGCTTCGCTTTTCCCAATTCCAAAGACTTTGTGTTCATCAGTGATCACATCTCTGCTGATAACAATTTGCTTGTTCCTTGGATTGTACAATTTGTATCCACCAGTTGAATGGTACCCTACAAGTATCAACTGCTCTCCTTTATCATCCAGTTTTCTTCTCACTGATGCGGAATGTGCTCAGAGTAAAAGCGAGCCAAAAACTCTAAAGTGAGTCACACTTGGCTTGGTCCCATTCCATGCTTCTTCAGGTGTTACTCCATTAAGTCTTTTGGTTGGACATCTGTTCAATATGCATGCAGCAGTGACTGCTGCTTCACCCCAAAACTGATTTGGCAGGCCTTTGGACTTCAACATGCTTCTGATCATGTTGACTATGGTTCTGTTCTTCCTCTCTGCAGTGCCATTGTGCTGAGGGGTGTATGGAGGAGTGATCTCATGCACTAGGCCTTCAGCTTCACAAAACCTGTTGAATTCCTCAGCCACATACTCACCACCTCCATCAGTTCTTAAGCATTTGATAAAGCTACCACTTTGTTTTTCAACAAGCAATTTAAACTTCTTGAAAGTTTTAAACACATCACTTTTCTTTTTGATCAAATATAACCACAACCTCCTGGTTTTGTCATCTATAAAAGATACAAAATACCTGTTTCCTCCGAGTGATTCAATCTGAAATGGTCCACAGACATCAGAGAAAATCACCTCAAGCTTTTGTGAGGATCTGGTTGGCACTTGCTGGTTGAATGCACTTCTTGGTTGCTTACTCGCCAAGCATTCTTCACACAATTCATCAGGTACTTGTATATGAGGAAGGCCATGAACCATATTGAATATTTTCAAAAGATTCAAGTCCCTGAAGTTTAGATGTCCAAATCGAAAGTGCCATAGCCATTCATCTCTATTCACAGCAGTAGCTAGGCATTTATGCTCCATTATGCTAATCTCTACTTTAAAGATTCTGTTCTTGGTTAATGGAGCTATTAGAATCAACCTCTTACTGTTATCATACGCATTTAATGCACTGTCCTCCATTCTCATAGTAAAGCCTTTCTCTAATAATTGACCAAGGCTTAAAAGATTGTTTTTCATACCTGGAACATATAGCACATCTGTAATGAGAGCATGCTTTCCATCCTTTCTCTTTATCAACACTGAACCACTCCTTTCTGATGTGAGAGTTCTGTCATCAGCAAATTTGACTTTGCTTTTCAATGAGGCATCAAGTTTTACAAACCAATCTTTCCTTCTTGTCATATGAGTGGAACAGCCAGTATCTAGGTACCAAGAACCAGTGCTATCACCTTCATTCTTGGTAGTAGCTAGCAGCAGCACTTGTTCTGAATCATCACCATCTTCCTATGCAAGCTGTGCTTCATCTCCCCTCGGTTCCCTTTTGTTATTGCTCCAGCATTCATCAGCAAAATGGCCCCATTTTGAGCAATTATAACATTGCACATTGCTCTTGTCAAACTTCTCACCCTTCCTTCTGCCACCTCTACCTCGAGGGCCACCTCCACCTCTTCTGATTTGCTGATTACTGCCTCTCTGATCTAAGTGATCTTTGTTTGATTCAAAGTTGTTCTGGTGCCTTCCCCTATTAACCTTCCATCCGCTCCTCCCTTTCTTGTTTTTGTTTCCTTCTCTGGATTCTTTTAAGCTTGATTGAGCTTGCAAGGCTTGCTCAGAAATCTTGACTCCAATTCTTGCATTCCTTTCTTGCTCCCTTTGTTCTTGAGCCTCGAATGCAGCTTGCAGGTCCTCAATCTTTAGGTGCTCAAGATCCTTTGATGCCTCAATAGAGACAACAATATGATCAAACTTGGAGGGCATTGATCTTAGGCTCTTCTCCACTATTTGTTGATTTGATAGTGTTTCTCCACAATTCTTCATTTGGTTGGTCAGGGTTAGAATCCGGTTGAAGAAGGCTCCAACCCCTTCACTGCTTTCCATCTCTATCAGCTCATATTGCCTTCTGAGAGTCTGAAACTTCACCTTCTTGGTTTTGTCAGCTCCAGCACAAGCCCTTTCAAGAATATCCCATGCCTCTTTTGCAGTAGGCGCCATGGATATCTTTTCAAAGTGTGCAGGATCTACACACCGATGCAGTATGAACTGAGCCTTGTAATCTCTCTTTTTCAGCTCCTTGAATTCGTTTCTTTCTTCCTCGGTTGCATTTCTGCCTGGTTCCTTCACTCCACCTGCTGTCATCACCTCCCACACGTCTTGGAAGCCACAGATTGCCCTTATTTGAGTGCACCATTTGTCATAGTTCTTCCCATCAAGAATGGGAAGGTTTACTGGAAAATGACCACCTGATGCAGCCATGATTGTTGCCACGATTTGCAACAAGATCCTTCAACCAAGAACACAATTTCTCAGGATCTCACAAAGCTCTAGATACCAAATGTTGGAACAAAGGCATACACACACTTTTGGATAAAACACAGCAGTGAAAGAAAAGAAAAGAATAATCAGAGAGAATGGAGGAGATGGAAACAATAGAACTCTGTTATTAAAACTTTCACTATGGTCACTATGCACACTTTCACTTTTTACACATTCTCTACACCATTGTACACTATCACCAAGTCTATTTATAGACTTCTACACATCACTTTCCCTAACTAACACAAGCTTACACATCTCAACAAACTAACTAACTCTTAAACTAACTAACTAACTGAATTAACAAACTCAACACGTACGTGTACCCTTTTGTTTGTTTCCTCAGAAAACTGTGGCAAAATGAATGCAGAATGCTTTTTGTGTTTTGACAATTAGTCTAGTGTAGCAGTTTTTGGGTTATGGAAAAGTTTAGTTTTTGCACTTTAAACGGGTTGTGAAGAAGTGACACTGTGTTAGTGGTAGATAACTTTGAGCAAAGTGTATGCTTTCATTTTTATCATACTTTTTTTTACCCCCTTCTTTTGGTGCTTGAAAGAAATTATTAGTATTGAATTTTAATCTTTTCAATATTGGACAATCTTTAGTATTGGTTTACACTAGATTCTGCTGCTTGATGTTCTGTTTCACTAAATTTTTTATGCCTTGTTGCTGTTTCTAATTTTCTATGTTGTCGACCGTGTCTATTGCGTATCACTAGAGTTTATGTATCTAGATGGCAATATGGTTCGTGACTGTGTTATTCTTCGTTCTTTGAAAACCTTGCTAATGCACATGCTACCATCTTTATTTTGGAGCTCTATTAATGATGGGGGGAATTATTTGTTTGTAGCGGTATGTTGCCCTAAAGATTCAAAAGAGTGCTCAGCACTACACCGAAGCAGCAATGGACGAAATAAAGATTCTCAAACAAATTGCAGAGGGGGATCCAGATGACAAGAAATGTGTTGTCAAGCTTTTGGATCACTTTAAGCATTCAGGGCCTAACGGCCAGCATGTGTGTATGGTTTTTGAATTCCTTGGTGACAATCTTCTCACCCTTATAAAGTATAGTGATTATCGTGGGGTTCCCCTTCCCATGGTTAAAGAAATTTGTTTCCATATTTTGGCTGGTTTGGATTACTTGCATCGCGAGCTTTCTGTAATACACACTGATTTGAAGCCAGAGAACGTCTTGCTCCTATCTCCGATTGATCCATCTAAGGATCCTAGAAAATCAGGTGTTCCACTTGTCCTTCCAAACACCAAGGACAAGACTGTATCCAAGAATGGGACCACAAAAGATGATAAAAGTCTGAATGGTGATCTGACTAAGAACCAGAAGAAGAAAATGCGGAAAAAGGCTAAAAAGGCAGCTCAAGGCTGTGCTGGGAAGGAAAGTCCTGAGGAAGCTGAGGAGGATTCTAAAGCACCCGAGCAAGATGATTGTAGTAACGATGTGAAATCAAGTGTAGAATCTGGTGAAGGTAAACTTAATAGTCCCGTGAGTAAAGATGAATCAACAAAGACTTCTGAAACTAAGGATGTTCCACAAGGAAGTCATGGTCATAGGAGAGTTAGCCGTTCTGAAAGAAAGAAGTTGCTTGCAGCTGTTGATCTCAAGTGCAAGCTGGTTGATTTTGGTAATGCTTGTTGGACTTATAAACAATTCACAAATGATATTCAGACGAGGCAGTATAGGTGTCCTGAGGTTATTCTTGGATCTAAATACTCAACTCCAGCAGATCTGTGGTCCTTTGCTTGCATTTGCTTTGAGCTTGTCACTGGCGATGTTCTTTTTGATCCTCACAGTGGTGACAACTATGATAGGGATGAGGCAAGTGCATTTGTTTTTGGCTTCATTTCTTGCTATCATTATCTTATGCTTACTGTTAATATTATTATTATTATGGCTTTGGAAACTGGCTTGCTATCAAGTGTTTTCTGAACAGAGATGTTTTTGTGGTCCTTAACTGTTTGGCTTGACTTTTACACAATACCCATAATTCAATTGCATACCTTTTCATTCTGTTAAAATTGTATATGCATTACTGCATACTTCTGCTGATTTTGTTTAGTAAATATTTGTTAAAATTTTATGCATTTGCTGCTCATTTATATTTGTGGCGTGCTGGCATTTTCTTTTCTGATGTTGCTTGAAGTGCTATACTTTTTTTTGGGGCCTTGGCCAATAACTGTATCATGTTTTGAATTTTTTTATCGTTTATGTCTGCTGTCATAGGAATTTGAATTGTGTATGAAAAATAATAAACATTTAGTGAGAAGGTTACTATTGGGCCCCATCAGAATGAGAACAGGGCCTGAATGGTTTATTCTCATAGGAATAAAGATGCAAAGTAGATGGGGGGTTAGAGGGCGCACGGTTGTAACTGAGTTAGTTAGAGGAGCGGTTAGTTAGTTGAGTAGGTAGTTAAATAAAGGGAAGCTATACAGAGACATTCATGCAATCATTTGGAAGTTGTAACTTGTAACCGAGCTACTGCTCGGTTGGAAGGGGTGACTCTTGGAAGGAGATCCTCTCCTTGTAATTCTGAGTTCTGTAATAATATTTCTCACATTCTTTCTCTATTTCTCCCTCCACTGCTCTTTCCTATAGATCTTTGGTAATCTCTATCTCTAGGATCCTAACAGTTACCCGATCAAAATGCTTCCTCAACTGTTGTAATCCAAACGTGGGTGTAACATGGGCGTTATATCTATAACTTCTGTGTTCAGAATAGTTTGGTTAAAGAGTGACTTCTATTTCCAACTAAGGGTTTCAAATTACTTATGCTCAGCTTTGTATTCTCAAGGCATAAATAGAGGCTTTAGCTCCCAGTCTGTAAAGGTGTGCTACTAGATCACTCGTAAAACATTTCTTCGAAGAAATGTGCTTGTGTCAATACTCAATAGCTTTTTGAAATAGTTAATCAGCTAAATTATGGCTCTTTGGTCTAAAGATGTTGCAATCTTCTCGATTTTGAATATTTTTGTTGTTATTCTGTTGGTGATGTGATTTAGAATTGAAGCTTCACTATGCCTCTTTGGCACTAATCAGTGAAAACATTTTAAGTCTTAACCAATGGTAGGCAAAATGATTTGTTTAATATTATTGGGGCTCTAGGCCTTCATTTCATTGAAAATAATGTATACTGTTGAATTTGTTTTTCTTGCTTTAACCTACTGAAAATGTCATTATTTCCTATTATCATGGAAAAATATACAAAAATGTGAAACAATGCTGTAGTTATTGGACTTAAACTTCAACCGATGGATTATTTTGTTTATAGTTCAGAATTTACTCTACAGGATCATCTAGCATTGATGATGGAGCTTCTTGGAATGATGCCTCGCAAGGTAAGCATGTTTGGTTTCTTGTTGGAAAACGTTAAAGTTGATATGCTCAAGAAAAAATATTCAACATACTTATAGTTATCCTACGTGTAATTCAGTTATCCATTTTAGGCATTATAATCAACATACTTTTTCTTTTGCTATCAGAAAAAGAGAAACATGGCAGTTGATACAAACCTTGGGAGAACCACACCACAAAAGCTAACCATTGTGGTTGGAAAGCCCAAGGCATATAAACTCCACACCGGAATCTCATACTTCTGATGTGGGACTCGTGTCTCGTACCTTGCAATTGAATCCTAACAGCAGTTTACTGCAATTCTTTTTATTTGATTAGTATCAATATTTTATCTGTTCATTAGCTTCATTCTATCAAAGAATATTTAATCTATTCTGATCTGCCAAAATTGAATAAATTTTCCCTTCAGATTGCACTAAGTGGCCGCTATTCCCGGGAATTTTTCAATAGATATGGTGATTTGAGGCACATCCGTCGGTTGCGTTTCTGGCCTCTTAATAAGGTGCTGATGGAGAAGTATGATTTCAGCGAGCAAGATGCAAGTAACATGGCTGACTTCCTTGTGCCATTACTTGATTTTGTCCCTGAAAAGAGGCCAACAGCTGCTCAGTGCCTTAGTCATCCGTGGCTCAGTGCAGGTCCTATGACTCTTGAACCCTCGTTGATTGCTGTGCAACCGGATGCTATGGATGGAGAAATGTCTGAAAAGATGAAGAGGGAAAAGGCTGAGCAGGAGGCTGTGGAAATTGGTGTGGGGAATATAGCTATTGATGAAACTGTAAAGCCACTCAAAGAGTCCCAACCAATAAAGTCATCAAAATAGATGGAAAATGGTTTTTCGGGGTGGTGCATGCTACCTGTTTTCATTCTATGGAACTGTTATGTTAGATCTTATGTGCAAATTAGTCATAAGTGAGGTTATGATTTGGGAAGCCCTTGGGTAAGGGAAGCTGGAAGTCTGCTACAACGGAGAAATACCATCATCTCTTTTGCCTATTTTTTTTTTACAAAACAGAATGCCTCGGATAGCTAGCTTCCTTCTCTTTCTAAGTTTCTATACAAACTGAGCTATGTTCTAAACACGGATTTTTTTTTTCTTTTTCTTGGAGAGTTTGTGTGAAACTTCTCCCTATATTAGACTTTCCATATTCCAAAAATGCTTACATTTTGGGGGGCTTGAATTGTACATTTGAATGAGTTGATTCTTGATGTGTCCATATCAGATTTTGTTGCTGTAGACTTTACCACCGCGTTTCTTGTTTCCAAGATTTTAGTAATGTTATATTCAAAAAAAAGTTTTTAGTAATGTTTTGAAGAGTGCTAGTATTGTTTGGTCTCTTGATGGGGATTATTATTTACGACGGTAGATAATTCGTACCAGTGATAATAATAATAACTTAAGCAGCTAGTGATGGATATTTTTAACCTTGGACTCAGGATATACTTGCGTTGAGGTTATTGAAAAATGAAAATTTCAAATGAGCATTCAGGTAATAATTGTTAATCTGAAATAGAAAAAATTAAAAATATACAAGGATTTTTTATTTTATTTTATACACTAAATCTTGTAATCTAAAAAACCATCTTCCTCTTATAATCGCACTTGTGCTCCTCTATTATTAAAGCATTAGTTATTTAATTCTTGTTTATGTAACGTGTTCTCATCATGAAATAGAAATTTTACAACCTTCATATACAAATGTTTAGAAGTATGTTTTATTTAATAGTTTTTATTGTCCCTCATATTTCCTTGACTTTTTATTAAATAATCTTTGATTTTGTTTTGATTTAATGGCTAATGAAAAGATGTAGCAAGCAATAGACAAAAAGGAGTGAGAATTGATACTCCCACCTTATTCACACATTTTTTTTTTCTTTTCAAATTTTTACTATTTACCAATAAAAAAATTCTTTTTTTTTTACACACGTAAAAAATTTCTTAAACATTTTTGTCTTGCTTTTTAATCTGAATTTTTCAGCTATTCAATTGAAGAGTCTTGAGTTTCTTGGGCTTCAAAGAGGGCAGGGGTTTCCACTTTCCACGCTTATCAATGGAGTTTCCTTGTGTGTTTACCGAAAAAAGGAAAAAGGCCATGGAGTTTCCTTTGCAACTATCATTGTCACCTTGTCGGTTGAGCTGTGGAGTCATTCTTTAAACTCAATGGTAACAGTTACAGTATTTTAATTTCTACATAAAGATTGAAATCTTGCACCCATGCACCGCGTCCTTGTGTGTGGATATCATTTCCTATTATTAGACACATTAGCACCCAAAAAATTCGTTTGATAATATGTCACGATAAGATACAGATTAATGGGTGCATTCAACGTCTTTTTTATGCCGTGCCTATGCATAATGTATGTCACCTTGACCACTAAAGATAGACTAGCAATCAGCATGTTTGTTTAAGCCACGTATGCTGGGAAGTTAATACTTCCTTTTGATAAAGAAGCTTTGCAAAGTGTACATTCTTACTTGGAAGTGAGAAAAATCTTTACCAAACTAACTCCTGTGAAATTTGAAGAATCTTTTAGCACACACCCACAGAGGCGACAACTAAATGAAGAATATCTTGATAGCTAATCATCGATCATGACTATCATAGCCATCATGAACTCATGAAGCTATAAAAAAATTGTGTACCCCGCTCCAAAATAAGAATGACAACTAACGCTTGCAACTAGTAAGCACCTTCCTCGCAGATTAGTGATGTGAGTAATATCTGCATAATTAAAAAACCCATTTTGGATGATCCTCTGGTAGAATCCTTGCATTTGTTGGGTGCTTAATTTTCTTCAAAATCTGATATCACCTGAAAAATGAATTAATTCCCTTCAGGTTTACCAAACCTTGGAAGTTCACTAGCAGTCTTAAAGATACTTCACATATCTTGAAATAAAGATTTTATATTTGGTAACATCATAATTATAGATCACAGCCCTGCAACATACTCAAGATCTTAGAAGAAGAAAGTTTAGAGAACTATTGCTGGGTAAACAGGTTAAAAGGTAATGAATGTTATTACCTAATTTGAAGTTTCTTCCAATCAAAATATTTTCCTTGCCTTGAGGTAGGAGTACATAAGAAAAAAAGCAATAACGGCACCAACAATTATCCCAGCGGTTGTCAGCCAAAATGCAAACTGCACCAAATCCAAAAAACATATGCGGTTATTTTAACAAAACTAACATGCAACAACTTGCAAGAAGAATCGGATTCATGCATGGAATAAGTTTTCAGACACTAATTCACATACCACATGTTCTTCAAGATAGGACTTCAGGTTCATGCCAAATATACCTGAAATCGTGAAAATATATCTTGATACAAAATCAGGCAATGGACATAATATTTTCTCAGATAATAAGACAGTCCGATGGATTTGACATAATTATTAACCACAAATTTTTATGTGATCTGCATGTTCCTTAGTAACATTCCATCCAAAATCGAATTGAGCACATCCAGATTCTAAATCTTGGAAGTCCTTTATAGAGAAGCACATTAAAACAACATTGTGACGTGATCATGATGGTGACAAATTTTTATAGCATGTAACTAAGTGCTTCAATAAGGCAATACATGTCCATATGTTTTGGCCAAACATCAGAACCAAACAATAAAAAAGTTATTACTGACTTAAAGATACAAGTGTGAAGTTGTATTGATGCCATCCAAAACTTCAACAGAATCTATGATTACCAAATCTAAGTTCACTTTACTTTAATCACTGGTTGATGTTAATGTTAATGCAGTTATTGTAAAACAAATCTTGTTAATTGGTTAATGCGGACTTGAGTGTGATTACTTTAAATAAATTTTGGTTAAAGTTATGGGTGGCTTTAATACAACCCATTGTACAGACTGTACAAAGAATCACCCAAAATCTGTACCTGCTACAAGGGCACCAATTGCCACACAGAATGTTCCAACCTGGAGAAGCAGTTCCACTCTGCTAACCTCAAGCCTTCGTGAGCTGTAGGTTGAAATCAAATTTCTTAGAACAAATAAGGTTAATAATGATTGATAGTTATAGACGTTAACAAATTACTTTTCTTGAATTATGAGTTTAAATCTAAGCTAATTTATGGTGCCTGATGATATGCATATGCTCTCAAGTTACTATATATGACTCTGTTGCATGAAAGAACCTGAATGGTTCTTTTAACTTTCAACAGCACACAATGTTTCATGCATTCTTAATTGTGAGATAGCTTCTGAATAATGTGTTCTGAAATTCTTGATTGGTCTTCACCTGACTAACTTGAAGTCCTTGAATGTCATAATATTATACTATGATTTTGAATTCATGGACAATTCAGGATATTGAATGGTTTAAGGCCTAATGAAACTTTTGAGCCAATGCCATTGTATTGAATCCAAAGTTGGCAGTCCAACACAACCCCATGGCTAGCATAATCGTGGCTTTAGCATAACACTAAACTTCCTAGAAATGATAAAATCTTTTAATGCAGTAATCTATACAATTAATCATCCCCGAGCCAAGAGAGAAGGAAGATATTCAAACCTCAAACTGACCGCTATAGAATCTTCCATTTCCCTTGCAGAATCAAGAAGCCTTTCAGCTTGACCATGACAAGATTCACATCTGCAAGTGCATTTAGACACAAGTCAACTTTGTGATGAAATCATTACAAATGTTAAACTTACAAAAAAAAAAAAGTAACTAGCATTTGCCAGAATCGTCAACGAATTGTGGAGTTTAAAGCTTTGTAAAACTTGATTCTTAATGCAGATTCTTTTCAAATATCATATCATGGATATCATAACATGGATTAGAGAGATTTCTGGATATCCATTGGATGGTAACACATAATGCTCTTGTGTGTGCATATTAATGGTAAGTAAAGGCTTAAGATTCTTGGTTTCAACTTGTTTCTGTGTTCTGCCATGGTAGTGCTGTGATTTGTGCATTCTTAAACTTGACAAAAGGAAAGCCATTAAGGCCCGTAATAATAATGTGTGGTGGTGCACTACAAATATCATATATAAATCCTCAAAGCTTGAATAAACACAAAAAAATCAATTGTGAAATGTAATGCACAAGTTAGGAATGAGAATAACCTTTGGAGATAATTTTCCAGAAGCATCTCAATTTCCTCTTCCTCCTCTACATATAATAAGAAAAAAGCAAATGAGAAGCAATGTTATAGGTCATTAGTACAATGGAAAGATCCATATTGATGTCAGCAAGACAGCAACTAAAAAGAATCCTTTAAATAGCTTACCCTCAGCAATCTGTTTGTCTAAGGGCACCGAGCATTCCACATCATCGCTTCCTTTATTAAGTGTGCAGTTTCTTCCCATGATACATATACGGCGTATTTCATGAGGGTCCTCCAGAAGGTCAAGCAGCATCTGTCTGAGAGCTCCTGCTCTAGAACCTAATTCAACCTAGCAAATTGGCAGAAAGCAAATAAAAAACTAGTGTTTTCCCAGTACCACTGAAAATTGGTAACTTATTAGGGAGAATAAACTTCAGTACAAAATACCAAAGTTTGTTTGCTAGTACGAAGTTGCTCCAATATGTCACCAGTTAACCGATTTGGTACGGCTTCAAGAAGGGCTTGTACCTAGGACCAAAAGAGATATAGAGAAAGTGAAAAAGAAAATAGTTATTCCACTCAGAGAGTGAAATCGGAGACCAAGAAAAGATGGAAACTTATAATCTGTTATGAACTGAGAAGGCAAAAGACCATTCAAGTCTATAAAATATTTCAAAAGGAAAGCTTCATCTTTTACTTTTAGACATATGCTACGCTAAAGCCTAAAAGTATCCCATAAAGCACCATGAGAAGCACTTCATGATACTTCTAAGATCATAGAAATGCATGCATGGAGTGACAGGCATAGATCACATAAGCAGTAGTTGATAAAGCCCAGAAGTTTCAGCCAGTTTTGGTTCACAGGCAGGTATAGAAATAACTACACATCAATCAAAGTCATAAAAAAATAAAAACAGAGAAACATATCTGCGAGCATACACAGGCAAAGAAACAACATAAATATACTAAGTTACTCACTGTGCTCCCATACTCACACGAGGTTCTAAGTCCATCAGTCTCCGCTCCAAACGCTGTATTCTTGAAAGCAATGCTGCTTCAACAACCTGAAGGTTCCACCAATTAACTAGGGGTCAGACAGTTCACAACAGTATGCCTATGATTACAAGCCAAATGATTGACTCAACAATACACAGAATCAAAACAAAATTACACCCACAGTAACCAACTAATCATATGCTTGCTCATTTGACCAGCATTCAAATTAGTTAAGTTGTTTAAAGAGAGTATTTATCACAAGTAACAAGTCTTGAGCCTAATTATTTGTGATCCAGTGCCCAAAAGTCAATCATTTAGGCCCCCTGTTGTGTTTTCTCTTTTGGCATCCTAACTTACTTTAAGGCCACACTTTTCTCCCGAATTTCGCATATGTAACTTTCCTTATCACTTTCATCCATGATCTCCTCAGTACTTCATTCCCATACTAGATTCTTGATTCAAGTTTTCTTGGCTTTCTGCATTGGAATTGTCACCATCTTTAGATCATTCTGCCAGTCTGCCTCATCTTTTCTACTTAAGTTAGCAATTTATTTGCTACAATATTACCCTTTTTTATTCCTTAATGCTTGTATTCCCAAACATTTATTACACTACAACCACCACCTTTACCTTTTCCAAACCCTGGGACATAAATATGTACTGAACTACTGAAGTATAATTCTAATATTTCATTTGTTTATCCTCATTTCTGCAAATAAACTTTGGAAGAATGCATGTTATTTTGATATGTATATTTAAGGAAGTGACAGCTATTAAGTTGATGCAAGCCCAAGTGGCGTTTATCATATATCAACCGCAACCAGATAAACATGTCCAAATTAGTTTTCTTTTTCTTTTTCTTTCTTTCTCTCGTCTCAGAAGACTGGTGATCACCTTGTGCTCTCAATGATGTAGGCATATAGCAGAAAATCAAAAGATCAGAAAACGATAGCCCTAGTGCACAAGACCGCATCAGGAAGTGACTGCAACTCCATTCAGTTCTGTTTTTCTCCTATTCAGTAATTAACATGTTTAATGAAAGAAGCAAATTCCAGACTAACCTCGAGTTCAAATGGCATTGACGGCCCTCCGTTGTTGTTCTTGGGGTTCAACCGAGGCAGCAATGACTCTAGGAAAGCCTTCCCTCCTTTACTGATAAAAATCAACACAAGCAGAAGTTTCGTTTTAGTTCACCTAATTACTTAATCAAAGAAATGACAATAGTAGTGCAGCCCAAAATATATAAATTATTTCAGAATTAAAACATCACCGATTATAGTCAAATATAAGTACACAATCTTTCATTGCTATTGCTCGTAGCGAACCCAGATTCAGAAGTATAGCATACTCACGTACCTAATACAAGATAAAGAAATTGAATAACTATAATTGATAAAGAAGGCTGTTTATATAGACAACTAACTAGATGCCATATTTTTATCTTTATCATCATGTATGGGGTAAACTTTCCGAAACAAAAAGTATCTAATATAATGTTGGGTAATCAACTATGAATTTGTATTTCAAGAAAAACTTTTCCATTCACCTTCAAGATAGGTTGATAAGGTTCTTATTTCTTAGTGGTGTCTCGTGTAGTTTTTACTCTACCACTTTTAGGCAACAGTTCTTGTTTTCCATGCTGTCCATTTATATCATTTGACTGTATCTGAACTGGATGAGGATGAGATAGAAAGCCAAGTTCAAATTCCACTCATTAATTATTGTGATGACACACACAAATTTTCATCAAAACCATCTGGACCTTACAACAATATGGTGGGTATAGCACTCCATGAACATCTTCATGAAACTTGAATGTGTGTGTATATGCATTATACATACAATGAGGTATTGAGAAAAAAGAGGTTAAAAAAAAATCATACCAGCAAAGAAGGCACTGAATTTGTCAAAAACAATGATGGATCGACACTTCGAATGTCCCTTGGACGAAGACCTGAATAATTAAATACATCCAACAGAACATGAAAACAAAAAAGTATAGATGTAAATGGGTTTATGGTATTCAATAGCCAGAGATGAGGGTTTCATTGCAAAAATGAAAATAATAATAACAACAACAATAATAACACTAGTAAGGAACATGATGTAGGCTCAGTGAGTCATGCCTCATGCTTCTGATGCAAATTATAACTATGTTATATAAGCAGCTCATAGAATTTGAGGCAACCGAAAGTAAAATACACATAACATAAAATCATAAATAATGGAAAAATATAACAA
Organism: Sophora flavescens; assembly: GCA_030762895.1. Taxonomy (NCBI): domain Eukaryota; kingdom Viridiplantae; phylum Streptophyta; class Magnoliopsida; order Fabales; family Fabaceae; genus Sophora; species Sophora flavescens. The sequence continues at coordinate 166,164,821 of CM061066.1, read as the reverse complement.
GAATATTAAGTGCCTATTTGGCTCCAGAGAGCTGCATAATTGATTTTGCCCTCTATCAAATGTGATTTTAGTAAAAACTACAAAGTATTCTCAAGTTGAAGTTGGAGCTGAGGCATAGCATTTTACGCACCACTTGACTTCAGAAGTTGTCTCCTGTTGATTTTTCTAGTTGATACTGTACCATCTGCCTTCACTTCTACAACCTTCCCATACATAGAAGGAGAAAGAAAACACAACAATCACATAAAAAAAGAAGATACAGTCATTATTAAAGAATCTGCCATTCTAGTCTTATCCTTATCCAGGGTTTTAGTTCATTCCTAAAGTAGTTATGTTGTTTGAACATCATAAAATCCAACTGCTGCGATACCTGGTTAATGATGTTCAAAATCGTCGTGGTTAATGACTGTTAAATTTGGTTAATAAATACACGGTAACTCATTAACCAGAAGATTTTGTACCTCGTTAACCAACTCATCAGTTAACAAATTACTCATCTACCATCTGTTAACCAACCTCAATGTGCCGTTAACCACGATAATATTTTAAAGGTAAGGTCATTAGTAAAGTGTGTGTCAACTTTTCGGATGTTTAAAAACGTTATTGTTCCTAAATTCCACAAGAAAATTTCATAAATTAAAAACGAGAGAGAGAGATTATAAAAACGAACTTCATAAACAGGTTCTCGAATTCCGAGAGAGATAGAATCGCCTGAAGAGGTGGTGGCAATCCGTGTCCGAGGCTGATCATTTGCATCGTCGGAAGTTTCATCGGAATCAGATAGGCCGGCTTCGGTTTCGGTTTCGGTTTCGGTTTCGATCCACTGCTTCTCCTCGGTGGATCTGGTGAAGCATTTGACGGCGGTTAAGAGAGCCGCCTTCGACGTAACGGAGAAGTTGCTCCGGCGGAGTAGAGGAGTGAAGGTAGCAGCAGCAGGTGGAGATGGCAGTTGGAGATCGGAGACGAAGACGTAGTTGGTGGTGAGAGGGAGAGAAGAGTGAAGCAGAAGTGGCCAAGTTAAAGCCATGTTGTTGTGCTTTTAGGTGTGGGTGTGGGTGTGGTTATGGTGCTCATGCATGCCGTGAAGGTACTGGAATCAGGAATGGGGTAGTTGCAGTTGCCTCTGTAACCATCAAAACGGGAGCAAGAATATTTTATCCACTTTTGGTTTATTTTTTAAGACACCTGCTCCAAAATACGGAAATAATAGTAATCAATGTTTACAGTTGCATGCTGAAAACAACCTAGCAAAAAATTATAATATTATGATGTAATTGGATAGATAAAAAGAAAGTCTGTGGCTGAAATTCGCCTACGGAATTCGGATGCGCTGTCCGTTCATGTTCTCTCTGTTGTAACTTTTTCAAAAAGAAAATATTATTCATATAGATTACAGATTCTTTTTTTTTTTAAACCTAAAAACCTCAGTCATTGATCAACTTGAAAAAAAAAATAGAAGGCCCAGCCCAGTAACCGACAGTGTACATAGTGGATCATATGGGGCCCAATCTAAGAAAATAGAATTAACAAATGACTGAAGGGTAGTTCGTCGATGAAGGTGTGAATGGCAGTTCCGGCTAATCCAGGCGTCGAAGAAGAAGAAGAAGAAGAGCAGCAAGTTGGTCCAACTCACCACCCTTCTGCTCCATCTCATGAGGTTATCTGAAATTGAATACTCATTATTTGCTTTGCTTCAATCAACTATGTAGCTCATTCTATTCTATTGTATTGTGGTGCAGTTTTTTGATTTATCGACAACAGTTGACCCCAGTTATATAATATCATTGATAAGGAAGCTCCTACCTTCCTCTTCTCCTTCTGCTTCTCACTCTCACAGTGGAGGAGTTGCTTTCGATGGTTCGCTTACTGATAACAAAGAAAATGGGATAAATGGAGAGGAGGAGTCCTGGGAGGAATCGGGTTGCATCTTGTGGGACCTTGCCGCTAGTAAAACACATGCACAACTCATGGTATATGGACACTTTGTTTTCTTCTGCTTATGAGTTATGACTCTTTGTTATGGGTTTAATTATCCTGTAGCTCCTTGAATTATTTGAGTATTTTCAAATACGTTCCTGTATTTTAAAAATTTGCAATTAGTAACAGAGAAATTTTGTAGGTTCGAGAAAGTATAAGGACTTATTTGAATTTTCCTAAAAAGCACCGGGACCTATTTGAATTTTTCCGAAAAGATCAGGGAGTGGACAGATCACTTAACGGAACCCTAACTTATACTTAACAAACCCTAACGGTAAAGTGTATAATGGACCCAACTACAAATTTTTCATATGTTCAAAGACCTTATTACAAACCTTTAAAAGTGTAGGGACCTGATTGAAAATTATCAAATAATTCCAGAAGATTTTTTTTTGTTTGAAGAAGTATAATTCAATAACATACACAGATTAATTTAACCTTTCTTATATTATCATATATTAGTGAACCCGTAATCAGGTCCTGTAAAACCCTTTTTTAACTCTCAAGCTCAGAGTCATGTTAGCTATTTAACAAGGTAATTTAGCATTACATATAGGTTGTCATTGATTCAAGACTTTGAAGCTTTTGATTGTTGTATCAACTGAAATGAAGTGATTACTTGGTATAATCCTGTAGGTGGAGAATTTCATACTCAAAGTGCTTTTAGCAAATCTAACTGTTTGCAAATCCCCACGTGTTATTGTAAGTCGCTATCAAGATACGCATTGTAATTCAGAATGCATTATTTTCATGTTTTGTGAAAGTAAAAGTATCAGGTAACTAAAAATGTTTCTGATATTACTTTGTTGCATATTTGTGGATCAATATCATGCTTCAGGAAATTAGCATAGGAATTATTGGGAATCTTGCCTGTCATGAAGTTCCAATGAAGCATATAGTCTCCACAGAAGGACTGATTGAGATAATTGTAGACAAATTATTTCTGGATGATCCTCGATGCCTATGTGAAACTTGCCGGTATGATGCATTTTTTCCACATGTGCTTCTTGTCAACTTTAGATATCTGACTAGACTACCTTCATTTTTGTTAACGACTGAATTTACATGATTGATTATTTGATTACTATTTCCGTATTTTATAACTAAGTTTCTTGTCATTCCTGATATTTTCACTTTCTGCTTCTACGATGCATAAGGTAACTTATATGAGGAAGAAACACTTTCCTAGTATCAAATGTTTCTTCCCCTTTCATTTTTTTTAAAGAATTGGTGTTTTGTTTATTTATCTCGAGAATATTTTTCATGTCATGCCATAAATTAGGTATCACACTATTTTTTGACATAATTATCTTTAATCTTTATTTTGTTAACTTTTCTTATAGTTAGTTTTGATGACAGATTGTTGACTGTGGGTCTTCAAAGTGGTGAATCTTTTACATGGGCTGAGGCATTGCAGTCTGAACATATACTATGTCAAATATTGTGGATTGCAGAAAATACATTGAACCTTCAGCTTATAGAAAAGGTAATGCATACTTTGTGTTATTACATGGTTTATAGTGGTTACAATGTATGAAGTCACTAAACATTGTGAAGAGCACGTTGTGGAATATGAGCACAAGAAACTTAAATAATTTAGGAGAAATTATCTGAATATTTTTATTTCTTTTTGGCATTCTTTGAGTCAGAATGCAAGTTACATCTAATCAATAGCTAAGAGTGTTCTAATTTTTAACAGAGCATTGGACTTATATTAGCTATATTAGAAAGTCAACAGAAAGTTGTGGACACTCTTCTTCCGCCTATGATGAAGCTGGGTTTGGCAAGTATATTGATCAGTCTCTTAAATTTTGAGATAAGCAAATTAATGAGTGGAAGAATACCCGAAAGGTACGTTGATCCACAATCCTCCATTCTGCAATGATGAAATTACATGGTTAATATCAGCTTATGATACTAATTCTGACTATATCAGTGATAAATGCTTGTAAAATATATTGCCTTGCAAATTTTTTACCTCTTACATTTCATTTTTCTAGATAACTATACATCCAAATATTGATTGGAGTTGATATGACAGCCTAATATCTTAATTTTTCAGGTACTCAATTCTTGATTTGATCCTTCATACAATTGAAGCCCTTTCTGTTATAGATGATCATTCTCAGGAAATTTGTTCAAGCAAAGAGCTTTTCCAACTAGTTTGTGATTTGGTCAAGTTCCCAGATAAAGTTGAGGTGCGTTGTTGTAGTTGGCACTTTCAATATACGAAACTTTCAATACTGATGCATTTTAAGTACGAAGTCACTGTTACTGATAAAAGTTTAATGGGGTTATCTGGTAACCTACATGCTCTTGTGCCTCTTACTACAGTAATATGTGCTTTTTGTGGATTGACAAGGAATGAAAATGATTTGGCTAACTGAAAAAGTATGATGAATTGGTGATATCTCCTGTAGGTTGGGAACTGCTGTGTTACTGCAGCCATTGTTATTGCAAATATTTTGTCTGATGTTGACGATCATGCTTCTGAGATATCACAGGGTAAAACATATATCTTTCCCACTCCCATCCACAAACTTCAGTTATCTATTTTATTTACCTCTGGATTAGTTAATGTAATGGTAAATGGCATTGTGCTTTCCAGATTTGTGCCTTTTGGCTGGTCTGCTTGACATATTCCCTTTTGCTTCGAATGATTTGGAAGCAAGAAATGCGCTCTGGAATGTAATTGCTAGATTAATGGTTAGAATTCGGGAAACTGAGATGAGTCCATCAAGTGTATATCATTATGTTTCAGTACTTGTCAGCAAAATTGATCTGATAGAAGATGAGCTTCTCAACCAACAAAACTCTAGTCATGAACAGGCAAGGTTGTCTTCTCCTGGTTCAACAGCAGATGCTAGAAACACATCTGTATCCTTCCCTTTTAGTTGGTTGAATTTGTTGTTGGTGACTCTAAGGACCTTTGAATGACAGGAATCGAAATGTAGGACAAGTCACAATTCCAGTAATGATATTTCAATTTCTCATAATTAAGATGTTGGATTTGATCTCGTTCCTTTGTTTATATGTTGTTGTGATTATATGGTTAGGAATCCATATTAATTCCTCTTGCAGTAATTGGGGCAGTATAGGCTAGAAAAAGAGTGATAACATATTAACGAATTATGCATCTTAAGAAGAATTAAAACAATATTTCTATTTAAACAAAAAAATCATCTCATATATTAAATTTTTGCTTTTCTGTCTTGTTATCTTGTCTTAGTGGCAATATTTTCTTTTTCATTTATTAGCAATGCTATATGTTACTAAGGATTTTTTACAAAATCAAGTATGATGATGTTGTATAAATTACTGCTGACGGTTAGGTTCACATGCTTATTTAGACACATGCATGTTTTGCCATTTGTTTCTTTCTTTTACCTTTGCAATAGCTCAGGAGGATAATCAGCATTTTGAATCAATGGACTGCTGCAAAGGAGAATGCTGGGAATAACGTGAATTCTGAAGTCAATGAGACAGATATAAAAAGATTGTTGGCTTGCTGTCATAGATTCTCTAAGTAGAATTACTTTATCTATTTTCAGTATTGTTACTCTTGTAAATTACCGATGTCCAATTTTCGAAGGCTCTGTATCTGTAGTTGCTGTTTTGTATTTGCTTGTTTTGGGAGATTACGTTTACTTGGATGTATATGGATATCAATTTTGACATTGTTGTCTCTTACCTTCTTTCAGAAGCTATTGGCGATGAGGGAATTTTTACACCTGGCTTTTTGGATTGTCTGTTATTTTCTGAGCTTTGTATCACCTACATATACTCAGAGGGATTAGTAATCTCTGTGATTTGTTCTTTGTAAATTATGAATGACGAGTGTAGTAAGATTCCTGATCCTTCTTCGTTGAGGTTCTTTTCGGTGAAGTTATGTCCCTTAGCATTGACATCTTTCTTTTTTTTAACTAAAAAACTGGGACAAGGGTGGTTGCCTTATGCTAAGGTTGAAGTATGCGTCCAGGCTTAACCGGTGCTAAGAGGTATTTACAAATAGCCTGAGAGTATATCTCCAGGTTTAGTAAACACTTACATACAGATATTTACATAAAATCCACCAATTAATATTTATTAATTAATAATGTTATACTTGTTACTACATTCCTCCAGTTTTATATTCTGTATTCATAGTACGATTTAAGAGAGTAGTTGGACTAGTTGTGTATGTGTGACATAATACTAAATTCATTAAATAAAATACTAAGTACAAACCCAGCAAGAGCAACTTTAAGCACCCAAAAATAGAAATTTAAATAAAGCTTATACGAATATGGTTGATCATATTACAGGAAACTTTAGATAGCATATGGAGCTTTGTATTTCAACATATTCAACCTCCTTTTACATAAGCCAAACTCATACAACAACAGCAACCGCACATAACAGAAAAAATCCAAAGCAGAATGAGTCGAGAAGTGTTCTTAGGAATTAGGATATGAGAGAGATGCCAGCGGCGAGCAAATCATCTGCCAAAACCTTGTTTGCAGCCTCTGAGGGATGAAAACCATCCCAGAATACATATTCAGATGCATTGGCACATGTTCCTATGGACTTCTTATTGCACAATATAGATGTCTCCAGCAACCCCGTTCCACAACAAGCCCTCCTTGCTTCAAAAAATCCTGTGAAAAGTGTAGTGCATGCCACACAAAGGAAATTTGTTAGTAATCCTTGTCTCTTGTTTTTAAACTTTTGTAAAGGAAATGATCACAAAAATATGAAATTCTGAAAATAAGGTAACATTTTTGTAATTATTAGTAAAAATAGTTAACAGACCTTGAGACAATGAAAACTGAGAACAAATCAAACAACAAAAACATTATACCATTTTCAGAAGGCTTAGTGACAAGGTCATAGAGAGGTTGGTAGATATCAAGGGTGACCAATTTGAGGCCAGGAAGCATTTTTTGCAAGCTCTGTGAGGTGGTGTTTAGCTTTTTATTGAAGTTAACAGCATCACTGTTAAGCCATGCCACACATTCATTGCTATCAGAACCAAAGAGAGTGATTGCTGCAGGCAGGCAACCCATTGGAGGTAAAGTTGTCACACCAATCTTCCTTGCTCCAAGTGCATATAAATTCTGTCACATGCATGTTTAGAATTTAGAAATGAAAATCAAAGCCAGCAAAGTTCTTTACCAAAGGTAAATAAATATCTTTTTTTTTTCTTTAGGTACTTTCTTATTAATGGTATTTAAACATCTTAAGGGGCACATGGTTTACTAAGGCAATATGTCAAGGTTGAGAAAGACATGCCTGAATGAAATTTGCATAGTGTTGCATTAGAATGTCTGAGAATTGATCAGCTGTGTAAACCTTGTAAAGCAAAGGATTTATGTAATAGTTCTGAATAAAGTCACTGTTCCCAGCACTAATAAGATATATAGAACCAGATATAATTGATGAAGCGTTTGATTGCCCTGCTACTCCCACCAATACATTCTGGCAATCTTTGTAGTGCTCAAGCTGCTGGCTCAGTGGAATTGCATGCTAGACCCATAAAAAATAAAAGGAAAAATACTTATACATATTAGGACTTACCACTATGATGGGAAGTAAAGAAAGAATGAGAGGAGAGTTTTATTGGGTGTTCTTGGAGCTAGAGAAGTCTCTTACTATGTATCATTAAGTGTGTATCACATCAGCTATAGCATTAAAAATATAGTTAAAGTGGGAGATGATGATTTCAAAACTGATGTGTCACATATTCAGTGCAACAGAATAAGAAATTCCTCTTGCTTAAAGAGCACCTGAGAATTTCTCAAATGAGAGTTTTTGAGTTTTAAGCTTCAAATGTATTTACATATAGTTTGGCTGTAGCTTCATAGTAGCCAGAAGCAGCTGAGGCAAAGTTGGCACCATTCAAGAGGTTCTTTCCTTTGCCTTTTAAGTTGAGATAAGCTGGTGGGTAAGAGGTAAATCCAAGATTTTCAGCTGCAGTGAATGAAAAAAAAAAAGATCAAATTCTTGTTAGAATGTGGGTGATAAGGATAGGATACTTAATTAAATGTGGATTTTGAAATAAAAAATAAAAGAAACAAAAACCAGTGTAGTCTGTGGCAAGTCTTCCATTGCAGAATCTCCCAGTTGGCATGTGATTCTTGAAGTCTCTTCCATAAGGAGGGAAGTTTGATTTAACAATGGTGTATAAGTTGTTGTTATTGCCCACATCCACAACTGAGTCCCCAAATATGAACAATGCAGGGACCAGAGGCTGTCCATTAACCACATTGAGCATTACCACTACAACCAAAAGCATGGAAGTCAAGAAATAACTTGAATGCCCCATGATTTTCATTTTCTCTTCAGCAATGACCATGAGCTAAAAGCTTCTTCTTCTTTAGAGAGAGAGGTAGGTTAGAGTATTGGGAACTGATAACCTGAGAATGGTCTTGTTTCTTGTGCTTTGAAGCTGTAGCATGCAGTGGTGGAGCTGGTTTGGCAAGGCTGCAATTCCAAGAATCTTATAAATGTTTCACCTTAACTGTCAAGGTACATTAGTCAAAATAGAAAAGGGGAAACTTGACTCATTCTCAAATCATAATTACATCTTGAACTACAAGATACCAATCAAAACATAATCATGGAGTGTGTTATAAATAGCAAGATATATGGAAATTTGGTATGGTAGAATGTAGTTTTCAGCATACTATATATGATTTATCAACAAAAAAAAAAACATACTATATATGAACTATAGTTGGAGAAGCAAACAAATGCTGTTTTCTTAGTCTGGTTTCTAAATTCCCCAAAACCAAAAAACTGACTAATAAATTTATATACTAGTAACAAAGGGCGTTGGTTACTAACCATTACAGAGTTGCACATGATGTAGTGAGCTGTAGCGGCTTCTTCAACAAGCCCACTTTTCACCATACTGATTGTACAACAACACAACAGGGCACAACTTAAACTCAACTATACCCATTGCCTGAGAAAGGAAAAGAAACCAGAGAAAGAAATCAGAGGCGTAACAACATGTCAACATTTGCATTTTGGACATATTTCACGTGCACGTTTTGTCAAGGGAGAAAACATGGTGACATGCTCCTTAATTTTTAGTGGAATAGTTGTTTTGAATATTAAAGGTACGTTTGATACGCATTAATGCACAGGACAGCACGTGATAAGCAAGACAGCACAACACAACTCCTTGAGTCACATGACAACTTTTTGTGCTGTACATCGTTTGATAGATAGACAACACAAGTAAAATAACATTAATTTTACTATGATATCGGGTTTTTGATCAAACTGGGTTCCTTTTAGAAACTGTTTACCAGTTTAGGGTTATTCTGAAACTATTTACCAATGGGGGGTCGTTTTGTACACGTGGCATATTTTATTTTTTTCACTCTGACGGGTCAAAGACGCCAGTCAGACTGGCGCCTACTACTTTTTTAAAAAATATATATACAAAAGGGAGGCACCATCTGCAGTGGCGCCTTCAAAGGCGCCAGGTGCAGTGGCGCCTCCACCTGCAGTGCTCCACGTGGCACTGCAGGGGGCGTCCCCCCAAACCCCAACCAAAAATTAGACGCCTGCAATTTTAAAGGAACGACGCTACAATTTTAAAGGAACAACGCGACAAAAAATTATACTATAAATATAGGGAGTAACGATGACATTAATGATAAAGTATCTATTTAAAACAACAAGAGGCAATAAAAAAATCTCGTAATAATGAGTAGCAAATTATATCACATGAGCCATAAAAAAATAATAACAATAACAATTTACACCAATAAATATTCAACAATTATTACAGTAGTAAAAAAAAATTACCTTATAAGAATTAAAAGAAAGTCACCTGCAATTTTAAAGGAGCAACGCGACAAAAAAAATTATACTATAAATATAGAAAGTAATGATAATATTAATAATAAAATATTTATTTAAAATAACATGTGTGTGATTTGGCAGTTATTGAGGTTGTTTTATTTTGGACGATATGATCCAATCAAGTCACCTTTGGTCCCCTTGGTTGGGAACCGGATCCTCTCCATTTTGGAGAGGAACTGGAAAGCTCCAGTTCATTTTTTGTGAGCCGTACACGTGGCAACTGGAGATATCAATGGTTACCATTTTTTTATTTATTTAAACTGCAAGTGGCTGGCGCTAGTCCTTCTTGCCTCACTGGGCGCGGTTCTGCTTCATTTGATTTACAGCGTTGGCGTTTCCACACTCGCGAGGCGAGAAAAATTTCGCGGGGCGAATCACCGTTACTCCCCATACTTATAGTATATTTTTTTTTGTCGTGTTGTTCCTTTAAAATTGTAGCGTTGTTCCTTTAAAATTACAGGCGTCCAATTTTTGGTTGGGGTTGGGGGGCGCCCCCTGCAGTGCCACGTGGCGCACTGCAGGTGGAGGCGCCACAGCACCTGGCGCCTTTGAAGGCGCCACTACAGATGGCGCCTCCCTTTTGTATTTTTTTTTTTTTTAAGTAGTAGGCGCCAGTCTAACTGGCGCCTTTGACCCGTCAGAGTGAAAAAAATAAAATATGCCACGTGTCCAAAACGACCCCCCATTGATAAATAGTTTCAGAATAACCCTAAACTGGTAAATAGTTTCTAAAAGGAACCCAGTTTGATCAAAAACCCCTATGATACCCTTTGTAATATATATTATTAATATATATGAGTATTAGTCAATATATAATATATTTTATAATATATAGTATACTACTTATAACGTCCTTTGTTACATTAATAATCCAAAGATAAAATCAATAAAAATCATTTAAAACATTTAATTAAAACATATATCTCATAAAGAAAAATTTAAAAAAATATATATTTAAAGTATGAAAATACATCATATTAAATAATATAGTAATAAAGTATACATGTAATGAATATAAATATAAATCCATACGTTCGAATAATAAATAAAAACCAAAAGCCTCAAAACCGGGCGTCTAATTACAATCCGAGAAAAATAATATATAAACCAAAGAACGTCGTCAGCACCCTCAACCATACTACATTACTAACCAACTAGATGATAAAAAGATGACTCCTCGGATCTCTGGGTCCTCAACAGCGATGTCCTCGGTCTCTGAAAACAACACTTATAATGAGATATAAAATCTCAATGATCAACAATACAATTTTATAAAATATTTTCGAAAATAGTATTGTTCTCAGCCGGTGCGGTAACCGGAAAACTATCCATGGCACCCGCTAATTTTCCAAAATAATCTATATAAAAGAAAATACTTTTAATAACAACAATAATCTCATCAACTCAATAGCATATAACGTAACAACAACTTATCTCAATGCATCACATTCCATATACCAAGTAAATTATGTTTTAATCCAAATGGCCCGAAGGCCTCATAATTAAATTGGTCTCTTGCCGGCATGCCATAAGTTCACACATCACATGACAATGGCGTCTCATTGCCCACTCACACTCATGATGACTGTTTCGATGTCACCCTCCTGTCGGGGACATTTCCATTTTGATACCTTCCATGTGGACATGGTGGTATTTCTCCCTTTTTGACACCACAACCTATGGCGGTGTTACTTTCGATACCCTTTTTAGGTAGTATTACTCATTTTCGACATCCCAATCACATGACGATGTTACTTTCGATACCCCGTTAAGGCGGTATTACTCTTCGATACCCCTATCATAGGTGGTATTGCAGCAAACATCATACGACTCATCATAAGGCATACATTTCATGTCTTGTACATGTAACAACTCATTTACCATAAATTAATTAAATATTTAATCTTATCATGCATACCAAGTAGACTCATATCATGTCTTCGAGTAATTTTATAACTACACAATGACAATCACGACCATCAAGACATAACATATGTCATCAAGCATATCATTCAACTAGTACAAATATCAATCATGTATTTCATGCCATTAATAACAAGAGTAAATACTCAATTTAACAGATTTTTGTTTTAATTGAAAACCCCCGATTTTAAAATTTAGGTTGGTGATATCAGTCATATATTCAATTCAAATTCCAAAAAAACTATAAGGTAAACCCTTCCACACACATACAAACAATTATACCATGGAAAGTGTTCGCAAAAGGAATTGTTACTCACCTCTCGAAGACCTCCAAATATGCTCTAAAAAATATGTATGATAAAAACTAGTGCTTCCTTAAAAATTATTCTTCCCTTCACTGGCAATCTTGGATCTGTGTATTGTAAAGTTGTACTGCCAAAGAAAGGACATACCTTTCTCTCGCGATCTCCTGTGCAGCACTCCAATCCGTGCATAGTGATTAGAGTGTGTATATATATATATATATATAGTGCATTAGGCATCGTAACAGGCTTCTGGGTTTTTTATTTTATTTATTTTTTTGCCAAAATCCAAAAGTGAGTAAAAGGCCCATGCACGCCACTTATATATATATATATATATATATATATATATATATATATATATATATATATATATATATATATGTATATATATTACATTCTTTTAAAATAATTAAGTAACTTCAATAAATCCTTATACTATTAAATTTTTTACATTAAACCTCTTAATTATATTTTATTTGTACTATACATTTTAATAACCAATATTTTTTTTATCAACTTAATTATAATAAAATTCATAGGATGTTACATTTTCTCCCCTCCTTAAAGAATTTCGTCGGACGAAATTCGTCTCATACTTACGCACTTGTTTTTACATGTCATATTCAAAACAAAAAGGTTACCATACCTTAGATAATAAAATCTGTATATTGACGTACGATGTCCTCCTCTATCTCCCAAGTGGCTTCCTCAAGAGTCAATCCTTCCCATAACACTTTCACCAATTGAATTGTCTTGTTCCTCAGAGTCTTAGTGCTCTTGTCTATGATTTGACTAGGCTTTGGCTTATAGATCAAATTATCCTTCAATTGTACAGACTCAGGAGCTATCACATGAGATTCATCAGGCACATACTTTGAGTTGCGACACATGGAAAACATCATGAAGGTTTGCCAACTGTGATGGAAGAGCCAATTGATAAGCAGCAGGCCCGACTCTTTTAAGGATTTGGAAAGGTCCTATGAAACGAGGATTTAGCTTGTGGACTTTCATCGACCTCCCTACCCCCGTCTTAGGAGTGACTCTCAAAAATACATGCTCACCTTCCTGGAATTCTAGAGGCTTTCTCCTTTTGTCGGCATAGCTCTTTTGTCTACTTTGCACCGTGTGCATCCTCTCCCTAATCATTTTGATTCTCTCAGAGGTATCCTGGACCAATTCAGATCATATCAAGGTTTTCTCACCTACCTCATACCAACATAAAGGGGAGCTACACTTTCTCCCATATAGGGCCTCATAGGGTGCCATGCTTATACTAGCGTGATAACTATTGTTATACGCAAACTCAATGAGAGGTAGGAACCTATCCCAACTCCCTCCTTCATCCAAGACATACGCTCTAAGCATGTCCTAAAGGGTCTGAATGGTCCTCTCTGACTGACCATCCGTTTGGGGGATGATAGGCCATGCTAAGGTTCAACTTATTCCCAAGGGCTTGCTGAAAAGCTCTCCAAAATCTAGAGGTAAACCTCGGGTCTCTATCCGACACTATGGATGTGGGTATCCCATGAAGCTTGACTATTTCCTTGATATAGAGGTATGCCAACTTGTCTAAGCTATAGGTTGCCTTAATTGGAAAGAAGTGGGCAGACTTGGTCAACCTATCCACTATCACCCAAATGGCGTCTAAGCCCAAACGTGTCTTAGGTAACCCCGTCACAAAGTCCATAGAAATCATCTCCCACTTCCATTCTGGAATCTCCAAGGACTGCAACAGCCCCGAAGGCTTCAGATGTTCTATCTTAACCTTTTGTCACACTAAACACCTGGTTACGAAGCTAGCCACATCATTTTTCATTCCTGGCCACCAATACATCCTCTTAAGGTCTTGGTACATCTTAGTTATTCCAGGATGTATGGTAAGCTTTCCCTTATGAGCTTCCTCTAATATCTTCTCTCTAAGGCTCCCCTCCTTAGGAACAAGGATCCTATTCTTAAACTTCACTAGCCCATCAACAGACAACTCATAACCCTCTTGTCCCAACCGAGACTGTAACTCCTGGTCTAAAAGTCGTTCCCGCCTAACCCCATCTCTAAGGTCACTATTAATTTCCAACCTATTCAATTCAAACTTCAGGCATTCAAGGTCACATCCAACACCTCCAGATTCATGTCCCTAAACTCTTCCATGAGGTTCAGCTTGATCAGCCGCTGGCTCATCTAGTTTTATAGCTAGTATGACATTGGTTTTGTGCTAATTTTATATCATTTTCACCCAAATTAGACTTGATTGTCTTTAAGCAGCATTTTGAGTCTGTAAAGTATTTTTAGGTTAATTTAGTTGATTTAGAGTTAAATAAAGCACTTATGCTATTTTCTGTTTTCAGGTTAATAAAAAGAAATAAATCTGAGCTTTCGCCCATGAGAAGGCATTCGCCTCGCGAACCTGAAGGTGACTGTGCCAGAAAATTTGCAATCCTTTGTGTCGCCCCGCGAATAGATGACTCGCCTCGCGAGGATGAAGACCAGAAGGCATGACTTTTCCATTCCTCGCCACGCGAGCCGTGCTTCGCCTCGCGAGAAGACCAAACGCTGCAAGATTCGCCTCGCGAGACTGTGTTCGCCTCGCGAGTCCGCGGAATCCAGAAGTTGTATATAAGCCTTTTTGAAGGCAGAGCTTTAGTAGCTTTTAGTAGTAGTAGTAATAGTTTATCTTCTTTTCTTAGATATGTTTTGTTTTCCTTTTGTAATGGAGAGATAATCTCCTTAGATTAATCTACTGTAATTGGTTTCAATCACACTTGAGGTTCTGTATTTCCTGTTTCGTTTGCTATTCTCTTTTCAATGCGATGCTATATGTTTCGGTTTGTTTAATTCAGGAGTGTATAGTGTTGTGTTGATTCATTTCGGTGATGTTATGTTCCTATACTTAATCGCATTTGTTTAATTCGCGTGTGTTCGTTCATGTTCGTTTAGTTCATGAGGGTTTCACCCCGTTTGTTTAATTCGGGAATAGGAACATATATCTGTAGCAGTGATTTCGTTTGTTAATTGTTGCTACAACCGAAAGGGGATTAGAATCTGCTTAGGGCTTGGATTTATGTGAACCAATGATAGTGGGAAACCGAGAACAGTAGGTTAATCGCTTTTTGCTATTTGATAATTCTTAGTTTGCTTTATTTCTTGCTTTGTTTTCTTACTTGCATTCAATCCAAACCCCCAAAAAACTAATTTTTGTGTTAATAACAACAACCTAAGAGTCCTTGTGAGACGACATCCGAGTTGTCGCTTCCTATACTACATTTTTATAAAACGCTCGCTTTTTGGCGCGTGCGCGACAAATAGTGACCCACAGCTCTTGCACCATCAAGCCCGACACGTGTAGGGACTTCCTACTCAAAGCATTTGCCACCACATTGGCTTTTCCCGGATTGTACTTCAACTCGAAGTCATAGTTCTTAAGGAACTCCATCCATCTTCGTTGTCTCATGTTCAACTCCTTCTGGTCGAACATATATTTTAGGCTTTTATGGTCACTAAAAACTTCAAACGTTGCCCCATAAAGGTAATGACTCCAAATCTTAAGGGCAAAAACCACAGCTGCTAGCTCTAGGTCATGGGTAGGATAATTCCCCTCATGTGGCCTAAGCTGCCTAGAGGCATATGCTACCACCTTGCCCTCCTGCATCAAGACACATCCCAAGCCATTCTTAGACGCGTCGCAGTAAACCACAAAACTCACCAAGGGGTCCGATATAGTTAAGACTGGTGATGACACCAATCTCCTCTTAAGCTCTTGGAACCCGTCCTCACACTCCTGGTCCCACACAAAAGGCTTCCCTTTCCTAGTCAACTGGGTCAAAGGTAAGACTAGTCTAGAGAACCCCTCTATGAACTTCCTATAATAACCAGCTAAGCCTAAGAAACTTCTCACTTCGGTTACTGTCTTAGGTTGTTCCCATCCCAACACCGCATCAACTTTAGAGGAATCAACCGCTACACCAACCTTTGAGATTGTGTGTCTTAAAAACTTTACCTCGTCTAGCCAAAACTCACACTTCTCCGGTTTGGCATAAAGGCGCTTGTCCCTCAAGATCCGCAACACCAACCTTAAGTGTTCTTCATGTTCTTCTGGTGTCCTAGAGTATATTAAAATATCATCTATGAACACCACCACAAACCTGTCCAAAAAGGTCCTTAAGATCCGATTCATGTATTCCATGAAAACGGCTGGGGCGTTGGTCACACCAAAGGGCATCACAACATACTCATAGTGCCCATACCTTGTCCTGAAGGCTGTCTTAAGGATGTCTTCACTTCTAACTCTAATTTGATGGTATCCCGATCTTAGATCTATTTTGGAAAACACTGACGCTCCCCTTAACTGATCTAAGAGGTCATCTATCATAGGAAAGGGATATTTGTTCTTGATGGTTACCTTATTCAGTTGCCTACAATCAACACACAACCTCATACTCCCATCTTTTTTCTTCACTAAAAGCACTGGTGCTCCCCAAGGTGACACACTAGGCCTAATAAACCCATTTTGTAACATATCCTCTATCTGTTTCTTGAGCTCGCTCAACTCTAGAGGTGCCATCCTATAGGGTGCTACTGATACAGATCCACTCCCGGGTACTAGATCTATGGTAAACTCAATCTCTCTATCTGGAGGTAAACTAGAGACATCCGTAGGAAACACATCTGGGAACTCACACACAATAGACAACGCCGCTATATCACTCTCAGCCTCTATCTTAGCAGAAAAGAGAAGTATATATCCCTGAGCTCCCTCAACTAAGAACTTATGACATTAGGTAGCAGAGATAAGGTGTTCCGTCCTAGGAGAGTCAACAGACATGGACTGTGGAATGAAAGAAATAGTTCGACTAGCACAATCAATAATAGCATTATTACGAGACAGCCAGTCCATGCCCAAAATAATATCCAGACCAGACATAGGTAAACATATCAGATCAACAATATAGGTCAGGTCTTGACACAATAAAGGACATTGCAGGCAGGCAGAAGAAGTAATCAATCTATCTTTAGCAGGAGTAGAAACACACAAATCATATGACGGTTTAGTAACATGTAACTCTAAGAATTGAGCACATTTAAATGAAATGAATGAATGTGTTGCTCCCTAATCAAACAATATGATAACATCATGACCTTTAATAAAGCCCTTACCTTGGATCAAACCGTCGGACTCCTTCACCTCCTCTCCTTGGATGGTAAAGACCCTTCCGTGGTTCAGTGATCTGGTTTGAGGTTGTCCACCTGACTTGCACATCCTAGCAAAGTGTCCCATCTTTCCGCATTTGTGGCATGTGCTTTGTGCCGCGGGGCATATACGATCTCCATGCTGCCACCCACACTTGTAACATGCAGACCCCTTTTCACCTTGAGCACCTTGAACCTGCTTACCCTTCGTGATTGTAGGCACGGGTCGTCGGTTCTTCTGGAAATTACCCCCTTTCCCATGGAACCTCTTGCCGTCACTGAAGCTCTTCTCCTTCGACCTCTCAGCCAGCACAACTTGCATATTCTGCTCCGCCACCCTACACTTGTTCACTAAAGTGGGGTAGTTTCGAATCTCTAGGAGCCCAATAAGGCTCTGCAGCTCTGGATTCAAACCCTGCTCGAACTTAATTGCTTTCCATGGACCATCGGGATTATCCCTTACCTGTGTGGAGAACCTTGCAAGCCTCTCGAACCTGTCCACATATTCCGCTACCGTCATACTCCCCTGACGAAGATGTAGAAACTCCATCTCTTTCTATATCCGGACACTATGCGAAAAGTACTTCTCCAGAAATACCTCCTTGAATCTGTCCCACGTGATAGGGGCACTCGAAACAAGTAACCCGCCCGGCACAGCTTCCACCAAGTGCTCGCATCGACTCTAACATATAGGTGGCAAAATCCACCTTTTGAGCATCGAGCACCCCATGGCCCTAAGATCTTCTCTAATTTCAGTAACCATTCCTCTGCCTCAATAGGATCGGTGGTCCCTCGAAAAGCTGGCGGATTATTATTCCTGAACTCCGACAGACCCCTGTACTATGGATCTGGAGCTGCAACTGGTACCCCGTTAAGCACGTCCCCCTTATCCCTCATCTGACGGAGAGTCTCCGTCTGCTCCCACATAACTCTGGTCATTCGAGCCAAAGTCGCTGCAAGCGCATCATTTCTCCCTCGCCTGTTCGCTGCCATAATCTGCATACCACCAATCAAACAATGGGTTGATCAAGTCCAATATCCAAAAGAATGGAATGCATAATTATAACTCTAACAAGCATCCTATGAGCCCGAGTTTTGTTTTTTGAAAAAGCCCCATTACCACAGTCCGTTTTAGAATCGAACTGCTCTAATACCATAAATGTAACGCCCTTTGTTACATTAGTAATCCCAAGATAAAATCAATAAAAATCATTTAAAACATTTAATTAAAACATATATCTCATAAAGAAAATTTTAAAAAAATATATTTAAAGTCTGAAAATACCTCATATTAAATAATATAGTAATAAAGTATCCATGCAATGAATATAAATATAAACTCATACATTCGAATAATAAATAAAAACCAAAAGCCTCAAAACTGGGCGTCTAATTACAATCCGAGAAAAATAATACGTAAACCAAAGAACGTCGTCAGCACCCTCAACCATACTATATTACTATCCAACTAGGTGATAAAAAGATGACTCCTCGGATCTCTGGGTCCTCAACAGCAATGTCTTCGATATCTGAAAACAATACTTATAATGAGACATAAAATCCCAGTGATCAACAATACAATTTAATAACATATTTTCGAAAATAGTATTGTTCTCAGCCGGTTCGGTAACCGAAAAAACTGTCCATGGCATCCGCTAATTTTCCAAAATAATCTATATAAAAGAAAATACTTTTAATAACAACAATAATCTCATCAACTCAATAGCATATAACGTAACAACAACTTATCTCAATGCATCATATTCCATATACCAAGTAAATTATGTTTTAATCCAAATGGCCCGAAGGCCTCCTAATTAAATTGGTCTCTTGACGGCATGCCATAAATTCACACATCACATGACAATGGCGTCTCATTGCCCACTCCCACTCATGATGAGTGTTTCGATGTCACCCTCCTGTCGGGGACATTTCCATTTCGATACCTTCCATGTGCACATGGTGGTATTTCTCCCTTTTCGACACCCCAACCTGTGGCGGTGTTACTTTCGATACCCCTTTTTAGGTAGTATTACTCATTTTCGACATCCCAATCACATGACGATGTTACTTTCGATACCCGTTAAGGCGGTATTACTCTTCGATACCCCTATCATAGGTGGTATTGCGGCAAACATCATACAACTCATCATAAGGCATACATTTCATGTCTTGTACATGTAACAACTCATTTACCATAAATTAAATATTTAATCTTATCATGCATACCAAATAGACTCATATCATGTCTTCAAGTAATTTTATAACTATACTATGACAATCACAACCATCAAGACATAACATATGTCATCAAGCATATCATTCAACTAGTACAAATATCAATAATGTATTTCATGCCATCAATAACAAGAGTAAATACTCAATTTAACAGATTTTTGTTTTAATTGAAAACCCCCGATTTTAAAATTTAGGTTGGTGATCTCAGTCATATATTCAATTCAAATTCCAAAAAAACTATAAGGTAAACCCTTCCACACACATTCAAATAATTATACCATGGAAAGTGTTCGCAAAAGGTACTGTTACTCACCTCTCGAAGACCTCCAAATATGCTCTAAAAAATATGTATGATAAAAACTGGTGCTTCCTTAAAAATTATTCTTCCCTTCACTGGCATTCTTGGATCTGTGTATTGTAAAGTTGTACTACCAAAGAAATGAAATACCTTTCTCTCGCGATCTCCTGTGCGGCGCTCCAATCCGTGCACAGTGATTAGAGTGTATATATATATATATATATATATAGTGCAATGGGCATCGTAATAGGCTTCTAGGTTTTTTTTTTTTTTAAATTTTTTTGGCAAAATCCAAAAGTGAGTAAAAGTCCCTTGTACGCCACTTATATATATATATATATATATATATATTTATATATATATATATATATATTAAATTCTTTTAAAATAATTAAGTAACTTCAATAAATCCTTATACTATTAAATTTTTTACACTAAACCTCTTAATTATATTTTATTTGTACTATACATTTTAATAACCAATATTTTTTCTTTTATCAACTTAATTATAATAAAATTCCTAGGATGTTACACTACTCCCTCCGATCCTTATTATAAGAGGCAAAACCCTAAAACACGCAGACCAAGGAAATGCATTGAAATAAGCTACTTGTAATTAATATTCGTATAAATTTACAAAATTATCCCTTCTAATCTTAATAAATATTCTAATATCCTATAATTAATGTATTGTTTGGAACTTGTAAACAGTGTATTAAATAAGGGTAAAATTGGAAACGAGAATTTAATATTTGTTAAAATACATGCACGTCTCTTATATTTTGGACCAAAAAAATGTAGTCATTTGCCTCTTATAATAAGGATCGGATGGAGTATATGATAATTTTTTTTTAAGTAGATATGATAATATATTATTACTATCATAATAATACTATATATATTAGAGAGGGTGAGGGGAGAGAGAAGAGAGAGGAGAGAGAGATAAGAGAGGGAGAGGAGAGAGACATGAGAAAGGACACGGAGAGAGAGGAGAGAGAGAAGGGAGAGAAATGATAATTTTGTCTTTTTTAGTAGTTTGTCTATGAGACAAAAAGTTGTCCCATGGTTTGGTAGGTGACAGAATTTTGGGTTTTTGTCTTATCTCTCATCATTTTTTGTTCTGTCCCCTGACCACTTTTCAAATCAAACAGAGGACAATTTTTTTTGTGTTGTCTAATGCCCTGTATTTTTGCAAATCATGGTTTGGCGGGGGACAAAATTTTGGGTTTTTGTCTTATCCCTTATTCATTTTTTTGACATATCCCCTGACCACTTTTCAAATCAAATAGAGAACACAAATTTTTATGCTGTCCAATCCCCTTTATTTTTGCGAATCAAACGTCCCATTAGAACACTATACAGTGAAACCATATTCAAGAGAGTGATTTTTAATGTGGAAATGACATTATAGGAAGAAAGAGAAAAAATAATTAATAAATATATGGAAATAAAAAAAAATTTAATGTTAAATTTTATTATATAAGACTCATTTTCTGGAAAAAAAATTAAATTAATTCTTTCAACATCATTTTGTTATATTAAGTGTTTTTTTTCAATATACGTTTCATGTACAATCCTATTCCTACCCAACAAAACGCGTAATTTGTGACCACTAATGGATTTTGTGGTGTACAGCTCATTCACATAAGTTCTTTTTTGAAGGATTATTCACATAAGTTATGGGAGCACTTTTTCATCAGGATTACTGTCATATAAACAATTCTTTATGGTTACCAAATTTTTTTTTTTACAATATTCCTGTATACTGTTTACAATATTCCTGTATAGTGTTACCCTATGTGACTAAGCACTCGAGCCAGAGCCAGAGTCAGATATGGATAATTGGGAGGGTCAATTATAAAAATTAAAGTTCGATCCAACAAATATATATGTATCAAATTTCATTCAAAATATTCGTAATTATATATTTCAAAATGTTAGTTACACTGATAATATATTAAAACACAAAATACATTTCTTGCATGTTAAGAAAATCATCTTCAACAATTTTCATTTTAATGTATAATCAAATCCACGTTAAACTTTTTTAATATATATATATATATATATATATATATATATATATATATATATATATATATCATTCATTTATGGTTAAAGGAATGTTTTGGTTCCTATACGTGACATCGATTTTAAATTTGGTCCCTATACGTAAAAAATTATCAATTTGGTCCCTATACGTGACACTAATTTTCAATTTGGTCCTCACCGCTAATTGGTCCCTATATAAGAGGACCAAATTGCAAATTATTGTCACATGTAGGGACCAATTCAACAAAAAAATTTGAAATCGATCCCTACATGTGATAATTATTTTCAATTTGGTCCCTACATGTGACAATAATTTGCAATTTGGCCCTCTTATATAGGGACCAATTAGCGGTGAGGACCAAATTGAAAATTAGTGTCACGTATAGGGACCAAATTGATAATTTTTTACGTATAGGGACCAAATTGAAAATCGATGTCACGTATAGGGACCAAAACATTACTTTAACCTTCATTTATTTGTTTAAAAAAAAATCAGGGAGGGCCATTGCCCTCCCAAGCTCTACGGCCGTCCCTGACTCGAGCAGAGATTGTTGCCATAGCAGAATTAAATGATCTAAGCTTGTGGGGATATTCCCTAAACCCGCTTAGAGCATCTCCATCCCAACATCCCCACATTTTTATTTTTAAGGGTTCTTGAGTGGTCCCATCCTTGCACATCATTTTTTTTTACTTTTTACAACTTAAGCACTTCATATCTCCAACCCAGCACCTTTAAAAAAGTTTACTAAACAGGACTCACCATTAACCTCACATCCTTGTATTTCATCAATAGTTTATTTATTAAATCATAATAGGACCCACCATTTCCCCACTTTTTCAACTTAAGCATAGGTGCTTATATAAGCACCACAAAATTGAATGCTTAACAAGAATCATACTCCAATGGATGATTCTTAATAAAAAAAGGTGGAGTAAATAGCCAAAATGGTCCCTGAAACTGTGAGGTCGTGTCAAGTTGGTCCATCAAATTAACGAAATTTCAAAAAGGTCCCTGAAACTGTCAAACGTTGATCAAGTTAGTCCCTCCGTTAGCCAGGGTTCCTTGACGCCGTTAACGGCGCTTATGTGGCACGTTAAGTGCCCATGTGCCCTCCACCTTGCATGACAGCTGTACCACAGTTTTGGGGACCAATCTAACACTCAATTTTAGGGACTAAAATGATACTTACTTTGTATTTTAACACTTCTTCGTTTCATTTCCATCCCTCATTTTTACCTTTTCATCTTCCCTGGCGTAACCTCCCCTCTGCCACACCCTTCCTTCTGCAACCGCTTGCCGGAGACCATAACCCGTCGCTGGAACTGCACCGGAACTCGCTTCCACTCAAAACGCAGGTGTGTATTTTGTTTACCCATTTTGTTTTGAGTTATGGGTTTTGATTGTTCATCTTCTTCTTCATACTGTGCATGTGGTAGGGGTTGGGTAGGGTTTCATCTAAGCCTCTATTACATTAGTTTTGTACTTAGGCATTTGCCCTAGTTATCGTTTTACCCATTGTTGCGCATTCTTCATCATCAATGTGGGTGGGTTTAGGGTTTGTTGCGATGCTCTGTTTTTTTTGTTTTGTAACAGAGTATATGAAACGTTTTTTAATTTATGCTTCTTTGTTAATGTGCAGAATGAGTACTATGATCACTGTTATCGTGCACCATAGAGGCATATTATGAGGAATGAGAGAGGAATTCTGGAGTATGTGGGTGGTGAGATGGATGTGTGGTAAGAGTTGGACTTAGACACACTCAATGTTTTTGATTTGTTTAACATTGTGAAGGTGTGTAAGGGTTATGATAAGGTTGAAAAATTGTTGTGGTTGAAGCCAAACAGGGACCTGGAAATTGGGTTGAGGGAACTAACCTCTGACAGTAGCTTCATAAAGATGGTTAAGGCTGCCCTTCTTAATGGGAATGAGATTGAGATTTATCACGAGTATGCCCCCGAGCCCCTTCAGGCATGGGTGCCTAACCAGGAAGCTTTGAATGATGCTAACATGGATGTCGATGAGGGTCTCATGAGTCCATATGAGGACAGCCATTCTACTGCTGATGAAAGTGCAGAGGACAGCCATTACAAGCCTCCTCCGGTTGAAATTAGTTCAGATGATTATGAGGAAGTGGTGTTAAGCAAGATTAAAGGGAAGAAGGCTAAGGGAAATAAGGTTGCTGAGACTTCATCCAAGGGTAAGAAGGCTAAGGGTAAGAAGCTTGTTGGGATTTCATCCAAGGGTAAGAAGGCTAGTGGGAGTGATGGAAAGGGTAAGAAGAAGGTTTCATGTAAGAGTAGGGAGAGGTCACCTAGTCCTTCAAATGGTGACAGCAGTGATGATAATGATGGTTGGGTTGAGTTTTATACAGGGCATGAAGACTTCTTTAATTATAGGGAGTTATGTGGTGGAAGCAATCAAATGCAGCAAGAAGTTGTGAGTGATGGAAGCTACAAGTCTGAGGAAATGAAGGATCCTATTAGTACAGATGAGGAGAATTTATCGTCTTTCAAGGTAGCTGTGAAGGATTACACCATACACATGGGCAGGCCAATAAAATGGGTGAAAAATGATAGCTTCAGGGCTAGAGCTAAATGCAAGGAAGTTGGTTGTGATTGGGAGATTTATTGTGGTAGGAGTAATGTAAGGAGGAGTTTCCAAATTAAGACCTTCAAGGAGACTCACAGCTGCTGCAGAGCCTTTAAGGTTAATCAAGCAAACAGAAAATGGATTGTGAAGAAGCTAGAGGAAAAGATTCGTAGCCAACCCAAAATCACACATGTAGAGGTTTTTGATTTCCTAAAAAAGGAGTTCAATGTCATCATTGATAGGTAAATGATTTTTAGGGCAATTAGGGAGGCAAGAGAGTTGGTTGAAGGTAGTGAAAGAGAGCAGTATGGTAAGCTTTGGGATTATGCTCATGAGTTGTTAAGGAGCAATCCAGGGTCATTGGTTAAGATTGATACCATCCCTCTGCCATATTCACAACCACAGTTCCAAAGGTTCTTTGTTTGTCTAGATGCATGCAAGAGAGGATTTAAGGTAGGTTGCAGACCTTTTATTGGGCTGGATGGTTGCTTTTTGAAAGGTTACTTTGGAGGACAACTCCTTTCAGCTGTGGGGAAGGATGCAAACAACCATATTTTTGTGATAGCATATGCTACAGTGGATGTGGAAAACAAAGGCAATTGGGGATGGTTTTTGACACTGTTGCATGAAACACTAGGTGATTATAGGCAGCATGGATGGAATTTCATGTCCGACATGCGGAGAAAGATTTTGTCATTCATTACGTGGTCTGGTTTGATAATTTGTTGCATATTTCAGGGACCAATTTGATATTAAGTGACTAATTTTAGGGACTGATTTGTATGTTATGCTTGCAGGGGCTAATACCAGCCATGCAGGAAGTGATGCCAGGAGTGCCCCACAGGTATTGTGCCATGCATATGTCGAGGAACTTTATAAAACAATGGGAGGAAAAGGAACTAAAGGGTGTGGTTTGGGACTGTGCCAAGTCAACCACAGCTACACAGTTCAACATGGAAATGGAAAGGGTTAAGAGGTTGAACCTGAAAGCCTGGCAGTATCTGAACAAATGGCCAAAAGAGGCATGGACAAAAGCCTACTTTGAGACAAACTGTAAGGTGGACAACATATGCAACAATACATGTGAGGTTTTCAATTCAAGGATTGTGGATTATCGTGGTAAGCCTATTCTGACTATGGCTGAGGAAGTTAGATGCTATGTGATAAGGACAATGTGTGCAAACAAGCTGAAGCTTGTTGGGAGGAGAGGACCTTTGTGTCCTATGCAACAAAGTAGGCTGGAAAAAGAGAAGTTGGATAGCACTGTGTGGACAGGTGATGGTGATGGCATGTGGTTTGAAGTGCAAAACCTTCCTTCTAAGGTTGATGTCAACCTGAGTGCACAAACTTGCACCTGCAGGTTTTGGCAACTAATAGGTGATGATGATGACATGTTGTTTGATTTTTGTATATTGTTTTCTGCTTTTTTATCTATTATGACGGTGTTATTTATGTATATTTGCATACTTTGACAGGTATGCCATGTAAGCATGCATGTGCTGCAATTGCATATAGGAATCAAAGTGCAGAAGAGTGTTGTCATGTCTGGCTAACAATGGGGTCATATGATGCAACTTACCAATTTTTCACTCAATCAACACAGTCCGAACAATTTTGGATGCCCACTGATTATGACAAGCTGGTTCCACCTAAGCTCAAGAGAAGTGCTGGGAGACCAAAGACCACAGTTCATGTCTTTCATTCCAACTCCAGGGCTGCCACAGATGCGTCCAAGGAAACCATGAACAATGGATGCTTAGGAAACTTTGGTTGTTTTGGTTATTTATTTTGGAATATGGTGTATGGTTTGTCTGTTGTAGTTTCTGGTTTGGCACAAGTTTAGATGTACTTTGTTTTGGGTATACTTTTTGTAAGACATATTTGGACACCTTTTGGTGCTTCAATTAATACATGTGCAATTTATCTTTTGGACCACAATTTGGTGCTTCCTTTCATTTTCTGTAACAAAATGAATTAGTTTGTCTTATGCAACAAAATGAGACATTTACTCCAAGCTTGTCATTCAACCAACACATTACATTCCAAAATAGGACAATACATTACACATTACATTCCAAAATATGCCTACATCATACCTAAGAACATCACACCTAAAACTACCTAAGCACTCTACCTACCAATCCACCAAACCAGACAAACACTTAGCAACACACACATTACAACAACCCAAATTTTACCATTCTAACATCTGCAACCAAAGTGTCAACCTTGCTAATCAGCTCAATCAGTTCTGCCTTCATTATTCCCTCACTGCCAGTATCATTAAGAGTTTCACATTTCCCAAGAACCTTGAAAATCTCATGAATCTCATCCACCCAGATAAGATACCCACAATTGCCTTCACCCTGCAACAATTTGACATAAAGAAATTAGGGTTAGTAGAAACTGTGCTTCCTGCAAAGTGCAAGAAAGTCACAAACCCTAATGGAGTTTTGGGATTGAATGTTACCAATGGTAAGAGACATCCATAGAAGGCCCTCCCTGGGTTCCTCGGAGTCCTGGAGATTCGTAACACAGCTCTCCTCTCACAATTGCAAAACAAAGGTAAGGGGTTGTTGATTTCTGCCCCATCAACCCTAGAGCTACTCGACCAAGACGGAGTCGTGGGTTTCTTGGTTTGTCTTGAGTATGGTAACGACGAACCACCACCCATCGGGATCCCTTTTGTGTAGTTGCAGTTGGAGAGAGAGAGGGAGAGAGACAGAAACAGACGAAGGAGAGAGAGTAGAGAGACGAACCAGAGACAGACGAAGGAAGAAGAAGATGAATGATGGGGTTTTTGAGAAAAAATTGAGTGTCAATTTAGTCCCTGTATCAATTTGGTTCCTCAAATATGCGTGTATAGTGCCTATCTTATGTGGCAGGATGAGTTGGCAGCCACATAAGCGCCGTTAACGGCATCAAGGAACCGTGCCTAACGGAGGGACTAACTTGATCAACGTTTGACAGTTTTAGGGACCTTTTTGAAATTTCGTTAATTTGATGGACCAACTTGACATGACCTCACAGTTTCAGGGACCATTTTGGCTATTTACTCAAAAAGGGTGCTTAATAAGCAAAAGTAACATAAGCACCTCCCGTTGGAGATGGCCTAAGAAGCCAAATACCAATGTTTTAAAAACCAGACCGATTATTGAACCGATGAAAGCACTGGTCAAATGTTCCATGGTTCAATCGTGGTTGAATCATGGTTGAACCGGTGATAATTAAATATATATTTTTGATATTATATATTATATTAATTAATAAACTTAAGAAGAAAAAAAAATTAAATTAAAATAAACTAATCATATTTTATATATTCCATAAGATTAAAAATCAAACAAGGACCCATGTATATATATTTTTATAACTTATTAATGGACCTTTATTTGACTAACAAATAAACGTTTATAATTTAAAAATAAAATTTTCAAAAAAAATTGAAAAATAAAAGGTGACCGGTTCAACCCAGTTATGACGACTGGTTTTTGATCGGTTTTCACTGGTTCTTATCAGTTTTGGACCGGCTCTTGGCTGGTGTTCGCCAGTTCTAAAACCAATCGATTTTAGGGTTGAACCGACCGGACACCAGACCAGTAAATGGTCAAACCGACTGATCCGGTTAGATTTTCAAAACAATGTCAAAGACCCTAATTACGGTAAATTCCATATATATATATAGTTTCAGTTTCAAATCGAACAAAATATTATCAATTAACAAACATATAATTTTGAAAGTAAGTGCGTTTGGATAAGCGTTTGATAAAAGTGATTTTGATTGAAATTGATTTGGTTCGAGTTTAGTTTGAAGTGAAGTGGTTTATATTTGGATGTTTTTATTTTGAAAACAAGTTTGACGTAAAACTTTTAGTGTAAACTTTTCAACTCAATACAAAAGTTACTTTTGTAAATTCTAGTTAAAATCGCTTATAAAAGCATAATCAATTTTAGCTGACAATAACAAAATATCTCACTTTTTACTAAAATCATATTCGATAGAGATTGAAATCAATTATGAAGATTTCCAAAGGAAATCAAATACACATTTATAATATTTAACTGAACGACAAAGATAGGAAGAAAGAGAAATGATATTTTGACAATTAATTCGAACAACAATATAAGACACTATATGAACGAGAATGTTGAGTCTTTTGACTTATGAATTAGAAAGAAAAAATAAAATAAAATATTATTTTAAGAACTCCACCGTATAAGGATAAATTTTGGTTGCCTAAAGAAAAAGTTGCATTGACAAATCCCAAATGGCTTTTACTCTTTGAGATTAGACCCTTTTATAGTTAATGAATGGTGATTGTGATTCCTGAATAGGTTACTATAAAGTATAAACAGATGACGAAGATGAAATAAATTCCTAGCGTGTAAAATTGACGGTGATCCAATGCACAGATTGATCCTGACTGTCACTTGGACAAAATCAGTAATCCCAATTCTTTAATTTTTTTTTGTCAAAAGTCATTCGATTTTCTTTCTATTTTTTTCTTATTTTATCTCTTATTTTTTCTCTCAAATTTTTTTCTTAAGTATATTAAAATTGCCTAATTTTTCCCTCCCAAAAATTACGAAATCCGAATCCCTAAACCAGTTATGTGACAGTATGATCACAGAATCACAAGGTGAGGTGGGAAGCCAGCACATCAACGCAATTTAGCACTTAACCACTAACCAATATCCCAAACCCCTCTCTTTCCATTCCCTTTTAATATTAACATTACACTACTCTCTTTTCCTAATATCCCAATTCTATCGTATCTATGCTAATTTAATGGATTTTAAAATAGTTAAATTTAGATCAATAGATTAATGATCTTTCATTTAATGAAATCTAGTGAAATTATGATTATTTTAATTTTAATAAATAAGGGAAAATCAATTCCTTCTTTTTTCGTGAAAAACAAATCTCCCAAATCCCGTCTCTTCTTCATCTCTTGTTGAACCCTAATTACCACTAATCACCGTTCTTGTCCACCTCAATCGATCCAATCAAATTTAATTAATTAATATGGGGTGTTTGCATCGGTACCTAAAATACATATGGCAGAAAAAGAAGGAAAAGTTTCACAAACAAATTATTGATTTTGAAAAGGATGTTAATGACTAGCACCTGCTTCTGTTAGAAATCGAGAGAACGAGAGGGGCTTTTAGAGTAACGAGGTATTTGGGGGCGTCGGTGATGAGGAACTAGTAGAAAAGATGGACATCATTTAAGGACGGTTAAAGAAAAAAAGAATACAAAATAATTGAAGCAATGAATCAAACTCTCATTATGAAACGTCGAAGAAACAATGATGGGTTACAGTTGACAAAATTGGGTTCAATTTTTTTTAAATTTTATAATTTTTAAAATTTTAATGTTTATTTAAATTCATCAACGATAAAATATATTTCATTTTTAAAAAAACGATAATTAATTTGAATGACTAAATTACACTAACAAAAACTTTGAGTACTAACTAATAAAAAGAAAAATAAGACATAACATCATTAAATCATGTGAAAAAACTGTTCCAACAAGGAAGACATAGCAGCATGGCTACTCTATAGGGGTGTTCGCGGATTGGATTGGATCGGTTTTGAGCTAAAAAGTCATCCGATCCAATGATGAAAACATCGTGCGGTTTGGATTGGATCGGTTTGCTTCCTTAAAAAAATCCGATCCAATCCAATCAAATGCGGTTTGGATTGGATTGGATAATTCGGTTTT
Organism: Sophora flavescens; assembly: GCA_030762895.1. Lineage (NCBI taxonomy): Eukaryota > Viridiplantae > Streptophyta > Magnoliopsida > Fabales > Fabaceae > Sophora > Sophora flavescens. Next base: position 166,134,668 of record CM061066.1, on the reverse strand, counting down.
TGTCGTGCTTTATTTTTTTATAATGTCAAGTGTCCTTTCTACTTATTTAATAGTGGATAAAAGATAATCTTCGTTTTAATTTGGGATCTTTGAGAAGAAAAAAATTATTGATATTTTTTAACACGTTCTTTTATATTAATTCTCTATATCTACTACCACTTATCCTATTTTTTTCTTGAATCAGCTACAAATAAATTGTAGCTAATTATTTTTCAAATTTACTTAATAGTTTTCCTATTTTTCATGATTACACAATCAAATATATATATTCTATGCATCAAAGCTTTTAGTAAAATATAACTTCAAGACATTAATATTTATTCTAAAAAGTCTTATATATGTCATTTCAACAAAAATATTAAAGAGAATGAGTGACATAAAAGTATGAAGAATAATGTTTAAGTATGAGTAATACTATAATTTCAAAAATAATAGTATATGTATATAATAGATCGGTTTGGATTGGATTGGATTGGATTTCACTATAGGATCCAAAATCCGATCCAATCCAATAAAAAATTGCGGTTTTTTCGGTTTTCGGTTTTTTCGATTTTCGGTTTGTTCGGTTTTCGGTTTTTCGATTCGGTTTTTGCGGTTTGAATCGGTTTGAATCGGTTGATGCACTTCCCTTAATATTAACACTACTCTCTTTCCTAATGTCCCAATAACTGATATAACTCTTTTTCTCTCTGCCATAACACAAAATCACAAACACAAACGCCATTCTCCAACAAAATCATTCATTGATTTCATGGCTTCTTCTTCTACGCGAGTAGATCTAGATGGGAACCCCATTAAGCCAATCACCATATGCATGATCGGTGCTGGTGGGTTCATAGGGTCCCACCTATGCGAGAAGCTAATGTCAGAGACACCACACAAGGTGCTAGCTTTGGATGTCTACAGTGACAAGATCAAACATCTCTTGGAACCAGACAACCTTCCTTGGCACGGTCGAATCCATTTCCATCGCCTTAACATCAAACAAGATTCAAGGCTCGAAGGCCTAATCAAAATGTCAGATCTGGTATAATATATTATACCCTTCATTGGTTTTTTTTTTAAAAAAAAAAAATATATACCCTTCATTTGATTCACACACAAAACACACTTTCTCTCTTTTGGGTTTCTTTTTTTGTTCTCAAAATTGTGTCTTTCTTTCAATTTCAATTTCAATTTCAATTTCAATTTTTATTTTTTAGACCATTAATCTTGCTGCCATATGCACTCCTGCGGATTACAACACTCGCCCTTTGGACACTATTTACAGCAACTTCATTGATGCGCTTCCTGTGGTATGCATTGCATTCTTTGATGTGACAATTTCATTAATTTGAGTCAAAGATTGAATCTTCCTGATGGTTACTCTGTTGGGTTGGAAAAATTTGATGTGGTTTTGATGTGGGTTTCAGGTGAAATACTGTTCTGAAAACAACAAACGTCTCATTCATTTCTCTACTTGTGAAGTGTATGGGAAAACCATTGGAAGCTTTCTCCCTAAAGATAGCCCTCTTCGTCAGGTAACCTTTCATTTTCTCCAATTCCTTTTTTCTTATTATTTTGAACCAAGTTATTCCAGATCTGTTTAATGATGCATGTGCCCTTTTTTCGTTTTATTAAATTAAGAATTTTGGTTTATTGTTACCATTTGGTATGTGAATGTGTGAGTTTTAGGACAATCGGAATTGTGTGTTATAGGATTGGTTTGTTAATTTCCTCTAAAGTATTTATTATTACTACTGATGGATCTTTTTAATAAACAGTTCCTATCTTTCTTTATGTATCTTTTTTTGTTTTTGTTTTATTGCTGTTATTTTTATTTTGCTTTTCCCTGTTGGATTGGGAGCAATGGAGTGGTTTAATCGCTTCTTTCTTGTAATGTGTTGAGCTATAGTATTTCCTAACTCCAATTTTCTGTTAGGATCCTGCATACTATGTCCTTAAAGAAGATGAGTCTCCATGCATTTTTGGTTCCATTGAAAAGCAGAGATGGTCCTATGCCTGTGCAAAACAGTTGATTGAGAGGCTGATTTATGGTGAGCTGATATTCTTAATTTAATTTTATGTTTGTATATCTTGTTCCTTTTTCTTTTCCCTTAAGCCTGACATGTCTCACTGATGTGCCATCATTGACAGCTGAAGGTGCTGAAAATGGGTTGGAGTTCACAATTGTGAGACCTTTTAATTGGATTGGACCACGAATGGATTTCATTCCCGGCATTGATGGTCCAAGTGAGGGTGTTCCACGGGTTCTGGCATGCTTTAGCAATGTCTGTCTAATTTTTGTTATTTAGATTTTGGTTGAGCTTTTATATATATTGTACTCTAATTTTGAATATCAGTTCTAAATTTCTTTTTCATTTCATTTATGCAGAATCTCCTCCGAGGAGAGCCCCTCAAGCTCGTGGACGGTGGCCAATCCCAGAGGACTTTTGTTTATATTAAGGATGCTATTGAAGCTGTCTTGTTAATGATTGTAGGTTCTCAAATCTTATCTTTTATGAGACTACATGCTCTTTGAATACAGATTTTCTGATTATAGAACTTCATCTTTGAACTATTATTCTTATTGGGTGTTCCACTGAATTTTAACTAAAACCTTTGAACAGGAAAACCCTGCCAGGGCCAATGGCCATATTTTTAATGTGGGTAACCCAAACAATGAGGTCACTGTCAGGCAGCTTGCTGAAATGATGACTCAGGTTAAAGGATTAAGTTTGGTTATTTAACACTAACATTAGAATTTCTGCATGTTGTTTGGAGGCATTCAAGTATTATTTTTCTTCAATTCTGCAGGTTTACTCTAAGGTAAGTGGAGAACCATCTTTGGAAAGTCCTACAATTGATGTAAGCTCCAAAGAATTTTATGGTGAGGGATATGATGATAGTGACAAGAGAATTCCTGACATGACCATAATTAACAGGCAGCTTGGTAGGTTTCCTCATTCATTCACCTTACATGATCTTTAAGAATATTAAGTTACTTCACATGCTAATGGGGTGTTGCCTCTTTATCAGGATGGGATCCTAAGACTTCCCTTTGGGACCTGCTTGAATCCACTCTCACCTATCAGCACAGGACTTATGCTGAAGCCATTAAGAAAGCCATTGCAAAGCCTGTTGCAAGTTAAGCTTACATGGTCACTGTCATGGTGATGTACTGCATTGAGAAGAGTGTTCAGTCCATAATGGTGCTTACATAAAATTTACTGGTTGATTTTACATACATGATAAATTTTTCCCTTTTGGTTTTGGTAGCCAATAGCCTACGGTAGCACATACCTTCTTTATGGCATGTCTATGGAGAAGTAGGATTTATCAAGGGAAATCTGTGATACTACTATGCAATTTTCATGCAGAAATTGGGGTATACTAGACATATCTGGAGACCTGTTTTATAGGAGGAAAGATGCTTTTTTGTGTTTTAGGGGTGTGTTAATCATTCCTATATGTTGTCTTTCCAGTTCAGTTGTAACATTTGTCACAATTTTTCTAAATTATGTCATTAATTTATTTTATGATCTTATCTTATGGATCATTTTTATAGCAATGCGGCTTTACCTCTCCTATGTTCTGATAAATTGCACTAAACCCTGAAGGCTTCAGTGTATTTGTTTGAAAACAAAAATTAGTAGAATATTTGTTTATTAATTAAATATTAAATGAGGATGTTATTATAAATGTTATTAAATTTTAGATGTTGTCATTTTATTCTACAACGTATATGACCCAAAAATTAGAGAAACGTGTTACTCAAACACTGAGACGTTATTTTATGTCTATCAATTTTTACCATTTGACTATATTATATTTGGGTCTATGTAGCAAAAAATAATAATAATATATTTGGGCCTGTCTTTGTTTTTTATACCACTTGTATTCTGGATTTGTTGTGTAAGCAAATCTGAGAGATGTGAGCTATAAAAGGATGTAGGGGAAGTAATTTCCAAATAATCATTTTTAAATATTTTTAAAGTACTCACTATATAAAATGTGTTATCATTATTATTATTATGTATGATAATTATAACAAAATTCAAGGGAATAATTAGATTTGTATTCATGTGGACATGGCTGTAATGGTTGTTGAGTGACTTCTTGTTGTAATGACTATAGTAATGGGTAAAAGGAGTTATTCACCACCTAGAAAATGTGTTTTTATAGCCAGACATTAATGTAGGTTATGGGCATGGAGAGTGAAATACAGTAGTTAGGGACTGTATGGACATTTTTGTATTTTTCACAATGATATTGATGTTGAAGTTAAATAAAACAAAAACATATACCATACCAATTCGGATGTAGAAATTAAAAAACTGCACGCCCGGTGGGACTCGAACCCACAATCGCCTGATTAGAAGTCAGACGCCTTATCCATTAGGCCACGGGCGCTGCTCATTTGCAGCTCTACTTCATAACTTATATATTACAAACAGTAATCGTTCAGTTGTCATCACCTCTCTAATCAATTAAGTAATGGTAATGCTATTTCGGTTCAAAAGAGATGAAGACATAGTACTACTTTAATAATGAAGTTTGTCTTTGGTAATAGCATCTGATTTGCAGATTTAGATATGAAGTAGGTATTTAACTCTCACCGTTTAGAAACTTGACAATTATAGCATATTTATAACCCCCTTAAATTATTGCATATTTATAAATAGATACCATCAACTTTTAATTCTTCTTAATTAATCTTTAAACTAAAGGAATTAATAAAATTGGTCCCTTTCATTAACCCAAAATTAAATCACCGGCCGTAATTGAATCTAACCATCTATTTTTATTAAATCTCAACTATTGAACTCTTTTTTTTAAAAAAAAAAAAAAGGAAAAAGAAAAGATTTTTTAGTTATTCTTTTCTCACTTTATTCGGCCTCTTCTTTTTCTGGTTACCTTCTCCTTCTTTCTCTAGTTTGCTTCTCCCCCTTCTTCTCTTTGTCACCGCTTCCACTCATATGTACTATGTTGTCTGTTTCTATTCACGCACGCTAAAATATGGAAATGGAAAGGGTTAAGAGGTTGAACCTGAAAGCCTGGCAGTATCTGAACAAATGGCCAAAAGAGGCATGGACAAAAGCCTACTTTGAGACAAACTGTAAGGTGGACAACATATGCAACAATACATGTGAGGTTTTCAATTCAAGGATTGTGGATTATCGTGGTAAGCCTATTCTGACTATGGCTGAGGAAGTTAGATGCTATGTGATGAGGACAATGTGTGCAAACAAGCTGAAGCTTGCTGGGAGGAGAGGACCTTTGTGTCCTATGCAACAAAGTAGGCTGGAAAAAGAGAAGTTGGATAGCAATCTGTGGACTCCTGTGTGGACAGGTGATGGTGATGGCATGTGGTTTGAAGTGCAAAACCTTCCTTCTAAGGTTGATGTCAACCTGAGTGCACAAACTTGCACCTGCAAGTTTTGGCAACTAATAGGTGATGATGATGACATGTTGTTTGATTTTTGTATATTGTTTTCTGCTTTTTATCTATTATGACAGTGTTATTTATGTATATTTGCATACTTTGACAGGTATGCCATGTAAGCATGCATGTGCTGCAATTGCATATAGGAATCAAAGGGCAGAAGAGTGTTGTCATGTCTGGCTAACAATGGGGTCATATGATGCAACTTACCAATTTTTCACTCAATCAACACAGTCCGAACAATTTTGGATGTCCACTGATTATGACAAGCCGGTTCCACCTAAGCTCAAGAGAAGTGCTGGGAGACCAAAGACCACAGTTCATGTCTTTCATTCCAACTCCAGGGCTGCCACAGATGCGTCCAAGGAAACCATGAACAATGGATGCTTAGGAAACTTTGGTTGTTTTGGTTATTTATTTTGGAATATGGTGTATGGTTTGTCTGCTGTAGTTTCTGGTTTGGTACAAGTTTAGATGTACTTTGTTTTGGGTATACTTTTTGTAAGACATATTTGGACACCTTTTGGTGCTTCAATTAATACATGTGCAATTTATCTTTTGGACCACAATTTGGTGCTTCATTTCATTTTCTGTAACAAAATGAATTAGTTTGTCTTATGCAACAAAATGAGACATTTACTCCAAGCTTGTCATTCAACCAACACATTACATTCCAAAATAGGACAATACATTACACATTACATTCCAAAATATGCCTACATCATACCTAAGAACATCACACCTAAAACTACCTAAGTACTCTACCTACCAATCCACCAAACCAGACAAACACTTAGCAACACACACATTACAACAACCCAAATTTTACCATTCTAACATCTGCAACCAAAGTGTCAACCTTGCTAATCAGCTCAATCAGTTCTGCCTTCATTATTCCCCCACTGCCAGTATCATTAAGAGTTTCACATTTCCTAGGAACCTTGAAAATCTCAGGAATCTCATCCACCCAGATAAGATACCCACAATTGCCTTCACCCTGCAACAATTTGACATAAAGAAATTAGGGTTAGTAGAAACTGTGCTTCCTGCAAAGTGCAAGAAAGTCACAAACCCTAATGGAGTTTTGGGATTGAATGTTACCAATGGTAAGAGACATCCATAGAAGGCCCTCCCTGGGTTCCTCGGAGTCCTGGAGATTCGTAACACAGCTCTCCTCTCACAATTGCAAAACAAAGGTAAGGGGTTGTTGATTTCTGCCCCATCAACCCTAGAGCTACTCGACCAAGACGGAGTCGTGGGTTTCTTGGTTTGTCTTGAGTATGGTAACGACGAACCACCACCCATCGGGATCCCTTTTGTGTAGTTGCAGTTGGAGAGAGAGAGGGAGAGAGACAGAAACAGACGAAGGAGAGAGAGTAGAGAGACGAACCAGAGACAGACGAAGGAAGAAGAAGATGAATGATGGGGTTTTTGAGAAAAAATTGAGTGTCAATTTAGTCACTGTATCAATTTGGTCCCTCAAATATGCGTGTATAGTGCCTATCTTATGTGGCAGGATGAGTTGGCAGCGACATAAGCGCCGTTAACGGCATCAAGGAACCCTGCCTAACGGAGGGACTAACTTGATCAACGTTTGACAGTTTTAGGGACCTTTTTGAAATTTCGTTAATTTGAGGGACCAACTTGACATGACCTCACAGTTTCAGGGACCATTTTGGCTATTTACTCAAAAAGGGTGCTTAATAAGCAAAAGTAACATAAGCACCTCCCGTTGGAGATGGCCTAAGAAGCCAAATACCAATGTTTTAAAAACCAGACCGATTATTGAACCGATGAAAGCACTGGTCAAATGTTCCATGGTTCAATCGTGGTTGAATCATGGTTGAACCGGTGATAATTAAATATATATTTTTAATATTATATATTATATTAATTAATAAACTTAAGAAGAAGAAAAAATTAAATTAAAATAAACTAATCATATTTTATATATTCCATAAGATTAAAAATAAAACAAGGACCCATGTATATATATTTTTATAACTTATTAATGGACCTTTATTTGACTAACAAATAAACGTTTATAATTTAAAAATAAAAATTTCAAAAAAAATTGAAAAATAAAAAGGTGACCCTTTCCATTTGTCTCTTATTTTTTATTTTTTTTTTCTTTTGTTTTTTTTCAAAAAAATTCAACTTTAACATTTTTTTACAATTTTTTGTACTTTTTTTTTTACGTTTTCCTTAATTTTTTGTTTTTTATAATACTTTTTTTTTGAATTTAATTTGTATACACTACCAGTATAAAGTTTTTTTTACACTATCAATCAATCATAAATTGATAAACAATAAAAGTAGAGTTGTCATGTTCTTGATGTTTAAATTTATATATATATATATATATATATATATATATATATTTTAATGTATATATAATTTAATATATTAAAACTTAATATTTTATATTTTTTTTTACTTTTATATATATTTTTAATATTTTCAGATTTGAACCGAATCAAACCAAACCAATTTTAATTAGTTCAGATATTGTTATTGAATTTTTAAAGTTTATAATTTTTTAAAAAAATATTTTTAGCCAGGAAAGGTAGCAAAACTACCGTGTTATTCCAAAAAGTTTAGGGTCGTAAGACTCGAATCAATAATTCGATGAATTTGAAAATCCGAACCAACCAATTATATTGGTTCGTTTTTTCTTCTTTTTTGTGTACGGTTCCGAATTGAATCAAATCCAATGATCATCAGTTCAATTATTTTGTAACTGAACCAATCACTATATTTAAATATTTATACATATTTTAATATTCAATATGTATATCACTTTATCAATTGACAACTTTTCTTCTACTATTCCCGTAACAGTAGAATGAGTTGTCAACCAGTGGATTATTTAAATTTATTTATTTATTTTTTAAACATATATTTTGTTGGTTTTAGCTACCGTTTTCTTCGAAAAAGTTTAGGGTCGCAAGACTTGAACCAATAACTCGATGAATTTGAAAATCCGAACCAACCAATTAAATTGGTTCTTTTTTTTTGTTCGGCTCCGAATTGAACCAAACTCAATGGTCATTAGTTCGGTTATTTTTTTGTTTTTTTTTTGCTAATACTTTTTTTTATTTAATTTGTATACACTAACAGTGTAAAGTTTTTTTACACTATCAACCAATCATAAATTGTATATTAGTAAAAGTAGAGTTGTCATGGTCTTGATATTTTAATTTTTATATACTTGTATTTTAATGTATATATAATTTAATAGTTTAAAATCTTATATATTTTTTATTTATATATATTTTAATATTATCCGGTTCGAACCGAATCAAACCAAACCAATTTAAATTAATTCATATATTGTTATTGACTTTTTAAACTTTATATTTTTTTTTGTTTTTAAATATTTTAATCCAGGAAAGGTAACAAAGTTACCGTGTTCTTCGAAAAAGTTTAGGATCATAAGACTCGAACCAATAATTCGATGAATTTGAAAATCTGAACCAACCAATTAAATTGGTTCGTTTTTCTTATTTCTTCTATTGTTCTTGTAACAGTAGAAGGAGTTGTCAATCGGTGGATTATTTTGGATTTAAATTAATTTATTTATTTTTTAAACATATATTTTGTTGGTTTTAACTACCATGTTCTTCAAAAAAGTTTAGGGTTGTAAGACTCGGACCAATAATTCGATTAATTTGAAAATCCGAACAAACCAATTAAATTGGTTTTTTTTTTGTTCGGCTCCGAATTGAACCAAACCCAATTATCATTAGTTCGGTTATTTTGGACACAGACCAATCAATATATTTTAATATACTTATATATATTTTAATATTCAATATCTATATCACTTTATCAATTGACAACTTTTCTTCTCTGCGTCTGTAATGTGAGAAGGGGTTGCCAACCGAATCGAACTAATTTTGATTGGTTCGGATTTTTTATATTATTTTACTATTAGTTTTTTTAAATTTTACAATTTTTTTGTTTTTAAATGTTTTTAGCCGGGAAAGGTACCAAACCCAATGGTCATCGATTCGGTTATCAGGTTCAAGAATTTTGGAACCGAACTAATTATATATTTTGGTATTTATATATATATATATATATAATACTTAATATTTATTATATTTAATAATTTTATATTTTAATATATCTTTTATTTTTATATATATTTTTTAATATTTTCGGGTGCAAACCAAACCCAATCGAACCGAACCGATTTTGATTGATTCAGATTTTTTTATATTATTTTTTTATTAATTTTTTAAGGTGTACAATTTTTTTCTTTTTAAATGTTTTTTACTAAGGAAAGGTAGCAAACTATTATGTTATTCAGAAAGTTTAGCGACGTAAACTCGAACGAATAATTCGATTAACCGTTCTAATTAATTTGGTTGGCATATTTATATATATTTTAATATTCAATATCTATATCACTTTATCAATTGGTAACTTTTCTTCTAGTGTACCTGTAACAGTAGAAGGAGTTGCTAACCAAACAGAACCAATTTTGATTGATTCAGATTTCTTATATTATTTTATTGTTAATTTTTTAAAGTTTACAAATTTTTTATTTTTAGATGTTTTTAGCCAAGAAAAGTACCAAATCCAATGGTCATCGGCTCGATTATCAGGTTCAGGAATTTTTGGACCGAACTAATTACTATATTTTAGTATTTATATATATATATATATATATATATATATATATTAATACTTAATATTTATTATATCTAATAATTTTATATTTTAATATATATTTTAATTTTATATATATTGTAATATGTAATATTTTAATGTATTTTTTAATTTTATTATATTTAATATTTTAGCGGCGTAAACCCGAACAAATAATTCGATGAACCGATCCAATTAAATTAGTTTGTTTATTTATATATATTTTAATATTCAATATTTATATCACTTTATCAATTGACAACTTTTTCTTTTACTGTTCCTATGATAGTAGAATGAGAAGCCAACCGAACATAACCAATTTTGATTGATTCAGATTTCTTATATTATTTTATTGTTAAATTTTTAAAGTTTACAAATTTTTTGTTTTTAAATGTTTTTAGCCAGGAAAGGTATCAAACCCAATGGTCATTGTTTCGGTTATCAGGTTCAGAAATTTTGGAACCGAACTAATTACTATATTTTAGTAATTATATATATATATATATATATATATATATATATAAATTAATACTTAATATTTATTATATTTAATAATTTTATATTTTAATATATATTTTAATTTTATATATATTGTAATATTTTCGGGTCCAAACCAAACCCAAATGAACCGAATCAATATTATTTTATTATTAACTTTTTAAAGTGTATGTCGCGACCGTTCCGTCCGGGAGGCGCGAAAAGGGATAAAAAGTCAGAGGAGTCGTCACCAATATTTTTATTTGGGAAAAACATTGGCAAAACCATTTATTTTAAGGAAAACTGGTCTTTTAAAAACGAGAGATATGAGTCCGGGAGTCGGTTACGAGTAGGGAAGGTATTAGCACCCCACATCGCCTGTTTTAAAAACGGTATCTCGAGTTAATTGTGCAAAAAAAAACATTTTAATAACCTTTTAAATATTTATTTTACCCTGAAAATTATTTACAAGAAGGAATTATTTTAAATTTTAATTTTTTGACTTTTATTAAAATTTTTTATATTTTTAACTTTATGGTTTATAAAAACTAAATGAGGTTGAACATGGCACGTGAGTCCACGGGGCAACCTCAAATCTAAAGGATTAAACATGGCACTGTGTCCATAGAGCACCCCTGGAAAGAGAAAAGTCTAATTATTTTGATTAATTATTTTATCATAAAAAGAGACACAGAAAAAGGAAAATTTAGTTTTGGCCCGACAAGATGATTTATCTTGCTCCTACGTATTCCCGGGTGCGATGGGAAACTCAAAGCCACGTAGTTCTTTTAGAAAAGATTTGATTGGTTGATTAACTTTATTTCTTTTTTGAAAAAAAGGATTTGTTTTAGGAAGATTTTTTTTATAAAAAGGGATTTTATTTTTTTGAAATAAATTTAATTTTGCACAGGGTCCAAGATAGCAGTGCTATACGATAAACCCTTACAATTCACACGACACTTGAGGATGAAAGTTTATACATCAACGTCGTAGATTGTTGCGTGAATTAAAAAGATTTTTTTTTTAGAATGAGATTGGCTATAACTTATTAAAAGTATAAACTAGAAAAAAAAATTAATATTTTTTTAAAGGGGATTCACTCTTGCACAGGGTTAAAGATAGCAAAGTTATACGATGAACCCTTACAATTCATACAACGCTTGAGAATGAAAAATCATACATCAACATTGTAGATTGTTAGGTGAATTAATAAGATTTTTTTTAATTAAAAAAAGGGGTTTTTATTTTGATTTTGATTTTTTTTGAAAGAAAGAGACAAAAGGACCGTTTAGGTTACCTACTCCTTAAACCCAATCCAAAAGAACAGATTTAGCCCAAATCAGTTTACCCTAAAAAAAATAATCTGGAAATAAAAGGGCTCAAGAACATTATTTTAGACAAAGAAAAACTTCATCCCCTTTTTTCTAAAAAAGAAAAATAAAAGTTTTGATCCATCAGGCAAAAGAAAAGGCCCATTCCCTTGTCCTAAAAACAAACCCACGACAGTAATAAAGGATCAGAAAGGAAAAGCTGAGTGGCATATTAGCAAAAAAGGAGATGAAAAGCAAAAAAGGTTTAGTTCAAAAGGAGGTTCCCAGCTCCACATTTACCAGTGCGCGTGCAGAGGAGAGGGACCAGGGGCGGGTCGCCGTTGGCTTCGAGGCGGCGTGCGGTGCAGGCAGCGACGGACGGTGGTTCTGCGCACGGTGGGGCCGTGGTGGCTGGAGCAGCTTCGTTCGCGGTGGCGTGGCGAACCAGAAACGCGGCGGAGGTCGCAGTGGTCTTCGCGGATCTGGAGGTGGCGCGGCTGTTATGGGAGGAGGAAGAAGGAGATGGGCCGAGTTGTGGGGAGAGGAAGGAGGAAGGTGAGTGTGTGTGACTTTTCTGTGTGTTTTTTTTGGCTTTGTTGTTGTTGGGTTGTTGAAGAAGAAGGAGAATGAGAGGAGGAAGATGATGCAGGGAGGGAGAAGGAGAAACAGAGTGAAAGAAAGAAAGAAAGAAATTGGGTTTTTTCGATCTTTTCCTCTTTGGTATCAGAGAGTATTTTTTTTTGCTGTCTTCCCCCTTTTCTGTGTTGCTGCTGCTCTCTTTTTATATAGGAAGATCTCATCTACTTTCTCCTTGGGACAAGATGATTTTTGTGTGTGCAGAAGCTCAACTTCCTCTAGTCCCTTTTCAATTTCTACTTATGTTTCTTCTTCCTCTGATCTAGGCATGAATCATTCCCTAAGCTCTGGAAAATTACCCAAAATGGTGTTTGATGACTTGAGCCTTGTGGGGAACTGTTCTGGTGGTTGGACCAGCTTCCCAATGACTGTTGCTTCTCTGGTTATGCTCAAAAAAACCTGGGAGTATGTTGGTTAAAGAAAAAAACTAAAGGAGAAAGATCATTATGGGGATTTTGTTTGTTGGGAAGAAAAAAGATTTTTGACAAATCCTATCTATTTATTTATTTTTTTATTTATTTTTTTTATTTTTTAATCAGAAACCAGATGCATTGATTTGTTTAAGTTAGCTTGTTAAAAGGAACCGGACAAAATTAGGTGTTCACAGCTGCCCTTCTTTACTTGTTTCTTAGTAGATACTAGGTGTAACCGTAGTTAACCGATTATCGTTATAAGAAACTAGTAAAGACAAGAACTCCAATTTTTGTCCGGGGTACACTGACAAGCAAAGGACCTGTGTCTACAAACCGATTTCCTGTAAAGAACCCGCGGGTTAGATTGCCCACTGAGATTTACACATAATAGCTTGCGGGGTGGATTGCCCTTCAGAAGCTCGAACAGAGAGATAAATGAGAGCTTACGGGGTGGATTGCCCGTGAGAAGCACGAACAGAGAGATAAAAGAGCTTACGGGGTGGATTACCCGTCAGAAGCTCGAACTGAAAGATAAAAAAGCTTACAGGGTGGATTGCCCGTCAGAAGCTCGAGTAGAAAGATAAAGGGCTTACGGGGCAGCTTACGTGGTGGATTGCCCGTCTGAAGCTTAAACGGATAGATAAAAGAGCTTACGGGGTGGATTGCCCGTCAAAAGCTCGAACTGAAAGATAAAAGAGCTTACAGGGTGGATTGCCCGTCAGAAGCTCGAACTGAAAGATAAAAGAGCATACGGGGTGGATTGCCCGTCAGAAGCTCGAACTGAAAGATAAAAGAGCTTACGGGGTGGATTGCCCGTCAGAAGCTTGAGCTGAAAGATAAAAGAGCTTACGGGATGGGTTGCCCGTCAGAAGCTCGAACTGAAAGATAAAAGAGCTTACGGGGTGGATTGCCCATCAGAAGCTCGAGCAGAAAGATAAGAGAGCCTACGGGGTGGATTGCCCGTCTGAAACTCGAACTGAAAGATAAAAGAGCTTACGGGGTGGATTGCCCGTCAGAAGCTCAAACGGATAAATAAAAGAGCTTACGGGTGGATTGCCCGTCAGAAGCTTGAGCTGAAAGATAAAAGAGCTTACGGGGTGGATTGCCCGTCGGAAGCTCAAACTGAAAGATAAAAGAGCTTACGGGGTGGATTGCCCGTCAAAAGCTTGAGCTGAAAGATAAAAGAGCTTACAGGGTGGATTGCCCGTCAGAAGCTCGAACTGAAAGATAAAAGAGCTTACGGGGTGGATTGCCCGTCAGAAGCTTGAGCAGAAAGATAAGAGGGCCTACAGGGTGGATTGCCCGTCTGAAACTCGAACTGAAAGATAAAAGAGCTTACAGGGTGGATTGCCCGTCAGAATCTCAAACGGATAGATAAAAGCTTGCGAGGCCATATAGACAAATGCAATATATGAATGTCGATTTTGCTCACTGATGGAATGACAATTCGAAAACTCAAATAACTAACTTTCCATTCATAGAATGAATGATGGTGATGAGAACCCTTATTAATTTTGGGCATGATTCAAAAGATTGATGATAAATTATTTCTTCTTTGTTGTTTCTTTTTCATTATTGGATCCTTGACCCTTTAAAAGCATCGATCACAGTCAGTCTTGAGGATGAACTAAAAGAAGGCCCGTCTCATCGAGGAAAGATATCTTGCACTCTTGTTTTCTGATGGTAGACGTCTTTGATGATAATTATCCCAGTGGTTGATCTTTAATATTCCTTCCTTTCTTCAGTGCCGTTTATAGGGGAAGCGTCGTGCCCCCCAATACCTTTCGAGGCTTTCTAAGGAATTCTAACTGCTTAAAGAAAACCAATACTTGTTTTACATTTCAGTATATACTTATCAGGATGAATGCACACACACAAATGACAAAAGTTAGGAGAAAAGGACAAAGGTTGCGAAATAAAATAAAGGAAGTCAATGACATTATATTTGGATTGAAAAAGGTGTACAATGCATAGATAGCAGAACATTGCGGAGTAGAATCGCATCTCCTCAGGTGATGTCTCTATCAATTACTAATGTTAGTATCCCCCATACAATCTTGACTGCTCATTAATTGGCTTCAGAGATGTTGTTTGCCCCAGTTTCATACATCCAACCTACTGACTGCCCCAGTTCATCGGCTTGACGACACTTCCATTGTTATATATTTTTTTTATTTTTTTGAACCTTAACTTTTGCCTAGACCGCCTTTTCAGGTTTTCATCCTAGCGGGTTGCTCTAACTTTTGCCTAGACTGTCTTTTCAGATTTTCGGTCTAGCGAGCTTTTCTTTTTCATTTTCATTTTTCACTTTTTTCCTTTTCTTTTCTTCTTCCTCTTGGGAAGTGTGTTCAAGCATAATACTTTTTGACTGCATCCGAGTTTACAGGGAGTGGAAGATCTTCCCCATCCATCCTGGTGAGAATTAAAGCCCCTCCAGAGAATGCCTTTTTCACTACATAAGGTCCGTCGTAGTTCGGGGTCCATTTCCCTCGATGATCCTTTTGGATTGGTAGAATCTTTTTAAGCACCAGGTCACCCTCCCGAAGCTGTCGCGGGCGTACCTTCTTTTCATAAGCCCTCATCAACCTTCTCTGGTATAATTGACCGTGACACAATGCCCCCAATCTCTTCTCTTCAATGAGGTTCAATTGGTCTAGTCGATCCTGGACCCACTCAGCTTCTTCCAGTTCTGCTTCTCTCAGGACCCTTAATGAGGGGATCTCTACTTCAATCGGGAGCACTGCCTCCATCCCATACACTAAAGAATATGGCGTTGCCCCTGTCGAGGTGCGAATAGAGGTGCGATAGCCGTGTAAAGCAAAAGGTAACATCTCGTTCCAATCTTTATACGTCACTACCATCTTTTGGACAATCTTCTTGATATTTTTATTAGCGGCCTCAACTGCCCCGTTCATTTTTGGGCGGTACGGAGAGGAATTATGATGCTTTATCTTGAAATTTTCGCACATCTCCTTCATCATCTTATTGTTCAAATTGGTCGCATTATCAGTGATAATCTCACTCGGCAACCCATAACGACAAATTAACTCTCTTTTGACAAATATGATCACGACATTCCTAGTCACATTGGAATATGATGCAGCCTCGACCCACTTGGTGAAATAATCGATGGCAACAAGAATGAAGCGATGTCCATTTGAGGCTTTTGGTTCGATGGGCCCGATCACATCCATTCCCCACATTGAGAACGGCCAGGGTGCCGACATGACATTCAAGGGAGCTGGCGGCGCATGAACCTTAACAGCATATATTTGACACTTATGGCACTTCTTCGCATAATTAAAGCAATCAGCCTCCATTGTCAACCAATATTGGCCAGTCCTCAAGATTTTCCTGGCCATTGCATAACCGCTCGCGTGTGTTCCAAAAGATCCTTCATGTACCTCCTCAATTATCCGTTTAGCTTCTTTTGCGTCAACTCACCTCAACAACACCATGTCATGATTTCTTTTGTAGAGAATATCTCCATATAAATAGAAACCCATTGCAAGTCTTCTTAGAGTTCTTTTGTCATTTTCTGAAGCGCCCGGAGGGTATTCCCTTCTTTGGATGAAGCATTAGATGTCATGGTACCACGGTTTTTGATCAGACTCTTCCTCTATCACTTGACAATATGCAGGATGATCAAGGCTTGCCATTTTGATGAGTTGTAGGTTCCTCTCGTCACTTACTTCGAACATTGAGGACAAGGTAGACAACGTGTCAGCTAGTTGGTTATCTTCTCGGGGAATATGATGAAATGTGACTTCATCAAACTGCTCAATCAAACCTTTGATGTAATCATGGTACGAAATTAACTTGGCATCTCGGGTTTCCCATTCCCCTCTTAGCTGGTGGATGACTAGTGCAGAGTCTCCATATACCTCCAGTATCCTTGCTTTTGCCTCTATTGCTGCCAAAATCCCTAGTGCACAAGCTTCGTATTCGGCTATATTGTTTGTACAATCAAAGCGAGAGCCCTCACAAAGGATGTGGAAATAATCATTTTCTGGTGAGATTAAGATTGCCCCGATTCCGTGTCCCAATGCATTAGAAGCTCCATCAAATAACAAGGTCCATTTTTCTTTTTCTGGTGATTGCTTGCGATCAAACAAAGTCATTATATCTTCATCTGGAAAATCACATTGCATCGATCCATAATCTTCCACTGGCTGATTGGCTAGATATTCTGCAAGAGCACTACCTTTTATTGCCTTCTGGGTGACATAAACTATGTCGTATTCTGATAGCAGGACTTGCCAACGGGCAATTCTTCCCGTCAAAGCAGGTTTATCAAAGATATACTTGATCGGATCCATTTTGGACACCAACCAGGTAATGTAACACAACATGTAATGCCTCAAACGGCGAGCTGCCCAAGCCAAGGCACAACAAGTGCGTTCTAGCAGTGAGTATTTGGCTTCACAACTGGTGAACTTCTTACTTAGATAATAGATGGCATGTTCCTTTCTTCCCGACTCATCGTGCTGCCCCAGTACGCAACCCATAGATTCATCTAGCACAGTCAAATACATGATGAGAGGTCTTCCCGACACTGGGGGAACCAAGACTGGAGGCTCCTGTAGGTATCGTTTGATCTTCTCAAAGGCTTTTTGACAATCTTCATTCCATGTTACAGCCTGATTTTTGCGCAGCAATTTAAAGATTGGTTCGCATGTTGCTGTTAATTAGGAAATGAACCTGGCAATGTAATTCAATCTTCCTAAAAACCCACGAACTTCTTTCTCTGTTTGAGGTGCTGGCGTGTCGATGATTGCTCGAACCTTTTCAGGATCAACCTCTATTCCTCTTTAACTAACAATGAACCCCAGAAGCTTGCCTGATTTCACTCCAAAAGTGCACTTGGCTGGGTTCAGTCGGAGCTTAAACTTTCTTAACCGCTAAAAAAGTTTCTGCAAATTATCAACGTGAACGATGTTAGTAACCCATTGAGGGTACTTTACAACTTCTAGGAAACCTGCACCCAGTTGTTTCTTGACCTCCTCCTTGATCTTTAAGGACATTTCCGCTTTCATCCTTCGTAGCTTCTGCTTTACTGGAGGACACTCCGGCTTTAATGGCAATTTGTGTTCTGCTACACTGGGGTCTAACCCTGGCATGTCTTGGTATGACCATGCGAAAACATCTTTATAATCCGTCAACAACCTGATCAATCTGTTCCGCTCCTTTTCTTTCAGGGAAAGACCAATCTTGACCTCTTTTTTATCATCTTTAGTTCCCAAATTAATTAGTTCACTTGGCTCTTCATGGGGCTGAATTTCCCTGGCTTCTTGTTCTACCAATCTCAACAGTTCAGGGGGAACTTCCCCGTCATCATCAACAACCTCCTCAGCATGATCAACGGAATAGTCAAAATTGTACGATGAGTTACTAACACTGTCGTTTTCAAGAGAGTCATTTTTAGATATGCATTTTGGTAATTATCAGGGAAAGATGAATGAATAAATGTTAAAGATGAGAGATTGCATTTATTGGTGAGGAATGGTGAACAAAAACGAAAGTAAAAAGAGAGATAACAACATAAAGATACTGAATGCATGCATTTATTGATAAGTCATACTAAAAAAGAAACAAGTAAGCCCATTACAACAAAATTCCTAAAGCCTTGGGCATAGCTAAAGGATAAGAATTAGAGAATTACTTTGAAAAGGACTCTATGGCCTTGGGGAACTCAATGATCTCCCAATTGTCGAGCTCTGTATCCGGAGAGCATGGATACACCAGATTGATACCATGATCGGCAGGATAATCATCTTCAATAGCTGCTACTTGGTCCAAGAATGCGAACCCTGCACTTCGAAAGCTTTGTCGAATGTCACAGATGGGAACCCTTTCAGCATCGCATTCACGATTTTCCAGCCGAGCCAACCTCTTTCTTTTCTTCTCTTCTATAACCCTCATCTTGTCGGTCTTGGTGGGTTTGTATCCCAACCCAAACCTGTCCTTGTTCTCAGTGAGCATGAGAATGTCAGAGACACCTTGGTTGTTCTTCCCCAAACCGCTTCCAGGTCGGTATCCTCCTTCAAGCATAACCTTGGTCATCATGATGGACGCTTTGGATGACCGAGGTTTCAAGAGTGGAGCTCCCTCCCCAACATAAGTGGCATTGGCAATTTCAAGTGACTGGAAGGCGGTCTCGAGAGCTTTCTCGGCAGCTTCAATATAAGGGGTTGTTGATGGCTTGCTTACTAAAAGATCCTCCTCCCCAGAAACAATTATCAACTTACTATCAACAATGAACTTCACCTTCTGGTGCAATGTGGAAGGTACAGCTCCAGCCGAATGGATCCATGGTCGTCCCGAGGAGACAATCGTATCTTGGTGTGATGTCCATTACTTGGAAAAGTACTTCAAAGGTGCAGGGGCCAATCTGAATGGGCAATTCAATTTCTCCCATGACTTCCCTTCGGGTGCCATTGAAAGCTCTTACAATCGTTGTGCTTGGCTTCATATGAGTTCCATTGAAAGGCAACTTTGCCAGTGTTGACTTTGGCATTACATTCAAAGAAGATCCATTATCAATGAGAACCCTAGCCATGACATGATCTCGACACTTCACAGAAATGTGCAAGGCCTTGTTGTGCCCCATACCTTCAGCTGGTATTTCATCATCGGTGAAAGTGACATAATTATCAGCAACTATGTTACCTATAATGTTATCGAGCTTATCAACTGTGATGTCATGGGAGACATGCGCTTGATTCAACACCTTCATCAGTACTCTCCTGTGTGGCTAAGAGTTCATCAATAGAGACAAAAGAGATATCCGAGACGGAGTCCGATTTAACTGATCCACAACCCTATATTCACTCTGCTTGATGAACTTCAAGAATTCACCTACCTCCTCATTAGATACACCCTTTTTTTCTCACCCCCGTTTGCTTCCTTGTCATCTAGGATTTCTTCCACCTTCTCTTTCCCTTTGTGATCCTTTCCTTCCTTTTCTATTTCCCCCTTTCGCAATACCTCTGGAGTGTAAATGCGACCACTCCTAGTCATTCCACCAATTCCTGAAATGTTGGTGACCACAGTAGTCCCGTTGGAAGGATTGGGTTGGACCTGCATCTCATACTTCCATGGTACCGCTTTGGTGTCCTTGTAAGGGAAAGGACTTGGAACTCGGATGACGATTGGTGTTGGCCTATTTGGAACCGGCAAAGGTTTCTTCTCAGTATAGTATATCACCACCGGTTTCGGAGTGACTTGCTCAGGAACTGGTTGAGGATTAACCACAACAGTAAAAGGGGTTATCTTAATCGGGGTTGGGGAAATTGTAGATTCAGCAACCATATTAATGGCATACTCATTTGATTCACAACCAATTAAGATAAGCTTCATATCCATTAGCCGTTGCACAACTTGCCGAAACTCTGAACAGTCTTCAATCGAATGCCCTATGCTCCCATCAAAGTCACACCTTATATCTCCATCGAGAGCCTTTTCTTCCGTGGCCGGGATTTGGATCAATCCACATTTGCACATCTCTCTGAAAACAACTCTCATAGGAGTCCTAAGTCCTAACATCGGCCACTTTACTCTTGAGAGTAAGAAGCTCTCAATGGCATTGACCCCCGAACTCCCATGATTTGGCATAGGACCCTGTGCCACATTTGGAGCATCCTTCTGAAAGCTCAACCATTTGGCATTAATCAGGTCTTGCACCTTAAACTTCAAAGCTTTACAACTCTCGGTGGAATGACCTGTGGCCCCATCGTGATATTCACATTGAACATTTGGGTCATACCACTTTGGATAAGGAGGGTCTATTGGTCTTGTCGGGATAGGAGTTAGCACGGATTTGCTCACAAGTTGGCGGAATAGTTCGGTGTAGGTCATGGGTATTGGGTCAAAACGCACTGGCTTTCTTTCCGGGTTATATGGTGGTCTTGTTTGGCTGGTGTTTGGGTTTGGATTTAGAGACTGGACGATTTGAGGTGGCATGGTGGGGTGTGTTTGAGGTTGAGAAGGGTATGATGGTCGGTAGGGAGCCATTTGTTGAGGGTTTGGAAATTGCGAGGTTGCAGCGATGTATGACTGGTTGGCTTGGTGATATGGAGGTGGTTGGTAATATGGGGCGTATTGGGCATGGAAGGCGGGTGTTTGGTTTGGTCTCCATTGGTTCGGTTTCTTCTGTTCCAGGGTTACTGCATGTGCCTCTCCCTCCTTCTTTTTCACGAATGGGGTTTTCTTTGGGCCGTTCCCTCATCAAGTCTCGCGATCTTGCCATTCCTCATTCCACTTTCAATTCTCTCATGGATGATGACCATGTCGAGAAAAATTTGATGACACACTCCTAATCATCCTATCATAGAAGAGGCGATCGGTGGTATCAATGAACATTGCTACGATTTCTTTCTCAGCTAAGGGAGGCTCCACCGAGCAGCCGCTCTCCTCCATCATTGTGCATATTCTTTGAAAGTCTCCACGTCCCTTTTTGACATATTTTGGAGTTGCATCCTGTCGGGAGCCATGTCAATATTGTACTTGTACTGCTTCAGGAATGCATCTGCTAGATCTTTGAAGGATCGGATGTGTGCCCGCTCGAGATGAGTATACCAATTTGAAGCTGCCCCGGTCAAACTATCTTGGAAGAAGTGAATCAAGAGTTTATCATCTTGGGCATGTGACGCCATCTTCCTAACATACATGGTCAAATGGTTCTT
Source organism: Sophora flavescens (assembly GCA_030762895.1). Classification (NCBI taxonomy): domain Eukaryota; kingdom Viridiplantae; phylum Streptophyta; class Magnoliopsida; order Fabales; family Fabaceae; genus Sophora; species Sophora flavescens. Next base: position 166,113,067 of record CM061066.1, on the reverse strand, counting down.
GGGACAAGTGGTTCCCCGATATTTGTCAAAATCGGGCACCTTAAATTTCGACGGAATTACAACATTTGGCACCGGACGAGTTACGAGGGCGTCCCGAAGACCATAACTATTTACCCCTTCGATGGCCCGCAATCTTTCCTCTAGTACTTCCAGCTTTTCTTTAGATTGGGAATCCCCTCCCGACTGATTCACCGGAGCTTCTCCGTACATATTATGGGGAAATGAATATGGCATGGAGGAAGAACCGAAGTTTGACATCATTTGTGCCCCCTGGGGTCCATAATGTAGGGTGTATTGTGGGGGCCTTGGAGTGACAGAAGGTGTCACTATCGGGGTGTTACCATCTATAGGGTTGGCAGTTTGTGTTCGCGGTACTTCGACAACATGGGTGGGGATTTGTGTCTGAGTGATGTGTTCGGAGGTCTGAATGCCATCTTGTGGACTGGGGGTTGTTGGTGGTACAAACCCCCGAGGCAAACCGTATGGGGGATTGTTCGGGTCAAATGGAAAATGAGTTTGGCTGAGAGGCATCATGTCCCCTGGTTGGTTGAAGCCTTGAATAGGAATCTGAGAAAAATCGGGTGGGATGAGAGGTGTGGCTGGCTGTCCTTCGTTCGAGGCTGGAGGGTTCTCCTCTGTGTTCTTCTCCTTCTGCATTTCTTGTAGGATCTCCATCATCTTAGCCATCTGATCCTTGATTTGACTGACTTCATCTCTGATCTCCTGAACTTCTTCTAGTTCATCCACCATGGCTTTTGCCTGTGATCGAGTGCGATAAGGGTGTCTCGGAGCAATTGTTCAGAAGAGTCAGTGTTTTAATCAGAAAAAGGTAAGAACATTGCAAAAAAGAAAAAGCTTTGGTGAAAACCACCTATGGAGTTATTATTTATTATTTTATTTTATTTTTCTTTCTTGAGTAACACCTTGTGACTGACAAGAGATGGTCCCTCCATCCCACACAGAGAGCATTGTGCTTATAAGATGAAATGGAGTTGACAAAAAATCTAGGGGAAGAACGTCTCTCCACAATGGATGTTGTCTTAAACACACTAGCGATGCGAATTTTGAATTGAGACATCCCGACCTACCCTTTGCATAGAAGGAAGAATCCTATAAGGCAAAGATGTAGTTGACAACATACTAAAGGGAGACCATGCTCCACGATAGGTGTCGTTGCAAGTTAAGTGTAAGAGTTGGAGTGCGAAGGAATCATAGAGGCAAGAACAGATTTCATTAGAAATTCCTCAAAGCAGTACATAGGTTGGGATTACATCATAATTTTCAACATTGTTACAACATTTCATCCTAAAGTCAACAACTTCGGTCTCTTTCTTTTTAGCCCTCGAGCAAACCCTCCACACATTTTCATAAAATCGTCCAATTCAGACGGGAGACGAAGCGTATGGTCCCCACAGATTTGTTGTTCTGCCTTCTCAAAGCTTTGGACAAAATTCTGAATGCCATGGCTTAGCTCCAAACTCATGCTCACATATCTCTTTTTCCATATGTCAATATCTATCCCTCGCTCTCGCGCTTCTTCCTTCCACCATTTTACGGAATTCATTGCTTGAACCACGTGATCATGATAATGCTTTACCGAGGTCCACCCCAAATCGGACTCCTTCTTGATTTTGACCATTAGGATATTTAGTTCTTTGACCTTTTGTACTAACTCATCAGCCATCCTACTTTGTGCACAAATTTGTTTCTGTAAGTTGCCATTGACTCCCCTTTGTCGATCGACCTCCGCCTCCAATGACTTTCTCATGCCTTCTTGCTGGATGACTTTTTCTTCTAACTGGCGCTTTTCTTTTCTTAGCCGATGCCTCTCCATCGTCAAGGACGATACTTTACCTTCATGATTCTGGACCTTAGCCATGATGCTTGATGAGACATTGTCTGGACTCTTTGTGGAGATATCTGCACACCAATCTTTTAAGTGTTTATTTTCCTTTGCTAACTTCTCACAACGCTTCTGTCCAATGGCTATTTTTAACTCGGCGTCTTGCTTTTGTTGTTCCATTTCTTTCATTTGGGCTTCTAGAACTTTCAGTTGTTCTGTCATTTGAGCTACCAAAGGGGAGTGATCTTTATCTTTCATGCTTTCTGCCGGAAAGTTGACGGGACCTTTCCTTGATTTTCTCCATGCTTCATATTCTGAGACAATGATCAGGATTGGCCGGCCCAATTGTGCTCTCCCCGCCATCTTCACATCCTTCCATGCATTTCTAACTGATTTTGCCAACAACTTGGTATTCTTTCTATCCTCGTACCGGAAACAGCATCCGCCGAGTTGTTCTTCTCTTGGCACGGTTTGCGTCCAACAAAGCTGTCGTAAGACTATGGCGGGTGTGTAGGATATGCACCCTCTTGGGCCCATCAAAGGAACATTGGGATATTCACCGCAACTATAAATGATATCTTGTCCCTGCTGACTTTGGTACCATGGGCATACCCACCTAAAAGAGTCCTTTTCCACTTTGTCAAACTCGCTCTTCCATTCCTCTTCATTTAGCTGTCTTATAGGGATGTTATGGAAGCCTCTTAGTGGATCTGAATGGTGGGTGATATAACCTTTTGCATACATGTGAGTCATGGCCCACACATAGAGCAACTGTGCACAGCATCGGAGCTTCCCCTTTGGATTCCGCTGGCAAAATTCTAGAGTCAAAAGCGTTTCAGCTAACACTGCTGGCATAGGGTTTTTCTTTCTTTCTACTGTGAAGAATACATCCATTGCCGCTTGATCTATCATGTCTAGCGCTGATGGAAATAGGACCAACTTGTATATTGTTAGCGCTAATACCCTCTCAAAGGTTTCCCAATCTTGCTGATCCACTAATTTCTTCAAGTGATTTTCGAGAAGAGTTCGGGTTAACCCTCGCGAGTTTGAGTGCCCGGTCAACTTCACATCATTTTCAGGAAGCCCCAGTAACCCTGCTATGCTTGTAGTGGTCAAGTATTGCCCCAAGTGAAAGTACACGATGGGGTTTTTCTGCATTGGCAACCTTAACAGGCAAGCATATTCTTCGATGGTGGGAGTAATGTCCATGTCTGGCAATTCAAAACATCTGAGGTGGGGGTTCCAATACCGACACAAAGCACTCAAAGCAACAGTCTCAACCGGTATGAAAATTAAGTCCAAGATCCCTCCATACTTCTTGGTGAAGCTTCTTCGACGTTCCTGAGGCAAAGATTGGCTCAACTCTTTCAAATTCTCTAATGGGTTCATTATCACCCTGGAGCTCTTGGTGGTGGGAACATTGCTAGTGTGTCTAACTTTTTCCATCTTTTGTAATCAAAGGTGTTATCTCAAACCAAATTATCTGTGGAGGGAAATTTTAAATTGTTACTAACATTTGGAAAGCAAATTTACTTATGCATGAGAGTGTAGAAAAAGAAATGCATGAATGACATATTAACAATGCATGACTTAAAGTACTACATGCACGAGCATACCATGAATAATAATGAATGTAACGGGATGCATGGATGAATGGCATATGAAGGCGTCTGTGGAATGCATACATAAAATCAGTTGTGGAATGCATACATAAAATCATTATGATGCATGTGATTAATTATGTTGCAGAAAAGGTGGAATTTGCTCCCTTTTGTCCTACATGGGTCATCATAAAGTTTGAGCTTCTAGGGTCAAGACCCTAGTTTGGTAGGCTACTGATGGTATTTTAGGTGCATGACTTCCGGGACAGATCTATACCCCTAAACATGGTCCCCGTATTACCCTCATCTAAAAAAATGAGGACCCGAATCCATGAACCTCACCACAGGGACCAAAAGGTCACAATATGGCAGTCCATGTTCCGGTAGCAATCCGAGCGGGAGAATCAATGTCTGTCAGGGACGCAAAAGCATCACAATAACATCACTGAAGCCCCTTCTAATCTTATGTCATTCCAAGACTCGGGTATAGAGCCCAAAAGCGTGTGAATATGTGATGGTGATGTGTGTGCTTGGAGCAAGCAAACCTGTACAAAACCTACTAAAACAAAACTAACCCAAACCTGCAAAAAGGAACAAACAACACCAATACCAAAATTCTCTACCCTAAGGTTGCAAGAATATACAAAAGCAGTTATGTAAGCATTTAAAAAAGAGAAATAAACAAAAAGGGTAAAACAAATATTTTCAAAGCTGTTTTTTTTTTTATTTTAAAAAATGCACAACCAACTATGATAGGCCTGACTCTCAAAATTCCCAGTGGAGTCGCCAGCTGTCGCGACCGTCCCGTCCGGAAGGCGTGAAAAGGGATAAAAAGTCAAATGAGTCGCCACCAATATTTTTATTTGGGAAAACCATTTATTTTAAGGAAAACTGGTCTTTTAAAAAATAGAGATATGAGTCCGGGAGTCGGTTACGAGTAGGGAAGGTATTAGCACCCCACATCGCCCGTTTAAAAAACGGTATCTCAAGTTAATTGTGCAAAAAAAAAACATTTTAATAACCTTTTAAATATTTATTTTACCTCGAAAATTATTTACAAGAAAGAATTATTTTAAATTTTAATTTTTTGACTTTTATTAAATTTTTTTATATTTTTAACTTTATGGTTTATAAAAACTAAATGAGGTTGAACATGGCACGTGAGTCCACAGGGCAACCTCAAATCTAAGGGATTAAACATGGCACCGTGTCCATAGAGCACCCCTGGAAAGAGAAAAGTCTAATTATTTTGATTAATTATTTTAACATAAAAAGAGACACACAAAAAAAAGAAAATTTAGTTTTGGCCCGACAAGATGATTTATCTTGCTCCTACGTATTCCCGGGTGCGATGGGAAACTCAAAGCCACGTAGTTCTTTTAGAAAAGATTTGATTGGTTGATTAACTTTATTTCTTTTTTGAAAAAAAGGATTTGTTTTAGGAAGATTTTTTTTATAAAAAGGGATTTTATTTTTTTGAAATAAATTTAATTTTGCACAGGGTCCAAGATAGCAGTGCTATACGATAAACCCTTACAATTCACACGACACTTGAGGATGAAAGTTCATACATCAACGTCGTAGATTGTTGCGTGAATTAAAAAGATTTTTTTTTAGAATGAGATTGGCTAAAACTGATTAAAAGTATAAACTAGAAAAAAAACATTTAATATTTTTTTAAAGGGGATTCACTCTTGCACAGGGTTAAAGATAACAAAGTTATACGATGAACCCTTACAATTCATACAACGCTTGAGAATGAAAAATCATACATCAACATTGTAGATTGTTGCGTGAATTAATGAGATTTTTTTTAATTAAAAAAAAGGGTTTTTATTTTCTTTTTTTTTTTTTGAAAGAAAGAGACAAAAGGACCGTTTAGGTTACCTACTCCTTAAACCCAATCCAAAAGAACATATTTAGCCCAAATCAGTTTACCCTAAAAAAAATAATCTGGAAATAAAAGGGCTCAAGAACATTATTTTAGACAAAGAAAAACTTCATCCCCTTTTTTCTAAAAAAGAAAAATAAAAGTTTTGATCCATTAGGCAAAAGAAAAGGCCCATTCCCTTGTCCTAAAAACAAACCCACGACAGTAATAAAAGATCAGAAAGGAAAAGCTGAGTGGCATATTAGCAAAAAAGGAGATGAAAAGCAAAAAAGGTTTAGTTCAAAAGGAGGTTCCCGGCTCCATATTTACCAGCGCGCGTGCAGAGGAGAGGGACCAGGGGCGGTTCGCCGTTGGCTTCGAGGCGGCGTGCGGTGCAGGCAGCGGCGGACGGTGGTTCTGCGCACGGTGGGGCCGTGGTGGCTGGAGCAGCTTCGTTCGCGGTGGCGTGGCGAATCAGAAACGCGGCGGAGGTCGCGGTGGTCTTCGCGGATCTGGAGGTGGCGCGACTGTTATGGGAGGAGGAAGAAGGAGATGGACCGAGTTGTGGGGAGAGGAAGGAGGAAGGTGAGTGTGTGTGACTTTTCTGTGTTTTTTTTTTGGCTTTGTTGTTGTTGGGTTGTTGAAGAAGAAGGAGAATGAGAGGAGGAAGATGATGCAGGGAGGGAGAAGGAGAAACAGAGAATGAAAGAAAGAAAGAAAGTGGGTTTTTTCGATCTTTTCCTCTTTGGTATCAGAGAGTATTTTTTTTTGCTGTCTTCCCCCTTTTCTGTGTTGTTGCTGCTCTCTTTTTATATAGGAAGATCTCATCTACTTTCTCCTTGGGACCAGATGATTTTTGTGTGTGCAGAAGCTCAACTTCCTCTAGTCCCTTTTCAATTTCTATTTATGTTTCTTCTTCCTCTGATCTAGGCATGAACCCTTCCCTAAGCTCTGGAAAATTACCCAAAATGGTGTTTGATGACTTGAGCCTTGTGGGGAATTGTTCTGGTGGTTGGACCAGCTTCCCAATGACTGTTGCTTTTCTGGTTAAGCTCAAAAAAACCTGGGAGTATGTTGGTTAAAGAAAAAAACTGAAGGAGAAAGATCATTATGGGGATTTTGTTTGTTGGGAAGAAAAAAGATTTCTGACAAATCCTATCTATTTATTTATTTTATTTTTATTTTTATTATTTATTATTTTTTAATCAGAAACCAGATGCATTGATTTGTTTAAGTTAGCATGTTAAAAGGAACCGGACAAAATTAGGTGTTCACAGTGTACAATTTTTTTGTTTTTAAACGTTTCTAGCCAAGAAAGGTAGCAAACTACTATGTTATTCGGAAAGTTTAGCAGTGTAAACCCGAACGAATAATTCGATGAATCAATCCAATTAAATTGGTTTGTATTTTTTTTGTGTCCGAGTCTGAACCAAACCCAATGGTCATTGGTTCGGTTATCATGTTCAAGAATTTTGAAACCGGATTAATTACTATATTTTAGTATTTATATATATATATATATATATATGTTAATACTTTATATTTAAATATTTATATTTAGATATAAATATTAATTATATATTGACATGATCCATGACCTCTTGATCCTTGTGCTAAACGGTAGATAAGTAAATTATAATCATCAGTGAGAATTGATTTTGAAATTATATAATAAATAAAAGAATGAAATGTTCTCATAGATATAATATGATTTATATTTCATTAAATCCGCATTATATCATTTTTAGGAAAAAAAAATATCTTATTGGCACCCGTGCGTACCGCACGGGTTATTATACTTGGAATACGGCAAATGCTAACAAATACAGCATTTATTAATAAATTTAAAAAATAGATTTATATAAAAATCGATGTATTCAATCTATTAAGAAATGATATATTAATTTTTTTAATAAATAAATAGATTTTTTAGCTTTGTTAAATAATGTCTGTATAATACTTACGATTTTACGTGGGATTATTGTGGAATTAGAGGCATGACATTATCAAGAATTATTATAATTAGAAGTGCCTGAATATTTATATGATACTTGTTTTCCGCTTTCCCATTGTCATCCACACGCATACAATCATAAAGAACTCGTCTTGCATCATATTAATTTGGGCAAATTCTCTGTCAAATATACAAATACGAGGAAGATAGGACTCCTTTTGAATGACGATGGCTTATAAGCCACAAACTCAATTCCTAACCACTTGCCTTCCAGAAATTGTAGTCCCTCATAGAAATTGACTTTGTAACTTCCATATTCATGTTTGTTCTTTCGTATTTTATTTATTATGTCGCATGCCTTGAAGAGAATCAAACGTGGTTTGAGTCATTTGAAATAGACAGACATCAAATATGTGTTTGGTTTCATCATGAAAATCTCTAGAATTGATTTTATCTCCTGTTAAATGCGATTTTAATAAAAATGAGATGTTTGATTACTGTCTAGTAAAATTGATTTTGTATTTAGAAATAATTTTGACTAAAAGCTACAAAAAGTAGCTTTTACGTTGAATTGAAAAAATACATTATGTTTTACATGAAACTTGTTTTTAAAACAAAAATCAAAATATAAATCACTCAACTTCAAACCAAATTCTAACAAAATCAATTTTACAAAATTAATTTCATTCAAAATAACTTTTATCAAACGCTCATCCAACACACGCTAAGAAGACAAGGAAAATGTCATAATTTAACCTTATAATATGAGAAATGATTCTTAAGAATCAAAATAGGGGTATCATATGGTGTTAGTTTTTATTTTATTTTATATTTTTTTTAAATGTGTGTATACAAATAAATAAAATAAAAAAGTAAGTGAAAGATGGATTAATGGATATAAATATATACAATATTAAATACGGTAGTTAAAATTTAATATTCGACTCATCGCGGGATGGAGAAAGTCCATTTGTTGGAAGGTCATTGATGGCCAAGAATAGAAGGTCAATAGTGATAAGCTTGGATGAGGTGGGATCCAACCTCATACACAATGTTTTATAGTGTCACCAATTCTCTTTCATTCCCAACTCTACACACTGAGCCAGGAATCACTACAGAAGCTCTCTTTCCTCCAATCCAAACTAATCATCGTTCACCTTTTCTTTTGTCTTTGCTTCAAAGTTGTTCAAAGTTGAAGCACAACAAAATATTTTTGGGTTTTTGTTTTGATGTGATTCGATTCTCTTTTTTATAATAAAAGTTAATTTTTGAAACCAAAGAGTATTTCAAGAAATTTGTATTATTTAACCCTGTATTTATTTATTCATATTTTTGTCATGTCTATAATTAGTCATCAAATATGTAATAATATAAAAAAAATCATCTTATAAATCTATCACTTATAATATATTAACATTATATTAAAATTAAACTTTCTGATTAATTAAGATTCTTTTCTGTTCATACGTGAACATGAATTGACCCAAAAATTGAGATTTAACTTCAAAATTGGAATTTTCCCAAATATTCAAATTATAAAACCCTACTTATGTTACTATGTTACGTTATGAACTTATGATGTGTAGTATAGGGGGTCCTACTCACCAAACGATCGATGGCAACCACAAAATAAGCCCCCCCTCGCCAATATTGGACAGTATTTTTTTTCTTCCCTCCAACGAAATAAAAGTCACGCGTGTTGCGGTTGGAGTGTTAGGACTTGGGACCTAGGACCATGACAACATTCTCTCGAGTGGACAAAGTTTGTGTGCTCACACAAGCCAAAAGAATATGGAGAATTAATTGTATGGACTATTACCATGAAATTTCCCAAAAGAATAGGTACTAAAAAGAAAACACAATATGACTGAAAACCAAGAGAGGAAAAAAAGAGAGTAGAGAATGAATGAAATGATTTGGACTCCACTTCACCTATCATTTATGATTTAATGTTCTTTTTTGCCCCGACGACGCTCCTTTATGGTCTCTCTTTTCTGTCTCTCTCCATGCCTTATTTGTTCATTCACATTCACTATCATTATATCAATGCTATGGTGACGATATTTATCATATCCAGCTTTTCTTTAGCTTTCTATTTAAGACACCCCGCTCCTTTATATATGTAGAGAGAGACATACAAATTCATATTTCAAGAAAGTAAAGACAATAACTCAGTACACAAAAAAAATAAATTATTCATATACTAATGCATTAGTTGTATTATTATAGTCAACAAGACACCCCGCTCCTTCATATATACATAGGGCATGAGTTAAGAACTTAATATATAAAAAATCAAAAATTATTTTACATGTAAGGTCAGAAATATGAATATTGGAGTTATCATCTTGAAAGGATTTTATCTATACATTACACCCGATCCGAGAATTAATCTTATAATCTTTCGTGAAAGAATACATGCTCAAAGAATATATATACACATAGATACATACATACATACTTTACCTACTTTATATTATAACAAAGTGGGAATAATAAATTTTAATCATACAATCATATTGGTAAAAAAAATAAAATCATACAATCATATATTAATACTTAATAATCAAGATAAAAGTTATTTAGTGGACATAAGTAACCACCTTAAAATATCACATAAATATATTTTTTAATCATTATTATTTAAACAAGTTCTGAAAATTGATTGCTTTCATCTTCTCAAAGCAAATCGTTCTTACATGCATTTACTCGACCGTGTCTGCCGTCGTGATCCCTCCCCATTTTCTGTTCCACAAAAACTTGTTTTTTTCTTTTTTAAAAATTCAAAGTTTGCTTCTTTTCTTCAAAATTGCTCCATTTCTATGTTCTTTGTAGCAAGGGCGTGTTAAAGGGACACTATTCTTAGCTGTAAAGACAGATTGTTGCCTTCACGTACTTATTTGACTCTCTCTTCATAACATTCCTTCTTCCCTTTTTGCTTTTCCCCTTTTCTTTTTCTTTTTTTCTAAAAAAATTTGAAGCAACAATTTGGGTAAAATGTTGTTGTGTTGGTAGAGTAAGAGGTGGAAAAGAGGGTGCTTCTATCACTCAGCTATGGCTCCAGCTGGGAAGCTTCCTGGGTTTCGTCGACAAGGCCATGACTGGTATTCTTTCTCTTCAAAGTTTCAATTTTTAAGTTCATTTCCTGTTTTTTCTACTACCAGAGTTTATGGCCTTCTGAGTTGCATGATCGTTTTGAATCCAAATCCGTGCTTGAATTACCTATAGCTGCGTTTGATTAAACAATTTGTTTCAACAGCTTAATTAAGCGCTTATTCGGTAAGTCTTTTTAAATAAGCTAAAAACAATATTCTTTGACAAGCTTATTACAATAAGCTAAAATGAGTTTACATGAACATCATAAACTTTTTTACAAACTCAAAGCTTATTACAATAAGCTAAAAATGAGTTTATATGAACATCATAAATTTTTTTACAAATAATTTACATAAGTTTATTTCCATTAGCTACTTTTATAAGCTGAACTAAGCTCTCTACAACTTCTTCAAACACAAAGCTATGTTGGGGACCGATAAGAACATGACATGTTCTGTTCACCTTATTATTACTGAGTGGAGTCCAACTCAGACATGCATTTATGTAGTTCTAGAAGAGTTGCTTGACGTGAACTTTTTTTTTTTTTTTGGTTCGTGATTTTGTGGCAGGTTCTGCAATTCTGGGCTACCAAGTGATATTACTGTTTCGATTGAAGACATCACTTTTCATCTTCATATGGTACACTACACAGTACACACCTTCCTTTCACAATTGTTGTCTTCCCTCCACTAATCTATAGAGTATAGATAGATGAAATAGTTGGTGTGCCTTTTTTTGTGTGGTTGTAGGTACTCATGTCTTATCCTACTGCTCTAAGCAATTTTGTTTTTGAATTTTGGTCCAACCAACCCAATTATTGTGCTCTTGGACGTGGTTTATGGTTTATGCTTTCACTATTACTTTGTTCAATTTCTATTGTTTAATAAATCCACACTAATCATCCCTCTTTATTTAAATAAGGGAGTTGGATTAGACTCACTGGAGACACAACTTCTTACAAAGATAACACCTTTCAAAATTTTTTATATTTATGTTTTGAAATTTAGCACGATTATAATACCACCGTTTATCTATAACCTTGCAGACCTACGTATGCTGGAACCCACTTGTATGGTTGTAAAAGGTTGTGGCCTTCTTGTTGGTTTGTTTTTTAGCCTTTAATATTGAAAGTCATGCAGCTTAAGTTGAGATAGGGCAGAGTCAGAGACAAGTCTTTCTTAAGGATGGATTTTTCAGCTCATTTGATATTATTTAAGATGATGTTTATTAAGTTAGTTTTTAAATTAGTAAATTATTGGATGTAGTTTGCTAACAGAGTGATCGACTGTCCAGATAGCGATGAAGCTGAAAATTTATCTAGTTTTCCTAAAGGTGTGATCTTTGATAATGACCCAAACACAACAACTTCAAACACGTTTAATTTACATAATACACTGTTTCGGAAGTTATGCTGCTATGTGAGGCCTGTTACATATTTTGAACACTTTTCCTGTTCTTAATTAGTTTTCTTGGTCTTCCCATCTGATAAGAGGGAAAAGTTGGTGTTTTGAGGCAGTGGAGGATGTTGCCTGGGGACCTGGCTTTTTCTGTATTTCAATTTTGACTTTATGTATAAATGCACTGTGAACTAAGGTGCATTTATGCAATACAAGGCTTGATTTTATGGTAGTCATAGTGTCATACTGTTATTTCTTAAAATTATTATTTGTACTTTTGCATTGGAGTTTGAGTATGATATGCCATGGGACTGCAGTTCCCTCTTGTATCAAAATGTGGAAAAATTGCTGGAGCACATGAAGAGTCCAAGAATACCAAGGGGAACAATTTGACAATAGAGCTGGAGGAATTTCCTGGTGGTCCTGACATTTTCTTAATTGTGGCCAAATTCTGTTATGGGCTTCGTGTGGAACTGACAGCCAGAAATGTAGTGTTGGTCTACTGTGCTGCAGACTATCTTGAAATGACAGATGAATTTGGAGAAGATAACTTGTTGCCAAAATCAGAGAGTTTTTTCCATAAAAGTATACTGCGCAACTGGAAAGATTGTATGTTGGCTCTCCAAAGTTCTGAGCCTGTTCTACCAAGGGCTGAAAAGCTTCACCTAGTGAGTAAGTGTTTGAATGCTCTATCTATGATGGTTTGTACAGACCCAAGTTTGTTTGGATGGCCCATGATGATGTATGGGAGTTTTCAGAGCCCTGGTGGAAGCATTCTATGGAATGGTATAAATACCGGTGCTAGAATTCGGAGCTCAGAATCTGACTGGTGGTTCGAAGACATCTCATATCTCAGTGTGAGTTTGTTTGAGAGGCTTATTAAGACCATGCAAGCGAGAGGTATAAGACCTGAAAACCTGGCAGGTGCCATAATGTATTATTCTAGAAAGTACTTGCCAGGTTTGGGTCGGTGGCGGGGTGAACAATTTGGAAAAACCAGAACAGTTGCAAGTTTCAGCCTGACACCTGCTACAGTAGATCAAAGGGTTCTGTTGGAAAGCATCGAGAAACTTCTTCCTGAAAAGAAGGGGAAATCCTTTTGCCGTTTCCTACTGGGACTTCTTCGCGTGGCTTTGATATTGAATGTCAATCAAACTTGCAAGGATTCTTTAGAGAGGAGAATAGGGATGCAATTGGAACTGGCAACTTTAGATGGTCTTCTTATTCCTACTTATTCAGATTCTGTTACATTATATAACACAGACTGTATTGAGCGGATTGTCCATCATTTTATATCTATAGAATCAAATTTAACTGCCTTTTCTCCTTCATCACTTGACCTTCAAGCATCACCATCTGAATCGTTAAGAAAAGTTGCAAAGTTGATAGATAACTATATTGCAGAAATTGCTTCTGATGTTAATTTAAAACCAGGAAAGATGCAAGCTCTTGCAGAGGCCCTACCTAACTCGTCACGATCATTCCACGATGGACTTTACAGGGCACTTGACATATATTTCCAGGTTTGATATTCCTGAGCTACACTTTTCATAAAAGGCTTATTTCTGGTCGTAGATTGTTAGTGTGATGGTTACTTATGGTGTTGTGCAGACTCATCCTTGGCTCTCTGATAAAGAGGAGGAAGAATTATGCAACATCATTGACTACCAGAAACTCTCAATCCATGCTTGTGCTCATGCTTCCCAGAATGACAGGTTACCCCTCAGAGTTGTTCTTCAAGTGCTGTTCTTTGAACAGCTGCATTTGAGAACGGCATTAACTGGATGTCTCAACGCGTTGGATGGTGAAATTGCTCCAGCAGCTCCTGTTGCTGTAACTTCTCTACATGATACCGCAGGAGAAATTGTACAAAGGGATGGATGGGTGACTCTTGTGCGCGAAAATCAGGTTTTAAAGGTGGACATGCATAGGATGAGTTCTAGAGTTGGAGAACTTGAAGAAGAATTCAGTAAAATGAAGCAAGAAATGAAAAGTGTGTCCAAATCTCACAGTTCCTTAAGTTCTCCTCGATTAGTTGCCAGGAAATTTGGGTGTAAGCTTATTCCCAGACTTTCGGATGCTCAACCAGAATCCCTCGACTGCTTTGGGTCCGCACCGAGAGCATCAGTTGAACGAGCACGTCGTTCCTTTAAGTCTAGACACTGAGTTTTTCTTGAATATCAAGAAACCATAGTTCCTCTTTATTTATATATACATAGAGGTGTTGTGTGGTTTTAAATTTTTTGTACGAGGGAAAGGGAAGGAAAATGTTTCTAAATCCATTATGTTTCTTTTATTTCACAAGTTTACATATCTGAACATTTTCCATTTCTTTCCCTTGTGTAAAGTTGGTTGTATTTGTATATTAACATAGGTAGTTTCACATATCTTGTTTGTCTGATGAATACCTCTTGTATTTATCCATATTGATTTATTCATCATTTATATTTATAAGATCTTGACAGTGTGAGAAATTTTCAAAATTCTTAAACGGTTAAATCTAATTAACGGCGCCTAATTGTCACTACTTGGTCGCGTAGCCTAGCGGTAGCGACTTCATTGGTTTGATGCCTTGGTTCTCTGATGAGCAGATTCGAACCTGGCTCTCTGAGGGAAGGGACACATCTGTTGGCCACTAGGCCAACTGATGTCTTGTGATAGTTAATGAACGTTAATACTACTTATGTATCGAATTTGACCGTTTTTGAAACTTTTGAAGAGTTGTTTCCTTTCACCAAGTGACATGAGTTGGTCTATAAATAAAACCATCTGCATGCAGTAATTGACACGAAAAACTTAGAATCTCTCAACCATTCTTCACTCCAAATCACCTTCTTTTCTCCCTTATGCGCAAAGAGAGTTAAGGAGACTATTGTTCTGTAAACTGCCATTGTCGATACGCTTGGTTTAAGGTGTGCAAACCAAACCAAGGTTCTCCATTGTATCCTGAAGGGGATTCGCCAGTTACACCTGTTGCATCCAATCTACGAGGAGAGATTGGTGGGGGCGAATCGAACCTAAAGCCTAGTGTTCTCACACGCCTTGGAGATTGCGCGTTACCATTATTTTCTTCTTCTTTGTTGCAGATCCATACCCGATTATCCAACAATCTTTAGGTTCGATTTCTGTAATAATGGCTGCAACATTGAAGGAGATGACTTCTGACTTTATAAAACTTGAGAGGTTCGAAGGCGGAAACTTTCATCGTTGGCAAAAGAAGATGCACTTCCTTCTTACAACATTGAAGGTGACATATGTGTTGAACACACCAAGACCAGAGGAAAGAGAAGATGAGACCATCAATGAGACTCGTGAGAGGAACAAGTGGGTTAATGATGACTATATTTGCATGGGGCATATTTTGAATGGCATGACCGACTCATTGTTCGATGTGTATCAAAATGCGGGATCCTCCAAAGAACTATGGGAGAAACTTGAGGCAAGATACATGATGGAGGACGCAACAATTAAGAAATTTCTTGTTAGTCGTTTTAATAATTATAAAATGGTTGATGGTATGCCTATCATGGAACAAATGCATGAAATTGAACGTATTCTCGATAACTACAAATAACATAATATGCACATGGATGAAACCATCATTGTCTCCTCAATCATTGACAAACTTCCTCCTTCATGGAAAGACTTTAAAAGAAGTCTTAAACATCGAAAAGATGACATTTCTCTTGAACAATTGGGTAATCACCTTCGTTTAGAAGAAGAGTATCGTAAACAAGATGATACTAAAGAACATTCTGTTCATGAGAAGGTGCATGTAGTAGAGGAAGGGAAATCTGGTAAGTCCTCTAAAAAGAGGAATCGAGATTTTGGAAAATCTCATGAAAACAACAATGAGAATGACTACAAGAAAAAGAAAAAGAAAAATGGTTGTTTCTATTGTGGAAAACCGGGACATTTCAAGAGGAATTGTCGTCTCCTGAAAAAGGAAAAAGAGAAGGAATCTAGTGCAACAAAGGACAATCTTGTTGCGATCATTTCCGAAATCAACATGATAGAATATGTTGGATCATGGTGGATTGACTCCGGTGCAACTCGCCATGTGTGTAAGAACAATGATCTCTTCAAGACAATTAATGAAGAAGATGGAACCGCTCTATATATGGGAAATGCATCAACTGTCCAAGTTAAAGGCAAAGGGACGGTGGAACTAGAATTCACTTCGGGAAAAGTAGTCACTCTTACAAATGTTTATTATGTACCAGATGTTAGGAAGAATTTAATTTCTGTACCGTTACTTAATAAGTACGGGTTCAAATGTGTATTTGAGGGAGACAAGTTTATCCTCTCTAAGGGAGGAATGTTTGTAGGAAAGAGATACCTTTGTGAGAATATGTTCAAACTCAATATTATTAATGATAATGAATTTATTTATGCTTATATTG
This sequence comes from Sophora flavescens, assembly GCA_030762895.1. Lineage (NCBI taxonomy): Eukaryota > Viridiplantae > Streptophyta > Magnoliopsida > Fabales > Fabaceae > Sophora > Sophora flavescens. Next base: position 166,096,903 of record CM061066.1, on the reverse strand, counting down.
TTGAGTCTTGTAATTTATGGCATTCTCGTTTAGGGCATGTTAATTTTAGGAAAATGGATGAAATGATGAATTCATGTTTAATTCCTAAAACAAGTAGGATTTCGGATGCATGTACAACTTGTATGCTAACTAAGATAACTAGATTTCCTTTTCCTAGAGTTGAAAGAAGTTCTAAAGTGTTAGATTTAATTCATTCTCATGTATGTGATTTACATGGTTGGCCCACTATAGGTGGTAAAAAATATTTTGTGACATTCATAGATGATTGTACTAGATATTGCTATGTATATTTAATGCATTCAAAGGATGAAGTGTTAGATAAATTTAAGATATTTAAAACAGAAGTGGAACTTCAACATGAAACATTTATTAAATGTTTTAGGAGTGATAGAGGAGGAGAGTTCTATAACCCTAGTTACTTTGAGTCTACTGGAATAATTCACCAAACAACCGCACCTTATTCCCCACAACAAAAACAGTATAGCTGAAAGGAAAAATAGAGTATTAGAAGAAATGGTAAATGCATTATCATATTCTGGTCTAGCAAAGGGTTATTGGGGAGAAGTCTTGTTGATGGCTTGTTATATCTTGAATAGAGTTCCAAACAAAAGGAACAAAATAACCCCATATGAACTTTGGAAAAATAGAAAGCCCAACCTTGACTATTTCAAAGTTTGGGGTTGTAGGGCAATAGTAAAAGTTCCTGAACCAAAAAGAAAGAAATTAGGTGAAAGGGGAATTGAATGTGTGTTCCTGGGCTATGCTAAAAATAGCAAAGCATATAGATTCATGGTTATAGAATCTAATGACTCATATCCTGTAAATACAGTAATTGAGTCTAGGGATTCTATCTTTCAAGAAGATAGGTTTAACTCAATTCCAAGTCACAAAAATGATGTTCATAGTAATGCACATAATCTAGAAACCAATGTATTTAATAATGATACTTTAGAGAGTTCAGAACTTAGAAGAAGTCAGAGAGCTAGGAAAGAGAAAACGTATGGACCAGACTTTTTCATGTTCCTTGTTGAAGGAACAAGAGAGTCCATAGACAGTTATGAACCAATATGTTATAATACGTAAAAGTGATCCAGAAACATTCGAAGAGGCAATAAAGTCTCAAGATGCCGCTTTCTGGAAGGAAGCTATACAAGAGGAAATAGACTCAATAATGGGGAATAAAACATGGAAATTAGTAGACCTCCCACCTGGTTCCAAACCTATAGGTTGTAAATGGATTTTCAAAAGGAAAATGAAGGTAGATGGAACCATAGATAAGTTTAAGGCAAGACTAGTTGCTAAGGGATTTACACAAAAAGAGGGCATTGACTATTTTGATACATATGCACCTATGGCAAGAATTGCCTCAATTAGAGTGCTATTGGCACTTGCATCCATCTATAAGTTTGTCATTCATCAAATGGATGTGAAAACAACATTTCTTAATGGGGAGTTAGATGAAGAGGTGTATATGACACAACCTGAAGGGTTTGTGGTTAATGGTCAAGAAAAGAAGGTGTGTAAATTGAATAAGTCATTGTATGGACTGAAACAAGCTCCTAAACAATGGCATCAAAAGTCTGATCAAGTTGTGCTAGCTAGTGGATATAAAATAAATGAATCTGACAAGTGTATTTATAGTAAATTCCATAATGAAAAAGGCGTTATGAATTGTTTATATGTTGATGATATGTTAATATTTGGTACTGATCTAGATGAGGTGGAAAAAACTAAGAGTTTCCTCTCTAGTAATTTTGATATGAAAGACTTAGGGGAAGCCGATGTAATACTAGGGATTAGAATAATAAGAGATGGTAAGAACATAGGTTTATCCCAATCTCACTATATAGAAAAGGTGTTAAAGAAATTTAATGAATTTGATTGTCAATCTGTTGTTACTCTCTTTGATCACAACACTAATTTAGTACCAAATAAAAGTTGTCCAGTAGCACAACTTGAATACTCAAAAGTAATTGGATGCTTAATGTATGCCATGACATGTACTAGACCAGACATTGCATATGCTGTAGGGAGACTAAGTAGGTATACAAGTAATCCAAGTAAAGACCATTGACATGCTATCCGAAGAGTATTGAAATACTTGAAGGGGACAATGAATTATAGTTTGAACTATAATGGATATCCTTCAGTATTAGAAGGTTATACGGATGCCAGTTGGGTGACTTATACAGAAGATCATGCTTCAACAAGCGGTTGGGTCTTCACACTCGGTGGGGGTGCTATTTCTTGGGGATCCAAGAAACAAACTTGCATTGCTGACTCCACCATGGCTGCAGAATTCATAGCATTGGCAGCAGGAAGCAAAGAAGCTGAATGGCTTAGAAATTTGATGTATGAGATACCAATTTGGCCAAAACCAATAGCACCAATATCCATACATTGTGATATTCAATCAACACTATCAAAGGCATATAGCCAGGTTTATAATGGAAAGTCCAGGCACATTGGGCTAAGACATAGCTATGTAAAAGATTTGATTACAAATGGAGTAATATCCATAGTCTTTGTGAAAACAGAGAGGAATCTTGCAGATCCTTTGACGAAAGGACTGACAAGGGATATGGTGTTGAAAACATCATTAGGGATGGGACTCAAGCCCATATCTACATGATCACCAATGGTGGAAACCCGACTCACACTTGAGTAGCATCAAGTCTTGAGTTCAATGGGCCAAAGTACACTATGAGAGTGATTGCAAGTACTTGACAAATAGATACATCCCAATGTTTAAAAGTACTTGGAAACCATAAGGACAATAAAGAAAAGGGTGAGCTTTTGCTCTTAATGGACCTATAGCACATATGTGCTGAGGTGCCCAACTTATGGGGGTGCTTCTGGTAAAGTCCACCTATGTGAGAGTGAAGTGTGGCCGCTTCTTAGAGTTGGGCTTGACTCTGTAAGCTCTCATGAAAAGGATACACGACACAAGGCCTTATAAAATGTGTCACACTACCACGTCGTTCAATGGTACCGAGATTTCATGTGTAAGTCATGCACGCCTGTACTAATGAATATTTGGTTCAAAGCTTGTCTACCAAATTATTCGAGGATGAGTGAAACCCATGGCTTACTAAGCAAAGGTTCAAATCGCCAAGATACTTTTGTCTGAAAGTATGCGATTTCCGGAATAATGGGATTTGGATTTATTTTGAAAATGGTGGGGGATTGTGAGAAATTTTCAAAATTCTTAAACGGTTAAATCTAATTAATGGCGCCTAATTGTCATTACTTGGTCGCGGAGCCTAGCAGTAGCGACTTCATTGGTTTGATGCCTTGGTCAGTGTTCTAATCCTATGTCCCTCATTTTTGTTGAATATTATGACCGTTGTTTAACGTTCTGGAAAAATAAAATGATAAAGTGCTGTTAAGCAAATTCGAACTGGCTCTGTGAGGGAAGGGACACATCTGTTGGCCACTAGGCCAACTGATGTCTTGTGACAGTTAATGAACGTTAATACTACTTATGTATCGAATTTGACCGTTTTTGAAACTTTTGAAGAGTTGTTTCCTTTCACCAAGTGACATGAGTTGATCTATAAATAAAACCACCTGCATGCAGTAATTGACACGAAAAACTCAATCTCTCAACCATTCTTCACTCCAAATCACCTTTTTTCCTCCCTTATGCGCAAAGAGAGTTAAAGAGACTATTGTTCTGTAAACTGCCATTGTCGATACGCTTGGTTTAGGGTGTGCAAACCAAACCAAGGTTCTCCATTGTATCCTGAAGGGGATTCGCCTGTTACACATGTTGCATCCAATCTACAAGGAGAGAGTGGTGGGGGCGAATCGAACCTAAAGCCTAGTGTCCTCACACGCCTTGGAGATTGCGCGTTACCATTATTTTCTTCTTCTTTGTTGCAGATCCATACCCAATTATCCAACAGACAGTGGAAGATAGTATTGTTTTAGACCCCATTTGTGAAAGCTGATGCAAAGAGATTGTAGCTCACCTGACCCTTGAATTTGACAATGAACTCAGAAGTTGTGACACTAGCATAATTTCTTTTATAGATGAAAATACTGTATAGTTGTGACACGAGTGTAACTTCTTTATAAATGTCAATAACAAATAGAGTATGCTTGTGGACATCTATATAACTTTCCCCCCTCTATTTGGGCAGGCAATTTGGGGTTATGATCCTTGTAATTCTTGCATATAATAAACTAAGATTAGTTGAAAATATGTGTATATGATTGAATGTTAGTGTCTTAATTTATGTTTCTACGCGTGTTAATTTGTTTCAATTTTGGTTAAATGATAAAAGTTAAAATAATTGAATAAATTTTTGTTCAATTATTTTATTTGAATTAAAAAATTATTGTTTTGTACATTCAAAATTATGGAGAATGTTCATTTTCATGAAAAGGATGTTTCATAAATGACACAATTTGAAAATCAATAATACAAGTCTGTATATTATATTATTCAATCACTCATATACAAGTCATATTATTTACACAAATAGAATAATCCATAAGTTCCATGCAAGTTCTACCATGATAACCTATTTTTTTTTTTTTTTTTTTTTATCTCTTCTATCCTTTTTCTCTTATGCAATCACCATTGTTTCTCATGTCAAGTTATTGTGAAAAGGGTTTAGGTGTGCAAGAAATAGTCATGTCGAGTGTTATTCATACGGCATGTCACTGTTTGGAACCACGTCGAAGTTCAACATAATACAAAAGTTAGTAGCTTCGACTTTCATGTTTGATACTGAAAAAATTATATACCTAAACGTGATTCTCAAGCTCAATTCCAAAAATACACTAAATTATCTCCCATCAAGTATGATGTGAGAGTGTAGACAAATAAGCGAACCATTAAGCCCTAAGATATGCCCTAGTGTTTGATTAAATAAAGGTGAGACTCTTGGGACTTATGATTGTTGGTGTGTTTGGATTAACTTGCAAACGTACGTTGAGCCTTCAAATATACTAGTATTCGAAATAGAAACAACTAATTGTTGCTATGGGGTCAAACATACGCTCGCCCCTTGGAAATTGAAACTAAAACTTGCACATAATGAGAATCTGGATAGTCAATAAATCAAGCGTCTCAAGGTATATAAGCTAACTTTATTATTGTAATACTAAGATTAAAACGTGAAGAGTTAAGTGATACAGAAATGAGACACACATAGGACATGATATTAATTAGGGATTTATCAAACTCGGCTCTACAACCCGTCCCAACCCGTAGTGTTCGTGTCAGATCTGATCCTAACCAGTAAAAGAGAAGGGACGAACCCGTGTCCAGTTTAGTGACCCGGTGCTAGGTTAAGGACGGGTTCGGGTTGAACTTCAGGTTACTCTGCCCGTCCAAAATAATAAAATTATATTTTTACTCTTATCCCTCCTTAGCTTACGTTTCACACACGGTCACTAAGAAATAAGTGTGAAGTAAAATACTAAACTTTTACTCTCATATCTTACGTCTCACACTGGCCTAATTGGTGGCTTTTAGGTAGCATCTTTTGGCTTTTGTCACATTGAAAGAATACCGTTTGATGAAAGTATCATGTTTTTAACAATGTGACTTTGGTAACACGAGCATCAAGGAAGCATCCAACAAAATGATCTATTTATTGATATTTTGTAACATCCAGTTTTGGTTCTATTTGGGAACACGAGATCAATTGGTGGCTTTTAGGTAGCATTTTTATTGATATTTTGGCTTATAAAAAAAATTAACATTTTCCCCACTCAACAAATTTAGTTTACAAAGAGTTTATTTAACTTCGAGGCAACCCGGTTCCGTTCCATTTAGACCCGATCTTAAACCAACCCGTAGATGATCAAATTCTTTCGGGTTTAGAGACGGGTCCGGATTCAAATAATTGACCCTATCAATATTTACACATCGTTTTGGATAGTGTACTGGCCGAGGTTATTAACCCGGCCACCGAGCCCAAGTACCCGGCCCAGTCCAGAAATTATAAAAGGGGCAGTACCCCTCACAAGAAGAGGAGAACCTTTTCACTGAACAGAGGTGACTCTCCCTAAAGCGTGTTAGAGGAACTAGCGTCGACCAAGAGACTATGAAACAGTCCTTGCTCCCTAGTACTCGTCCGACACAAAATGAAGGGATCGAGATCACCCCCCGCCAAGGGAAGAACCTAGAACTACGTCTGGCTTTGATTCCCACTGGGATACGTAGGACCGGAATCACCGAATCTTGGTTTCACGTTCTATGGAGATTCGGACAAAACGGATCTTGGCAGGAACAGATAGTAAGAAGCGGGAGAAAGGGAAGTTGGGGAAAGGGTAGTGGGGTAGAAAATAAGAACTTCCACTGTTTGGTAATAAAAGAAAGGAGGGAAGAGAGAAATCTGTCAAGTGGGCCCTACAAAAAAAATTTCTCCCCTACTAGGAAGTGTGTGTTTTGTTCCACTTCTAGAGGCATCAGAAGTGCTTCTGCACCTGTCAAACGTGATTCTGGTAATAAAATAGGTGTTTGGCAACACGTTTGTGAAATCAATTTTGCATCCAGAATTGGTTCTACCAGAAGCAGCTTGGAGTAGCTTCTGCTTTTGAATTGAAAATTTACACTAGGTTTTACATCAAATTTGCTTTCAAAGTAAAAACATCCAAACAAAAATCACTTTACTTCAAACTTAATTGTATTGAAATCAATTCTACAAAATCTATTCCATCCAAAATCACGTTTGTCAAACGTTCATCCAAACACACACGAAGAGATTTTGACAGAACGTGAGAAAGTTTATTGAATTTCCAGCTTTCTCCTTCTTTTATGATTTTATTAAGAATGAGATAAATCTAACATAGGATAAAATTGTCATCATATCCAAATTTAACTCTTCTTTCACTTTTACTTCTTTCGTTTTTCTCTCAATCCAAACAATCTAAAAATTTATTCATTCTCTACTTATTTTCTCTTCTCTTACACTTATTTTTATCATACTTATTTCTTCTCTACTTCTTATCATATTATCCAAACATACAATAAGACCGGATAAGAGATAAACATAACCGTACCATGCTCACCCTTATCAGTCTTTTACGCAGCTAAAATAGATTCGTGTGTTCTATCAATAAAAAAATAAAAATCAGATTCGTGTGTTAGTTGGTGGTACAAAGTGACCTTGTAAGTAATGATTAAAATATATAAATATGTAAGATAACTGAACACCAAGCGTCGCTTTGGCCGAGTGGTTAAGGCGTGTGCCTGCTAAGTACTTGGGGTTTCCCCGCGAGAGTTCGAATCTCTCAGGCGACGCATTCAATAGATTTTTTTTTGTTTTGAAAAAATTAATTATTTTGTTATTGGAATTAGTTTTGTTGTCATCTTTGACTACTGAATCCCGATTCAGGTTTGCAGAGCCCAACCAAAGCCCACTTTGAGCACTCATCACTCTACTTTCTCCCTTCACTTCACTTGTCTGGCACCAAACACAAACAACAACCTGCGACTACTACTACCTCTGTTGTTTTTTGTTTTGTTTTGTGGTTTGGCGCCACCATCATGCCCTTAGTTTCTTCTTCACAAACCTTCACCATCACCACATGGAATCACCATCACCAACACCAACACACCCTCCTCCAATTCAACAACACTTTTCAATCTCTCAAAAACCCCAACTTGGAACACCCCTTCCCCATTTTGAACCATAAAACCCGCTCTTTTAGGATCCACTGCATCGGATCATCAGACCCCCCCGCCAACAACGCCATTGCCCCATTGGAACAACCCAAATTTGATTATGATCCTTCTCAACCCGCAGCTGGCGGCGGCGACGGCGGCGACGGCGGCGACGGATACCAGGGTGGCGGCGGCGGTGACGGGGATGAGGGAGGAAACGGAGGCGATGAAGAATTCGGGCCCTTGTTGAACTTCGAAGCGGTTATGAAAGAAGCAGAAGCTCGTGGTGTGAAGTTACCTTCGGATATGGTAGAGGCCGCGAAGAACATAGGCATTCGTGAAATGTTTCTTCTTCGTTACTTGGAGTTACAAGTGGGTTTTTGAAAAAGTTTAATTTTTTGGTTCCAACTTCAAGTTTTTATTTATTTATTATTATTCTCTGTTTACGCTGAGTTTGGTTACAGGGTTCGGCGTGGCCACTTTCTTTTCTGATGAAGCACTGTTCTCTTTTGAGGAATCGGATGCTAGCTGATCCTTCTTTTCTTTTTAAAGTTGGAACTGAGGTTTGGTTTTTGTACCTTTGAAAACTGTGTTTTTAATTTTATGGTTATGGTTGTGAATTTTGATGATATGAACTTGATCAAGGGGTGTTTAACTTTTACTTTCTCGTGTTGGATTTTGTTTTGCTTAAATATGGCATGTGCAGATTGTTATAGACTCTTGTTGTGCAACGTTTGCGGAGGTTCAGAAAAGGGGCAAGGATTTCTGGGCTGAGTTTGAGTTGTATTCTGCCGATCTTCTGGTTGGAGTGGTTGTTGACATTGCCTTGGTGGGTATGTTAGCACCCTATGCGCGAATCGGAAAGCCTTCTGTGTCAAAAGGTTTGCTTGGACGCATTCAACATGCTTGTGCAGCTCTTCCTAGCAGGTTAGTGTCTGCGTTATGTATGTCAATAAACTATTAAGCGCTTTTGATTGGCCTTGATTGTTTATTAGAGCTCTTTTCCGTTGATATTTTTGCTTTGTTGATTGATTATTTTTGGACTAAACAGTGTATACCTTTTCTGTAAGAGCCAACTGGTAGGTGGATTGACATACAGAATATTTCTATCACATATTTTGTTGGTATAACCTGCACTTGCGATGTTGTATGGGACTGAATGTTGGGCGGTAAAAAACCATCGATGAGTACATTCAATGCAACAGAGATAAGAATGTTGCATTGGATGAGTGGACACGCTAGACAAATAAGATTAGAATTGAATGAGTTAGAGGGAAAGTTGGGATAGCACCTATTGTAGAAAAGATGGTAGAATCTCGTCTTAAGTGGTTTAGACATGTGTGGAGAAGACTTGTGAAAGCCCCAATAAGGAGAGTAAATCAGATGGAGAGTAGTCCAATCTCTGGAGGCAGATAAAGACCAAGAAAAACTATAGACGAAACTATTAAGAGAGATTTAGATGTCAATAGTTTGTCTATCGATATGATTTACAATAGAACATCATGGCATCAATGCGTCATTTGATCCATGTAGTTGACTCTATCTACTGGGAAAATGCTTGGTTGTTGGTGTATATTTTGTTGCTACAACCTGATGATCACTTCTGAAAAGGGATGGAAATATTGTTAATTCAATAGAGTTATCCTGATAGGCCATATTGGATAGTTTAGTATATCAATGATATCTGGTGTTCATGATTTATTTTGTGTGGTGAACCATTTATTTTGTGAAATGTAGTATATGGAGGCTGGTGTTACTTTGTAATTCAAGTCTTACATTGAGATTCCTTGTGTTCAAGTAATTATAAAGAATAGCACTTCAGGAACCTATAAAGCTAATTTCCCCCCTCCTTCATTCATGCCTATCACAATTTTGGTTGGCTTTATGCTGATTATAAACTGCACCATACTTTTCAGAGATCTTCCTGAATGTGAATCCTATTATTGATATGATACTGAGTTACTACTTTAATGCAGTGTTTTCGAAGCTGAAAGGCCAGGATGTAAATTCTCTACGATGCAGCGCGTTGCCACATATTTCTACAAGGTGCCACACCTCTTTCTGATACTTTTTGTAATAACTATTTAATAGCATGACAGAATATAGGTCATATACAAAAATTAACAATAGGCAGAATCAAACTTTGATTGCATGTAATAGAGTGCTTTCATTTGCTTTGTTATTAGTTATGGTGCCATTTTTTAAAATTTTTTTTTGACTTTAATTTGGTTTATAGTAGCAGTTTAATCATTTGAATACCTGACATTCTTTGTTCAGGGTGGATTATATGGATCAGTTGGCTTTGGATGTGGTCTTATTGGTCAAGGAATTGCAAATATGATCATGAATGCAAAAAGGCATGTCTACCCGGATGGCCTGTCTTTCATATATTTTTTTTTTACAGATAATCAGATATGTCTTGTTGACTAAATCTTCTTTTGACTGCATTATTTTATTGAAGGATTTTTTTGTTTATTTAACCAGGAGCATTAAGAAATCTGAAGAGGACATACCTGTGCCTCCTCTTCTGCAAAGTGCTGCTCTTTGGGGTATGTCTTGCTCTGCAATTCAATATTTCTATCTATCTAGTGTTTTATGCTTTATTTGGAGGGGCAATTTTTATGCTTAATGTTCTAACTACTAATTACAAGTTTCAACAAATTCCATAAAGTATTTCGAGTAAGCCAAAGTATATAAAGAAATGTGATTTAGTGGAAGTGAAATAGTAGTTTGTTTCATTTAATAGAAAAATAAATAACTTGGCAACAAAACTTGTTTTAAAGAGGTGACTGGGATATTTGTGCCAATGTTACAACCTCACAGGACATAGGTAGCGTTTGGTACAAGTTTTATTTTTATATTCCCGAGAATACGAGCAAGGGAATAAAAGTTTCTCATATTTGGTACATACAAGTTTTAAAAAACTATTTCCAAGCATAAAAGATGCCTAGTAATAAAATTTTTGAGTAAGAGTGGAAAACTCTATTATCAAGTATGGGGGTGGGAAAGAAACATTCCTGAGAATGAGATTCTTGGGAATGTAGTTTTCCTAGTAATAAAACATTCCAGGAACCAAACGGTGATGTTTCCTGATCCAACAGCAACCGAGTAAGCAACTAATGTAAGACTATTACCATGTACTAAGATTTGCTTAATTGGTTTTCCCTCCCTTGATCAGGTTTCTTTCTTGCTGTGTCATCCAACACTCGTTATCAAATTATTAATGGACTGGAACGCTTTGTTGAAGCATCTCCTGTGGCAAAGAAGGTCCCACTTGTTGCAATGGCTTTCACTGTAGGTGTGAGATTTGGGAACAACATCTATGGTGGCATGCAGTTCGTTGACTGGGCCAAATGGAGTGGTGTACAATGAGTGCCCTTTTCTATACTTTCCTGTTGCATCTTTTTCAGAGTTTTATTCAAAGTTGCCTAGATAATCCTTTTCCAGGAGGAAGGTTCTTACTCAATTTAACAAGTGAAGCTCCCATCATTTTTTTTATTTGTTGGGATCCTTGTTTTGATCAGAATAGGACCATACCCCTCCATTCATGCCCCATTTTTCTTATCTTATCATTTTTTATAAAAATTTCCTTTTTTTTTTTTTTTATTAAAGATTTTCAGTACCATTCAATGTTATGTAACTTGGTTGTGTTAGATATGTTAAGAGAGGAATTGAGCTTCATATAACTGGGCATGATTAAGCTATCAAATTCATTTGTTTGGGTACCAAAGAAGATGCTTTGCAATACATTTTGCCACTCTCTATTGAAACAATGCTCCATCACGTATCCTTAGTATGAGTAAGATTGCTATTTGGACATTTATCTGATATTTAAGAATTGGTAGTTATGATTTCATGTAATCAATCATTTTTATTATGTAAGTGAATGAAAGATACAGATTTAATGAAAATAAGGGATGTAGTGTACATACTAGTATTAAATTTCAAAGTTTACTATGACAAGGCCTCTACTAAATTATTAGAACTTGAGAGTCGAACTACCTCTTCCTGGAAAATTATGTGTTCAATATATTAGAAAAAGATATATTTAGTTTTTTAATGATTAATTATTTTGTTTGGAATCTTTAAATAATATCTTTAATATACTAGTTAACAAGACGGAACGAAAAGTGGGGCTGGTATATCACAACAGAAGAAAATTATTCGACAAACAAAAGGCGCCCGGAGAGGGGCCAGTCTAGCTGTGAACACGATGCTAGGAAGGTTGACAGCTGGGAACTGTGGAGTAAAAACTGCTTCGGTTAGAAAAGCCAATTCTATGGTATAACGTTTGAAATTTTAATAGCTGACTTGCATTGAATATATGTTAAGACTGGTGCAAAGTTCATTGCACTAGAATTTGCTAATTGGGAAACTTAAAAAGCTTATTAAACGGTTGTTTTTTAGCTTCACCACATTCATTAACTTAAAATGCCATAGAAAATACTAGCTGACTTCTCTTATATCATGATGCCATTATCAAGACCCACTTGAAGAAAACCGGCATAGAAAGAGTGAGGGAGAATTTTCTAGCATCATCGATAATAAAATAAAACCCACTAATCCAAGTAGATAAACATTAAAAAATAGGAATGGCTTGAACAGCCCCTCTTCTTCTCGTCCGTGAAGGTGAAGCCCTTGCTTTGCTGCTGGCTCTCCATTGGATACGACAACTCAATCTTGGCATTATGGTTTTTGAAATGGATTGTGAGCAAATTGTGGATAGCATTGGTTGCAATCAGGTGGATTAAAATGAATACAATGCTATTATCTCTAAGTGCAAGGATTTCTTTTCTTTTCTTTTTTTCCATCAAACTTTATTGTTAAGTTAATTAGGAGACAAGTAAACATGGTCGTTCACAAAATAGTAAGAGTAACCACGATTTTAGCTGGTCCTCATATGCTTTTGTAATATTTCCAATTGTACCGAGGATTCTATTACTCTTGAAATAAACTAATTTTATTCCAATAAAAAAAAGATCTTGTAAACGAGTAGGATATTGGTTAAACAACCCATAAAAGAAAAATTTATATTAAAAAACTTAGTGTATCACTTTTCGAAATTCTAAATTCACCGTTTCTCATACAAGATTTCATTTCTTGGTTCCTTAAACAATGCCCAAATGCACTTGTTAATATTCTTCAAAAAAAAAAAAAAGAGAGGAAAGAGTAGTAGTTTACACCAATTAAGGCACTGTTTGGTTTGCCAAATCCGCTAATGTTTAACGGATGGAAAAGTAGCCCCGTTTGATAGTTGTTTTTAGAATTAGCGTATAGCGTTTTGTTACTAGCGTATGACGTTTTTCCCAGACGCTACTTCAAGTAGCGTTTGAGCTTATAGTGTATAGCTTATCATTTCCCCCCCATTTTTATCCTCACTATCTTAATTAAATTCCTCACTTATCCTTAATTATAAAATAAAATATTAATCATTTAACATAGTATATAAATAAGAATTAGTTTCACTATTTATATTTATATTTAAGATAAAAAAATAGAAAATATATTTTTATCTATAAAAAATAAAATTTATATAAAAATCAAATCAGTATCTAATTTTATTTTATTTGTTAAAAATAATTAAAACCAAATTATTATTTAAATTTTTTAAACGATAAACAATTTAAAATAAATTTAATTATTAAAAGTGATAATTATTTTAATATAAATAATATATATATATACATCTAATTTATATAAAAAATGCTAATATATTCTTTTATGTAATTTTAGATTTATCAGCTAGTCCAACCAAAACACTTCAAATCTAATCCGTTAACTAATTCTGTTATCAATTAGTTTATCTATCATCCACTATCAATTAACTTATCTATTATCCGTTATCCGTTACAAAGAGCCTAAAACTAGTGAGAGATGGGATTATCACCTAACCCAAACAAACATGGTTAGAGGACACCTAATGAATATTGTTGGAGAGTGCATCAATGGCACTGCTGTGACACGATCCCCTAGTACTGCACATAAGTCAGTGTATAGTTGAGAAAAATTAATCTTTTAAGAAATATTTGCTACGGTATAAGAAATAAATAAATTTTTTTAAATCTAAAATATATGAAATTTGTATCAATTTTTATATATATTGAATATTAGTTTTTAATATTATTCATATTAATTATTATTAATTATAGGCTATCAAATATTAATTAAAATTAGAAGGGATGTTTTTACTTATTTTTATATAAAAATGTTCATTATAATTTATTTTTTTTGTCTTTGATTATCTCCATAAATATAATTGTGAGACTAATTTAGCATCAGAATAATGGTTAAATAAAATCACTTCCAAACTAAAGATAAGTAAATTTATCTCAAATCACAAGCACAATCCACTTCTATTGTAATATGAATTCATTATAAATTATTTTGAGCGTAAAGTAAATTAATTCTAAATTCTCTCCAAAAACCGATGGTGTAATAATATGACTTTCACCTGTCCAAGATACCCTTGATTTGAACACCAAAAGCCAAAATACTAAATGAATAAAAATAAAAAAGACAAACATGGGGAGAAAAAGAATCAAAAAATAAAACCGTATAAAAAAAAGACAATAACGTGAATAACGAATAACAATAGTTATATAGTCAATTTAATTAATTATAAAATTGTGTTAAAGTCCGAGGAAAAAGAAAATTGAAATGATGCAAACGCATGTAATAAAAATAATTAATGGGTAAATAAAGGGTGGTTCCAGCAGTGTTCGACGGCTTTTTCAATTTTGGTCAGTCCACCCTTTCTCTCTCTCTTCTGGAACTGTTTCTCGCTCTAGATCAAACGTTCCGTAACAGAGTCAGAGTTCTTCTCTCTCTCCCTCTCTCTATGCAATCGTGCATCATTTTCATATATCGGTTTCTGAAATTGGAGCTGAAAGATCAATAAAATAAGCATTATTGTTCGTGATTGCGTTGGATCCGAAGAGATCTATCTTCTTATCTATTATCTATAGCAATAGCATCGGCATCATAAGGTTTTGTTGATGGCGATGTCGGGGATGAGAGGTCTCTCCGTATTCATCAGCGACATCCGTAATTGCCAGAACAAAGAGCAGGAGAGGCTTCGCGTCGATAAGGAGCTCGGTAACATTCGAACCCGCTTCAAAAACGAAAAGGTTAGGGTTTCTCTCTTTCTTTCATTTTGCTATTTGATTTCTCCAATTTTTTTTTTATCAATTTCATGATGTGGAGACCTAGGCAATTAGAAATTAGTAGTGGCTTTGTGTTTTCATGGAGGAACTAGACGCTAATCGTGTTCTCAATGTGGCTGAATTTGAAATGAGTATGATTGAGTGTAGGTCTATCATTTATGCTTGGTTCAGCTATTCAATTATTCTATTATTCTATACACTTGTTGTGTTGTGTGCCTTTAACTGCATAATTCAAGTTAATATTAGAATTGAAGGCATCATTGATTTAATAGCTCGTGTGTAGATATTAATATACTTGCTGTTGACTGTTAATTACTGTTTCGTGAGCTCGTAACATGACTAATGTTTTACATGTTGGTTCTTTTAAAATCTGATTGGAGGATTTCCTTGGTGAAGCCGGGAAGGTAATCTTGGTCTATCACCACGCTTTTGAGTTTAAGTCATTATATGAATAGAGAGAATTTGATTTAAGCTATATGATATATTAGATATTCTGCATCTTCTTTCTTTGGAATGGGTTGTTTGGGATCCTTGAAGAGTCTTGGATCTACTACCCTATGGATTTGCGTTATTGTCTCCATACTAAATTTAGAGGTTTTGGTTCACGTAAAGAAGACAAAATTACGTGGCAGTGCTCTGTTTTTGCTGTTCTTTGGCATATATGGTTGGAAATGAACGGTAGAATATTCAACGACTTCTTTTTGACTCTAGACTTTGTATAGGTTAGGTTCACTCTTTCCCTTTGGTGCTCTTTTCACGAGCTTTTTAGTGGTGTTTCTTTGGTAGACATGCAGAGGGATTTACATGCTTTGTATGGCTCTATCACTTGGGTTTTAGTTGTTTCTGTTTTTTTCTTTTTCTTTTTGAGGATGCCTTATCCTCTTCCTTTGTACTTTTCTTTTCTCATCTAATAATATTTATCTTATTATATAAAAAAAGATATTCTGCTTCTTCTAAACAGGGATGCCATTTTTCACTGTACTTGAAGGTCAAGATTTTTAACTTCACCAGATTCAGGAGATTAAATAAATTGCAAGTAGTATAGTTTATTTCTGGGTTAGGTGGCCATATTGTAACTGTGGCAAAGAATGCATTTGAAACTATGCACTGATAAAGAAAAAAGGCAACCTAGTGCTATAAAGCTCCTACTGTGAACGGGGTACAAGGAAGGATTGGACCCACTGTGTAGGTCTATAATAGGCAGTCCTACCTCCCATTTGCAAAAATGGCTGATTCCATGATTTTCACCGAGGCTTCCCTTCAACCTATACTTTTTTTAAATCAAAAAAGAAATATTATTATATGAGAAGAGAAGAATACAAGGAAGCTCCCCTTCCAGCTATACACTGATACATTAAAAAAAATTCCCCAAGAAGAACTGGTTCCCTGAGGAATTTACTTCAATTGTATTATAATTTCTTCCATTATGTTTGTGGTCAGACCAAAACATTATTTATTTATTTTACCTCTATAAATGCATCTATCTTTTTCTGAGTCAAATTCATTATGACCGAGGGGATGGCCTTGGTCTTACTTTCTCAGCAGTAGTATAGTTGTTGACTTGTATTTAAGATGAAACTCATTTGTGTGTTTGCATCAATTGCAAATGAACTAGTCCTACAAATGTACATTGTATAAATATACGTGGATCTGAACACCATTGTGTTACACGTATTGATGATTCATTTCTTTTAGTTTTTGGTCCCTCGTGTTACAAAAAAACAGTATGCTTTTAGTCCCTCAACAGGGACTAAAAGTCACTGTTTATTTTTAGGGACTAAAGAAGAATAAAATTTTAAATAGGGACTAAACCCAAGAAACATTATATTTACAGGACCAAAAGCATATCGAAGCCTTCTTTTTTTCCTGCTGGTTACCAATTGTAACTCTGGGTACTGGGTACCCAAGTTGGTTTATTGTGTCTTTAAATCTGTTCTATTTGATTTTTCTTCTATATCTCTCTCTTCTAAAATCATTTCCCATTTATATCTCTGTTAATTTGATGATTTTGGCAAGAGAAAAGTGACTATTTCAAATTTGTTCCGCTAATTTCTGTTTGATAAACCCTTTCTTTTTCATTTATGTTGTTGCTTGTTTGCTTTCTGCTAATTTTTTATTTATTGTGGGATTTGGTTTGGGGAAACTATTCGGCTTTAACTGACAAGTGACAACTTTTAAATTTGTTTAAAAGCATTTCCTGTTAATTTTGCTTCTTTATCTTTTTTTTTTTTTAATTTTACTGTAGCAAATATAAATAAATTACTCATCTTTTACCCATTTTCCGTTGTTGCTTGCAGTTAATCAAAACAAATTCGATGTCTTAGTAGTGCATGTGCTTAATTTTTAACCTTTTGGTTCTGTCTATAGGCTTTGACACCATATGAGAAAAAGAAATACGTTTGGAAAATGCTTTACATATATATGCTTGGCTATGATGTGGATTTTGGTCACATGGAAGCTGTTTCTCTTATATCTGCTCCAAAGTATCCAGAAAAGCAGGTAAAATTTTTTCTCCTTTTATGACACCCTTTAATAATGATTTGTAGCTATGACTATGTTTGTTCTTTTCTATTCTTGTGGTGTCATTTTCAGTTCTTTTACTAATTTACCTAGCAGAGAAAATATATGGACAGTAAAGCAGGAATTTTAATATTGCCATAAATGACTGCAGGTTGGGTACATTGTAACATCAAGTTTGCTTAATGAAAATCACGACTTTCTCAGGTTGGCAATAAATACCGTGCGCAATGATATTATTGGTCGCAATGAAACCTTCCAGTGTCTAGCATTGACTATGGTATGGTAATGGAAAACACTGACAACCTTTCCAAGGCTTGCTTTTCATATTAATCATTGAACAAAAAACTTCATTACTGCGTTTCTCTTAGTATCTTTGTGTAATAAGGAGAAGCCATACAAAATGTTTTGCTGTTTGTGGAGAATGTTTCTCTTTTTATTTTACCATCCTCTATTGATGCATGAATAAGAAAGCTTTTACATGGAAATATGTGGGCTTGCAATGAATATAGAATTTATAGACTAACAAATTTTCCTCATTTTACGTTTTTATTTTTTGCCATTATGGTTCCAACATATGTGAATTCAAGGGTCTCTCTACGAAGGTTTATCTAAATATCTAAGATTTCTTGCAGTTGAGAGTTTCCAGATGCTAATTTGTGCATTTAGTAAATTATGAAAGTTGACAAGTCTTGCTACTCTGTTTCTTTCCTGGGAAAATAAATCTTTGCTGATGGAAACTTGTTGAGGAAACCCCATGCAATTCCTGATTTAATCAGATGAAACTTAAGCATATTTTAGATTACTTACTGTGTTCTCCCCTGACCCTCTCCTCCTTTTTGCCTATTCGACTCTCAGCAGCCCTCAAGATTGTTAAAGGCAGAAGGCACTAGGGGTTTTTATTGCCTGTAGGCAAAAGGCGTCAAAAAGCCCATACTTCACTGAAGAAAAGCATTAATATTAAAAAAAGGAGAAAACTGTAAATATTTGACTATTTTAAATTAATTTCCCATATAAATTAACTAGTCAAGAATAACTTGGGTTTTTTATCGCCTTTAGGCAAAAGGCATCAAAAAGCCCATACCTCACTGAAGAAAGGCGTCAATATTAGAAAAAGGAGATGGTAAAATATTTGACTATTTTAAATTAATTTCCCATATAAATTAACTAGTTAATAATAACATTCATAGTAAAATAAAACATCAAAATGTTCAATTTACAAAACCCTTAAGTGCTTGGTGTTAAGAGTCCTAAAGACCAACAACTAGTTTGCCCTTTTTTTCTAGCATTCTGGCTATTTTTATCCCCTTTTAGCACCACAGTTGGCATGTTAGATAGCTTGATTTTAGGTTTTGTATGGTTATCAATGAATTGGTAAGGATATTTGCCTTACACTTGAAAGAGAATTGATGAATGTGATTCTGTAATTATCAGTTGTACAAGACTTCTTACAATATATAGACTGACTGCATTAACTACTTTCCTAAGAATACGGCTGAAATATGGAAACCAAATGATCTATCCTAATTATCATACAATCTACAAATAATTACAAAGTAATATTCTAAAGATATATTCCAATATTCAAACACTTGCCCAAAACCAGAAATGTGTGCCTCAACCAGCTAGAGGCTTGACCCCCTTCTAGTGCCTTGTCAGCAAGAGGCAAATTGTTTCTATCAGAATTACATATTTTCCAAATCTATCATCTGGTTGTGCTATATTAGATGGAATATTCGTTGGAGTATCTTTTGTATATCAGATTCTTTAGATTTTTTTTCCTTTTGTTGATATCATATTATGTTATTTAATGTACATTTATATTACCTTTTCAACCTGGGTCACTGCTACCATATTATGCCTTCTATTTTATAGGTTGGAAATATAGGGGGAAGAGAATTTGCCGAGTCTTTAGCACCTGATGTACAGAAGTTACTGGTAAGAAATTATGCATTATTAATTAATAGGTGGCATGATTGGAAAATATTGATGTTAACTGCGTTTTGTGATCTAGATATCTAGCAGCTGCAGACCACTTGTGAGAAAAAAAGCTGCATTGTGTTTGCTGCGCTTGTACAGGAAAAATCCCGATGTTGTCAATGTAGATGGGTGGTAAGTCTGAATGTGACTTTGCTAGCAATACACTTCCCCTTTATTGCTTTCCTTCAAATGCATCTTATTGGCCCCTTCTATCTTATTTTTAAGGGCGGATCGGATGGCACAACTTTTGGATGAGCGAGACCTTGGTGTTTTGACATCTTCTACGAGTCTTCTTGTTGCTTTAGTATCAAACCATCACGAGGCATATTGGAGTTGTCTTCCTAAGTGTGTCAAAATTTTAGAGCGCCTTGCTAGGAACCAGGATATCCCTCAAGAATACACTTACTACGGTATCCCATCTCCCTGGCTTCAGGTTTGTAAAATTTTCATTTCACTCAAAATATTTCTGTGGTGGCGTTGGTTTTAGAAAGATTTTCGAGTGCTATTCGTACAACTTGCCTTTATTGAAAACTTAAAGTATTGAACTAAACTTTTCTGTCTTATCTAGATAGTTCACCTTCATTAATGTTTACCAATTTTTGCTTGATATAGGTCAAAACAATGAGGGCTCTTCAATATTTTCCTACCATTGAAGATCCGAATACCAGAAGATCCTTGTTTGAGGTGTGTCATATCTCATTAACATGTCCAAAGATTTGATTTAGTTAATGAATTTTAGCGAGCCTCGAGTTAATCATTTCAGGTCTTACAAAGGATACTGATGGGCACCGATGTTGTGAAAAATGTGAACAAAAATAATGCATCCCATGCTGTTCTTTTTGAAGCCCTTGCTCTGGTATGTTCATTGGACACCACTATATATTCAAACAAAATCAAATTCCTTCATGCTTTACCATCTTGTCACAGATGACTGTGTCTGTAAATGTTAATCCATTGGTTATAAATTTGTTACTCAAGTTAGCTAAATTATACTATGGTGTTCTAACATGTTTCTGGTTTTTTGGTTCAATTGCCCAAGATGATATATTTAATTATGTCGATTCATATTCATGATTCATGATTTATTAAAGGATTTACATTTGCATACTTAGCTACTTGAATAGATGCAGTTATTTATGCACCAATCCATGTACATTATTACCATGTCATTTGAATACTGTATGTACTTTGTGTATTTGGAGATAAGAATGGTTCCATGTGGATGTGGGACTGTCTTCTGCACAAGTTTCATGCATAAAAGCCTACATTAAGTCAAATAACCGCACGTCAAAACTTCAAAGAGACAGATAGAGGGATGAATTGTCATTTCCTAGTATTTTCAATCCTCCTCTCTCTCTCTCACTTGCTCGGTTGTCTTTGTTTCTATCTATGAATACATCTGCTGGCACTGTGGCACACATGACCATGTAGGGATGGTTACAGTGTGCATTTGGTGGGTTCAGTCACCTGTCCTTACTGCAATTGATATATTGATGACTTTTCATATAAAGATGTGTACAGTGAATTTGGTTGCTATATGTCATTCCCTCTTTCCTCATAATTTACATACAGTGCACAATGAGGTGTTTTACTTATATTTTCTATTCTTAATTGCCCTGTTCAGGTGATGCATCTTGATGCTGAAAAAGAGATGATGTCTCAATGTGTGGCTCTTCTTGGAAAATTCATCGCTGTCCGTGAACCAAACATTCGATATCTTGGCTTGGTAAGTTGGGGGCAGACTTGATTTATCCGTATTTCTGTTTTTTCTTTTTTCTTTTCCTTTTTTTTTTTTTGGGGTGAGGGGTAAGGATTGTGTGACCAATATTCTGTGGTAGATCTCATTGAATCATAGTTTAGAAGGCTTGTTAGTTAATGTTGTTGTTGTAATGCTCCATAACATATATGCCATCGTGGTGCAGGAGAATATGACTAGAATGTTGATGGTTACTGATGTGCAAGATATCATAAAACGACATCAAGCTCAAATCATTACCTCATTGAAGGATCCTGACATCAGGTTACATGTCATCCTATGTGTTGAAATCGTTGATCCTGTATATCATTACTGAATTATGTGTCAAATCCAGCCTGCACAGATTCTATTGGTAACATATAATTGTATTTGTAGTTATAAGTTGTGGTAATTATAAAGGGTAGGATGCCCATTCATTGATGTTCTTTATTTTCATATAAGTACCAAAAATCAGCCGTCTTGCTTTACGAAAGGCTTTGTGTTACTATCCAAACTAAGATTTTTAGTTACAGCTGTAAGCTTTATCTTCTGCTAGCTGTTGGGCCTGGTATGGAATGTCATTTTTGGGTTGACCACACAATGCAAGTTTGATACAGAGCTAATTCCTTTGTTTCAATGTCAATTTGTGTTAAATTGAATATTTCTAACTGCATTGATTTATACGCAGTATTTCTAACTGCATCGATTTATCCACAGTATTCGAAGGCGTGCTCTAGATTTGCTTTATGGCATGTGTGACGTTTCAAATGCAAAGGATATAGTTGAAGAACTACTCCAGGTATGTGCTAGGTCCAGACTAAGTGATGCAATTTGAAAATCTCATTGCAAACCCACTCCATCGTCAAAGAACTCAAAAAACAAAAGAAAATAAACCAGCTATTGCATGTGAACCAAAAATGACTAGTTTGCAATTGCAAATGTTTTGTAGTATCTCAGCACAGCAGAGTTTGCAATGCGCGAGGAATTGTCCCTTAAAGCAGCTATTCTAGCAGAGAAGTTTGCACCAGATCTTTCATGGTAATGCAATAGCACCTACTCGAAACATGCAATAATTATGTTGCTATTGTAGCTGACGATCATAATTGAGCACTTTTGATAATAAGTTATAGGCTTTTTGTGATTCATACTGTCTAGCTTTCCTCTTCTATTGGATAAGGCAGCTTTTACTGGTTCTTTATGGTGCTCAGCTAATGTTATCTTTAAAGGTGGATCTGATATCATATGTGATGGGATTTTTTATCCAAAATGAAAAGTTACGCATGATTGAAGAAATTTGTTTATTCACTTATTTTGTGAGATGTGTTTTTTCCTGTTTCTGTGCTGCTTGTTTTCTTTTGCTTTTCTGTTGGAAATGGCCACTATTTAAGTTTTCACCTTTCTCATAAAATTCTTCTTAAGTAAAACAGCACTATAAAGTCTATTAACAATAAAACTCAAAATAACAGCTGCCCTGCCTAATGTCAAAATCTGAATTTTCTTTGTTGAAAATATATGATCAATTTAGAATGTAGTGGGATTAGATTAGACTAGACTCACTAGAGTAACTAGTTTGTATCCTTTTTGAACATGTGAAATGTAAATCATTAATTTCTGGAGATTTTCTGGCATTGCGTAGGCGTGCAAGACTTTATCTACGTCAATTTTGTACAGATCATGGTAGAAAAGACCTGTATTTAAATACATGTATCCCCCCAGAAAACAAAACTACCTGTATTTAAGTGCTAAAAATTCCCATGTCATCATAAACTGAAGTTATTGTTGGTATTATATATACACACACACACACACACACACATTTATTGATATTGATATCTTGCCATCCCTTTTTACAGGTATGTCGATGTGATTCTTCAATTAATTGACAAGGCTGGAGATTTTGTTAGCGATGACATCTGGTTTCGTGTGGTGCAGTTTGTTACAAACAATGAAGATCTGCAGGTGAGTTTGAAGCTTGTAGTGAGTAGCGACTATATTACTGCTTGCTAGTCGACACATCATTCACAGGGAATATTATGTCTTTGATCAGCCATATGCTGCAGCGAAAGCTCGAGAGTATCTTGACAAACCTGCTATACATGAGACCATGGTTAAGGTTTGTGTGCTTTTTACTTCCATTTTGTAATTGTATGAGTCCTATTAGATGGTATTGATAATATTTATCTGTTAATTTGACACTCACAGATGATGGTCTTTAAACTATAGAATGCATAAATGACATTTATCCATATTAGAGCAAAACAGTATGAACTTTGTGATTTGTGAAGGGGATCCATTTAAGTTGAACTTTCATAATCTGTTATGAAGTATGAGGAATGTCAATAAATAATTCTTTCTGTTAATTCATGAATTTTACTTTATTGATTTGTTCAGAGTTTTAAATAATTTACTACTTGATTAAATCACATTGAAATAGTAAGAGGTCTGACTTCAGTCAAGTATTTGTTTAATATCTTTTTCTCATCTTAATATACTTCAACAGGTCAGCGCATATATACTTGGAGAGTTTGGACACCTTCTAGCAAGACGACCTGGGTGCAGTCCAAAGGAAATATTTAACATTATACATGAGAAGCTTCCTACTGTATCGTAAGGGGAATCACACTTCTCAGTTTATTCATAATTGGATTCCATTTAGCCTAGATACCTTATGAGACATGCTTTATTTTCAGGACTTCTACTATTTCCATTCTTCTGTCAACATATGCTAAAATTCTGATGCACACTCAACCACCAGACCCTGAACTACAAAGTCAGATATGGACAATATTTAAAAAGTGAGATTTACCTCTGCAATGTTCAGTTTATTTGTTATGGGTTGTTCTGTGGTTTTTCATAATGCTGTGGTTCTTCTAACCTATTTTCTCATCTTTAGATATGAAAGTTCAATTGAAGTCGAAATACAGCAACGAGCTGTAGAATATTTTACATTGAGTAGTAAAGGTGCAGCCCTAATGGATATATTGGCTGAAATGCCTAAATTCCCTGAACGACAGGTAACCTGTTTGAAATTTGTTTAATCACTTGAGTAATCAATGGTAACACTTGTGGATTAATACTCTTCTTCAAATTCAGTCTGCATTGATAAGAAAGGCTGAAGATGCTGAAGTTGATACTGCAGAACAAAGTGCCATAAAGTTGCGAGCCCAGCAGCAATCTCAAACATCAAATGCTTTGGTTGTAACAGACCAACAACATGCTAATGGAACTCCGCCCGTCAGCCAACTTAGTCTTGTA
Organism: Sophora flavescens; assembly: GCA_030762895.1. Classification (NCBI taxonomy): domain Eukaryota; kingdom Viridiplantae; phylum Streptophyta; class Magnoliopsida; order Fabales; family Fabaceae; genus Sophora; species Sophora flavescens. Next base: position 166,072,629 of record CM061066.1, on the reverse strand, counting down.
AAGATGCCCAGCATGAGCAGTAATGGGGTTAGTTCCTTCCTCCACTTACGCGTCTTTTATTTGTGGATTCTTTTACAATATTGTTTTGGTTGACATTAGATGGTTAGCAATATCATCCTTTTTTACCATAAAAAGGTTCCATTTATCGCTTCTTAGTTTGACACTGACATCATTCCTAAACAGGATGATAATTCAGCAGATCAAAGATTATCCCAGGAAAACGGGACTTTGAATAAAGAAGATTCCCTACCTCCCTCTGAAGATCTCCTTAGTGATCTCTTGGGTCCATTGGCTATTGAAGGCCCACCCAGTAGCAGTATCCACCCTCAGCCTAGCACAACCTCAGGATTGGAAGGAACTGTAGTTGAAGCCAATGCCATAGTACCTGCAGGAGAGCAGGCCAGTGCTGTGCAGGTACGTCCGTTGATTTGAGTACCAAAATAAGTAGTGAGGTCTTTTGCCTAACCCAATGTGTTAACTGAATGCTACTCCAGATTCTATTCTAAGATTTCAAGTTACCTGGGCCAGATTACATATATTTTCTTTCTCAATTAGGATTCATGATGAACCACATTGTTACACCAAAACTATTTCTTTACTTCAATGAATACAAGTTTATGATAGACCCAGTTGAACGTCACATTTTGACTAGTCTCCATTCTCGATTGTTCATTATTAGAAAGATATTGTTACGAACAATTTGTGTGCATTGGAAGATAACTTGCTCCCTTTGTATGTGCAGCCAATTGGAAACATTGCTGAAAGATTTCATTCTTTGTGCCTCAAGGATAGTGGTGTTCTATACGAGGATCCTTATATTCAGGTTTTTTCTTCAATTTTCTCCGTCGTTCTCTAGTATTTTTTGTTTAGATCATGTATACTTGTAGTTTATTTACAAAGACCTGTATTTGTGATAATTTAAGTTTGGTTCAAGCTTATGTTCTTAGTTTCTTTAATGTATATATACTTTCACAGATTGGCATTAAAGCAGAATGGAGAGCTCATCATGGGCATCTTGTTCTTTTTTTGGGGAACAAGAACACTTCACCTCTTGTCTCTGTTCAAGCTATAATATTGCCTCCTACCAATTTGAAGATGGAGCTCTCACTCGTACCAGAAACTATACCTCCTCGGGCACAGGTGAGAAACCATTGTTATTGTTATCTATTGGCTTTCAAGTTGTCAGTTTTCTTTACATTTTTCCCTCTTTTGGTGGCATAGGTGCAATGCCCACTTGAAGTCATTAATCTTCACCCAAGCAGAGATGTCGCTGTTGTTGACTTCTCCTACAAGTTTGGTAACGATATGGTACTTAAATTTAAACGCGTGTTTTATATTCCTAATTTGGCAAATCCATTCTTTTTCTTTACTCGGCTCAACTACTGACAGTTTATCATGTACTCCCATGGCTAGTGAGATAAACATGTAGGTTGGCCACTTTACATTACACCTACTTGTATAAACAAGAATTATTTTGAGATATGACTCAAGATGATAAGTATGGTATCTGAAGCCTTTATCATGTTTTCTTATTAAAAATTCCATTGGATTGTCGGAAGTACATAATCCCAGTTGTGAATTAGCACAAGTTTTAATTTTTCGAAAATGTGTTCTTTTTTATGTATTAAATTAGTTCCTCATCATTGAAGAAGCTGAAATGTAGCAAACATGATAATAATAGTAAGAGCTCAATTTTCAATGATAAGTTTCAAAGTTTGGTGTAACGGATCTTACATAAATTTAAATGGAGGATTTATTGCTACTTTGGACTTACAACAATGATGAATCCTCAATACTCATCTGTTGTTTCGTAGGTCAATGTCAAACTTCGCCTTCCCGCTGTCCTAAATAAATTTCTTCAGCATATATCTGTATCTGCTGAAGAGTTTTTCCCTCAATGGAGATCACTTACTGGACCACCTTTGAAGCTTCAAGAAGTGGTATGTATTCTGCATTATGTACATGGTGAAGTTTGTATATTTGCTAATTTGGCTATGTTGGCTTGTTCTTCTGGTCATGCAGTGGTTCATCTTTTTTTGTTGGTTTTGCAGGTTAGAGGTGTTAGACCACTTCCTGTGCTCGAAATGGCAAACTTACTCAATAGTTACCATTTGACAGTTTCACCCGGACTTGTATGATATTGAAGTCCTTCTTTTTACTTCCCTTTTTCTTTGACATCTATTAATTTATTTATAACTTGTTTCTGCTATCTATCTGCTTTAGGATCCCAATCCAAACAATCTTGTTGCGAGTACAACATTCTATTCAGAAAGTACAAGGGCAATGCTCTGTTTAGTAAGTATATATGTCAAACCAGATATCTTGCATTCCAGTCCCTGTAAAAAGTATATCATCTATTCTTCAATAATCTGATATAGAAGGGAGGGGAAATGAAGGCATAACTTTTCACCTGCTTCACGTTCATAATGATCACCTCTGTTACTGTCTGTAGTCTTTCATAAAGAACCTCCATGTGTAGACAGGGACAGTATAGGGGATTTTTTTCCTCCTAGAGAAGCATTGGAAGTTTGGAGCCATTGTTTTCTTAATTGATTGTCATTTTTAAACTGTGTTACCTTTCTCTGCAAGTCATTCATAATTGAGTTTAGATGATGACGGAGGTAGTGGTTTTAACATTTTACGTAAATGATATGCAGATAAGAATTGAAACAGATCCAGCAGACAGAACCCAGCTGCGAATGACGGTTGCTTCTGGGGACCCTACACTAACATTTGAGTATGTGATTTAGTTTCCTACGTACATGATGATATCAATAGATTCTACAGCTTGTAGCCTTTTTACAGATAATTTTGATATTCATTTGCAGGCTGAAGGAGTTTATCAAGGAACAATTAATTAGCATCCCAACAGCAACCCGTGTACCACCGACTCCAGCACCTCCCACATCTCCTTTGGCTCAACCAGCCAGTAACCCCGCAGCATTGACAGATCCTGGGGCAATGCTTGCTGCTCTTCTATGACAATATAAAAGTGATTGATTCATGACGATGTTCATTACACACTTGTAAACCTGATCTATACAGCCTAACTCACCCATGTGTCCCTCAAGCTAAGTGGGGTGGATAAACAATGCAAGGGCTGGCGGAATTAAGGGTGAGCTTGTTTTCCAGCTGAGTGTTCTAGCAGGGATTTCTGGGTTATTGGGCATTTTTGAGATTCTTTCTGCACAGAGTGGTTGTCCTTTAAGCGAGATTTTATGTCCTTTGGGCGAGGGTTTTTAGTTTTCTCATATTTTTCCCCTTCCCAGTTTCGCTGGATTGTTTGTGGTGCAAGTGATAGCGTGTAAGATATTGCCTCTGATAGGACCATTTGTAACAGTTTAAATTTATTATCCTGAAATTATAGTTGCAATAATTGCAAGCGGTGTATACATTCTTTTGCTTTAAAATGCTTTAGGGTTTCAGTTTCGAGTTATTGTGTATGAGAATCCTATTGTATGGCTATATTCAAGCGATGGTTATTCCACTTCCTTGAAAGTTTAATAAAATATAAATGAGACTGGTGTGCTGTAATATAACTATCTACCACCTGGAGCTTAAAAATGAACCAAAAATTGAAATCCAAAAATAAATTTATAAAACTACTGCTTACATTTTATTCACAAAAATGACATATTAAAGCTTAATTGTATTTTTGTTTTGTCATGTGTGATTTTGGTACTTTTGATTTTTTAGCTTATTTGATTTCCCTCCTTTTTTTTTCAATGTTGCAATTTTAGTTTTTTTGTTCGATGGCAGTAAATTTTTTTCAATGATTAATAAGGAGGAATCATTGTTCTAAGCACATAGAATTAATGTAGTAGCAATAAATATAAAATATTAAAATAGAAAATGATTAAAAAAACTTATTGTAATATTTAGTTATAACTAGTTGTAATTGAACCCAAAAAATAATGAAGAATATTAGTACCACAATTTTTTAATACATTTTTTCTTTTGGTACATACACATTCTTTTTTTATTAGATCATAATTTATATTTTATTTATAAATATAAATTATATTTTCAAGAGCGTGGATTGTAACATAATTAAAAAAGAATACGACCAACCAAAAGGTCGAGTGATAAGTATCTTGACCCCAAGGAGGAGAACGTAAGTTCAGTTTCTGGTGGCATATACTCTATTTGGAAGGTTAAAAAAATTAATGGTTAATTATTTGCTCTAAGCAACAAGCCAAATGCCCTAATTAAGCGTTCATAAAAAAATTATGAGAAAGAAGAATAAAAATGCAAAACGAGGGCCATCATTTAATATCTTAAATGAAAAACCGACAATTACAACCCGCTTTTAGAAAAAAGGGATACATACAAACAATAGTTGTGTTATTTGAACATAATTTTAGACACCGTATGTAATATCATATATATTTATTTTTATCCTTCACTTATTTTTTATGATCTTTTACGTATACGCATGTAAAGAATACTCCAAAAATAAAAGAAACACCTAATGCTGTCCTAATTTGATGTAAAAAAAACATATTCCCGGAAACAAATACGAAAATTAATAGGAAACACGGTAAAATTGGATATGGCGGGAAGGCAAGTGAGGCACTTGCGTCTCACGCGGACTCCCGCCATGTAAATGGAGTCTCTCTCCCTTAGTCTCTTTTGTAATTTATGAAATGAAATTTAGTCACTGAAGTTCTCTTCTCCCTCCTTTGCTCCAAGTCCAAACCATTGGCGTGGTAGAAATAGGGTTAGGGTTTCTTGATATGGCGAGCAAGGTGACTGATCAGCATTTGTCCACCGTCCGATCCATCGTGGGTTCGGAATTCACCGACATGGACATAATCAGAGCCCTCCACATGGCCAAAAACGACGTCACCGCTGCCATCAACATCATCTTCGACACCCATACCCCTACCCCCAAATTCAAGCCCAATCACAATCCCCAACAACAACAGCATTCTCCTGTAAATTCGACCTCTGGCGCTGTCGTCGCCACCGATTCCAAGCAAAACGACAACGATAACTTCACCGCCACCAATTCCAAGCTAAACGACGTCGTTGACTGGTGGTTCGTGGGTTGCTGTGAAATGGCAGGGCTTTCCACTTGTAAAGGAAGGAGTGTCAAGTGTGGTGAGCCAGTGTCTTTCAAGTTTCCTACTAAGACTGTCTCTGTTTCACCGTCACCCGGTAAAGGCTTCCGGGGACGACACTCGGCGGCAGCTTGTTCTGAGATAGTTCGGTTCTCCACAGAACAAACTGGAGAGGTAATCTACAACATGCCACTACTCTCTTTTTCTTTTTCTTTTTCCTTTAGGTCTCTATAATTTTTTTACACTATCAATAGTCACTGTGACGAGTTTAATTTTGGTACACTGTTTGAATCATTAATTGTCACATCATCAAAAATATGTCCCTTATCCTTATTACCTTAAAAGTCATCTGTGATGATCGATTCACATTGTAAAAAATCTTTACACTGTATATGATTTAAATCCTTATTATAAAAGTCAAATAGTTGTGATGATGTGATAATCTATGATTGATTGATTGACAGTCAGTTTATAACTACTAAATCTGATTTTTAATTGAATTTTAAACATTTATTATGATACCAATATTCAATAAACATTTGGCAATTCCAATTACAACATGGTAACAATTGGGTGAGTTGAATTTGTGTTTATATTGTTTGAATTGATGGGGTTTTGGCAGATAGGTAGAATACCGAACGAATGGGCTCGATGTCTCTTGCCTCTCGTGCGGGATAACAAGGTAAGGATCGAGGGGCATTGTAAATTTGCACCTAATGTTTTGGGGATCATGGACACCATTATTTTGTCAGTCAGGTATGCTCAATGCAGAAAGCTATGATGTCACCAGTTACAATGCTGCATTCAAGTATTTGTCTTTTAAAATTTTATGGTTAACAGCTATTTTTATGATTGTAAATAAATAAATTCTTCTTCTTTTTTTCTTTTTGGGTCTATTTCAGTGTATTCATCAATAGGTCAATGTTTGGTAAGCATCACCAGGTTTCTCTCAAGGATGCTACCAATTCCAGCGATGAATCAGTGTTTCATCCTCTTCCAACCTTGTTTCGGTTGCTAGGCCTGAACCCTTTTAAGAAGGTGATTGTTGACCCTGTGCTACCTGATTTTTTGTCAAGCCTTTCTTATATTATTAGTATATTCTGTTGAAATTGTTATATTTTCTTTCTGCCTACGGAGTTGGCTTCTGTTGTTTGAGAAGGTAATTGTAAGTTACCAATATGAAGAGAGTTGTGCAGGAATATTGACTTGCATCATCACTTGGTTTTTAGGCAGAGTTAACTCCCGGTGACTTCTATTCTAACAAGCGCCCTTTCAACCAAAAGGTAGAAAACTGAGGTTATAATTGCTTTGTGAGTTGTGACCATGTCTGCAACCATCTTAGCACCAACCTTAAAGTTCAACTGATAGATATTTTCTGCAGGTATCATTGCTACACACCAAGTCTGAGCATTCTTCTCAAAATAATAATGACAATGACAATGAGGATTCCATATCTGAAATTGATTTTGAAAACATTGTTGGTGTTGGATCAAACTCAGAGTTAGAGGTATTGCATTTAGAGTAAAATGCAATGTTTTACTTGTGTTACACTTAAAAATGGTGTAATAACTATTAACCTGAAAGCATTGTTCAGGAAATGGATCCCCCTGGTAATCTTCTGTGTGAACTGCGGCCCTATCAAAAGCAGGCTCTTCATTGGATGATCCAGATGGAGAAGGGAAGACCTATGGATGAGACAGCAACAACCCTTCATCCATGTTGGGAGGCATATCGCCTGGCTGACAAGTATACCTGTGGTTATATTGAGATATATATACATAGATGGATAAAACAATGAATGGTACTGATGAAGTAGTTGTGCTTGTACTTTGTAGGAGGGAGCTTGTTATTTATCTGAATGCATTTTCTGGTGAAGCCACAATTGAATTTCCTAGCACCCTTCAAATTGCCAGAGGAGGAGTATGTTTCTTATTGAGATAACCCTGGATAATTCTGTTGCTTTCACATATTGTTCAATGTTTGTAATGTATTTTTTTTTGGGGGGAATTTGAAGATTTTGGCAGATGCTATGGGGCTAGGAAAGACCATCATGACCATATCCCTTCTCCTTGCCCATTCAGGAAGGGGAGGATCATTAGGCAGTCAGCCCATAGCTGAATCCTTTAATAAAGGTGAAGTTAGTGATAGTGATACAGTGCACGAATTTTCAAACATACCAAAGAAGGCTACCAAATTTTCTGGTTTTGATAAATTGATGAAGCAAAAGAATGCTCTAACAAGTGGTGGCAACTTGATAATCTGTCCCATGACTCTTCTGGGGCAGTGGAAGGTAACTGCGTCGTCAATTTTTTACATGTAGCTCAACTGGTTTCTGCATTTGTTTACTTGAAAGTTGGTGTCACATTGTTTTCAGCCGTGGGTGTATAGAGTATAATCAAACACTTTCTTTCCTGCTCTAACATTTGACAATTTCTTCAGGCAGAGATTGAAACTCATGTGCAGCCTGGGTCTCTGTCTCTATATGTTCATTACGGACAAAGTAGGGCAAAAGATGCAAAAAGTCTAGCTCAAAGTGATGTTGTAATTACTACATATGGTATCTTAGCCTCTGAATTTTCCAGTGAGGTAGTTGAAAACCTGTTTGCTCTGATAGTTGTCAGCCTATTTGCTCCATTTCTTATAACTCATCAATTGATGTACGATGCATCTTTTTATCTGTCTTGTACAGAATGCTGAGGATAATGGTGGACTTTTCTCAATTCGGTGGTTTAGGGTGGTTCTTGATGAGGCACATACTATAAAATCTTCTAAAAGCCAAATTTCAATGGCAGCTACTGCTCTAATTGCTGACAGGCGTTGGTGTCTTACTGGCACTCCTATTCAGGTGAATTATTATAATTATGTGTATTTTTCTTATTTCATGGCTGACGATTTTCTTTTTGGAATTTGTGGATTAATTTACTAACTGATTTACTGGGACTACTAATTGATTTACCAAAAATACCATTATGTGATACATTAATATGCCTGGAGTCTTTGATTAGCGCTAAGGTTATATTGTATGATTTAACTTATGGATGTTTAATTAGCTTCGATTGTATTTTATGGTTTCCATCTTCGAGTTGTATTATTAAAATCTGTTTATGCTATCCTGGTATAGTGATTGATAAGGTTTTGCAGTAGTTTGTGTTCTTGCTCCGAGTTGTGCCTATTCTTTCGTCTTGCATTCTGGCTAGGTTGCACTTCCATTTATTTTCCATAAGTTATCCTAGTGTTGAATGTTGGACATTGTGTTTAAGACCTTTGGTTTGTTATGGATTACGTTGCAATGCTGTCAAAACCTTAATATGTGTTTAGATAAGTTTTTTTTTGTTTTTCCGATTCCTAAAGTGATTGTGGTATAAAAACTTTTACAACATGTTAAAAATTTAAGCTTTCAGATCTTTTCAGTAGCTTCCACATGGATATGTACTTCAACTTTTTTCTTGCTATTTTGTTCATGTATTTGCATTGAATAAAAGTTGGGTTGTGTTAGATTGGTCATGAGTTTCATAACAGCTGGTCGAGTTTTTATGCTTCCTGACATGGAATCCTTTTATTCTACAGAACAGCCTTGAGGATATTTTCAGTCTTCTTCGGTTTCTGAGAATAGAGCCTTGGGGTCATTGGGCCTGGTAAAATTACCTTTTTCTTGGTGTTGGATATGTTCACTTCAATTGAATTATCTCTAATATTTTCTTTCATTCTTGATTTTTTGCTATTTCTCATTAAGGTTATTTTTCAACAAAAAAAAATACGACTTTTGAAAGCTATTTTTGGATGCTGAATGCTAGGCTTTGACATTTGATTATATATATATTTTAATTAAATACAGTTTTTAGAATGAACTTTTTATTGCATATATTTAACAGTATTTAGAACATACTACGTTCTAGGGAAGATGTAGTTTCAAATATTTCCTTCTAGGATTGAAACAAATAACGATGGTAAAAATTTATACATGAAATTTTGTAGTGTAAATGTTATGTAAACTTAAGACAAGTGGTCTGATTATCCTTTTTAATTTGCTTTTTAAACTTCTGCTTGTTGATGATTTAATTGTGTTTTATGAGTTATGAGTTATTTTGATTGGGTTTTATGAGTTATTATGTTTTCTGGTCAAAATTTGCATGAAATAACTGGAGTATCAAATATGAAATCAAGCCGGATGTCATAGATGTTTATCATAGTCATCTAATACAAAGCTCTTGTTGCTGAACACATCTTATTATAAGTTACTGCTACTGTGTTTATTACTTTGATTGTTTACTCCAAGTGGGTTTATGTTGGCTGGAGTGCTGGATTGGGAATATTTGTTTTGTATCATTCAGGTGGAACAAACTTATTCAGAAACCATTTGAGGGTGGTGATGAGAGAGGGTTGAAGTTAGTTCAGTCCATTTTGAAGCCAATCATGTTGAGGAGAACCAAACATAGCACAGATCGGGAGGGCAAGTCAGTAAACTGGTTGAGGGCTTGTGCTATTTTAACATCTAGTATGTTCTGTTAACTTATTATTGTTGCAGGCCTATCCTAGTTCTCCCTCCAGCTGATGTCCAGATAATTTACTGTGAACCCACAGAAGCTGAAAAGGACTTTTATGAGGCCCTATTCAAAAGATCTAAGGTATTCTTAAATTTCTAATATATGTTAATGTTTTCACCTTATATATGTGTGGTGCAATCTCAGAATTGGTTCCCCTTTCATTTTTTCATTGTACTGTTGTTTTGTCTTTGTGGAATACTTTATTTGGTATTTTTTGGAAAGGGCCAGGTTTTCGTCAGATCCTTAGATCAGTTTCTGTTGAATAGTTTGCGGGTTTTGGGAGAAGGAAAGAAACCAAATCCTTGTGGCAATGTGCAATATATGCCGCTCTTTGTGTATTTGGTTGGAGCATAATTCTCGCATCATTAACGAGATTTCTTTAGAGTAGTTTCTTTGAAATAAGATTTTGCGCAGGCTTCTTTTTGGCAGAATTGTTGAGAGATTGAACAACTTAGCTTGATCAATTTTTTCCCCTCTTACTTGTCCTCTTTTTTATTTTTATATATAAGGAGGATTTATTATCGTCCTCATTCTTTGTTATCTTCTCTTCTTAAAGATTTTTTTACTTTTATATAAGAAGATATTTTCACCTTATATTATTGGCACTGAAAAAAGTCACATTGATCAAACCTGTTGCCGAAATTTATATAGGTCAAGTTTGACCAGTTTGTTGAGCAAGGGCGTGTTCTTCATAATTATGCTTCAATATTGGAGTTGCTTTTACGTCTTCGGCAATGTTGTGATCATCCATTTCTTGTAATGAGGTATGATGACTTACATTCCTGTTTATATACTTGAAGATTGTAGATTTTGCTGCCAGTTAACTATAAGCATCTGGTCAGGTCAATTGGTTTTTAAGGAACAATTATACTAGCATATGTAATCTGCTGTTCAAAATTTCTAACCTGTTCTGATCATCATATTGCAATTAATAAGTTAATCTAAGAAGCTTAAATTTTTTATGAACATTTGACCCTGAAATTTGCTGTATGATATTTACAATTTCAAAGTTGAATTTAGAGAGTATTTATAATAAACTTCGGCACTAGTCAAATTGATCTTGATGTTAAGGCAATGATGAATTGCCGGACGATGGTAGCATTGTGGAGGCTTAAGAGAAAAAATGGTAGCTGAGAAGTACTTTTATATATTGCTCTAAACTTTCAAAATTTTTTTTTTCTGATTTAGAGGGAGGGAGGGAGGGAGGGGGGAGATAGCTAGGAGTTTGAGAGCCTAGTCTATCCCAACCAACTAACAGAATACCGAACTTCCCTGAGAGAGGGAGGGAGGGAGGATAGCTAGGAGTTTGAGAGCCTAGTCTCTCCCAACCAACTAATAGAATACCTAACTTCCCTCCCTTTTCTTTATTTATACTATACAGTAATTGATTAACTAATACATTGTTTCAGCTAGCTAGTTATTAGTCGCAGGCCCAGTGGCTTTGGTTTGTTTCTTCTTTCTGATATAAGTCTTGTATATAGGAGGTCTTGAGCTAACATGTACATGGATGGTGAAATTAAAAGTTGTTTAGTGGTCACATGATCATTTAAAAAGTTCACTTGCATTCATCTTTTAATCTTAAAAATTTAAATAAGATCCAATTGTCAAGATTAATTGTTCTCGCATTCTTAAAATACAAATTGTTCTCACTTGATATGGTCCCTAGATATATAAAGATATGTTTGTAATAGTTTTGTGTGTTTGGCTGCATCAGAACAATATACTACTTAGGAATGAGTTTGTTGTCTTAACCTACATTGGCATAGGATGCTTTTCTTAGCTTTGCTTGATGATGTTTTGCTTTTGATGTTTCTTGGGAAGTTTTTTTGATGCAATGTGATTGGAAAGCACTCCTGTGATGATGTTTTCTTTGACCCTTGCATTATTAAGTAAGCTTTAACTTATTGTCATGGTGACAATTGCTTCATTTAGTCGAGGTGATACTCAAGAATTTGCTGATCTAAACAAACTAGCTAAGCGCTTCCTTAGAGGAACCTATATTGCTTCAGAAGGTGAAGTAAAAGATGCACCTTCGCGGGCTTATGTTCAAGAAGTTGTGGAAGAGCTACGGAAAGGGGAGCAGGCTGAGTGTCCAATATGTCTTGAAGCATTTGAAGATGCAGTGTTGACACCTTGTGCTCATCGCTTATGCCGGGAATGTTTATTGGCGAGTTGGGGAAACTCTACTTCTGGTTTATGCCCTGTTTGTAGGTATTGTCTAGTTTAAGTGTTGAAATTTTGGTTATCTTTTGTTTAACTTTGATTTAAGGAAGTTTAATATTGTTTCTATTGCAGTATTTTTCAAATAAATCTTTTTTATAGTTTAAACTCCTTACAATATATTTATTTTACAGGAAAATAATCAGCAGGCAGGATCTTATCACTGCCCCTACTGATAGTCGGTTTCAGATTGATATTGAGAAGAACTGGGTAGAGTCATGCAAGGTAACTGCTCTTTTGCATGAACTTGAAAACCTTTGCTCATCAGGCTTGAAGAGCATTGTCTTCAGTCAGTGGACTGCGTTTCTAGACCTTTTGCAGATCCCTTTTACTCGGTAAGATTCGTTGCTGGTTGAATCATAGTTTAGGTGAGATGCTTCTTGTAGGAGAGAATCTGAGTTAATGTTAATTCTTCAAAAGATCTGTTCCCTTTGTCTAGACATGCTTGTTCTTTACATTGTGTTGTAATAATTCTTTTTAGTTGATGCCAGCTTCGAGGATTGATGTGTTTTTCGTCATGCTTCATCTGTTCCTTTCTGCCTTATTATTAAGTCATTTATGCCATTATGATGAGTGTTTTTATCTTTTACTGTTTTGACACATTATGATGACAACAGCGATACCAAAGTCTTTCTTATCTCTGTGATTTCATTCATGTCCAGGAATAACATTTCATTTGTTCGTCTTGATGGGACTTTGAGTTTGCAGCAGCGGGAAAAAGTAATCAAACAATTCTCAGAAGACAGCAACACCATGGTCTTGACATACTTCCTCTTGCTTTTTCTTTGACCTAGACAGTGTACTAAAATGGTTCAATGCATGACTATTTGTGTTTATAACCATCAGTACTTTTCGCTTACACCAGGTGTTGTTGATGTCACTAAAAGCTGGTGGAGTGGGTATAAACCTGACAGCAGCTTCAAATGCTTTTGTCATGGTACTTGCAAAAGTATATTATGCATTAATTTAAAAATGTTCCCATAAAATACAAAGTGATTTTGGATTATTAATATTTTGAGTATGATCTACATGATGAGAACATTTAATTCAATCGATTCCGCAAGTCCTCTCCAAAGTTATAGTGAGCTGCATTAGATGTATGTGAAAAATAAAATTAGTAACCAAAATTACATCATCGGTTGAGTTGAGTATATAATATATGATCTCCCAGCATTATTAAAATAAAAATCAGTATTTCCCACTACCCATACAATTTTGACTTTCATTTATTTTTCTTTATGAATTTATTTGTTCCACTGTAATTAATAATTAGCCGTTTTAATTTAGGTTTTAGATTAAGAAAGTTAAACTATGTATGGGGAGCAATCTATCTTATATGGGAATACATAATTGTGTGTATATAGGATTTGGAAACTTGCCCGAGAATGGTATGTTTTATGAATAACCAATCCGACGGATGATATGACATTGTTGTTATTATTGACATTTGGAAAGATTATTTTTTAGTATTTGTTGATTATAGATAACTTGTCAATATAAACAGGACCCGTGGTGGAATCCAGCTGTGGAGGAACAAGCTGTTATGCGTATTCATCGCATTGGACAAACAAAGAAGGTGGCCATCAAACGGTTTATTGTGAAGGTATATTTGATATCCCAATTTTGGCAAAATCATGCACATATCTCATGTGGTTGGCCTGATTAATTACTTCACTGGGTACAAGGAATCTGGTTATGACTTGTGACTTGTGAGCTAGTGAAGTTTTGGTAGTAAGGCCACCAGCTGAGCTGGACTTTATTTATTTTTTCATGTAAATATTTCATCTATAATCCTTTTTTTTAGTTGAAATACTGAATATTTTAACGAGATAGTGTGGTGCTTGCTTTGAGTCCAATATATGAGATTCATGCAATTTAATTTGGATAATCACGTATCACTTGTTTGCTACTTGTTTGGTGTGTATCACTAAATAATGTGAATTTTCTACCTTGTGTCAATTTGACTTGAATGTGGTACTTGTTCTTATGTTTCCAATTGCAGGGGACAGTTGAGGAGAGGATGGAGGCAGTGCAAGCACGTAAACAACGAATGATTTCTGGTGCCTTGACTGATCAAGAAGTTCGAACTGCACGGATTGAGGAGTTGAAGATGCTTTTTACTTAGACCACTGAGGTAGTGCAGGCATGTTGTTGCTTTTGGTGCACCATGCACCTTTTACCATTTTGCATTTTTGCATCCCGTGGTTTTCTTTTGGTCTTGAAGCGCTTGTTAGTGCCAGAAAGTTGACTCATAACATGAAGGTGCTTCTGAGGTGGCAGTAGAGCTGGGGAGTTGTCTCTTAGCTTGCAACTTCCAAGGGGATACTGAGTTTAGTGGATATTTGGATCAACATCATGCTTGAATCAGATTGTTTGAGGGGGGGTGTGAAAGTTAGGTGAACATCTTTGATGAAATTGGGGTACATTATGGTTGATGTTATGTTTGGGAAAGGAGAGGGCAAGGGTGGAAAGGGAAGGAATGGAAGGGGACTCACTTCCCCTTGTTTTGATGTTTAATTACAAAGGGAACTCCCTTGTTTGGGAGTTGAATAAAATTGAGGGAGGGATAATAAGTTAAAAAATTAAATTATCTCTAGTCTTTATTTGATTCAATAATTATTTAATTAAAAATGAATCCTTACCGTCTTTGCCCCTAATTTGAAGGGAAAATTTTTTAGGTTGTTTTTTTTAAGGGACAAGGATAAAAGATTGTACTATATCCCTTTCCATCATTAAAAGTCATCCAAACAAGAGTATGAGTCATTTTTCCCTTCTCTTGACCTCCCTTCCACCTCCTTACCATCATCTAAACAATAGATTACAATTAGGGTTCAGAATTTATATTGATTGTACATACACTGAGCGGTCTAATATTGGACAACTTTGAGAATCCATTGTATATTGCATGTTATTTTTATTTTCACTTGTAACATGTACAACATTGCCATGAAATGCAACTTGTAGATTGTCATTTTTCTAGTTCGTTTATATAGGGTTTCTAACATTCTAGTAGTAGTTTCTATTCCATATTGATTTCCAAATCTTCGTCTTATATGTGCTACTAGCGACCTTATATTTCTTAATTTATATTGGATACTGTTGCTGTTTTTATTTAATACCAATAATTGAAAGGGACAACTTTTAGGTAGGATATTTCATTATTTTTCATATATAATATTTTTTATTTGAATTTGATTGATTTTTAAAATTGAAGTAACAAAAACTCAATCAAATCTAATTGATCTGTTTATTGTGTTTTACTTTTTTTTTTTAAAGTTTAGATTGATTTTTCATATTAGTTTTTCTTTTTGTTTTCTGTTTTTGTTTTTTTTTTTTGTTTTGTGTGCCCTCATTTCTGTTTTAGTTTTAATTCGATTATTTCGGTTTTGAAAACCTTTAGCTATACCTAAAGAATTATATGGGTATCACTATCACAAGTTAATGATAGAAGTGCATTTTTACAGGCTAAATTCAATGCATATACTTCAAATCACGTGTGGTTATATATTTGTTTCTCAAAACAACATCTGTATAATTTAAGTTCCTTGTCACTTATATTTGGATCTCTGCATTGCATAATTGATTATTAATTCTATCATAATAGTATCATTATAGGGCAAGAAATTAAACGTTTATTTTTATCAAAATCTCCGTTACAGTTAAGTAATTTATTTAGTGGGATATTGTAACGTTTTGTATTATATATTATTATTACTTTTCAAGATAAAGTATAAAACAGATTACTACCTTTTTCTTTGGATTGGGAATTATTCTACTTTTTTTTTTTTTGGAATCAGCTTATTTCATTTCAATAGCAATAGAAGAATTTCAATAGCAATAGAAGAAGCAACAATACAAGCAGCAATAACATCAAAAACACGAGAAGTAGGATGAAGTATGAACAATAGCCGCCCTAGTTAACGATTATGAGCAACTACATTACCTTTAACAAACTTAACTGAAAAGTTATGATTAAAACTTAAAAGATTCTTACAATTTGAAATGATGGCACCAAACTCATTATTCTACTTTTTTAAACAATTATGTTTTATATTTAAATAATGCCTTAACTATAAAAAGAAAAAAAAGAATATATTTTTTTTATAGAAAAGAAAAAATATAAATTATCTACGAAGTTCTCAACAATCAACAAAGAAAAATATATTGGTGCCGTGAGGCCTGTTCCAATCCTGTTGAAACCTCGGGACCCAACTCACCTAAACTTTTATGGAGCAAAAAAATATATATACATTGGTAAAAAAAATATTGTTAAGAAAAGTATCTATGTTTTTGGTTCCTTTTATACATTCTTATCTATTTGCTGCATCATAACTTGTTTTTTTCAAATTTTTAAAAAAATTCTACCAGTTTTTTTAAAAAGTTATTATACATTATCTAAATTTTCAAAATTTTCTAACAAATTGTTTTATATATTGTACAAGTTATCTATAATTCAAGCATAGCTAGAAATTTTGTTTTCCCAAAAGTACAAAACTAAATACCATATTAAACACTAATTAGTAATTAATATTGAAAAACAAATTATTTAGTCAATCATATTTTTTAATTTTGTTTTTTGACAAGATTTGGTCAATCATATTTGGGAAAAGAAATCCCCTAAAAAAGTAATATTTAATTGTAGCAATTAAAATTATTATTGCCACATAAAACCCAAAATATATTAATCATTTTTCATAATCCACAAGATTTCCTCTTTCTTTCTTCTCTTTTTTCCCCCTCTTTCTCTGAATATATTCAACAAGAAAAACAGATACTCAACAATTAAACCAAATAAATAGTGATGATTTTATTTTATCCTTTTCAACCTCAAATTTCGAATTTGGTAAAAGATATTATTGGCATTAATTAAATGTAACAGCAACATAATCCCCTATATAAAAACATTTTCATAGGTGAAGGAAGAGTTGCAAGGGGTTGTGAAAATCCAAATTTCTTAGATAGGATTTTAGAAGACAGTTCTTCCATCTTTTGCATAGTACTGTGTGTTGTGTGTTCAATCTCTCTTCATCTTAGTCTTCTAGACACATACATATACAACTAGGAGTATTCATGGAGGAACAGGTGACTCATTCTTCCAACAACAATGATCATAAAGTTGATGATTCTGCAATGGCTTCTCATCATGAGGGTGCTACAATATTAATGGATTCGGAAGATAGAGTGAAAAAGAAGAGAGGAAGGCCACGTAAGCATGATCATGCTAATGGGAATTGCATGCAGCTCACCACAACATCTTCTTCTTCCATTCAGCGAAGTAGAGGAAGGCCTCGTGGTTCAACATGTAAGCAGCATATATTCACTTCTATGGGTTTGTCTCTTCACATCAACTCATTAATAACGTATCATCTTATTTAATGTTATGAGTTATGGACCTTTGATGTCGTGTAAATATGAATCAATCGTCTTGGTTATTAGAGTTTGTGCCTCAAATCTCAATACATGATATGATATACAAAAATTAATAAGATATAAAACTTGTTTTTAAAAAATTTCAATTTTAAAAGTCAGTTTTTTCCCTTAATCCAACTTTTTCTTTTCTCTTTTTACTCCGAGAAATGATTTGTTGACAACCGAAATCGACAACAATTCCTACTTTTTCTGGTGTTGGACAGTAACCGTGGTGAGTTGATGTGTTCAAATATTAGTGCTCCTTTTCTCCCTCTCATTTCTCTGCATATAGATTCTTATCTGAAAATGCTAGCAAACCCTATTTTTAACAGGGTCTCCAACAACAACCTATTTATCATTTTATGTGCGTCCCACCAGGTAGAGTCTGTTCCACCAAAAATTTTATAAATTTTTTAATTCAATCTCATAAGCCCCTAAAACTTGTAATAGCGGGTATGAGCATGTTATGATGACAGTCAAAGGCAACCTATATATGGACTTTATTAAAAACTTCTAAATTATAAGGATCTCTTTAAAAATTCAATGAAATAGTAGGAGTCAAAGAGTAATCAACCAATTATATTATCAACCTGATAAAATTGAGTTCTTTTATATTTTCTTTATCTTTTTTATTTAATTATAATATATTTTAGCATATAAAATTAAACTTTGAAAAATCATTCAAAAAGTATCAACTTTCGAGAAACTATTAAAGCAATTAAATTTAAATTATTTACCGAATGATAGTTACTGACAATATAATTTTTAATTTCCTAGCCATTATCAATGTTTCTTTTTAAGTTGTTGATGCTTATTGGGGATTCAGAAAAAAATTATTCAACCAAAATCTAAGCCAAACAACATTTGTATTCAACTAGTTTTAAATCATATTTAGTTTTAAACGAATTTATTTGTATAAGAGCTTATGCCATGTTCTCATTATATATACTGGTTTTGGAAAGATATAATACTGCAATGTCAATGAAAATGTTTATAATCTTGTCATGTGATGGAACACGTTCCTTTAAAATATGTCTTCGTAATGTTAATCTTTCACTAGGATGTCACATTGTTCATTGGTTAGTTGTAGGCATTTTCTTTTATCATTCTCTAATGTTTCAAACTTGATTTGGTGAAGGTAATGTAGCAGAAGCAGCTGGTGGAAGCTTCACCCCTTATGTGATAACTGTGAACACTGGGGAGGTAGTACCATACACACTTGACGCAATGTTCAAATTTTCGATTTATATATAACTTCCCGGCTATTCTATCTATTAAGTGTTATCATATATGGACAAAACTTTAAGTACAATTTCATAGGTACATTAGGTATTGTTTTTTAATAGGATTATGACATGTGTAATAGTTCATCAATAAAAACATAACATGTGTATGAGCGGTTACATATGTCATAATCCTATTGGAAAACCGAACCTAATGTATCTATGCAATTGTATCTCCTATCAGTATTGAGGAAGAAGAGTAACTATATGTGTTGTTGGTGATTTGCACAGGATGTGGTGAGCAGGATATTAGCATTTTTTCAAAAAGGGCCCTGGGCTGTTTGCATTCTTTCTGCCACCGGGGCTGTATCAAGCGTCCTCATTCGCAAATCTGGTTCTTCAACTGATACTTTGAGACGTGAGGTACAAACAATCACTTAGTGTGCATCATTCTGCTTTTCACTTTCACTTGATACCTCAATTTGCCTTGGTAAAAAAAAAGGACATAGTAAGGGGTAGTTCTCTTAGACATATAATAAGTTGTAGCTTTGGAAGCCACAAGTTTAATCAAGTTATGAAAACATTGTTTCTTTTGGTTTCTTATTATCTGCTGCTGCATGCAGGGATGCTTTGAAGTTGTGTCTTTATCTGGATCATATACCTTTGTTGCTGATGGTGATGCACATCACAAAAAGGGCACGTTGAGCGTTTCACTGGCTGAACCTGATGGAAGGGTTTTTGGAGGTGTCCTTGAGGGTTCACTCATAGCGGCTGGCCCTATTCAAGTAAGAAAATATTAAGTATCTACTTACATTTCTAACAATATAGTTGATTAAAAGAGAATTTGCCAAATCGTTGAACACAGGGCCGGTCCGAGGCGAGATGAGGCCTAAAGCTAGGGGATAACTTAGAGTGAACAAATCATGGGAGGGGTCTCATATGTGTAATTTTTGTTAGTGAACTATGTAGGGGCTGAGTGGAGTGAGCTCAGGGCATAAAACAAATGAGTTGGGGCATTCTGTTTAAAGTGCTATATATTAATTATTAACACTTCATATATGTTGCACTCTTCAGTAAAATAACTATCAAACTAACTCTGAACCACTGTTCATCTATCAGCTAATTGTGGCCAGTTTCAAGCAAAACATCAGTAAGGAAATCATGAGAAGGCACTCGGCTGGACCTTCTGCTGCTGCACCAAATATGTCTACTAGTAATCCAGATTTAGAAAGGGTTCCCCTAAAAGTTCCTAATACAATAGAAGGTGAAAGGAATTGCTCTTCACTAACATCTGGGCTTGTGCCAACAAATAATATATTACCAGATAATGTGATTCCTGCAATAACTACTATTGGAGTAGTTTCAGGTAATGTCATTCCTGCAAATCAGATCAATATGAACTCTGCTCCTGTAAATGGTGTTGGTGTGGACAGCCAGGCAATGCAGCCCATCACAGACCAAAGTATTGCTGCAGATGACAATGCCGATGTCTAATTTTCTTGTGAGTGACATGTAAAAGAGAGAAGTTCTTGATTGGTTTTGGTAAAGAACCATAGTAACAAATATTGATAACTCCAGAAGATGTGATTGAGTTTACTTTCTTTTTTTAATTGAATTTTCTTCCTTTTCAGTGATTTTTAGGAAGGGCATTAGCATTATAGTCCTCACTTCATGATGCATTTTGTTGCTATTTTGGTGAAAGTGGTGATATTTCAGATTTGCTATTTTTGATGGTAGGGGAAAGTGGTTTTTTGATAATGTTTCGGGTCTGCTATTTTAGTAGATGAAACCTTGTAACTTGGGATATTGTCAGTGACATTCTTATGGCTCTTCATCCAATATACTTTTGGAAAAAATGTGATTAGTTTTTTTTATAACATTTTGAAGATATGTTTAATAATTTGATTGTAACGTGCAAGTTACATAGAAATAGTGAAAAAGAAAAATGATGAAATGACAAAAGTTACTCATTTTTCAGAGAAAAATTACAACTATTTTTCACAGAACATATAAATTTGTAACTTATATTTGATGAATGGCCTTAATATTTTCTAGAATGATTGACATTATTAGCATGTTTCACAACACTTCATTTTGTAATAGTGACCCAGCTATATATTGTTTCTCCTCATTCATTATTTTTCGTCCTGTAGTTTCCTAGCTATAGCTTTTCATATTTAAATAGAGAAGTCTAGAATGCAACTACACAAGATGATACAAATATAGAATACGGCATAGCCTAATGTGATCATACATTAGCAAACAATTGATAATTTTTGGCATCAAGAACTATCTGCCTAACTGCTGCAACTGCTGCTATAGCTCCCAAAGCGGAGAAAGCAACAGCAATAGTTACATTCAACCAGAAAATGGGGCTCCGCTTGGATGGCTTGAATGTCAAATTGAAGAAAACCGCTGGCAAAATGAAGTCAAGTGGTATAAAACCAAAAGCTCCTATAAGTGAGTTTATGTCCCCAAAAAATGGAAGCATTGCTGCTATAGTTGTTGCAATAATTGTAGCTAATGACCGAGAAATCAATCTTGGGATTACATTCCGTGGGGAGAACTCAGGGCTTTTTGGGTCTCCAAATGTTTGCTCTAGCACTTCATTTGTAGGCTGCAAGTAAACCTGCCACAATGTTGCAATTTAATGGTGAATTAGGTCCTAGTTTAAGGTAAGACCCGTGTGAGAGATTAGAGAAATTCTTAACTAAATATTACCTATTACATCAGTTCTTAAGCATTCAAAAATATTATCATGGTCACCACAACCTTACATATGTCAAATAATGATTTAATTGCATATGTCATGTTAGGTGTGACTCTTAGACAGTTATGATAACAATTTATGATTGGTTAACACTGTAAAAAAAAATTATACTGACAGTTGATACCAATTAAATGAATGTAACATTGATGCATTTAATACTTACCACACCAACTGCTGATAGTTGGGCTATTGTGAAAATGTTGGACATATAAATAAACCACTTGGGCACCAAAGGCTTCCCATTGTCCACAAAATTGCTTAAAATGAGGCCTGCAGCTTCATTTCCAAATGCCCAATAGCCAGAGATGGCTACACTAAAGAATGTGACTATAAGTACAGCATAACAAACACACAGTCCTTTGAACATCTTCCCTTTTACAGGTGGTGCTAATGTTGCCTATAACCATAGAAAATGCAAGCATGTGCACTTCAATTATAAAAGAATAATTTGATGGCTAGAGTAGTATTAACTATTAAGAAATTCAATCAGATGGTACTGATCAAGCTGTTTCAAACCTGGATTTCTGGGATTATTCCATTTCCATAAGTTGTGGCAATGATGGCAATAGCATTAAAAATTCCAAATAATTGATTCGCTGTGTCACCTTTTATAGAATAATCCTTTTTTGGCCCTTTTGATGAATCTCCTGATTAGGTAGAGTCAAGAAAAAAGTTCATTCAATTGCAAACATAGGTGCTAATTAATTGGATTGCTAAGGAGGGAAAGGAATACCAATGTATATGGAGCCAGCAGTAGCACATGCACTATAGGCTAAGCACAGAACCAAAGAAACCAGATTAATGTGCCTCAATGAATGGAAAGATGGGATTTGAGCCAAAATCAGCATGAAGCATCCAAATATAACTACAAACTCATAAAGCTTCATAGTCCCATCTGGGTTTGACAATAGGTAAATTGCCTGCATTAGTTAATCCCTTTAGCAAAAGCTCAAGTGTCAGAACACAATCAAGGTCTATGTTGATAAGTGATAACCTTCATGCATTGTCCTCCCAGAAGAGTACAAGCCACTACAGCACCATAGCAGACTGCAAATTGAATTGGCCCCACAAAAAACCGACCCCATTTAGGACCTGCCATGGTTAATTAATATTGACACATTAGCTCAAGGTCAATTATTTTGCCAATAATGTTATCCATACATACTTACATATATATCACTTCACATTTATATAGTTTGTGCTATCCATACATACACTGATTGTGTCATCTCATACAAGTGTAAGGTGACATGCTTGGTAATAATGTGCACAATGCATTATTCTCAAATGCTGTCTTCATGTGGTTAGCAGTGACTGGAGCTTGTGGTGCCCAACATTTTCAGAACTAAATGACTCAACTACTGTTGGGTGTACACATGTGACATGTCAATCATTTACTTCTTTCAAATGTGCAAAATTCATGATGAGAGCTTTGTGTATTAAACATACAGGACATTAGTACAGCTTGTTGGGAACAAGGATTTAATAAGGAGAGACAAAATCTGTGTTTCCCTTCAATATATGTGGTACAAACTATAAAGAGCTGCTTCAATAGATGTACTATGGTAGTGGTCAACTCTCAACAGTCAACAATTATGCAACAAATGAATATTTAGAATACTTCATTTATCCACTTTAATATTGATGATGTTAATCATTATCAACATGTATTAATTATGTAGTGATTGAAGCTGATAATTACCACTATGTGCTAATTGATGTATTATGAGATGATCAGTAATCACTGTGTGCAAAACTGAAACCAAAATGAAGATTTCCTAAACTAGCATATGAATAACACGGACGAAATGTGGTACCTAAAATGTCGCGAGCCATGTCTCTAAATCGGAGCTGGCGATTACCCAAATGAGCATGATGCTCAAGAACCAGAGATATCAAATTGTAGGAGTAGAAAGTGACCAGAGATCCAATGACCAAGCATAAGATTCCAGCCGTCCATCCAAGGAAGGTGAAAGCATAAGGAAGACTTAGGAGTGGTGGAGCAACAATTGAAGTTGACAAGTGGTA
The DNA here is from genome assembly GCA_030762895.1 of Sophora flavescens. Lineage (NCBI taxonomy): Eukaryota > Viridiplantae > Streptophyta > Magnoliopsida > Fabales > Fabaceae > Sophora > Sophora flavescens. The sequence continues at coordinate 166,049,372 of CM061066.1, read as the reverse complement.
ACCACAGTGCATCCATGAACCTACAAATAGGAGATGATTCACACATATATATATATATATATAGTAACCATTTTTGTCAATCCTAAACATGATAGGCTTTTCTTATCCTGAAAAGGTGAAAAGCTGCTTGTTCCTCATGTGCCCCAATTACTATAACAATGTAAGTAAGACAAAAGTGTCCCACTTTTCTGTTCACAGAAGTGAGAAGTGAGAACAAAGAAAGGAATTGATTTGGAATGGTACATAATTATGATGCAATCATAGAGATAGCCACTTAATGAATTTAGTTAATAATACTCTTGCAGTCTTACTTGTTGAATTAGTTACCAACATATAAATGGTTTAGGCATGCCATGTTTACATCCTATATGTAAGTTACACTACTAAGATCTAAGGGTCTTGCCCTCTATATAATCACATAGTTAGGGGCACTTGAGGTTTGTGCACTTTCTGCCTTTACTCTTACCTTCATTTTTTGAGGGTATCTTTGCAAGTATTCTAACCATCAGGGACCAACACAAAACCATGTGACCCATAATTATCGGGTTCTTTCATTAATCCTACGTATTGCATATCGAATTCATTGTTTTTTTATAAGTAAAAGTATATTGATAAGGAGTTCATAGGGTACCCCAACCCATATACAAAGGGCATATCGAATTCACTGTATTGTGTACCAAACTTACTTTAAAGAAAGTCGTATAATGATAATATAAAAAACAAGAATGGCTTATCAAATTACCCGCATACCGCGTACCCGGTAACTAGCTCTGACCTGATCAGGCTGTCCCAAAGTCACTCTCTCATGTAGAGGATAGAACATATCCTTTTCTATTATGTCGGTGGCGGGGGAAGGGGTTGGTTTATAGTTAGAAGTTAACACGGTCCATTATCCATCTATAGATGGCTTTTAAGTCCATATTCTAGACTTGCTAGTTGTTCTTGGAATACTAATAAGGTCATATAAGAAGCAAAAACTACCGAACCCTGCAACAAATTCTGAAGAACTAAACATACGAAGAAGAGTAGAAGACTTAAGGAATGATATCAAACTATAAATGATTACTACCTTTTGATTTGAGGACAAAAAGAGCCCCTGCGTCAACATCTTTTTGATGATGAAGTTGTTGAGAAGCATTAGGCTTCTCTGCTGCTGTTGAGGTTGGAAGCTGCGTACCCATCTCTATGTTTTTTTCTAACAAATGAGCACAGAAACACAAGTGCCGAGTGCCATTTGACTTCTGTGGATTCATGAAACATTTTATAGAATTCTATCCGTTCACTATCAAATTTTGGATATCATTTATTTATTTATTTATATATATATATATATATATATTTAAATGCTTACCTTCTAAAAATATATAAACAAATTCTCATTTTGATGTTGAAGAATCATTACTCCATTTTATAGTGCTATGTTATGCCTCTTTAATATTTAAAGAGTTATGTCTCTAGTCTTTATATAACACATCATCACATAAATAAAAAGCAACTTCTTACCAACATTCAAAATATCTAAATTCATTTGTCTTTATCTTTGAATACATGAAAGATAAAGGCAAACTATCACTTTGTAAACACCACTTAAGTTTTTATACTTGAGGGTCTTCATTATATTTTAAAAAAAAAAAGAATTTTATCATGTTGCACCCAAATGTCGTCGGAACGAAATAAGCATTAAAAAAAAAGTATTACCCACAACTGAAAACTTTATGCCCAATTTTTTTTTTTTTATCTCTTCTTCTACACCAACTGCTATATTAAGCAGAGTCAAACTGTTCAAGCAACTAGGTGACGTTGTTATGATAATTTCAGTCAACATTTTTGGCTCCTCGTGCATCAAACAAAAGAGCAACTTGTACATAATCTCAATTCTCAAGCTTCAAGTTCAACCGCAATGAATAAAAAAAAAATTATGGAAAAGGCTCAAAAGTTAAAAATATCCATATAATGTCCTCACTCACTTGAATATACTGTTTGCTGAAAACTCGGCCTTGTTAATTTGCATTAATAATAGGCGTTCTACTTCAAAACCTCAATGTTTTATAAACTATAAATCGGATGAATTGTGTTATTTGAACATCGAGTTTTAAATATCATATATGTTATCGTATGTATTTATCTTTATTTCTCACTTACCTTTTTTATCTTCTTTATATACATGTTTTCCAATCATACATCAAAAAATAAAAGGGACTGTCCCTATTTGAATGTTCAAATATCATTATTCAAATTGGATTTGTTGATAACTCGGCGTCAAGCTTATGTGCTAGCAATATGCAAAGTGCAGCCAGAATTAGACTAATTAATTAGGCCTTGAAAGGTGCTTTGATGGGTTCTTGCTGTCTGCATAACAAATATTTGTAAAACTAATATAGGAATAGGACTCATAGTCATTTTATCAACAAAAAAAAAAAAAAGGACTCATATAGTTATATTAGTAAAACTAATATTTGGTCACGTAAGTCGGCATATGCCGCTAATATAGAAAAAGAATATTAATAAGCACATGACAGAAGTCAAAGTGTCAAACCTTCTGTAGCTCATAAAATGACTTTAGACAAGCTGGATGATGTGTAAAATGAGCTTTATTATTGTTTGTATCCAAATGTACAAATTTGGTATTTAATATTGCCTCGTTTGTATCCAAATCCACTTAAAACTCGATCATACTCATTCCAGAAAGAGTAACAAGGCGTACATAAAGAGATTCTGGGGCATGTAATAATAGAATCCTAAATTGTTTTGCTTCTAGGTGCCTGAGGAAAAATCTCTTAAATCCTCTATTGTAGGTGTGGTTCTCGTATACTGTTAAAAATCTAACAAAATCGAAACACATAACTTTGATAACTATTCATGTACTTAGGTTTAATTTTAAAATATTATTTAATAATTTTAAAATTATAGATTTGCTAACGTATACTCACCCATTTTTTAAAAAGGAGTGTGTTACCAAGTTACACCTTCGGGTGTATTTTCCATTCTTCTAGTTATAACTTGCTAATGTATTCCTCCTGAAAAATTGGTGGGTGCACGTTCCTAACGTACATCCACTCATTCTTTAGAAGGAGTGCGTTAGCGAGTTATACATTTAGGTGTATTTTTCATTCTTCTAATTATAATTTACTAATGTATACCTTCTAAAAAATGGGTGGATATACATTAACAAATTCATTAAAATAAAATCTGAACCTTAAAAATATCACCGCCACAATATATTAAAATTTCTTATACTAGAACTTATACCCGTGCGATGCACGGAGTATTCTTGGTTTTTAATATACTTTGTTTCAAAATATTTGCTTAATTATTTGAATAACGGCTTTATGTATGAATTTTATTTTAAGAAAAAAAATTAAATTTATTTATTTACATGTTCTAGATCAATTGTTTAGTTTAAAAAGTAATACATGTGGGACATGTTTAAATTAAAATGTAAATTTCGTCGTTGAAATCCCTGAAAAAGAAAACAAAATTAAATTGATTTATTTACACGTTCTAGATCAACAGTTTAGTTTAAAAAGTAATACATGTGGGACATTTTTAAATTAAAATGTAAATTTCATCGTTGAAATCCCTAAAAAAGAAAATGATAACTAATATAATAATTTAGGAGTAACTTACTTAGTTTAACTTCCGGAAGACTTCTATGTATGTATGTATGTATGTATGTATGTATATATATATATATATATAAATAAATTGAAGTAGTGTATGAATTTTGATCTTAATTATTACATATAAGTACCTTAATACACGGCGGGAGATAAAATTATCACCTTAATTATCACATTTGAAATTGAGACATAAAATTTTCCATGTAAAAAACAGGTTGTGGAAGATATTTTTTATTTTGTGCTTAAGAGATTTGTTCTTGACTTCTATTTATGTTCATTCCAAAAGAAACACCAATAGTGCGACACCCCCTTTTCAGGGTATCACATTTAAGTAACTTGTTACGGGAAATACACTAAAAAAAAAAAATATTTGTTGCTGGTTGCTTTCGGAAAATATAATTTTCTAGTTACTTATCCCTTTCAAAATTGGTGATAAATTTTTTTTTGTTTTCTTTTACTCCATATACAATCCAACACCATTAATATAATATAAATAGGTATTATAAGAGTTTTATATTTAGACCTTCACATAATAGGTCATCTTCAAAATCATAACATAAGAAAATAAAGACGTAATTGTAACGTAGCGGTAATCTGGAATCACAATTCAAAAGAATGACTCTCAATAGCCAAACATCCAGACTAACCAAGTACCACTACTTTATGAGACACCAAAAGGCCTATAGCTGGTCACTCTACAAGACAGTTATTGGAAATACCCTTGTGACATTCCTACTAACGCATACCTCTTCAAGCATCTAGAAGTTAAGTCCTCGAACGACCTAGTGAATTCCTTCGCTTCATCAGTACTAGTGTACCAAAGTACTACCTTAGTCTAGAATAAACCTGATATATTTGTAAGGGTGAGTTTCCAATATATGAGTTTTGATAAGACAACCCCATGCACGACACTCAAATAGCAAATACCATATATTCACAGCATAATAAAATTAATTTGAAACACCAGAATAATTTAATTCACAGGGTTTCATACCCGGCAGTCATCGTCATTTTGTAAAAATGCATGGCACTTCAATATTCAGGCTCTATTTTAATGCTTAATCTCCGGAGATCCCACAACTTTCTGTTTCGTTTCGAGCTGATCAAGCTCCGCACATGGCGCATTGTAAAAACGAAATAAAACAATGCCCAAGAAATCACATAACACAGTGGCCACACACAGTTTCACCAGGGTTATTATTCAAAAGTTTGACTCATTGTCTCACACATGTACAGAGGCACAATGGTCACCGCGAATTATGGAGTTTATTGTCCATAACCTATTGCCTCACACAGATCACAATAGTTAACGCATAAAATTGGCCACACAGTCCTATCACCACGAATTATGGAGTTTATTGTCCATAACCTATTGCCTCACACAGATCACAATAGTTAACGCATAAAATTGGGCACACAGTCCTATAAAGATATATTGGCTCACACATGTACAGAGGCCCAATATTTAAATGGAACATAGTCCATAACAAATACATTGATCCACTCCGGACTCAATGATCACAACACATGACACGTCTGCCATCTATGCATGAGAAAAACTTTTATTCTCGATTTGTTTTCTTTGTCGTAATAATCTTTCCTTGTCGAAGCACAAAGCTTAACGACCATGCTTAATTTCTTATTAAGACTTTCCCCTTTAACAAACACAGGACACACAACCCAAATGTTTTAAACTCAACACATGATACACAGTCCGAGTGCTCAATCATGAGACCCCTAAACCGATGCACCAGTCTTAGGCTTCGCGGATATGGAATCACACTTTCCACATCAATTTAGGATACACGATCCAAAAACAAAATCATTGCAGGACACTCCGTCCAATGACACAGATCCTTGATCTACGTGTCCATAGAACACTAGAACCCCGACGTCTCGGTTCCTAGGTTTATTTATCTGCTTGTAAAACATTTCGCTCAGTGAAAAACAAATACAAAGCAAAAGCTCCGAAAACTTATCCAAGTTTAACGGAATAATTTCCCTGAATAAAATACTTTTAAAGAAATCCTTTTTCTGTTAAAACATTGATAAAATCTGAAAATCATTGATGAATTCCTTTCATTTCTAATTGTTTTCTTTCTGAAATTAATTCTCAATAAAGGTCAACTTAAAAAAAGAAATTAATAAATTAATTTATAATAATTAAATAATTAAATATTTATTATATTTTTTTCTTTTTATAACTTAAATCACTTTTCTGTTAGAAGTAATTGTTCTGACTGCTATAAAATATTATTTTCGGAACTTAATCACTTTAAATAACATTTTATAATAAAACTGAATTTATTTTACAAAAATTAGAGCCTGTGAAAAAATTTCACGGTTTCACCTTTACTGTTGCTTATTTACACAGTTTTCACAAATATTATTAAAATAATAATTTGTTTCATTTTTCTCAAAATATCCCAAATTAATCCCTCTGATTAATTATCCAAGCTTATTAAGTTTTTTATCCTTAATTAATTTTTTTTTAACACTGACCAATGTCAGGTTTCTCAGTCCAACACTCAACAGCAGATAAATTTCAATCACAGAATAGCATGGCATATATCAATTTATGACATGCATCACAATTATAATATAACCAAATAATTATAATCATGTAAATCCACACATCACATCAATTCAGTTACTCAGATAAATATCACATCAATCCAGCAGTCAACGGTAAACAATGCAAGAATATAAAATATTTTCTACAAAAAATTAATAAATGACTCCAACAACAAGCATGTGATTATCTTAAAACTCCTCAAGCATACTCCCCTTACCTCTTGGAGTTACAGATTTCCTCAGTAAATTTCTTCTCGGAATCCTGATTCCTCCACAAAACTCAATATGCTAACCACAATAAATGCCCTTCACACAAATCACAACACAATTAACCAAATGAAACAATAAAATCCTTTTAACACACATGATTAGGTTCGGCCTACATGAGTTAATTAGGCTAAGGGTATCAAAATTTTACAAGCTTTTTGGATCAATGATCCTTGAGCATTAGAAAAATAAGATCAATGGTTATAACTTAAAAGTTGAAACAAAATCTTCTAATTCATCAAAAGCTAGGTTTCGGCCTTTATTCACAAATTAGGCTAGGATTTTGATTTGGTTTCTAAACTCTTGGATTCAATAATCATAGGTACTAGAGAGATGAAAACAAGTATCAATCATAGGAATTGAAACAAATTCATCTAGTCTCTCTAAGACCTAGATTCGGTCCACTATGGAAGAATAGGAAAGAAATTTTCTCTTGATTCATGTTCTTAGATCATGAATATAGAGATCATAGTGAGTTCATAAAAATTGGTTTCATGTCAAATGGATTTTTCTACAATTTTCTAGAAATCTTTAAAGTTATAGATCTAAGAATTGCATTTCATGAAATAATTGATCAAAATGGAATTTTGTGGATGATTAATGAAGATACGAAGATTAAAGAGAGATTCCTCACCTTGGAATAAAAAGATTTATTCTAGAACTTGAAGAAGAAAGATGATCTTAGCAAGAACACTAAGGAGTTCTTTGTGTTTTGTGGGGAAATGACTTGATATGTGAAATAGAAATTGTTTGGATCCTCTAGATAAGTGAGAATATGATCTTAGAAGATCAAAACAAGGTTTGGATGGTTATGTATGGGTGTGGGCCGAAATTGGAGGAGAGAAAAGATGAACTTGAAAGTTCATGGATTTCAAGAACAAAATGGATTAAGTGATGGCAATTGATCTAAGGAACAAGTTTCATGAAGGAAGAATCATGATATTATGTTTCTAAGTTAGAGATAAATGATGAATAAGTGAAGAACAAGTGAAGAACTTGTGAGAGAAAATGAAGAACATGAAGTTTTGGAGGAACAAAAATGATGAAGTAGGAAAATGAGTGAAAATGGTCCAAGTGTGGGAGATGGGTGCGGCCTAGAGGTGGGTGTGAGGAGAAAATATGTGGTTTAATGAGATAAAAGAACCATGGTTGAGTTTATTTGATCAAGGTTAAGTTAGAAAATAATATAATAACTTAACCATAGTTAATAATAACTTAACTAGGGTTTATTTATAATCATGGTTAATAAAACATGTGGTCATAAAATTTGGAGAGATACGACTGCCTCCTACACCACATGTTAGGGAGAAGATATTTTGGGTTGCAAATCATGGTTAGTTAACCTTGGTTAAATTTAACCAGACGTAGGTTAGGTTAACGTTTAAAATATCTAGGTATATTCTTTGTTCTCATGATGACTAGAGTAAATTATCACCATGACTCACCATGATGATTTGGATGGGGTTCTTCACAAAATTACCTTGGTGTTTTAAGTGTTCTTGAGAAGTTTAGAGAGAAAGATGAAGATGATGAAGATTTAGAGCAGTTTTGGTAATTTGGACATATCTCTCAATATACTTGTCCTTTTTTTATGATCTTTATGTCGTTGGAAAGAAGAGAGAAAGATGAACAACTTTCATGTAGAAAGTTTTCCGAGATTCGTAACAGAAAAGAGTCAGAATTTCGTGACAGTTTCGGAGGAATGAGGAGAAAATGACTTTGCCTATGACTCACTTGTTGACATTAATGAAAATTGAATGATTCATCCACTTAACATAAATGCTCATTTATGACTAGGAAAAGTGATGTCCAAATGCTTTGAATGGAGGAAGAAGCCGTGTGGGTGGGGGTAATTTGGTCCAAATTTACAATGGCATGGCTTGAAAAATTCATGAAGATCCAAGGGTAAAATCGTCATTTCCAGGTAAAATATTCCTTTGGCATAAATGCGTCATTATGGCCATTATGATTCGGATAGGACCATCATAAATGCTCGTCATATCAGTCACATCAGTCACTTCAGCTCCGTTGCTGACTCCTTGATTTATCTGACGCAGGTTTTCCTAGAGATATCTCGATGTTTTCGCCCGCAGCAAATATAATATTTTAAATTTTACGCTAAATTTTTCAAAACTTCCAGTATCGTAGCAAATATGATAAAAACATTTTTCATCTCGTTCACAAAATAAAATTATGTTTTCTGAGCAGTAAACTTTTACTGTCAGTGAAAACACAGAAAACGGCAGACCAATTTCCGTCTGAATTTTCAACCAAAAACTTCTCCGTAACCCTATGAAAATAAGTATAACATGGAAATGACCTTGGTTTATCCAAAATCATTTCATCTGAGTCTATCACACTCGAAAAACAAAATAAAAACTTAATCACTTCTCTTATCAACATGGTTCCACCAGAAACCTTATTCCAATCATCTAACTCTGAATATTATCATTAATACCAACAATATCTTCACAGCACCATGCATCAACTCCCTACTCAAAATATTTAATCATAGTCTTAGTTTCTCCTGATTATAATTCACCACTCCAATTTGATATCACCTCACACATCTCATCCTCAAAATAACTTCATTGCATATCTTAATGTAATTAAACCAAAAGGGATTATATAGAATAGAATTATCTAATCCTTAGCTTTCGAACTTTTCTATCAACTTAATTTTACTCAAGAACTTCTCTTTTCCGCTCACATTCAACTTAGATAAAACTACCATGGACACCTTTCTGTAATTTCTTCCAATCATACAATTAAATCTTAACGATGATCATTTTATCATTATCCTAGAGTTACTTTAGCAAACTCTACCTTGATCATAACAAAATTTGCCGAAATCATCTTATTTACTGATGTTAATTCTAGAAATTCTCAGCTTACTAGTCACATCTACACCTCCATAAAAATCCACTCACCTCTTGTCGTGCTTAGGTATTACACTTACTCTCAACTAATCTTCTAAGGATCAATTCCTTTCTTACTTATCCATCTAACTTAGGATGATAAGCTGAACATTAACTTTAACTTGGCTCTTAACGCTTGATGTAAACTTTGCCCAACACTTGAAGTAAGTTTTTCGGGCATCATTCAGAAGATGTTGGAAGATTCCTTATCACGTTGGATCAGTCCCCTGATACATACCTCTGTTGGTTTTTCCATTACACAGTGGACCTAAGCAGGTAAAAAGGTGTCGACTTCGTCAACTTACTCACAATAATTTGAAAAGAGACCTTCAAGACAATAAATTTCTTAATTTCGCTTTCACAAGAAAGCACACAGAATAATTTGACCAATCTGAAAGATACAAGTGTCCAATATGTAAAAAGATTCTTCAATAGGTTCGTGAGTGTAAAAATGCATAGCTAATACATGTTTACAAACATGACTCTAATAAAGTTTCTTCCTTCACAATAACTTTACTACACAACGATTTAAAAGAACATCAGTCCGACAAAAATTCAGACTGGATCACTTCCACCAAAAGTAAAAGTGAATCGACTAAGTCTCATCAAGAAACTTCCATTATGAAGAATTCATATATGTCGCATAACTCAAGAAATACTCATAATACATTCCCAAAGAAGTATGAAAATATCCACACTGTCAGAACCAAAGTCAGGATAGATTTTAAATCAAGGTCAGAAAAATGAATTTGGCCTGTACAAAATGTACCGTTATGATCGTCTAATACAACCATAGGAATTTGAAAAGCAATTTGCTAATAAGGAATAAGTTTTCTTAATCCCGAGACCCTCACCTAAGGTGGAAGATTAAATTTGTTCGCCTGGGTTTCTCACAAGCATAAAGGTCTTTTATGACACGCTCAGTATGGTCACCCTGAATCGACACGATTTCTGATAACTTGGTCAATCTCTCAGACACACGAACAGTTGATCTTGCCTCATAAGCTGAGTTTACAGTACAAAATCTTTAATAAGTCCTTACTCCAATCTAGTGGTAGCTTGTTCTCAAGTCGATCCTTGAATATATAACAACTCCTTGCTAGGGATCTGTAACACTTGACACGAAGGTCTCTCATGCTCCTCGTGACTCTTAGAGTAAACGAGAACATCATTGATGAAGGTGATGACTAACTTATCGAGAAATGGACAAAAATTCCGTTTCTTGAAGTCTAACCCAACTAACTTCGTTGGCGATATCCTACACAAAGCGGTTGAGATCTGTCTAAATCTAGAAACAAGATCAATCAGAAACTCAACATCCATCCGTCCGTACAAACTTGGGACATTCTTAGAAAATTTTTCCAAAATTTTTCAATGACAGGTACCTTATTCAAATGTCTGATACCGTCCTAAGGGATAAACGAATGTATCATCATGAACATAAGTTCCCTTTACTAAACATGAGATCTCTCAAGGTCTCAACCCAATCAGAACCCACAAAAACATACTTACTTGTGTGTCAACACACGTTGTTTCAACCAAGAAACAATTCAAACAAGGTTCAACCAGAGATCACACAACAAAAACCTAACAGACTTATTCCCCAAGGTTTCCCGAAAGACTCGACCAGCTCTGATACCACTAACACGACACCCCCTTTTCAGGGTATCACAATTAAGTAACTTGTTGCGAAAAACACACTCAAAAAAAAATGTTTGTTGCTGGTTGCTTTCGGAAAATATAATTTTCTAGTTACTTATCCCTTTCAAAATTGGTGATAAATTTTTTTCGTTTTCTTTTACTCCATATACAATCCAACACCATTAATATAATATAAATAGGTATTATAAGAGTTTTATTGTAACATCCAAAATTTCCTTCTTTGGCTAAATAGTATTACCCAATAAATAGAAGGAGCCTATCTTTAAGGGAGAAGTGTTCTAAGGGTAGCTAATAATAAATGTTTTAGATTTGTTAAGGAAGAAATGTTTAGAATTAAGATAGGGGTGCATTTAGTAGTTGAAGAGGTGTTGATAATGACTTGAGTTTTAACTTTTATTAAATAAAAGATAAAACTAATAAATAAATAAATAAATAAATAAATAAATAAAAGAAGAGAAGGGGATAAAAGAAGGGGGAGAACGTCAGATAGCAGAAAAAGAAAGGAAAAGAGAAAGAAAGAGAAGGGAGAGGAAGAAGAAGAAAGAAGAATGGAGAAGAGAGATCAAGGGATATAGCCATGAGAAGAAGATGGGGGTTGGAGATCCTAGAGCAAGCTTGCAGAACAAGAGAAAGAAATGGAAGAAAAGAAGAAGGAGAGAAAATTAGTGTTCAACCAAAAAGGGAGATTCACACAAACAACCCCAAATCCACTACTTGGCCAAGTGAGTTTCTTTAGTTAGTGCTTGGTAACCATAAATCCAAGCTTAGGAATTTTAAATTTGATTTTATTGTTTGATTTCAGAATTTGCATGTTTATTATATGGTTTTAAATGAATGCATAATTGTGATGTAGAATATTCAATTTACATGCATGTATTCTATTTGTTAAAAGTCCTAAAAGAAGCTGCTGATCTGACAAACCCGTGTAGACATATGTGTAATATTTTATTTTTAACTATTTCTATAATGCTCTGTTTGGTATGATTATTATTTTTTTAGAAAGTAGACTCGAAATACTACACTTTAGGCACTTATTTTGCTGTTTTTCATTGATTATTGATGGAGAAAAACCTGTTACAAGTTAGGGTATTGCAGTTGTCCTGTTTTCTGAGTGCAGAGGCTTACCTACCGAAACTGTAATTTTTGTAAGGTTGTTCTCCAAGAGTAAAATTTTATTCATAAACTAGACTTGTTTATATTTCCATAGAGGGGTCTTTTGTCCAAATCCGACTTCGTTTCATATTTTAATAAAATCATAGAAGTTAACTGAAAACTGCTGAAATTCTGCTTATGTTGTTGATGCATTATCCCTTGTTGAATACTTGATTGAGAGATTATATATTGTTCATGTGAATGGTTTATAAGTTTTGCTTTAGGTCATTTACTTTTAAGCTATAAATTGATATGTGAGTTAAGTTATTCAATCTTATGATGAAATGATTGTGAAACACCATTTGACATCCAAAGGTAGTAACCATGCTAATTCTGTTCATGATTTTTGAATTAGAATGGTTATCAATGACATTTCAGATGTCAAGCACTGAAGTCCTTTCAGATTGAAATGCAAGTATAAAAGTCCTTCCGGTTAGGAAAGGCAATCAAGTAAGTGCAAAGCAAGTGGGACGCCGCTTGTGATCATAGACGTATGATCTGCCTTATCTCCAAGAGCTATTTCCTCTTAAGTACCTCGGTGCGCGGGGAGTAGCGAAGTGTTAGTTCCTCTTAAGTACCTCGTTGCGCGGGGAGCAACAAAGTGTTAGTTCCTCATAAGTAACTCGGTGCGTGGGGAACAACAATGTTTTTCTCTAACAAATTAAAGTGGGATGTCTGAATGAGTGGTTCGCAAATATTATGAATGTCATGATAATGCCAGGATTGAACCCAAATCTAGTCCCTCTTAAGTACCTTGGTGCGTGGGGGGGCAGCAATGATGTTTATACTTGATGATATGTATAAGTTTACTAATATATGTATATGTGTGGGACTGAGTCCACTGTTTGCAGGGAATTCACTGAGATTTCATATCTCACCCCCTCACCCTTTTGTTTCAGGTTTGTCCCTCCTATGTTGGAGAACTGTGAAGTATCCCCGGAAATACTTGGCAGTTGTTCCAATGTAAGCTGTTGTGTTATTGGAGACGTTGCCGGATCGGAGTTAAGTGTCACATTGTCATTATTTAGTCTTTAAGTATGACCTTTTTTAAAAATGAATGAGATGTTTAGCGAAAAGCTAATTTCTGTGTATCTTATGTTTTATATCTAATAGTATCTCAATGTACTTTGGGCTATTACATTATGGTATCAGAGCAGTTCGATCCCATCGGACTGTGAGTATGAGTCTAGAAAGATCCGGCTTAGGGGTTTGTATGTCAGGTTCTGTGGGCTTATATTGTTCCTCTTTCTTCATGTGAATTAATGAGGTAGGCCACCTCAGGTATTCGCGTGAAGAATGACGAAGAGTATTATCTCACAAGGACAAGTCTTTTGTGCAAGTCATCTTTTGAAAATGTTTTAATTGTACATCCTTCAAACCCGTAATGCACCCTTGTTAATGTTTTATCCATAACTTCCTCCATAGGGCTTGTTTCTAATTGATCTTGATACCATCAGAAAATAGACTTGATTTCCTTCAAAATAGGCTTTGGAACGATTCAATTTCATTAAGTATTGAATGATAAAAATGATATTTAATTTGCTGCTTGTACTGAGAATTATGAATTGAAACTGTCTTAGTATTTAAATTGTATTAAATTGTACAAATATTGGTTTGAGTTGATTCCTATGCTAATAGAAAGTAGACAGAATTTTCAACAACCTAGGCTTTGGAATTTTTGAAATTGAGTTGGTATTGGTGTAAGAATCCCCATTTCAACTTACTGAAAATTCTGCTGCCAGTTTTCAAATTTGATAACACTTGAATTTTTGCATGATCTTTCTTGGTTTTGGACACTTGAGACTGGTTTATAATGTATTGTCCACATGCTTAGTTTTGATTAGTGTTATATGAACTCGTAACTGTTTGAGATTTGACGTTTAGACAGTGGAATAAATGGTGGGAATGGTAACTTTAGTCATTGTCCTCCAAATTGTGATAAATTAAGTTTTATTGAATTGATGGCTTGGGTTTTTGATGTAATTTCACTCTTGATGTCCTAACTGTGTTTGGATTATTTCTCTTAATCATGACAAAGTAAAGTATAGCAGGGCATTAAAGGTCTAAAATGGTCCACATTATGGTGAGACAATTGTTCAGAACCAAATTAGCCATTAAAGCCACATAAGTAATTGTGGGTGAGATATGTTTTTGTAAGTTCTTCAATTCCTTGAAGGCTAGGATATGGTACTAGCAATTAAGGGATGCCTAGATGTGATAGAGATGATAACTCAGATTACTTGAGTATGGAAATAAATGCAAGTTAAGTTATCTCTTATTATATGTTGTTGTTTTGAGAATAGACAGGGAACTGGTTGCCTTGTTCGATGCATTCTTTTGATTGTAAACATGAAGGTCAACTGAACATGATATGTAAATGTGAAAGAAGCATGCACTATCTTTTCAGTATAAAGCTAAGTAATTGTTGTTATATGAGAAATTTAACTGAATGGATTAGCCTTGTATGTCTTAGACTTGAATTGTGTTTTGTTTAAGATGGTAGTAAAAATGGATAGACATGCACATTATTTTGTTTCATCCTTTGTGCGGTTCTGACTTGTTAGGGGGAATGCGGTAAAACCATGTACACTAAAAGTAAACAAAGTCTATAATTTAGCTTTTGTGTTTCTTTACATAATCTAACATATGGTGCATGTGATATACCTATTATGGCCTTGTACCCTAGGATTTTTCATATTATATATGAGCTACCACTAAGATCAAATATCTATCCATGTTTGTGTTTTCTCAACGCTTTCCTATTTTTTACATTAAGTCAAACTGATTTCCATGCAAGAGAATCTTTTAATCTCCCTTAGTGATGTCTTGGGGTGTGATAATTGATGCAAGATTGGGAAGGTTTAATTTGTTTGGTTGTACATGTAAATCATTTAAGATGCATTGTTGTATGTTCTTGGTTTCAAGTCAGAGAATCATCAATGGCCCAAATTTATCGTGTTCTTTAATAAGTTTAGGGAAATGGTTTAGTATATAGGTAAAGTAGAATCAAATTTCAGATAAACCTTGTTAAGGAGGATATTCCATGCCATAGTTTGTAAATGGTAACGATCTTGTTAATTACTTGATTTATATTGTTAATGGAAACGAATGAATGCATGCAAATACATGACTTGTACCTGATTGATTCTTTTAATGTTATTTAAGAGGACCGCATGATGCTTGTTTGTTCTTGAACTTGTTGATGAGTTCATAAGACTTTTATTTTGAGAATGTGAACCTCATAAGATGTTTGGGACATCTAATTAAATCAGATTAGCAGTTGTATAGTATGTTGTAATGTGGTGTCGGTTGACTCACTATTTATTATAACATTCCTTTGAACTGTTTTGTTACCTGTTTTGAAAAGAGAAATTGTTCTAGGCTTCCAGATTTGTAAATGGATCCTTGCATGTTGTAACTACATAGTGGGTATGTTTTGATTGCATGTTCACTAGTATCTTCTTTTGTTGAGCTGTACAAATTGAAGGACTAATTTTAATTATATTCATAAACTAGATAAACTATGCTTTTCAAAAAATGGTTTACTCAAATCTGAATGTTGTGTTCAACACCGAATAATTCCAGTAAAGGTTTTCTTATAACCGAGTTTTAGAAAAAGCTTTTCAAGTTAAATTTATATATTCACTGAAAAGGATATTTGACGAATTTAAAGCGATATTTTTGCTCTATCTCTGGTATTATGGGATGCTAGGGGTAGACTTGTGCTTAGAACATGTCCATATCTTGATGTGCTACCATAGTATTGTGTATGTCATTTCCTGATCATGTTCAATATGGATGATTGATAAGAATCATTGGCATGCATCAATTATTAGATTGTGCACATGAATAGGTACCAATCAATTATTCCCTGTGTGCCCCATCCTTATGTACATAACCATATATGTGTTTGATACATTTTTCTAAATTAGATAAATCTAAAAAGATTGGTGTAATAAGTACTACTACTATATGAATATGATTGTATGCTATAGCTTTATTATTATTGTTGTCATAAAGTTTATGTCCGCTTGCTATTGATTGGGATATCTGTCATGCATGATAATCAGACTCTAGCAAACCTCATAGCAGTGATAACCATATAGTTAAGGATCCTGACTTGTCATCGAAACCTCTTAGACCTGTGTTGATCAGAGTTCGCAGCGGAAGTAAGATGGTGATCTTGCATTATAAGCAGGATGATTAAGCGTTAAGGAGTAGAGCAATTTTGAGGGCAAAATTATTTAAAAGGAGGAGAGTAATGTAACATCCAAAATTTCATTCTTTGGCTAAATAGTATTACCCAATAAATAGAAGGAGCTTATCTTTAAGGGAGAAGTGTTCTAAGGGTAGCTAATAATAAATGTTTTAGATTTGTTAAGGAAGAAATGTTTAGAATTAAGGTAGGGGTGCATTTAGTAGTTGAAGAGGTGTAGATAGTGACTTGAGTTTTAACTTTTATTAAATAAAAGATAAAACTAATAAATAAATAAATAAATAAAAGAAGAGAAGGGGATAAAAGAAGGGGGAGAACGTCAGACAGCAGAAAAAGAAAGGAAAAGAGAAAGAAAGAGAAGGGAGAGGAAGAAGAAGAAAGAAGAATGGAGAAGAGAGATCAAGCGATATAGCCATGAGAAGAAGATGGGGGTTGGAGATCCTAGAGAAAGCTTGCAGAACCAAGAGAAAGAAATGGAAGAGAAGAAGGAGGAGAGAAAATTAGGGTTCAACCAAAAAGGGAGATTCACATAAACAACCCCAAATCCACTACTTGGCCAAGTGAGTTTCCTTAGTTAGTGCTTGGTAACCATAAATCCAAGCTTATGAATTTTAAATTTGATTTTATTGTTTGATTTCAGAATTTTCATGTTGATTATATGGTTTTAAATGAATTCAGAATTGTGATGTAGAATATTCAATTTACATGCATGTATTCTGTTTGTTAAAAGTCCTAAAAGAAGCTGCTGATCTGACAAACCCGTGTAGACATATGTGTAATATTTTATTTGTAACTATTTCTATAATGCTCTGTTTGGTATGATTCTTATTTTTTAGAAAGTAAACTCGAAATACTACACTTTAGACACTGATTTTGCTATTTTTCATTGAGTATTGATGGAGAAAAACCTGTTACAAGTTAGGGTATTGCAGTTGTCCTGTTTTCTGAGTGCAGAGGCTTACCTATCGAAACTGTAATTTTTGTAAGGCTGTTCTCCAAGAGTAAAATTTTATTCATAAACTAGACTTGTTTAGATTTCCATAGAGGGGTCTTTTGTCCAAATCCGACTTCGTTTCATATTTTAATAAAATCATAGAAGTTAACTGAAAACTGCTGAAATTCTGCTTATGTTGTTGATGCATTATCCCTTGTTGAATACTTGATTGAGAGATTATATATTGTTCATGTGAATGGTTTATAAGTTTTGCTTTAGGTCATTTGTTTTTAAGCTATAAATTGATATGTGAGTTAATTTATTCAATCTTATGATGAAATGATTGTGAAACACCATTTGGCATCCAAAGGTAGTAACCATGCTAATTCTGTTCATGATTTTCGAATTAGAATGGTTATCAATGACATTTCAGATGTCAAGCACTGAAGTCCTTTCAGATTGAAAGGCAAGTATAGAAGCCCTTCCGGTTAGGAAAGGCAATCAAGTAAGTGCAAAGCAAGTGGGACGCCGCTTGTGATCATAGACGTATGATCTGCCTTATCTCCAAGAGCTATTTCCTCTTAAGTACCTCGGTGCGCGGGGAGTAGCGAAGTGTTAGTTCCTCTTAAGTACCTCGTTGCGCGGGGAGCAACAAAGTGTTAGTTCCTCATAAGTAACTCGGTGCGTGGGGAACAACAATGTTTTTCTCTAACAAATTAAAGTGGCATGTCCGAATGAGTGGTTCGCAAATATTATGAATGTCATGATAATGCCAGGATTGAACCCAAAGCTAGTCCCTCTTAAGTACCTTGGTGCGTGGGGGGAAACAATGATGTTTATACTTGATGATACGTATAAGTTTACTAATATATGTATATGTGTGGGACTGAGTCCACTGTTTGCAGGGAATTCACTGAGATTTCATATCTCACCCCTCACCCTTTTGTTTCAGGTTTGTCCCTCCTATGTTGGAGAACTGTGAAGTATCCCCGGAAATACTTGGCAGTTGTTCCAATGTAAGCTGTTATGTTATTGGAGACGTTGCCGGATCGGAGTTAAGTGTTATATTGTCATTATTTAGTCTCTAAGTATGACCTTTTTTTTAAAATGAATGAGATGTTTAGCGAAAAGCTAATTTCTGTGTATCTTATGTTTTATATCTAGTAATATCTCAATGTACTTTGGGCTATTACATTTATATATAGACCTTCACATAATAGGTCATCTCCAAAATCATAACATAAGAAAATAAAGACGTAATTGTAACGTAGCGGTAATCTGGAATCACAATTCAAAAGAACGACTCTCAATAGCCAAACATCCAGACTAACCAAGTACCACTACATTATGAGACACCAAAAGGCCTATAGCTGGTCACTCTACAAGAAAGTTATTGGAAATACCCTTGTAACATTCCCACTAACGCATACCTCTTCAAGCATCTAGAAGTTAAGTCCTCGAACGACCTAGTGAATTCCTTCGCTTCATCAGTACTAGTGTACCAAAGTACTACCTTAGTCTAGAATAAACCTGATATATTTGTAAGGGTGAGTTTCGAATATATGAGTTTTGATAAGACAACCCCATGCACGACACTAAAATAGCAAATACCATATATTCACAGCATAATAAAATTAATTCGAAACAGCAAAATAATTTAATTCACAGGGTTTCATACCCGACAATCATCGTCATTTTGTAAAAATGCATGGTACTTCAATATTCAGGCTCTATTTTAATGCCTAATCTCCGGAGATCCCACAACTTTCTGTTTCGTTTCGAGCTGATCAAGCTCCGCACATGGCGCATTGAAAAAAGGAAACAAAACAATGCCCAAGAAATCACATAACACACTGGCCACACACAGTTTCACCAGGGTTATTATTCAAAACTTTGACTCATTGTCTCACACATGTACAGAGGCACAATGGTCACCGCGAATTATGGAGTTTATTGTCCATAACATATTGCCTCACACAAATCACAATAGTTAATGCATAAAATTGGACACGCAGTCCTATCACCGCGAATTATGGAGTTTATTGTCCATAACCTATTGCCTCACACAGATCACAATAGTTAACGCATAAATTTGGGTACACAGTCCTATAAAGATATATTGGCTCACACATGTACAGAGGCCCAATATTTAAATGGAACATAGTCCATAACAAATACATTGATCCACTCCGGACTCAATGATCACAACACATGACGCGTCTGCCATCTATGCATGAGAAAAACTTTTATTCTCGATTTGTTTTCTTTGTCGTAATAATCTTTCCTTGTCGAAGCACAAAGCTTAACGGCCATGCTTAATTTCTTATTAAGACTTTTCCCTTTGACAAACACAGGACACACAACCCAAATGTTTTAAACTCAACACAGGACACACAGTTCGAGTGCTCAATCACGAGGCCCTTAAACCGATGCACCAGTTTTAGGCTTCGCGGATATGGAATCACACTTTCTACATCAATTTAGGACACACAGTCCAAAAACAAAATCATTGCAGGACACTCAGTCCAATGACACAGATCCTTGATCTACGTGTCCATATAACACTAGAACCCCGATGTCTCGGTTCCTAGGTTTATTTATCTGCTTGTAAAACATTTCGCTCAGTGAAAAACAAATACAAAACAAAAGCTCCGAAAACTTATCCAAGTTTAACGGAATAATTTCCCTGAATAAAATACTTTTACAGAAATCCTTTTTCTGTTAAAACATTGATAAAATCTGAAAATCATTGATAAATTCCTTTCATTTCTAATTGTTTTCTTTCATAAATTAATTCTCAATAAAGGTCAACTTAAAAAAGAAATTAATAAAATAATTTATAATAATTAAATAATTAAATATTTAATATTTTTTTCTTTTTATAACTTAAATCACTTTTCTGTCAGAAGTAATTGTTCTGACTGCTATAAAATATTATTTTCGGAGCTTAATCACTTTAAATAACATTTTATAATAAAATTGAATTTATTTTACAAAAATTAGAGCATGTGAAAAATTTCACGGTTTCGCCCTTACTGTTGCTTATTTACACAGTCCCACAAAATATTATTAAAATAATAATTTGTTTCATTTTTCTCAAAATATCCCAAATTAATCCCTCTGATTAATTATCCAAGCTTATTTAGTTTTTTATCCTTAATTAATTTTTTTT
The DNA here is from genome assembly GCA_030762895.1 of Sophora flavescens. Taxonomy (NCBI): domain Eukaryota; kingdom Viridiplantae; phylum Streptophyta; class Magnoliopsida; order Fabales; family Fabaceae; genus Sophora; species Sophora flavescens. Next base: position 166,028,857 of record CM061066.1, on the reverse strand, counting down.
AACACTGACCAATGTCAGGTTTCTCAGTCCAACACTCAACAGCAGATAAATTTCAATCACAGAATAGCATGGCATATATCAATTTATGACATGCATCACAATTATAATATAACCAAATAATTATAATCATGTAAATCCACACATCACATCAATTCAGTTACTCAGATAAATATCACATCAATCCAGCAGTCAACGGTAAACAATGCAAGAATATAAAATATTTTCTACAGAAAATTAATAAATGACTCCAACAACAAGCATGTGATTATCTTAAAACTCCTCAGGCATACTCCCCTTACCTCTTGGAGTTACAGATTTCCTCAGTAAATTTCTTCTCGGAATCCTGATTCCTCCACAAAACTCAATATGCTAACCACAATAAATGTCCTTCACACAAATCACAACACAATTAACCAAATGAAACAACAAAATCCTTTTAAAACACATGATTAGGTTCGGCCTACAAGAGTTAATTAGGCTAAGGGTATCAAAATTTTACAAGCTTTTTGGATCAATGATCCTTGAGCATTAGAAAAATAAGATCAATGGTTATAACTTAAAAGTTGAAACAAAATCTTCTAATTCATCAAAAGCTAGGTTTCGGCCTTTACTCACAAATTAGGCTAGGATTTTGATTTGGTTTCTAAACTCTTGAATTCAATAATCATAGGTACTAGAGAGATGAAAACAAGTATCAATCATAGGAATTGAAACAAATTCATCAAGTCTCTCTAAGACCTAGATTCGGTCCACTATGGAAGAATAGGAAAGAAATTTTCTCTTGATTCATGTTCTTAGATCATGAATATAGAGATCATAGTGAGTTCATAAAAATTGGTTTCATGTCAAATGGATTTTTCTACAATTTTCTAGAAATCTTTAAAGTTATAGCTCTAAGAATTGCATTTCATGAAATAATTGATCAAAATGGAATTTTACGGATGATTAATGAAGATACGAAGATTAGCGAGAGATTCCTCACCTTGGAATAAAAAGATTTATTCTAGAACTTGAAGAACAAAAATGATCTTAGCAAGAACACTAAGGAGTTCTTTGTGTTTTGTGGGGAAATGACTTGATATGTGAAATAGAAATTGTTTGGATCCTCTAGATAAGTGAGAATATGATCTTAGAAGATCAAAACAAGATTTGGATGGTTATGTATGGGTGTGGGCCGAAATTGGAGGAGAGAAAAGATGAACTTGAAAGTTCATGGATTTCAAGAACAAAATGGATTAAGTGATGGCAATTGATCTAAGGAACAAGTTTCATGAAGGAAGAATCATGAGATCGATTATGTTTCTAAGTTAGCGATAAATGATGAATAAGTGAAGAACAAATGAAGAACAGGTGATGAACTTGTGAGAGAAAATGAAGAATATGAAGTTTTGGAGGAACAAAAATGATGAAGTAGGAAAATGAGTGAAAATGGTCCAAGTGTGGGAGATGGGTGCGGCCTAGAGGTGGGTGTGAGTAGAAAATATGTGGTTTAATGAGATAAAAGAACCATGGTTGAGTTTATTTGATCAAGGTTAAGTTAGAAAATAATATAATAACTTAACCATAGTTAATAATAACTTATCTAGGGTTTATTTATAATCATGGTTAATAAAACATGTGGTCATAAAATTTGGAGAGATGTGGCTGCCTCCTACACCACATGTTAGGGAGAAGATATTTTGGGTTGCAAATCATGGTTAGTTAACATTGGTTAAATTTAACCAGACGTAGGTTAGGTTAACGTTTAAAATATCTTGGTATATTCTTTGTCGTCATGGTGACTAGAGTAAATTATCACCATGACTCACCATGATGATTTGGATGGGGTTCTTCACAAAATTACCTTGGTGTTTTAAGTGTTCTTGAGAAGTTTAGAGAGAAAGATGAAGATGATGAAGATTTAGAGCAGTTTCGGTAATTTGGACATATCTCTCAATATACTTGTCCGTTTTTTATGATCTTTATGTCGTTGGAAAGAAGAGAGAAAGATGAACAACTTTCATGCAGAAAGTTTTCCGAGATTCAGAACAGAAAAGAGACATAATTTCGTGACAGTTTCGGAGGAATGAGGAGAAAATGACTTTGCCTATGACTCACTTGTTGACATTAATGAAAATTGAATGATTCATCCAGTTAACATAAATGCTCATTTATGTCTAGGAAAAGTGATGTCCAAATGCTTTGAATGGAGGAAGAAGCTGGGTGGGGGTAATTTGGTCCAAATTTACAATGACATAGCTTGAAAAATTCATGAAGAGCCAATGGTAAAATCGTCATTTCCAGGCAAAATATTCCTTTGTCATAAATGCGCCATTATGGCCATTATGACTCGGATAGGATCATCATAAATGCTCGTCACATCAGTCACCTCAGTCACTTCAGCTCCGTTGCTGACTCCTTGATTTATCTGAAGCAAGTTTTCCTAGAGATATCTCGACGTTTTCGCCCGCAGCAAATATAATATTTTAATTTTTACGCTAAATTTTTCAAAACTTCCAGTATCGTAGCAAATATGATGAAAACATTTTTCATCTCGTTAACGAAATAAAATTATGTTTTCTGAGCAGTAAACTTTTACTTTCAGTGAAAACATGGAAAACGACAGACCGGTTTCCGTCTGAATTTTCAACCAAAAACTTCCCCGTAACCCTATGAAAATAAGTATAACATGGAAATAACTTTGGTTTATCCAAAATCATTTTCTAAGTCTCGGATAGAAATATATATTTATATCTTTATTATCGATATTACAAAGCAGCGAAAATCGGGGTGTTACAAATAGAAAATTGCCTACGTTGAAATTTCAATAGAATCCTTTCATTGGACAGAGTCAGTGACAATGTCTAAATAAATACCCTATGACCAATATTTCTTCTCGAATATGAATAATATTTCTAAAATTTATATTTCGAAATTCCAAATGCAAAATCAATGGAACAATAATTTTATGTATGAATTCTAGGCTGGGACGAAGTCAGATTTAAATGATTGGGAGGGCCAACTAAAAAAATTTCTTCCAACAAATATATAAACATCAAGTTTTATGCAAAATATTCATAATTATATGTTACAAAGTTAGTTAATTACGTTAGTAATATATCAAAACACAGAACATTTATCCAACATGTCACAAAAAAAATATCTATAATTGAATATACACTAAACTTTTTAACATACACCAAAATTTTCAATAATTTTTTAAATCGAAAGAACTATCGAACCCACAACTTGAAACCAAAAATATGCAATATGATAACAATATATATATATATATATATAATATAAATGAAATACAATATATTATTAATTAATTCTTTATAAATATTCTTTATTTATATGCACTTTTTTAAATTAAAAAAAAAAGTCAGGGAGGGTCAGCACCCTCCCAACCTATAACATAGGTCCGTCCCCGATTCTATGTGTTATCTAAGTTGCATCACTAAAAAAGTGGTGCGACTACGCACCATCCCTTTAGAGTCATCAAAAAGGAGAGAGAGCTTATTTTCTCTGATGTAAGGTTATATTTGCCGATAAGATAATATTATTAATTTAAAAAGTTATTGGTATTTTAGGGAGGATTATAAAAAAAAGTTAACAAAATATTTAATATAAAAGAACTCTATAATAAAAAATTAAATCATTTAATTGAATATAAAATCAATATAGGTACTAATTTCATTGAATATAAATTCAGGATGGTTATTAATTGAATATAAAATCTATTATTTGGTTTTTGCTTTGTTAGTACATTGCCATGATCTAGAATATTTAAATTAAATCAATTCTTAAAAAACATGAGGATGCACCATTTTTAATAATTTAATAAGTTACACATCTTTGAATGGTAAGATTTCTTATAATCTTATATTTTTTATAGTGAAATTTAGAAATAAATTAGAAAACCCTTTAAATTTTGTCAATTAAGGCTGCCCGTGACAATTATAGTTAATTGTTGCTATAAAAATAAATTATCAGTTTACACCCAAAAAAAAAAAAGAAAAGAATATCAGTTTTGTTTTTACTGAAGCTGCTAGCATGGAACTAAATGGCGATGAAGACACTAAAGAAGACCAATCAAAAGCACTATTGAATGTTTTTATTTTAACTTCCATAATCTTTGTCATATTACTGCTTGATGTCTGAATTCCATCTATTTAAATATTTAGTTTAAAAACATGAGGATGCATCATTTTTTAATAAATTTTTTTTTTTAAAATCAAAAGGGCTTCATTAAAACCTTAAGGTACAAAACCCTCCTTAGGGAAAAAGAACCAAAAGGAAAAAGAACCAAAAGGAAAAAGAGTGCCCAATTTATTAATAAGAAGGAAAAGATTACAAAAGAAACTTGGGGGGCATTAACCAAACTCAAGAAGAGCTAATGAAACCTAAAGTTAGGTAGACCATATTTATTTCTAAAAAAGTCCTCCCTGATAAAATTTGGAATTGCATCCCACCAAACTAATCCTGAGATATTCAAACCAAAAGTAGCCAACTTGTCAGCATAGTGGTTTCCTTCTCTATAAATACGAGAGACAGTAAAATGCATTTGTTTAGAGAGCAAGACACAGTTAATCCATCTATTTCTGAGACTCCAAGGAACAAGATTGGTGTTCGCAAAAGCAGCCACGACAAGTTGAGAATCACTTTCCAACCAAAGATTATGCCAACCTTTCTTGAAAGCAATCTCAATGGCCGTCATGGTACCATGCAATTAAGCATGGAGAGAATCTTGAGAGCCGAGGTTTATTGAAAAACCACCAATAAAGTCAGAGAGACTATCACGAAATAAACCACCGCAAGCAGCTGAACCGGGACGACCAAGAGCACTACCATCAGTGTTGCATTTCACTATGTTAGTGATAAGAGACTGCCATTGAACTTCTCTAATTATTCTTGCAGCAGGCGGGTGACATTGGACATTAAATGTGTAACACCCCGATTTTCGCTGCTTTGTAATATCGGTAATAAATATATAAATATATATTTTTATCCGAGACTTAGAAAATGATTTTGGATAAACCAAGGTCATTTCCTTGTTATACTTATTTTCATAAGGTTACGGGGAAGTTTTTGGTTGAAAATTCAGACGGAAGCCGGTCTGCCGTTTTCTGTGTTTTCACTGACAATAAAAGTTTACTGCTCATAAAACCTAATTTTGAGTCGTGAACGAGATGAAAAATGTTTTTATTGTATTTACTACGATACTGGAAGTTTTGAAAATTTTGGTAAAAAAATTAAAATATTATATTTGTTGCGGGCGTATACGTCGAGATTATCTCTAGGAAAAACCTGCGCCAGATGAAACCCGGAGTCGGCAATGTAGCTGAGATAATGGATTTGACCGACTTGACGAGCATTTATGAGGAGCTTATCCGTGTCATAATGGCCATAATGGTGCATTTATGACAGAGGAATCTTTTGCCTGAAAATGACGATTTTACCCTTGACTCTTCATGAATATTTCAAGCCATGCCATTGAGAATTTGGACCAAATTACCCCAATCCACACGGTTTATTCCTCCATTCCAATCACTTGGACATCACTTTTCCTAAGCCATAAATGACATTGATGTTAAGTGGATGAGTCATAGGCAAAGTCACATCTCATCATTATCCCGAAACTGCCACGAAATTATGACTCTTATATGTTCTGAATCTCGGAAAACTTTATACATGAAAGTTGTTCATCTTTCTCTCTTCTTTCCAACGACATAAAGATCATCAAAAACGGACAAGTATATTGGGAGATATGTCCAAATTACCGAAACTGCTCTAAATCTTCATCATCTTTATCTTTCTCTCTAAACTTCTCTAGAATACTTAGAAAACCAAGGTTTATTAAACATGATTTGCAAACCAAGATATTTTCTCCCTAATATGTGGTGTAGGAGGCAGCCACATCTCTTCAAAATTTAGGACCGCATATTTTATTAACCATGATTATACAAAAACCCTAGTTAGGTTACTATTAACTATAGTTAAGTTATTATATTATTTTCTAACTTAACTTTGATCAAATAAAATCAACCATGGTTCTTTTATCTCATCAAACCACACATTTTCTCCTCACACCCACCTCTAAACCGTGCCCATCATCCACACTTGGATATTTTCACTCATTTTCCAACTTCATCATTTTGTCTCTCTCAAAACTTCATGTTCTTCATTTTCTCTCACAAGTTCTTCACTTGTTCTTCATTTGTTCTTCATTTGTTCTTCACTTATTCATCATTTATATCTAACTTAGAAACATAATCTCATGATTCTTCATTCATGAAACTTGTTCCTTAGATCAATAACCATCACTTGATCCATTTTGTTCTTGAATCCATGAACTTTCAAGTTCATCTTTTCTTTTCTTCAAATTCGGCCCATACCCATATATAACCATCCAAACCTTGTTTTGATCTTCTAAGATCATATTCTCACTTATCTAGATGATCTAAACAATTTCTATTTCACATCTCAAGTTTTTCCCCACAAAACACAAAGAACTCCTTAGTGTTCTTGCTAAGGTCATCTTTGTTTTTCAAGTTCTTGAATAAATCTTTTTATTTCAAGGTGAGGAATCTCTCTCTTAATCTTGATATTTTAAGCTTTTCTATTCACAACTTTTATGGATTTATGCTTGTGTTCATCATGTTCTTCATATGAGTCAAAGTTCTTGAAGCTTTCTTCAAAAATTCATAACTAATTCTAGAAAAATCCTTTTGACATGAAACCAATTTCTATGATCTAGATATAATCCCTACTTTATTTATCCAAGAGCATGTGATCAAAATCATTTTCCTTCCCTATTAACCATTAAGGGCCGAACCTAGGTAGGAAAATGGGTTTGGTGTTTTGTTGTTTGTTTTGAAAGTTAGTACTTGACTTAAGTTCTATAATACATATATAGCTTAAATCCAAGAGCTTGAATCCAACTAAATTTCCTAGCTTATTTTCCTAATATGGTCCGAAACCCTAACCCTAAAGGTTAGAAGATTTTGTTTCAAATTTTAGTCTTGTAATAAGTAATCTATGTTAGTTAAGACTCTAGTAACTAGGATCCAAAAGATGGCGTTAAGAAGATAACCCTAAACCTATTTTCTAAGTCTTGACCGAACCTAGCCCTAAAGTGTCATAGATGGTTGTTAGTTGATTAATTATAGTTATGTTGTTTGGTTGAAGGTGGTTGTGTTAACTCGTGGCAGAATAACGAGGATCATCGTGTACGTGTTTCCGGTGCTAACTCAGGTGGGGAAAAGAATCAACCTATCGTCGGAATCGATAAGTAGTAGATTATATGATAATTGTGTAGGGCGACCTAAACCCTACTAGTAGTTGAGTAATCGACAAGACCAAAATCATATTGGAAACCTTTTCTGTAAAACCAATGGTGATTTGGGGATTGTAGGTTTATCGACGTTAGGATGATTTTATCTTATCTGAGGTTGATTGAATTTATTATTATTATTTCATTGCTTATGTGATATTTTGTGGTATTTGAATTATTTTCTGATATTGTGTTATGCATGATCTGCCTGGTTTTTAATATTGTGCTTAGCTGATTTTTAAGTAAGGATATGTGTTGTTCGGGAGATAATTGTTTGGGTGAGAGAATAAAGGTGATTTAGAGGTGCCTAGCCTAATTAAGTGGTTTTATCTAAGAGGAAATAGGTGTTGAGACTTTGATGGAAGGTTGAGGCACTAGGTTGTTATTGATGTAATTTAGGGAGATTCATTTATCGAGGTATTGTTATTCACAGCCGTGTGAGTGGAACACACGAGGTCAGGATATCCTATTTCGGGATATCGGATATTGCGGGTGAGTGCCCTACGGATGTGGATGCCGAGGTAGACTACCGTAATACTCTTTAGTTCTTGAGCGTTCGAATGTTCTTGGCACTGGACCGTTATGGAAGGATGTTCCTTGACGAGTTCGTATGTTCTTGGCACTGGACCGTTATGGAATGATATTCCTTGACGAGTTCGTATGTTATTGGCACTGGACCATTTTAGACTAATAAGTGTTTAGTCTTTGATGCGTTCGAAAGTTATTGGTACTGGATCGTTCTGGACTACTGACTAATGTGACAGGAGTGAAGATGGCCACATCAGTATAAAGTTTTAGTTGCATGGGCTGAGGGTAGAGAATGATATAGTGAATTGAGGATGATTGTTGATTTTGAGTGATGTGTGTCTATGACAATTACTGTATAATTTACTATTACTCTTTTCCGTTTTTTTGATGATAGAACTGTTTCTTATTCCCTATATCTTCTGTATGCTGTATTTTATTTCTGATGTGATCGTACGAGAAGACCCGATGGAGGAACCAATTGCTGAGGAGTTAGATGGAACTCCTTACGAACCAGATGCTGGAGGTCGAGCTGTGATTCAAGGCGATTAGAGTATAGACAGTATGGCCAGTGTGTCTAAAGAGTATTTATATTTCCGCTGAGTATGTCTGTAGTGAAGTTTATGCCTGTGAGGGATCCTACTGAGAGGGTACCCTTAACAGTGCTTTTGGAATGTAATAAATAACAGGTGTGTATTTATGTAACATAGTTTTGGTATGTTTTATATATGCATAAGTCATATAGTTATTAATTAAGTTTTAATTTTTACGTATTTTCAACGATAAGCGAGCGATTAAGTAAATAAATATTAAGGTTTTAATGTAATAATACGATGGGGCACAGCGGGGTGTCTCAAAATGCCTTAACAAAGGAGAAGTCCATAATGGAGTTAGACATAGTACCTTTACTAAGCATACCGGCCAAGGCAACATTGGAGGAGATCAAATAAAATGCTGAGGTGATGGGGACCAACTTGTTTTTGAACCAAAGTTGATTCCTGCAATGCCAGATAGTATACAAAATGTTAAGAATACCAGCGATGAGCATATCATAAGCTTGACTAGACCAACCACGGGAGCAGACAGCAAGCACAAATAAAATGAAGAGGTTAAGACGATTCATGAACCAGTGCCAAATTGTCCTTGCAAAATTACAGTCCAGGAAAAGGTGATGAGTATCTTCATAGGCATTACCACAAAGACTGCACATAGAGACCGTGGTGCAACCCCTGCTTTGTAAATTGTCATCTGTGGGCATCTTATTATTCATGATTCTCCACAAGATGAAAGACTTGGAAGGTGGAACATTGCGATTCCAAATAATCTCGGTCCAAGGCACCACTGGACCAGGAGGAGAGGAGAAGAAGTAAGCTTCTTTGAAGCTGAGGGAGCCAGACGCAGAATTAGACCAAACCATTTGATCCACACAAGGAAACATAGGGATAGTGATCTTATCAATTTCATCTATGATCCCAGGGCAGTGAGTCAGTAGAGCATTAGGAATACACCAATTACCTTCAATGATGAAGTCTGCCACCTTGGCTGAGAGAATGGACAAATCACACTGCAGATCAGGATCAGCATTCAGCAGATCTAGAACAATTGTGGATAGCCATTTATCCTTCCAAAAGTTGATGCTCAAACCATTTCAAAGATTCCAAAAGACATTCTCCAAGATATCTGGTAAACAACCTTTAATACCAGGCCAAATGGAGAAGGATATGTGATGATTAATTTGTTTGCCATTCCTAATGACTCTGGCTCTAAGAAATGCAGACCACTGACTGTTTGAAGAGGCGAATTCCCAACCAAGCTTAAGAAGACCAGCTTTATTGATAGATGTAATTGATCTGATGCCAAGGCCACCCTCCTGAAAAGGTTTGCAGACCTTATTCCAAGAGACAGTGACAATTTTCCTAGTGCTGATGTCTCCACTCCACACAAAGTTCCTCAGCCACTTATCAACAGAATTTAGTAAGTTAACAGGCCAAGCATATAGCTGAAAGCTATAAACAAGCATCCCAAGAGCAACGGAGCTAACCAATTGCACTCTCCACGTGATAGAGAGCAAATATCCTTTCCATGAAGCGAGTTTGGCCTTAATTCTGTCAGTAATGGGAAGCAGATGAATCCTCCTAGGTTTCCCTTTGAAAAGAGGGACACCTAAATAATTAAAGGGAAGAGAGCCATGATGGAAACCAAGGATATTTGAAAGAGCAGCTTTCCTAGCACCCGCGATGTTACTAGAGTAGAACTTGGACTTTTCAATACTAATCACCTGCCCAGAGATCTGCTCATAGTCTTTAAATAAAGACAGAAGATTCGTTAAAGTAGTTAGATGCTCTGCAAAAGACTAAAATGTCATCTGGATAGAGGATGTGACTAGGCATTCTGCAGTTTCTAGGACCAGCCATCAATTGCAATTTTCCCTCCTCCACCAGTATATTGATACCTCTACTAAGAACTTCTTCAGCAACACAGAATAAGAGAGGAGATAATGGATCTCCTTGACGGACACCCCTCAAACATTTGAAGAAACCAATCGCATTGCCATTAACAGAAATAGACAACTTGGCTGACATCAGGATAGTTTCAATCCAAGAGTAAAACTTCCTATTAAAACCAAATGAATTGGGGACTTTTAGAATAAAGCTCCACTCATGAGTATCAAAAGCTTTCTTGTTGTTGATGAGTGTGATTTCACCTCATCTTTGTTTATCATTTTGCATGCATTTTCATATAGTTTAGGCATTTTTAATTTGATTTTTGTTAATTTTTACCTTGGAACGGGTAAGGCGGTTTGTGTGGTGTTGTTTTTGCAAAAATCAAGGGTAAAATGCTCAGGATCAACCATGATGGAGTTTGGATGAAGATGGGGGTTGAAAAGTGAAGAAAATGAGCCAAACAGAGCCCATCACGGCCTAGCCGTGATGCCCATCACGACCATGATCAAGCAAAGAATAAGGCAAAAGTCAGAAGTTGTCACGGCCTAGCTGTGATTACCATCACGGCCATGACATACTGTCTCGCATCGCGAATCTTCCTCTCGCCTCGCGAGAGTCCAAATTTGAAAGAGCGCCTTTAACAGAACGTGTCACGGCCTAGCCGTGATTCCTATCATGACCAGAACTTGAAGTCTCGCGTCGCGAGATTCCACTCGCCTCGCGAGAATCTGAAATCTATAGAAGTGCCCAAGGCAGAAGCCGTCATGGCCTGGTCGTGATGGCCATCACGGTCGTGACGCGCATTACTTGGACCTGAAGCAACTGAATTGGATCAGAATTTGAGTTAGATTGGGATTCAAACTTCCCAAATCTATAAATAAGGACCCAGGCAGAGGCAGAAGAGGACTTTTGGCTGCTACCACTTAGTCTTTAATCTAGGATCTCTCTTCTCCTTCCTCTTCTTCTCTTATTTTCTGTTTTCATGTTATTTGTAATCAAGCTTGTCATCTCCATGGCAAGGCTTGAGTAGTAGTTTAGTTTATAGGGATTGGGGCCATGCCCGAGATCTGATTTATGTTGTTAATTTGATGTAATATCTTTGTTAATTTCGATTTTGTTTTAGATCTGATTTCTAGTGTTTGAATCACTCGTAAATTCGGTGGCCACTTGTTTGCGTGTCTTAGGAATTCTAAGGAGGAACCTAGTGGTGAACTTAGGTGTCGGATCTATAGAGTCAGACTTAGGACTGAAATCACGAGAGTTAGAAGCCGTCATTCGAGGATCAACGAGTTGTCACGAAATGCAAAGGGTCTAATCTGAATTCGACTACCACGAGAGTAGGGGTTGGTTCAATTGGGCACGATTTTTGTAACCCGAGAGGGAGCTTAAACTATTAGAGGATAAACTTGCCTTCAAGGCAATTTCGATAATTAACAAGGGTAAATCAGATTAGTAACATAAACAGCCTCGGAGGTAACCCAAATCCCTAGGAATCCATTTAGATCCAAAAACCACAAATAGATTTGTTTTCTGTTTTATTTATCTCTTAATTCAAATTCAAAACCTTTTCAAAATATAAAATCCTTTTTCAAATCTTTTTTATACAGTCCAGATTTACCAAATTGAAAATTAGTTGTGATTCGAGACCATGGTCTCTGTGGGATCGATATCTTTTATTACTTGGCGACAATCCGGTACACTTGCCGGAATCGCACGTGCATTCGCACGACGACACCAAGTTTTTGGCGCCGTTGCCGGGGGACTGTGCCTTCTCGAATCTCAATTTAATTTTTAAATTGATTTTTCTGGACCTTTTCTTTTAATTTGTTTAATTTTTATATTTGAAAAAAAAATCAGTCTCTTCTTTTTAGTATCTATCTCTCTCTGTGTTTTTCTCTTGTATGCAAAGATCCCTAAGTCTTGGAGACCTTACTGAGGTTGACCCTGAAATCGAGAGGACCTTTCACAGACGTCGGAGACTACAAAGAGAGAGAGAAAGGTTGAGTCTCATTCCACTCATGGCGAATCAACCGGATACGAAGCCATTGAAGGACTACGCAGCCCCAAATGCTAGGGGTTTGCGAACTGGGATTGCCAGGCCAGAGATTGAGGCGGAGAACTACACTATACCGCCTATGCTAATCAACATGATTAGGCAGCACCAATTCGGAGGATTGCCCTCGGAGGACCCGACTGATCACGTAGAAACATTCTTGGAGTTCACCGATGCAATTAGGATTCATGGTGCCCCGGTCGATGCTATACGCTTAAGGTTATTCCCCTCATCTCTGACTGGAAAGGCAAAGGCTTGGCTAAAGCAATTGCCCGCCAACACCTTGTATACTTGGGACCAACTGGAACAGGCATTTTTGGAGAAATTCTTCCCTCCATCCAAGACGGCCTATATATGAACCCAGATCACCGGCTTCTTCCAAAAAGACGGAGAATCCTTATCGAAAGCTTGGGATCGCTACAAGGGACTGCTGGAGTCTTGCCCACACCATGGACTCGAGAGGTGGTTACTAGTGCACACCTTCTACAATGGATTGGACTACTCTTCGAAGGTGTCACTTGATTCTGCAGCTGGTGGAGCCTTTATGAATAGGCCTCTGACCGAGGCCTTCAACATCATTGAAAATGTAGCCACCAACTACCACTATTTAGGCTTAAGTCCCTAGGAACTAAGAGAGCATGAGCATTTTGACACTTTTTCCACTCAAGTTCCTTTTTCCATTTTTCATTTGGGCTCGGGTGACTACAACCTTTTCCTTGATATTATTTTTGTTTTGCCCCTTTTCTTTTGGCAATTTTTGTTTTCTTCTTTTCTTTTCTTTTCTTTTTGCCTTGGTTCAACCCTTATTTTCTTTTTCTCATCCCCATATGACACATACCTTGTAGCCACCCCAAACTTAGTTTCTCACAACCTTTCTCTTGCTCATTTCCATGCTCTCCTAATCCTAAGATTGGGTTAACATGGTTTTTCAGATTTTGGCTCGTATTGTAGGGTCATCAAGAAACAATAGGTCAATTGGGCTCAATTTGGCTAACTAGGGACATGCATTAGGGATGGTTCATTTCAGGCCAAGTAGTTATTCAAAGAACATTGCCTAAATCATTTGATGCAACACATAAACATGCAAACCATATAGAGATTCAAGCAAATTCGGGAAAGTGCAACTTAACAGTGATTCACACATTCAAAAACAGAGTTGGAGGCTCAAATCCTCACCTGGACATTTTGCAAACTGTTTGACCGAGATACGATTCCTAGAGTGTGCACCCCCCCTCACCCCAAACTTATCATAAATCAAGCAATCATAATAAATCTCAAAGTTCAATTTTCAATTTTTTTAAGTGGGGATCAACTTTTCTATTATTAGAACTTAGGGGGAATTCATCAATGGTCAATATAATTCAAGCAATCCATCTATGCTCAATACAATTAAAATCCAACAAGCTTGCTGACACGACATTTCATACAAAAACTCTTGATCTTCTCAAATTATTCAAGAGTGACAAACAAAAACAAAAACACAAACAAAACAAAACAAAAGTTAGGAAAAGAGAGGGATACCTAGCTTGGGTTGCCTCCCAAGAAGCGCTTGTTTAACGTCCCGAGCTTGACTTATTAAGAAGCATCCACCTGGATCCCATAGTCTGGTGTACAGAGGCCAAGGGACGCTCATCATATCAAATCCTCCACCCGGATCAAATGGTAATTGGAGTGGAGATCGTAGCAGCAATATGACCTTATTATCTACTCCACCCAGCCAGTGTGTGAAAACTCCATTAACCTCTTCAATTATGAACTCACTTCCTCTCGGGTCAAATGGTGTTTTCACGAGGAAGTGTGCTAGACAAGTGGGAGGGTCTAATTTACCGGTGTCCACACATGCATGCAAGCCAACATATTTATTTAACGCATCAAAATCAGGTTGCTTGGCAAGCATGGTGGAATCCTCCGCCACTTTATCTTCATCTTGATCTCTACCCCCTTGCTCCAGTGCCTTGTCCTTTGCCAACTCCTCTTCCTTAGGTTGCTCTTCCTCAACATGTGGTTGTTCCGGGGACATGACACTTGCCAATTCCTTTTCCTCCGGTTGTTCTTCCTCAACATGTGGTAGTTCTTCCTCAACTCCCTGAGAACTAGTTACACCCCAGTCATATCCCAACACCCCATCGCTTCTAGTTGTTATGGCTTCGCATTGGCTCTTAGGGTGGTTCTCGGCATCACCTGGGAAAGTCTCTGTGAGACGCTCATTTTGTTGTTCTACGAGCTGACCCAACTCCTCTACCGCCGCATTTGCCTTCTCAAATGATGTCTCCATAGAACTCGCTAACTTATCCATTGCCGCATTAGCCCTCTCAAGAGCCAACTCCCAAGGTTGTGGCTGCCAATTCTGTTGAGGTTGTTGTTGCCAATTTTGTTGAGGTTGTGGCTGCCAGGCTAGACCACCGCCATCATTACTCCAAGCAAAATCCGGATGGTCTCTACTCATATCACCCCAATACTGATTCTGACTCTGATAATTGTTCTGGGGCACGCTGTCATTATGCCATGGTTCCACATAAACTTGAGGGAACGGACAACTCCAAGTGTCATGGTTCCCATCACAATACTCGCAACCCGGAAGCATTCCTTCGTGTACCTCGCATACAAAACAAGGCAAGACCAAGTGGAATCAAAGAAGTAGAGAGATAGTAGAAAATAAAAAGAAAATAATAAAAATAAAAATAAAAATAAGAACAAAAATAACTTAACCAAATAATCAAACTCCCCTAGAATCAGAAAAATTGGTTGTGCCAATCCCCGGCAACGGCGCCAAAAACTTGTTGTGACTCCGGCAAGTGTACCAGGTCGTCGCAAGTAATAAAAATAACACGGCAAGTAATTACCGAGGTCGAACTCAAGGATTGGGATACCAATTCGACTAATCCGCGGGAAGTCAGATACGTTCGGTCAAGTTACAGAAGAAGGTTGAGAGAGAGAGATTAATATAAGAAATTCAATTACCGAATCTAATGAAATAATTAATTAAAAATCAGAAAACTAAAATGTCCAAGGTCACAAATCCACCTACCCAATATGTACACCCAAGTGATGATGAATTCCTCCCTAAGTTCAATTACAATGTCAACCGGGACCCCTAAATTCTCCTAAATCCACTCTCGTGCTCATTAGGATGTATTCGACGATTGGATTAATTACTTACTAGGTCTCATAATCCTAATCTCGAATTCTGTTAATTCTTGTTCCCTATAAGGTTGCACCGATCTCCTACTCACTCTCGTGCAATATTTGATCGATGATCCTAATTCAAGTTCTAAACGTGAATCGCTGACTAAGCCTCGTCACATTAACAAGTCAATCACGCAACACATATGATTAACACAATCAAATCAGAATTAGAAAGCGTGAATTGAATTAGAGGAGAAAGACATACATCTTATAGAATCTACACTGCCATGGGTGGCTTCATCGTTCCCTCGGACGACGGGGATTAGTTCCTCATGCTCATAGACAAGCAATCGGAACTCATCCTAAACCTAAGAATTAAGAGAAGAGAAGAGGGGACGCAGCCCCAGAATAAGGATTACAAAAGGTCTACAATCAGTTCTGATCCAAAAAGTCCCCCTTTTCTGTTCTGATCTGCTCTATTTATAAGGAGGCCACGCGTCACGGCCGTGATGGTCATCACGGCCTGCCCGTGACGGCTTCTGTTTCTCGGCGCACTCCCGAATTTAAACCCTCGCGACGCGAAGGATGTCTCGCGACGCGAGTCTTCTTGTCACGGCCCGTGATGTGAATCACGGCCAAGCCGTGATGCTCTCTGCCTTGTGTGGATTTTGGGTCACGGTCGTGATGCACATCACGGCTAGGCCGTGATGGTCTCTGACTTCCAAGTCTTCATTATTCGCGAGGCGAGCCTTCTGTTCGCGGGGCGAGACCTCCAAAACTGCTTTTTCCCATTGCTTCTTGACTTCCTTGATTCTCAGAGCTTCATTTATTTAACCTGAAACAACGAAAGCAACCACAAGCGTAATTCTATTCAAAATAACCTAAAAACTACACAAAAGACGCAAAACGAGTCAAAGTCCAACTTAGGAACAAAACAAGGCAAATTTGGGCGAAAACGAGATTGAACTCGAATAAATTGGCACATAAACCCTAGTTCATCTAGTCATAAAACTAGATAAGCCAGAGGCTTATCAGCCTCTGACCGAGGCCTTCAACATCATTGAAAATGTAGCCACCAACTACCACTAATGGGGTTCAGAAAGAGGTAATAACCCGGTCAAGATTTCGGGGGGTAAGTTTGAAGTTAATAGCACTCATCTTATAATGTCAAAAATAGACTCACTTAATAAACGTTTTGATCAGCTTGAAAGGGCTAATGTGAGTGTAATAGGTGCTACTAACATTGTTTGTGAGATTTGTGGAATGCAGGGACACGACATCATGGAGTGCCCACGAGGTATTGCTCATGGATCCCAAGGCCGGGGAACAAGTGAACGCTTGTCACAACTTCTACGACACAAACCCGAAGTTGCCCAATTATGCTCCCCCAAATCCCTACAACCAAAGGAAGAACAACCCTTACCTCTCCTACGGCAACTAAAGCAACACGCTGAACCACGAGTTCCAAGAGGGCCAAGGTAATAGGAAACCCACAGCGGGGTATCCTCAGGTACAGCAGTCTAAACTCGAGTCTTTATTGGAAAGTTTTGTTGAAACCCAAACAAAACAAAATGAAGAGTTTAGACAACAAGGCAGGGCAATAAACGAGGCAATAAAAGAGCTAGCATCTAAGGTAGACAACTTAGCAATCCATAACAAGATGCAAGAAACCCAGATTGCCCAACAAGCCAGCACATACACTAGACCTAAGGGTACGTTCCCGGGTCAACCCGAAGCTAATCCCATTGAGCATTGTAATGTCATACACTTGAGGGATGATAAGCTTGGGGTGGGGGAAAAGGACATGGAATCGGAGGAGGACATGAGCGAAGATGAAGAGCCAGAACCAAAGTATGTCCCTCCACCACCGTACCAACCCCCGATACCTTTCCCACAAAGGTTGGTCAAGAGAAAGCAAGTAGACATAGAAGCTAAAATGCCTCCTAAACTGAAAGACCCAGGTAGCTTCTCTATCGCTTGCTCAATTAAACAAGTTCAAATTGACCAAGCCTTATGTGACTTAGGGGCTAGTGCGAGCTTGATGCCGCTCACTATCTTGGAAAGGTTGGGAACGAAAGAGTTGAGACCATTCAAATTCTCCTTACAATTTGCGGATGGCTCAACTAGGACTCCTCTAGGCATACTAGAGAATGTTCCTGTAAAGGTAGGGAAATTTTTCATCCCTACCGATTTCCTGGTATTGGATATGAAAGGGAATTCTGAATTCCCCATTATTTTAGGAAGGCCATTCTTGGCCACCGCTGGAGCAGTAATAGATGTAAGGAATGGTAAACTGTTGTGACGCCGGCAAGTGTACCGGGTCGTCGCAAGTAATAAAAATAACACAGTAAGTAATTACCGAGGTCGAACTCAGGGATTGGGCTACCAATTCGACTAATCCGTGGGAAATCCGATACGTTTGGTCAAGTTACAGAAAGGTGGTAGATAGAGAAGATTAATATCGAAATTCAATTAACAAGTCTATTAAACTAATTAACTAAAAATCAGAAATTAAAATGTCCAAGGTCACAAATCCACCTACCCAATATGTATTCCCAAGTGATGATGAATTCCTCCCTAAGTTCAATTACAATGTCAACCGGGACCCCTAAATTCTCCTATATCCACTGTCGTGCTCAATAGGACGTATTCGACGATTGGATTAATTACTTACTAGGTCTCATAATCCTAATCTCGAATTCTATTAAACCTTGTTCCCTATATGGTTGCACTAATCAAATAAATCCACGGTCGTGCTCATTATTCAATTAATGATTCCAATTCAAGTTCTAAAACGCGACTCGCCGTTCGGCCTCAAACACGTTAACTAGTTAATCACGTAACACATATGATCAACGCAATCAAATCAGAATTGGAAAACATTCATAAGAGAAGGGGAGAAAAACATACATCACACGAACACTACACCGCCATGGGTGGCTTCATTGATCCCTCGGACGAGGGGATTAGTTCCTCATGCCTGTGACGACGCACAAACAATCGGCAATAATCTCCATAATAATAAACTAAAAGAAGAAAAGAAAAGAGAAGGGAGACGCAGCTCCAGAAACAAGGATTCGCACTACTCTGCCCTAAACAAGTGGAAACAAACTTGATACCAAATCCTGATCTGAGACAGCCTTTAAATAAGGATTCTGTTTCTCGCCAGCTCGCGGGGCGAGCTTACTCTCGCGACGCGAATTTAGTATTGGCGCGCTTCAAATTTTGGATTTTCGCGAGGCGATCTTGTATTCGCGGGGCGAGTCTTCAAACCCTAATCTGTCACAGCCGTGATATTCATCACGGCTAAGCCGTGATGGTCTCTGTCTTCCATGGTCTTCAGGGACTCGCGAGGCGAGACACCTTTCGCGGGGCGAGTCTTCAATTCTAGGCTGTGACCTTCATCACGGCTAGGCCGTGATGGTCTCTGACTTCCAAGTCTTCATGCTCTCGCGAGGCGAGTTGTCTCTCGCGGGGCGAGTCTTCAAACCTCAATTTGTCACAGCCGTGACCTTAATCACGGCTATGCCGTGATAGTCTCTGTCTTGCTGGTCTTCAGACTTTCGCGGGGCGAGAATATTTTCGCGCGGCGATCCAAAAATGATGACTTTTGCTGCTTTGTTGACCTTCAGTCTCGCGAGGCGAGAGTACACTCGCGGGGCGAGTGTCTCCAGAATTTCAATTCCCACTATTTCTTGGCTTTCCTTGACTCCCGGAGCTTCACTTTATTGACCTGAAAACACAAAAAGCAACCAAAAGCATAATTCTATCCAAAATAAGCTAAAAACTACACAAAAGACGCAAAACGAGTCAAAGTCCAACTTAGGAACAAAACAAGGCAAAATTTGGGCGAAAACGAGAGTGAACTCGACTAATTGGCACATAAACCCTAGTTCATCTAGTCATAAAACTAGATAAGCCAGAGGCTTATCAAAACACCCCAAACTTAAACCTTGCTTGTCCCCAAGCAAGCTTAAAACTCAAAAACGACTCAAGACTTGGCAAGCCTAATGGAACCAATCGATTTCGCACAAATTTCATGCACTCAAAACAGTTTTTCTCCAATGATCTCCCCCCATATATTAACGTAATCCCCACATTCATTTACTTTAAACTTTTGAGAACTTCATCATTCATGTAATCATTAATCTAAGTTGAGGTTCAGAGTCACACACAAAAAGAAGATCACCAATTTCAAACAATTGCCTTCCTCACAAGGGTATGTAAAATTTCACTCATTCGCTCAAATTCGTCTAGGCTTTCAACTTTTTCACTCAATTTCACTTATCAAGAGCACTTCCCATGAATTTGATTTTCATCTCAAAAATGGTTCCCACGAAAACATGCATGCAACATCAGAATGTCTTTTAAAGGTTGTAATGAGGCCTGGCTCAAGGTAAGATATTCTAAGGATAGAGGCTAAGTCCCTAGGATCAATGAGAGCATGAAACTAATATCACAACAATTGAATTTACTCTCATATTATTCTCTTCCTTGCATTTGGTGGCTACACACCTCTTCCTTTTTATATTTTATTTTTCCTTGCCCTTTTTGGCACATATTCAATGCTTTTCATCACCATTTTTTTTTCTCTTTTTTTTTCTCTTTTTTTTTTTTTTTCAAGCCTTAGGCCCTTACTTCCGTTTTTCTTTTTCTCAACTATGATTCATGAACTTGTAGCCACCCCAAACTTAGTTCCACAACAACACTCACAAAGCTAAAATTCCATACTCTCCTAAATCCTAGGATAGGGGAAAATCATGGTTTTTCTGAGTTAATGGCTTGTAATGTAAGGTTATCAAGAACAATAGGCTTCAAGGCTCAATGTGGCTAACTAGGGATCATTCATCAAGGTTGGTTCAATTTATGGCCAAGTAGTTAATTCAAAGAAAATTGCCTAAATCATTTGATGCAACACATAAACATGCAAACCATGAAGAGATTCAAGCAAATTCGGGAAAGTGCAACTTAACAGTGATTCACACAATCAAAAACAGAGTTGGAGGCTCAAATCCTCACCTGGACATTTTGCAAATTGTTTGACCGAGATACGATTCCTAGTGTGTGCACCCCCCCTCACCCCAAACTTATCAATAATCAAGTAATCACAATAAAATTCTCAAAGTTCAGTTTTCAATTTTTAAGTGGGGATCAATTTTCTAATTTCAGAACCTAGGGGAAATCATCAATGATCGAAATAATTCATGCAATCTGTGCTCAATTTAATTAGAAACCAACAAGCTTGCCGACACGACATTCATACAACAACTCTTGATCTTCTCAAATTATTCAAGAGTGACAACAAAAACAACACACAAACAAAAACAAAGGTGAGGAGAGGAGAGGGATACCTAGCTTGGGTTGCCTCCCAAGTAGCGCTTGTTTAACGTCCCGAGCCTGACTCAAGTCACCCATAAGGGTTAATCCGGACGTAGATCTTCCTTGCCATTCCATGCCTCAGTCCGTATTCTGTAGGCTCTTGCTCTTTCATAAGCTCTCCTACTGTTCCCGGACAACTCATCTAAGTCCAGCATCCTTCTATAATCAGCACGAACTCTCCACCCCGTGATGGTCTTTTTTGGGATCAACTCATTGTTTGCATTGACCACCACTGTTGTGCCACCTTTCAACCTTGGTGCTTTACCCTTCTTTTTCTTGCCTTTGCTGCTGAGCTCTTCCTTTGCACATTCTTCCCCTGGGAGACTCGGTAAGGCTTCCATGTCTTTCAACCACTCGAGATAGACCTCATCC
Organism: Sophora flavescens; assembly: GCA_030762895.1. Classification (NCBI taxonomy): domain Eukaryota; kingdom Viridiplantae; phylum Streptophyta; class Magnoliopsida; order Fabales; family Fabaceae; genus Sophora; species Sophora flavescens. Next base: position 166,007,643 of record CM061066.1, on the reverse strand, counting down.
CCCAAAGGGTCTTTTTCCTCACTGTCCCCATCATGGGATTTTACCGACACTTTTGCAAGTGAAGAACCATGGGCTTCCCTAGTTGCCCTTGCCTTGGCAGTTGGATCTACCATATCCAATCGATACACTTCCGTCCTCTCTGCAGGGTGCTTCATTGTTTCAAAGAGATTGAAAACTACCTCCTCATCTTGCACCCTTAGAGTGAGTTTCCCTTCTCGCACATCTATTAAGGCACCCCCAGTGGCCAAGAAGGGCCTACCCAATATGAGAGGGATCTCGGCGTCTTCATCCATATCAAGCACTACAAAGTCCGCCGGAAATATAAGCTTGTCCACCTTCACTAACAAGTCTTCGACCACCCCATAAGGATATTTTATAGAGCGGTCGGCCAGTTGGAGCGACATCCGTGTATCCTTGACTTCTTGGATCCCCAACCTCTTCATCATAGAGAGGGGCATCAAGTTGATGCTTGCCCCTAGATCACATAATGCCTTCCCTACAGTCATCTCCCCAATGGTACATGGTATCGAAAAGGAACCGGGATCCTTCAACTTTGGAGGGAGTTTTCTCTGAAGGATGGCACTACACTCCTCGGTCAAAGCAACCGTTTCCTCATCCTCTATTCTCCGCTTCTTGGTGAGAAGATCCTTCATAAACCGGGCATATGATGGCATCTGTTCCAAGGCTTCCGCAAATGGAATGTTAATCTGAAGTTTTCGGAAGACATCAAGGAATTTGTTGAACTGCTTATCCTGATGAGGCTTCTTCAATCTTTCAGGATACGGTACCTTCATGTAAGGTGGGAGGTCTTGGGGTTCAACCCACTTCTTCTTTCGGAACTCTTCATCTACAAGTTTCAGCCTTCCCCCTTGCTCTGGTGCCTTGTCGCTTGCCAACTTTTCTTTTTCAGGTTGCTCTTCCTCAACATGTGGTTGTTCCGGGGCCTTGTCATCCTGAGAACTAGTTGCACCCCTGTTAGGTTCCAACACCCTTCCGCTTCTAGTAGATATGACATTGCATTGTCCCTTGGGGTTGTTCTCGGTATTACCTGGGGAAGTTCCTGGGAGACGCTCATTAAGTTGCTTTGCAAGCTGGGCCATCTGTGTCTCTAGATTGTGAATTGCCGCCCCTGTATGCGTTGCCCACTTGTCAATTTTCGCATTTGTGTCGATTGACAATTTCTCCATTGCTGCATTCATCTTCTCAAAAGTTGTGCCTGTAAAGGTTGACAACTTCTCAAAAGCCAGCTCCCACGGTTGTCTTCCACCATCTGTTATTTGCAACTGATTAGGCCCTGGAAGAGCCTGCTGGGTATTGCACTGCTGAATTCCAATGTTCGGCCTTATACCCTGCTGAGGTTGTTGCCAATTCTGCTGAGGAGGTTGTTGACCGGCTAGACCACCATTAGCATTACTCCAAGCGAAACCCGGATGGTCTCTCCTCATGTACCCCCTATTTTGATTCTGATTGTAGTCATTTTGTCTGTTCCTCTGATAGTTATTCTGGGGCACAGTGTCATAAAAATTGTGGCATGAGTCCACATGTTCCTGAGGGAAGTTGAATGGACAGTTTCGAGTGTCATGATCTCCATTACAATTACCACAACCTGGAGGCATTCCCTCGTGTATCACATTAGCCTTCTTGTTCTCTGACAAAGCCGCCACTTGCATCTTCAATGATTTGACTTGCTCTAGAATGGCTTCCATTGTTCCAGCACTGACTCCACTTGAGTTTTCCCTACCACGGTTGTAATCATTATATGACATCTTTTCCAATAATGCCCATCCATCCTCAGCTGATAAATATGAGAAAGAACCGCCAGCTGCGGCATCACAGTTCATCTGATAGCGTCCCCTCAACCCATTAAAGAAGTGCTGAACTTTGGAGACGGGGTCAAAGAACGCTGAGGGGCATCTTCTCAATAAGCCATTGTACCTCTCCCAAGCTTCATTATATGTTTCATCCTCTGTCTGCCTGAAAGACGTAACGGCTATTCTTGCTTGTGCCGCTTTCTGAGGAGGAAAATATTTGGTTAGGAACTTTTGTGCCATTTGCTCCCAAGTTCGATCTTTGTTCCTATCCAAGCTGTCAACCCAATCGCGAGCGACATCCCTAAGAGAGAGAGGGAAAAGCCGCAAGCGAAACTCATCTTGTGAGACTCCTCTTGTCTTCTGTAAGTCACAAGCTTCAAGGAAGCGAGTGATGTGTCTATGAGGGTCCTGTTTGCCACTCCCATCAAACTGATTCTCCCGGATCTGGAATGTGACACATGCTTCAACTCTGAAGGAGTCTGTATTCAGGTTGCCCCTCACAATAGAAGAATCACAATCTCCCAAGCTGGGTAGATCGTACTCAAAGAGAGGCTTGTAACGAGGAGGAGGAGGAGGATTTTCTTCGGCCATGTCCTCAAGATTAATCGCTTCAAGCCTCTTTCTTTCTCTGACTTCCTTCCTTAAGCGCTTCTCGGTCTTGGTGATCTCCGAATCAAATAGCAAGTCCTCTTGTGAAAGGGTACCTCGCATACAAAAACACGGCAAGACCAAGTGGAATCAAAGAAGTAGAGAAAAATAATAAAGAAATAACAGAAAAATAAAATAAAAATCAACTTAACCAATCAATCAAATTTCCTAAAAATTAGGAAAACTGGCTGTGCCAATCCCCGGCAACGGCGCCAAAAACTTGTTGTGACGCCGGCAAGTGTACCGGGTCGTCGCAAGTAATAAAAATAACACGGTAAGTAATTACCGAGGTCGAACTCAGGGATTGGGCTACCAATTCGACTAATCCGTGGGAAATCCGATGCGTTTGGTCAAGTTACAGAAAGGTGGTTGATAGAGAAGATTAATATCGAAATTCAATTAACAAGTCTATTAAACTAATTAACTAAAAATCAGAAATTAAAATGTCCAAGGTCACAAATCCACCTACCCAATATGTATTCCCAAGTGATGATGAATTCCTCCCTAAGTTCAATTACAATGTCAACCGGGACCCCTAAATTCTTCTATATCCACTGTCGTGCTCAATAGGACGTATTCGACGATTGGATTAATTACTTACTAGGTCTCATAATCCTAATCTCGAATTCTATTAAACCTTGTTCCCTATATGGTTGCACTAATCAAATAAATCCATGGTCGTGCTCATTATTCAATTAATGATTCCAATTCAAGTTCTAAAACGCGACTCGCCGTTCGGCCTCAAACACGTTAACTAGTTAATCACGTAACACATATGATCAACGCAATCAAATCAGAATTGGAAAACATTCATAAGAGAAGGGGAGAAAAACATACATCACAAGAACACTACACCGCCATGGGTGGCTTCATTGATCCCTCGGACGAGGGGATTAGTTCCTCATGCCCGTGACGACGCACAAACAATCGGCAATAATCTCCATAATAATAAACTAAAAGAAGAAAAGAAAAGAGAAGGGAGACGCAGCTCCAGAAACAAGGATTCGCACTACTCTGCCCTAAACAAGTGGAAACAAACTTGATACCAAATCCAGATCTGAGACAGCCTTTAAATAAGGATTCTGTTTCTCGCCAGCTCGCGGGGCGAGCTTACTCTCGCGACGCGAAATTTAGTATTGGCGCGCTTCAAATTTTGGATTTTCGCGAGGCGATCTTGTATTCGCGGGGCGAGTCTTCAAACCCTAATCTGTCACAGCCGTGATATTCATCACGGCTAAGCCGTGATGGTCTCTGTCTTCCATGGTCTTCAGGGACTCGCGAGGCGAGACACCTTTCGCGGGGCGAGTCTTCAATTCTAGGCTGTGACCTTCATCACGGCTAGGCCGTGATGGTCTCTGACTTCCAAGTCTTCATGCTCTCGCGAGGCGAGCTGTCTCTCGCGGGGCGAGTCTTCAAACCTCAATTTGTCACAGCCGTGACCTTAATCACGGCTATGCCATGATAGTCTCTGTCTTGCTGGTCTTCAGACTTTCGCGGGGCGAGAATATTTTCGCGCGGCGATCCAAAAATGATGACTTTTGCTGCTTTGTTGACCTTCAGTCTCGCGAGGCGAGAGTACACTCGCGGGGCGAGTGTCTCCAGAATTTCAATTTCCACTATTTCTTGGCTTTCCTTGACTCCCGGAGCTTCACTTTATTGACCTAAAAACACAAAAAGCAACCAAAAGCATAATTATATCCAAAATAAGCTAAAAACTACACAAAAGACGCAAAACGAGTCAAAGTCCAACTTAGGAACAAAACAATGCAAAATTTGGGCGAAAACGAGAGTGAACTCGACTAATTGGCACATAAACCCTAGTTCATCTAGTCATAAAACTAGATAAGCCAGAGGCTAATCATAAACTCTCTCTAAATGTAGAGGAAGGTAGGGTCGATTTTGAATTTACTAACTCATATAACAACCCTCCTTTTGAGAGCCATGTGTGCAGGATCGATATCACGTCTCCAGTGGTAAAGGAAGAGCTCAACATGGAAGCAACTCCGAAGATTTGCATGGCTGATGATGCACCAAATGGTGATGGAGTTGGAGTTGTTGATCATGTGGAAACAAAACTTCCGCCGGGAGGGAGTAAGGCCAGGAAGGTCCGAATGAAAAGAGCAAAGCGAAAGCGTAATTGGCCATATGAGCAGAATCGGCTCTTTGAAGGAGTTCCATGGAAGAGAAGTGTTCCTGCACTTCTACGCTCAGCCGACCCCGGTTGATTGAAGGAAGTATGGTCAAGCTTACGACCGTAAATAAGCGCTTCTTGGGAGGCAACCCAAGTTTTCTTTCCCTTTTTCCTTTTGTTTTTGAATTTAGCTCTTGAATAATTTGATAAGATCAAGAGGCAAAAAAAATCATAAATTAATAGATTGGTCTAGTGTTTTCAGGTTAAAGAGGAAGGAAGAACAAAAAAATCAAGGACTAATAAAGTCAGAAGCCATCACGCCCCGTGATGAGCTAATAAAGGAGACCAGAATTGATCACGGCCCGCCCGTAATGAGCCTCACGGCCGTGATGCAGTTTCCAACAAGTTTTTAACTGGAATGTGAGCCAACACCCGCTACCACCTCGGTGAGTTGTTCCAATTTTTCTCCTCTCTCCGACTTGATTATTTACATTGGGGACAATGTAAGTTTTTAAGCTTGGGGTAGGGGTATTTTTGTAAATTTTTGCATTTTTATTGTTGCATTCATATAGGCATAGTTTTGCATGATCACATTCTTTAGATTGCCCCTCACTTAGAATATGCATCCAATTGCGAGAACTTGGTGCCAAATGAATTGAGATAGTGAATTTATGAACCCAATTTTTTTTTATTCTTGTGATAAGGCTAAAAATAAAAATTCTTGAGATGATCTTTTGATAGTTGATAATTAGCATGTGGTTCTCTAGATTTGTGTTTCTCGCTGATTTTTGAACTACTAAATGTAAGATTTCAAGCCAAAAAGGGGTACTCACTAAATCTACCTCATTCCTTGTGATAGAGTGTTTTAATTCCTCTTGGATTGTATTCTCTAGAACTTGACTTGAAACCGTTTTGAAACTTGAAAATTTTTTATTTTTTTTTTAAAAATGATTGAGGCACTAGGTATTTTTTTTTCGGCCTTCTGAGCTTTGATTGATTAAATGCTACCCCTTAGTTGCCCAATTTTGAGCCTAAAATAATAAAATACTTTTCTTGGTACCTTGAATTACTTTGATAAATAATGCTTGGTATGTCACCTTTTAAAGTATTACAAAAAGGATAAAAAGGTAGTTTGAAAAAGTATGGGATGAGAAAGTTAGAAAATATTTCTCTTCAGCTAAAAATCTCCCCTACTCCAAATAAATAAAATGAAATAAACACAACAAAAAAATGGAGAAGGGGATGACAAAAGAAAGTGAGAAATAAAAATAAAAAGAAAGAAAGAAAGGTGGAAAAGTGAATCAAAGCCCAAAAAGGTATTTTAGAAGGTGTCATGCTTTGCAATGTTTGATAATTTGTTTAGCCTTCTTGAAATTTCCTTTTCTTGATCTCCCCACCTAACAATTAATCCCATGGCCACATTACAACCAAAGTAAAAGACCTCTTGATTCTTATGTGTTTTCATTAATAAAGTAGAGATTTGGTTAATAGTCAAGCTTATGATAGAATACCTTCCTTGAGGAAATTGAGCGAATTGTCATATACCCTGGAATACTTGAGTGAGGTGAGACGAGTGCCTGAATCAGTGAGAATATGAATTTGAAGAACCTAAGCTTCTAATTGGACTTGAAATCGATTCTCTCTTGGGGATTTATTCGAATGTGCCTGTCACTTGGATTAGTTTCTCGGATTCTTGATTCACTATCCATGCTCTGATTATTTATATCTTCTGGCCTTAGTGATTGCTTGAGGACAAGCAAAGTCTTAAGCTTGGGGTGATTTGATGAGTGTGATTTCACCTCATCTTTGTTTATCATTTTGCATGCATTTTCATATAGTTTATGCATTTTTAATTTGATTTTTGTTAATTTTTACCTTGGAACGGGTAAGGCGGTTTGTGTGGTGTTGTTTTTTCAGAAATCAAGGGTAAAATGCTCAGGATCAACCATGATGGAGTTTGGATGAAGATGGGGGTTGAAAAGTGAAGAAAATGAGCCAAACAGAGCCCATCACGACCATGATCAAGCAGAGAAGAAGGCAAAAGTCAGAAGCTGTCACGGCCTAACTGTGATTACCATCACGGCCATGACAGACTGTCGCGAGAATCTGAAATCTATAGAAGTGCCCAAGGCAGAACCCGTCACGGCCTGGCCGTGATGGCCATCACGGACGTGACGCGCATTACTTGGACCTGAAGCAACTGAATTGGATCAGAATTTGAGTTAGATTGGGATTCAAACTTCCCAAATCTATAAATAAGGACCCAGGCAGAGGCAGAAGAGGACTTTTGGCTGCTACCACTTAGGCTTTAATCTAGGATCTCTCTTCTCCTTCCTCTTCTTCTCTTATTTTCTGTTGTCATGTTATTTGTAATCAAGCTTGTCATCTCCATGTCAAGGCTTGAGTAGTAGTTTAGTTTCTAGGGATTGGGGCCATGCCCGAGATCTGATTTATGTTGTTAATTTGATGTAATATCTTTGTTAATTTCGATTTTGTTTTTGATATGATTTCTAGTGTTTGAATCACTCGTAAATTCGGTGGCCACTTGTTTGCGTGTCTTAGGCATTCTAAGGAGGAACCTAGCGATGAACTTAGGTGTCGGATCTATAGAGTTAGACTTAGGACTGAAATCACGAGAGTTAGAAGCCGTCCTTCGAGGATCAACGAGTTGTCACGAAACGCAAAGGGTCTAATCTGAATTCGACTACCACGAGAGTAGGGGTTGGTTCAATTGGGCACGGTTTTTGTAACCCGGGAGGGGGCTTAAACTATTAGAGGATAAACTCGCCTTCAAGGCAATTTCGATAATTAACAAGGGTAAATTAGATTAGTAACATAAACAGCCTCGTAGGTAACCCAAATCCCTAGGAATCCATTTAGATCCAAAAACCACAAATAGATTTGTTTTCTGTTTTATTTATCTCTAATTCAAATTCAAAACCTTTTCAAAATATAAAATCCTTTTTCAAATCTTTTTTATACAGTCCAGATTTACCAAATTGAAAATTAGTTGTGATTCGAGATCACAGTCTCTGTGGGATCGATATCTTTTATTACTTGGCGACAATCTGGTACACTTGCCGGAATCGCACGTGCATTCGCACGACGACACCAGTTGTCAATCTTCAAAGCTAATTGACCCCCAAAAGACCTTCTGTCCAGATGATTTTTGCACTCTGAAGCGACTCCAATGCAGTCAGAAATTTGTCTACCCTTGATGAAACCTCTTTGGTTGTCAGAAATAATTTTTGGAGCTATAATTGCCAACCTGTCTGCTAATATTTTAGTAATAATCTTGAACTTAAAATTAGCCAGAGTGATTGACCTGTATTGTTCAATTTTGACAGCATGAGAGACTTTTGGAATAAGAGTGATGATACTAGAATTGTAATTAGGAAGGATCCAACCATCCTTAAAAAATTGGAGAACAACATGATACACTTCTTGCTGAAGGACGTCCCAATATGTTTGATAAAAGTGACCTCCAAAACCATCTAGCCCAGGAGCACCACTAGCATTCATTGTGAACACGGCATTTTTGATCTCCTTCATGGTAGGTAAAGCTGTTAATAAATCATTGTCTTGCTCAGAAACAATAGAAGGGATGACTCTGTCAATAAGGTTATTTGTCTGACAACTGTTCCCACGAGCAAAAAGAGTTTGATAGAAGTCTAGAACATGACTCTCTATATCAGCCGGGTTATTGAGGAGCTGATCTTCATGCTGCAGCATAGATATCTTGTTAGTGACACCTTTGATTTTCGCCATTTGGTGGAAAACAGATGTGTTCCTATCCCCCTCAAGATGACACTTAATTTTAGCCTTCTCCTTCCATAATTATTCTTCATATCCGAGAGCAGTCTGAAGCAATATCTGGGCCTCCTTCTCCTCTTTCAAAAGCTCTACAGATCTGCCAACATTACTTAGCTGAAGCTGAATTTGATCCAAATTAGACAAAGCAGATTTGACATTCTCATACACATCACCAAAAGTAGTCTTGTTCCAATCCTTCAGCTTCAGTTTCAGATTCTTCAATTTTTGAGTTAAGACGAACATAGGACAGCCAGCTATAGGATCCTGCCAAGAGTCAGCAATTAACTTTTTACAGCCTGGGTGACTAGAACACATTTTATGAAATTTAAACATGGCCACCTAACATCTTTGTTCAAAGCTAGAAGAAGAGGAAAATGGTCTGACTTGGCTCTCGGTAAAGTGTAGCAGGAGACACTACTCCACATATCAATCAAGGCATTGTTACAGAAGGATCTATCCAACCTTCTCTCAGTGTAATTGCTCCCTACTCTTCCATTGGACCAAGTAAAGGCAGAACCTTCTGTATCAATGTGAATCAGGTCCGAAGAATCTGTCCAAGACCTGAAATCCTCACAAGTTAATTTGGAAGGGAGTCCGCGACCTCTATGTTCATGTGAACCCAGAACGCAATTAAAATCCCCAATATAACTCCAAGGAACATTGTGAAGGAGCTGCAACTCAGAAAGATTAGACCAAAGCTGCCTTCGCTTGAGATAACTGGTGGAGGCATACACAGCAACAACAAACATTTGCTTACCATCAACATCAAGAGAGCAAGTGATTTGTTGATCTGAATTGGAAATAACAGTAGGACAAACAGAATTGGAGCAGAGGCACCATAAGTTAGGCAAATTATTAGCTCTATCATTTGTAATGAAAAAATTCATACTTAACTCTTTCAAAAAGATAGCAAGAAGCTGATTTTGAGAAATCCATGGTTCAGCAATGAATACCATATCTGGCTTATGCAAAGAGCAAAGCTTTTTCAGAACCAATCTTGTTTCAAGATTAGCAATTCCTCTAACATTCCAATAAAGAATAATCATTATGCGAAGTTTTGAGGACCACCTCGTGTTCGGGTATTTCTTGCCCGCGCTTTCTAAACAAATTAAAAAACCCTTCAAATTTTGTCAATTAAGATTGCCCATAATAGTTATAGTTAATTGTTATTATAATAATAAATTATCAGTTTTGTTTTTACTAAGGTTGCTACCATGAAACTAAATGCCAATTAAGACAATAAAGAAGACCAATAAAAACACTAATGAATAATAAATAAAATATTAAACTTTCATTACAAATGTAGTTAGTGGCTAAATTTCCCCACCCGTATCAAATCTCAATAATTTCATGTTTCTTATCTATTCTAGAATTGATTCATATAAAGAAAAAACATATATATTTATTCTATCAGATAATTTATCAAACAAACTAAGGAAAATATCAATCAGTGCTGCAACATAATTTAGCATGGAACTAAATGACAATTAAGACAATAAAGAAGACAAATAAAAAACACTAATGAATAATAAATAAAATTGTAAACTTGCCCATCACAAATGCAGTTAGTGGCTAAACTCCCCCACCCGTAATCTCAATAATTTCACGTGTCTTATCTATTCTAGCCTATCATATAAAGAAAAATCATACAACACTCACTTTATATTTTTCTCGTTTGTACATCTTTCAAGCAAGGGTGTTCGCGGATTGGATTGAATCGGTTTTGAGCTAAAAATTCATCCGATCAAATGATAAAAATAATGTGCGGTTTGGATTGGATCGGTTTGTGTTAACGTTGGTTTTTGGTTATTTTGAAGGTAATGTCTGCCAATTATAAATTTGACAAGTTAGTCAAATTTGGTAGTATACTGACAAAGACTAATAGTCTGGATTTGACAAGTGAGAAAATTAAAAATGCACATTGACAAACATATCAAATTTGGTAATATACTGGCAAAGGCTAATAATCTGGATTTGACAAGTGAGAAAATTGACAATGCACATTGACAGGTAATTAACTAGATACAAATATTAGACAGATAATGCTATCTAACTTTAAAATAAGAAACATATGATTATATGTAGAAAGTATATTTATTCAATGAAGATGATAAAAACAGTTTCTGGAATTGAAATAATTGATTATGAAATACTTGACAAGAAGTAGAATTTAGATTTGAAATGTAAGAACACTACAAATGAATTAATATAGAAAAGGTAGTTATTTATTAAATTTGATGAAGAACAATTTATGGGAAATTGAATAGAAACGAATGAAAATGTTAATTTAAGTAAAAGATGCCAAAAACTAAGAATTACTAATAATATTAGAGTAAAGGAAAACTTGATTAAACAAGTATGAAGTGCAAAAAAGTAACGAAAGTTACAGAAAGAAGATGAAGAACATGATGAATAAACTGGAAAGTGTATGAAGAACTTGAAGGAAATGAACCAATATTGTATTGAAATTGAACATTGTATTGATGATAACAGGGTGGAAGGAATACTTGAGTTAATCCGTCAGTCTGCTGTGTGATCGAGACGTGTAGGATGTTTCAAGTTCCAACTCTTATTACATTGTAATAACTAGTATTTATTGGCAAATAAAATAACTATCTAGTAGTAACTTCCTATCTAAATGATTGCCACTTATCTTGGCAGTTTTCTAAATTTCAAATTTAAATTGCTTGTCCAACAACTCTGATAACTGCTCAATTTCTTGAACCGCTCCGCGTCAACTTGATTGTTTTCGACCGTCTGGTTGCTTGACAGCTTATCTTGCTAATGCCTTGTCAGTCTTGGGGACTTAGCATTTTCACACTTCTCTGTACGTTTGACAACTCTTCTTAATACTTTGTCAAAAAGCTTGGTTGTCAATTTATCCTTTCCGTCGACCAGTATTTTCTTGTCAACTAAATATTTTCAATACTTAGAAAACATTAGTCATTACTCTGATTCCTTCGTCAGCCTGTCAAAATGCAACTGTCAATAATCAGAAATTTCACCCCTAACAGATGCGCCCCAAGTTTTGCTTTTCGACGGCCTTGTTTGTCTGACATGTCAACTGAAGAACTTCTTGTCAACTCCACACTTGTCAATTCTTCTATAATCTTCTGAATTCGACGTTCTTCTTTATGTCAAATTTTTCTGACAACTTTCCGTCTGTCGATTTAGCACTTGTCAACTTTCTTTTAGCCAAAACAATATATATCAATTTTGGGACTTCTTTCTCAATTTTTTATGTGACCTTTTTCTGTCTGTCTAACGAAAGCTCAAATTTGAAAATTCACTCCTAACAGATGCCCCAAAAGTTTTGTCTTTCGACGGCTTAAGTAGAGAGGAAAAACTTCAACAATCGCCAATCTTGATGCCATCAATCCTCCTGAACAACCAATTCATTCTTCACCAACTCCTCAACAAACTCTGATTCCCAGTCACATCTTCCACCTCTTCCAACAGACACCTTGTCTAATGTCGTCAAACCAGTGAAAGTTCCTGCCAGAAACTTGAAGACTTAATTGATTTTTTTTTTTGAGACTGGTCATCAGAATTCATCAAGATCTGCCCATTTTTCAAATTTGACAGGGTAAGATTCGAGTGATTATCAAGCTGTCAAGTTTATGCAAGAGCTAAAATCCCTTTTCAAGCATCCACTTGACATCCTATGTTCAGATTTAGTCGTTTGTTCGACCATGGTCAATCTTCTCCAACAACTGAATCCAATTAAGAACAATCTGCCAACTTCAAGCAGGGGCACTTTGGCTTCTGTCCAAGACTACTTTGATGGTCCGACAGACAAATTGTCAACCATCAATGATGCTATGTCCCCTTTTGAAGTCGAAGAAACCAACAGGGACAATATGTTGGGGACTCTACGCACCATGAAGGCCACAAGAGATTCATGTCATTGCTTACAATGTCAAAGCTAACTTGGCAGTAGACAAAGAGATTGTTGACTTAGAAGTTGCTTTAACTCAAGCTAAAAAGAGAAAAAACCTCAACTTGCACAAACTCTGTCGACCAGCAAAGAAAAGGTCAATCAAATTGACGATGAATCTAAAAAGTTAGGGGTGACTGCCAGGACTATTGTCAATATTCTAATAGCCATGCAATCTGAATATCTGGTAGCCAAGGCTGACAGAGAGGCTCTGGAGAAGGCTTGGGAAGAAATCAAAAATTCTCAATCTTAGTTTAGTTGGCATTTTTTTTGTGTATGCCAATTGAACATCTTTTTAACTTATCTTTTTGAATGCTCAAAATTCGACACACATCTGTGTATGCCAACCGTCAGTTTCCAGTCCACTCTCTTAGGAATGCGTTAGCTTAAACTGACAGGATGTACTTTTGACAATGTAAAATTGTATTGCCAAATCAATGAATAAAACTTATGTTCTATCTCATTTACTGTCAATTTTTACTTCTAGCATCGTCGGCTTATACTTTTTCAAATACTTGCCATCAATTGACTTTATTCTTAAGCCAGTATTAATATCGACAAGTGCATAAGCATTCCCAGTAAAAACTTTAGTAATTTTAAATGGTTCTTCCCATTTTGGGGACCATTTGCCATATTCTCGATAGCTTTTGTCCATGGGCAAAATGACTTTCCTTACTTGATCATCATCTTTAAATGCCTTAAGCTTGACTCGTCCGTCATAGAATTCGGCAATTCTTTCTTTATGTTGAATCAAGTTTTCTAAAGTAACCAACCTTTCATCATTTAACTCGTCTAATTCGTCCAACATTGATTTCCAATATTGGTCGACAGGTAAATCATCTTGCCTTTGAATGCAAGTTGATTGAAGATTGATTTCCATAGGTAATACAGGATTATGTCCGTATACTAACCTATACGGTGACGTCCCTGTCGGCTGTCTAGGTGAAGCCCTATATGCCCATAGTATTGGGTTAAGAGTATTGTGCCAATTTCTAGGATGTCAACCCACATATTTTTTTAATAAGACCAATAATAATCTTATTTATGGTCTCAACTTGGCCATTAGCTTGTGCATAGTACGGATTAGATGTGAGCATCTTTATATACCTAGAGTTGGCATATTCTATGATTTTCTTCCCGGTAAAAACTGATCCTTGATCAGTTGTCAAGGTTTGTGGTATTCCAAACCGACAAACAATATGATTTTCAACCAAATCAGTCACATCTTGTTGGGTAACTGCTTTGAGGCAGACCGCTTCCACCCACTTGGTAAAATAATCGACTCCAACTAAAATGAATTGATGTCCTTTTGATGAGGACGGGTGTATTTGACCAACCAAATCCAAAGCCCATCCTCTGAATGGTCAGGGCTTGACAATAGAATGCAATTCGCTGGCCGGTACATTTTGTATATGGCCATGTTTCTGACATTGTTCATAAGACTTGGCAAACAAAATGCAATCTTTAATCATAGTCGGCCAATAATACAAACTTCATCGAAGAACCCATTTCATTTTGTCTCCTTCCTGATGGGATCCACATATGCCCTCATGGACTTATGACAGAGCCAAATAAGCATCTTGCTCACTCAGGCACTTGTGTAGAGTCCCGTCAACATACCTTCTATATAACAGTCCTCCTTGCATTGTGTAATTCAATGCTTTGTATTTCATTTTCCTATCTACATTCCGACTTGGATTTTCCAAATATTCAATTATTGGCAACCTCCAGTCATTAGGTAGAATTACATCATTTACCAAAATATCTATTTCTTCTAATGGATATAATAATTCTCTGATTTCCATTAGTCCTGACAAAGTCTTTTGAGATATCTTGTATCCTGAGGCTATTTGAGCCAACTCATTAGCCTCTTGATTTAAATTTCTGGGAATATATTTGATAATTACGTCATCGAATTTCTTCATTAACTTACTAGCTGTGATACAATATTTTGTCAAGTTGTAGTTGACACACTTATATTCTTGAGTAAGTTATTTGATAACCAATTGAGAATCCCCAAAGATATGCACATTTCGTGCTTTCATTTCTATTAGTATCTCTAATCCGACAATCAAATCTTCATATTCAGCTTCATTGTTGGAACATGGATACTTAAGTTCAAACATGAACTTAGTAGGAGTTCCTTGTGGAGTCACGATTAAGATTCCTACTCCACTACTTCCTTGATGCCTTGATCCGTCAAAATAAAGTTTCCAGGGTTGTAAACTGACAACATTTATTTCTGGCACGTCCAATCCTGGATGTTCTACCAAGAAGTCAGCTACTGCCTGTCCTCTGATAGCTTTAGATGGCACCTATTATAAAGAATATTCTGACAAAGAAATGGTCCATTTACCAATACGTCCATTAAGGACTGGTTTTGACAACATATACTTTATAACATCAGTTTTGGAAATAACGAATACATTACATGGCATCATTTAATATTTAAGTTTTGTACAAGAAAAATACAATGCTAGACATAACTTCTCTATTGCACTATATCTTCTTTCAACATCATTGAGGACTCTGCTTAGATAATATACGGCCCTTTCAACATTGTCATCATCATCCTAGACCAATAGACCTCCTATAGTGTCTTCAGATGCTGATATCTACAATTTCAACGGTCGACGAGGCATTGTTGGCATCATGACCGGTGGATTGACTAGGTGTTACTTGATCTGGTCAAAAGCCTCTTGGTGACAAGGCTTCCATATGAAGCTTTGCTCTGCTTTCAACTTGACCAACGTGCAAATACTCTTGTTCTTCCCGACAGATTTGATATAAACCTTCTTAGAAAGTTAACCTTTCCTAGGAAGGATTGTAGTTCCTTTTTATCTGTCGGTGCTGAGGCCTCCATGACCGCTTTGGCTTTATTTTTGTCCAACTCGATTCCTTTTTTGTGAACTAGAAAGCCTAAGAATTTGGCAGCTGTCACTCCGAAGCTACACTTCTCTGGGTTCATTCTGAGGTTGTGTCTTCTCATCCTTTCAAACCCTTGTTTCAGGTGCTCCAAGTGGTCATCTTTGTTTTGGACTTGACAACCACGTCATCAATATATACTTCTATAAATTTCCCAATCACATCATGGAAAATCCTATTCATTGCTCGTTGATAGGTGGCTCCTGCATTCTTTAAACCGAAAGGCATGACGACCCATTCATATGTCCCAATTGCTGCTGCACACTTGAAGGCAGTCTTTGACACATCTTCTTCGGTTATAAAGATTTGATTATAACCTGCATGGTCATCCATACAACTCAAAATTTCCTTTCCTGATGCTGAGTCGACAAGCACGTCGGCTATTGGCATTAGATACTCATCTTTGGGGGTAACCATATTTAAATTTCTAAAGTCTATGCATACCCTCATTTTGCCATTTTTTAATGACAGGAACTACATTAGAAAGCCAATCGACATACCTGGTTGTTCGAATGAACTTTGCTTTAAGCAGTCTTTGTGCTTCCTCTTTGATTTTATGCACTACCTCTAGAGCAAACCTTCTACTTGCCTGCTTGATAGACTTGCAATTCTCCCTAAGTGGCTGCCGATGTTCAACAAGATCTCAGCTTAAACCAGGTATTTCATCGTAGTCCCATGCAAAGCAATCTTTATACTCTGCAATTAATCTGACAAGTTTTTGTTTGTAATCCTCTGGCAGAAAAGCACTGACAAAAATGGGTATTTTCTTTTCTTCTGTTCCTAAATTTATTTCTTCCAGAGGATCTTCTACTTCAACGTTTTGCTTAACTTCGGCTCCTTTCTCAAAACTCAAAGGACCGTCGTCAATGATACAATCTGCCAACACACTCTCTGAAGTGTGTACTTCTCTGTCGGCCATATAGGCCGACAATCTTCTCAGGTGTGTTTCATGGCTCAATGTCGGAACTGGGCCGAGACTTGTCGGCCTCTTCCTTTATCCTTACGCCAAACTGACTGAGAAGGCTTGCTTCTAACGCATCTTTGTCAATGACCCCTTCGTTGGCAGTCACGGGTCTGACATTTGGCAAATATACTTTGAAATCCACATGTGACTGCTGGGCGTAACATGCGCTATCGTCTGCTTCGACGATCTCCACTTGATCTTGCTCATTCCACAAGATTATTTTCTGATGCACTGTCGAAGGAATTGCTCCCACAGCATGAATCCAATCCCTACCAAGTAATAAGTTGTAGCTTGATTTGGCTGGAATTATCACGAACAATGTCATTCTCTCGACAGTGCCAACCTGAATATTGAGAAGTACAACACCATCTGATGGAGATGTTTTGCCACTGAAATCAGTGACGACCATGTCTGTCGGAATTAAGT
The DNA here is from genome assembly GCA_030762895.1 of Sophora flavescens. Classification (NCBI taxonomy): domain Eukaryota; kingdom Viridiplantae; phylum Streptophyta; class Magnoliopsida; order Fabales; family Fabaceae; genus Sophora; species Sophora flavescens. The sequence goes on along the minus strand of CM061066.1, from coordinate 165,990,988 downwards.
CCGACTGATCTTTTCCTAGCTTCTTAAACATTTCCCTAGGCATCAAATTGACAACAGCTCCTGCATCAATCATAACTCTATTAGTGGGTCTCCCATCAATTATAGCCTTTACATGCAATGGCCTTAAATGATTTCTTTGTTCATCAGTGGGCTTTTCTAACTGGGCTATATTGTTGAACACGGTGATCAAATTCTCTTGGACATACAACCAAAAATCATCTGGATTTTTGTCATTGTCGACCATATCCTCATCGTTGGAAAAATCCACTTCAAGATATCCTTCATACTCCGATGGGATAACAAAAATCAATCCTATATTCATAGTCATGCCTGGTTCCAGGATGATTTCATTCTCTGGATCCTCGTCTAAGAATGTACCTCCTACAGTTCTTCCATGATTCCTCTTCAAATCATTGTCATCGTCTGATCCTGACCTATCTGGCGAAGGTCGGGCTATTCCTGCACCATAGTTATCCAGTGCCTCGATGATGTCAGCTAGATCTTCATTTCGGCTATCCATGTCCATGCTTCCGCTGATGTTAATATCTTCATTTGGATCGTTTAATGCCTCAATGACAGCATCAAAAGACAATTCCTCCTTGGTCAAATCACATTCAGGTTTGAATGTTGCCAACTGATGATCTTGCATCCTCGCCTCGAACTTCTTCTCAAGCCCTGCTACCTTTTCCATGTCAATTAATCCAACTGGCCATTTGCCTATGGATTTTGTTGGCGGTGACGACATTTCTAAGGCCTTCTTTTTCTCTGCACAGACTTGCGACATAGGCTTCTTTGGCTTGTTTTGAGTAACAGGCATTTTCATGTCAACCTCCATTGGATGAGCCTCTATTACGCTCTTCATTTTGACATCTCCACTCTTGTTAGCTACGTCGTCAGCCATTGCAACCAAACAACCAGTATTCTGCGAAGGCATCTCTTTTATGGTGACACCTCCTTGCCTGGCAAGCTTCTTCTTTTGAGCCTGTCGGAGCCTTTGCAACCTCCTCTTTTGGCTCTTAGAGATGGTCGGCAGAGTTGATAGTCCTGACAAGCCAGGTCCTGTCATTTGAGCATTATGAGCTAGTTGGCCCTTTCGGTAATCCTCATTCCAAAAGGGTGGATTGTGATCATTGAACTTGTTTTTTCTGACCCATTTCTGCTTTCGTAACTCTGGATAACGAGCCGTGGTAGAATTCTTTACCCATTGATCCACCATTACATTGGACGAGGGTTTCCTAGTCTTAACAGAATTGAATCTACCATCGATGAAGTTGTTACTTCCCACTGATCCTCTAACCGGCTCTTCAAACCGACCTCCAGTGTGGTGCTGTCTAGGTCTTGTCTGATGCATGTGTTGTTGATGGCTATTTACCTGCCTGTTAACAACAGGTGCAGCACTTCTGTGTACACTGTTAGACCCAGCATGGTTGTTCGAGTGTGAAAATCTGCCTTGGCTACTACCATTGCGAGACTCAGTTCTGTCTTGTGGGTGATATGATGGCGTTTTCTGCCCCTGGCCTTCTCAACAGCCACTTCATCATAAAATGCTTCACATCTTGGGCAAACTTTAAGTATGCCACCAGATTTCTTGCGTGTCATGAAATCGACAAGAGGTTCTCCCGGCTTTGGATAAATATCAAATGAATCCGACAGATCCATCTGGATATTTTACCCAGCTCTAATATTGACCATGCCTATTCCCATAGGGACTTGGCGGTCAGCCTTGTTAACTTCAGGACCAAACGGTTCTGTATCAACCTTCATGTCTGGTTTCTTGTCTGAAAATTTTAGTCTTCCTTCTGCCAAACCATTTTGAATAATGTCCCTGAAATGCATACAATCATTAGTTACATGACCAAAAGTGTTATGATACTTACAGTACTTCCGATCCGTAATCTCATGGGCTTTCAAAAGCCTATGGTCATCTGACAATTTTAACTGCTTATCTTTGAGTAATATGTCAAATATTTGATCGGCCTTGGTCACATCAAACGTATACACTTTCTTATTGATGAAAGGAATCCTTTCTTTGGCCCTCACAGGCTTCAAAGCTTGGAATATATAAGGTGGACCATTTTTTAATTTAACGTAATCTACCTCATATTCCTCAGTGTAACACCATGTTTTTCCTATGCTTTCTATAGCAGTAAATACATATTTAAATGTGTTTATTTTAGATTAAATTCAGATAATGATTTTAATTAAACTAAAATCATTTTCTTGTGTTGTTATATCATATGAAGTTACGGTAAAAATTTCGATTGAAAATTCAGACGGAAGCCGGTTTGTGTTTTCACTACCGGTAAACGTTTACTGAGCAGAAAACCTAATTTTGACCCGTGAACGAGATAGTTAGTGTTTTTATTATGTTTCCTTCCACTTTGGTTATTTTGAAAATTTTCGTTCAAAAATAAAATAAAATATTTTATTCAGGCGAAAACGTCGGAAGAATTACGATCGAAAATGCAACCGGGTACGAAATGGAGCAGAATAGGAGACTTAAAAGGCTTGAGGTGAGATGAGGGAGTGAGGTGACTCACTAGAGGTATGGCCTAAGCTACCTCCTAAAAAGTGGTCATGATGACACTTTTTGAAATATAACATATTATATTCTAAAAACTCATTTTTCTCTCTCTTCTCAAACCAAACAAGGCACAAGATCAAAACTTGCTCTCCAACCTCATTCCTCTCTCCTCAATTTCGTGCCACTTTCTCCCCTCTCTATATATACCCCTTTCATTTTCACTTCACCATCTTCCTCCTTCAAACTCCATTAAAGTTCATCTTCTTCTTTCTTCTAAAAGTTCAAGCTCTTAAAGCTTTAGTTTTTATTCATCTTTTCTACTTAAGTTCTTTATTAAAGTTCTTCCTTATACTAAAGGTAATGCTCTCATATAAATCTTTTTTCAAGTTTCATCTTTTATTTCTTAGTTTACTTTATGTGTTCTTTATATGCTTTAAACTTCTAAAATCTCTCCAAAATGGTAGAAAACTCCTTTTGAGTTGAAACCACTTTCTATAGTCTTGTATTAACTTGTGTTTCCACATACTAAGAGGTTGTGTAAAACAAAAATCTCTACCTATCTCTTCCAATGAAGGTCGAATGCTTGCATTTGTGACCTAGGAAGTTTTTGTTTCAACTTTTGAATATAATCGTGTGTTTGAGTTTCCAACTATCCCTTGATCTTGAATCTATAAATCTTGGAAGTTTTGATAGCTTGTTCCTACGATGGCCGAAAAATATGAATAAGTAAGCCTAGGATACTATGTTTCAACTTTCCAAGTATTGATCATGGATTTAGAACTCTTAATAACTTGTTTATTTTATGTTATTAAAGCTAGTATGTGTTACTTTCATTTTTCCAAGATGATCATGGACTTGAGCTCCATAAGATATTTGGATGCTAAGTCTAAGAGATTGGAAAGTTTAAGGATCTATAACTTGTTTATTTTATGGTATTAAAGCTAGTATGTGTTATTTTCATTTTTCCAAGATGATCATAGACTTGAGCTCCATAAGATATTTGGATGCTAAGTTTAAAAGATTGAGAAGTTTAAGGATTTATAACTTGTTTATTTTATGTTATTAAAGCTAGTATGTGTTATTTTCATTTTTCCAAGATGATCATGGACTTGAGCTAGTATGTGTTATTTTCATTTTTCCAAGATGATCATGGACTTGAGCTCCATAAGATATTTGGATGCTTAGTCTAAGAGATTGGAAAGTTTAAGGATTTATAACTTGTTTATTTTATGTTATTAAAGCTAGTATGTGTTACTTTCATTTTTCCAAGATGACCATGGACTTGAGCTCTATAAGATATTCGGATGCTAAGTCTAAGAGATTTAAAAGTTTAAAGATCTCTAGCCTATAAATCCTATGAAGGTCGAACCTAGAAGGTTATGGACCTAAGATACATTGTTCTTATTTTTCCAAAATGATCATGGTTTTGAGCTCCTTAACACATATGAATGCTAAACCTAAGAGATTGGAAAGTTTAGTGAATGCTAGCCTATTTTACTAGCCTTGGCCGAATGCCCTATGTTTTTAACTTAGTGGAATTTTAATTCAACTTTGTTAAATGATCATTGTTTATGAACTCCTAACACTTAAGGATCATAAATCCATGAGTTGTATAATTTTCGGGAATCTCTAACCCTAAGAACTAATCTTGGCCGAACCTATACCTTGTGGTTTAGTGTTCTTGTTTGATTTTAACTTGTGATTTTGTGATCATAACCTTAGACTTCCATCGCTAAGGAAACGAGGACGTTCGTGACATACCTCTTCGAGCATCTAATCTCCTTACCTTCACGGAAGGTAAGAGGGGATTGCCTAGGGATATTCAATGACTATATGCATGCGTGCATGTGTTTACTTGAGTGATTTGGATATTATTGTGATATTGAGTCAATTCTTGAATAACTTGTTTACTTGAACTATTGTGGTTATTACTTGAAGTTGAACGTTACTTGTTTTAAAGTGTTATGAATTATATATATGTGATGAATTGTCGTTAACTGTGTTATTATTGTTGAGAATATATTACTGTTGATTGAAGTTTGAGAAGCCGGACTTGAGTCTGCGCACAATGATTATAAAGGATTAAAAGCCTTAATAAACCTTGAATAGAACTTTGAAATTATTGGTTTTATTTATAAAAGTTCATTGTTTAAAACGCTTACTTCAAGAGAATGAGATTCTAGTTTTGAAAAGGAACGTTGAAGTGTTTTTAAGTCAATAGAAACTACCTTTTATGATCCAAAGTTTGTACGAGAGAAAAACTTTTTCGAACTATGTGTTTCATGAACGAAAAACCCCTTTGAAAATATTTGACCTTATTCCATTAAGGATTTCAAAAGCAAACGAATTTTCAAATGTTTTATAAAATACTTTGTAAAGGAAAAGATTTTCTCCTAAATGATTTAGAAACGTTCCGGTTACTTGGATAAGTGACCGAGGCTTTGTTTTGGTTTTTGATTTTCACTGAACGAAAAGTAAGAACAGGTGAAATCGAATCTAGTATACGAGACGTCGGAATACTAGTGTTCTGTAATTTACACGTAGATCTTTGATCCGTGTCACGTTGTTGTGGACTATGTGTCTTAATTACGTTGTGGTGGACTGTGTGTCCTATTCACGTTGTTGTGGACAGTGTGTCCTAATCACGTTGTGATAAACGTTATTAAAGGCGAATGTTGTTTTCTATGACCACAAGTCTTGACTGGTGCATCGGTCTAAGGTGTTGTGATTGAGCACTCGGACTGCGCGTCCTGTGTTATTGATTTTCAAGTGATGAAAATTGTGAATAGTCGTTAGCCTTGAGCTTCGACAACGGAAAAGAGTGAACACAAAGAAAAAACTCGATAATGAAAAGTCTTTTATTCATATGCATTTACCCTTGGCAGACGTGCTTGAGTTACCAAATACCCGCTTAAGATGTGGTATTTGATGATGTATACATCCGAATGGCCGTTGTAAGGGATTTGTGATGGTGTTGATCCGGGTACATGAGGTGACGGAGACAACTTACCAAACGTGGCGTATGATCCTGATCAACTCTTTCTTTCTTAATGATAAAACGGTGATGGCATCTCATGAGATTAAGATTAGATCCTGATAATAGAAGTGTCATGCATTATCTTTATAAAATTGATTGATTCGGGTATGAGACCCACTGAAATAATACTTGTTGTTTACCTATGAGTAATGTTGAAAATGTTAATATGCCAAGGTGTTGTATGTATCATGTGTATGGTTGTTGTATGATATGTCCATTTGCCGGTGTTCACTCTTACAGTTATATCAGGTCTCTTCGGGTTTTGCTGTAATACCTTGGTACTCTAGTACCGATGTTGCAGAGGAGTCTTTCTAAGTCACTTGAAGACCTAGTGTTAGAAGTTGGGAAAGTATTCTGATTGGGGGACCTCTCCAATGAAATATTTGATAGAATGACCAGCTTAGGAGTCTGAGTTGGGGTTGTATATCTAAAGAGGTTGGTAAATGTAGTGTTATATACATCCATCTGTAGTTTGAACTTTTTATTTCAAAAGTGGAAACCTAGAAATTTTATACCCCAGTTTTCTGACTTAAAAGAAAACAATTTTTCGAAAGCAACCAGCAAATTATCTTTTAATTTACTTCCGCATGTGTTACGTAGTAATGCCTAAGGGGGGCGTTACACTCAGAACCGTTGCCCTCCTCGTTGGATTCACTACATTCGACAAAGTTAATCTTTTCTCTTTTGAGGAATTTCTTCTGCTTGAAAGCCTTTTCGGCTTTCAATTGTTCAATTTGTCGGACTTTATCTCCTAACTGGGCAAGATCAATTAGATGTTGGTTGACTAACTTCTTCCTAATATGATAATCTAGACCCCCAGCAGCAATCTTTACTATTTCTGCCTCAGGGATAGGGGTGAAGCACCAACTCCTCATTTGACGGAATCGGGCAAGGTAATCATTGACAGACTCGTTATTCATCATCTTAATGCCAAATAAGTCTGTCAATTATATCTTTAGGTCACCCCTAAAGAATTGATCATGAAAACTCCTCTCTAATTGATTCCAGGAATGTATGGAATTAGGCCTTAGAGTTGAAAACCAAGAAAAAGCATTCTTAGTCAATGAACTCGGAAAGAAATTCATCTTTAATCCCTTTTCTAAAGCCAAATCTCCCAACTCGATTGTATATCAGGCAATGTGCTCGACTGTCGACTCTCCACTTTCTCCTGAGAATTTTGTCAATTTGGGTATTTTGTATCCTCGAGGCATTTCTGCATGTTGGACCCAGTCAGGAAATGCCGATGCAAAAAATGGTTGATTGGCATAACCTATGTTAAAACCAAACCTATTCAATGCTTGCTCGACGACTTGATTGACGTTTTGATTTAGAACGTTTTGACGAAACGCTCCAAAAGCACCCCGGTTTTTGACAAAATCTTCGTCTTCCTCTGGTTGTAGAATATTTACATTTCCATGTCCCAAAGGAATCCGACGATGGGGCTGTGGCCATTCGCCATCTTGTTCGGATCCGTCAAGTTGTATAACTTGTGGTTGTTCAACCTGTGGTTGATTATTCCTATTGACATTTCTATTGAGATTTCTATTGGTATTTTGGTTATCATCTGGGGCTACAACGCCCAAGGCTCTATTTAGCCTACGTATCTCATTTGCCAATGTCAAGCATGCATTATTTGTGTTTTCCATTAATGGCGTAATCACTGTACTCATTTGTTGAGTAAATGTATTCACCATGTCATGATTACTAGAGTCAATTTGTTGTCGAACATTGGCTAATGTGGCCTCTGACAGACCAACAATATTTTGTGAGGGTTGTCTTAGTGGGGATACATGTGGCCTTACTACTGGTTGCTCTTGTCGAGAATGGGTTACTTCCATTGACCCTGTTATCCCATTCGCATAACTGGGAATTTGCCCTCCAGTCGATGGTCCTGCCTGTCCAGGTGCATGGGCAGCCATCGTCATTCCATTTGGATATGGTATGTATGCAAATGGGGGTATTTGGATTGACAGGAGTTGAATCAGAAGGCATCCCATACAAAGGTTGTGACAGAGGTTGCATAGCCCCTCTTGGGTTTGAATTCACAACACTTTGTGGAGACAATCCGGTAGTTGGTGGATTTATTTGTTTTAAACTGGGGAAGTTGGTGATGGGAGTGTTCCTTGGCCAACTTCGTCAAATCTATTGACAACCTGAGCATAAGAAACGTCTCTTCTCGCACCTAAACTATTAGTGTTATTATTCCCTGCATTCGTAGCGTTAGCCCTGGTTGCAGGATTATTGTCAACTGGTGCAATAGCATCCACCGTTGATGCAGCGGCGTTAGTGCCTACTACGCCTGCATCACTTGCACTACTCATATTCACAGAGTTTTGGGAAATAGATGATGTTTGAACCACCTTTTCACTCCGTAGACGCATACAATAAATTCGTATGTCAAATTCGTGACACTATACGAGTTACTCTAAACTCGTCCCACTGGGCGTGCCAATTTGTTAACGTCGGTTTTTGGTTCTTGACCAAAATTCCTTCGTGACAAATAATTAAAGATCAAACGAATGTGGGACCTACGAGTTATGCGGTAATCTCGTCAAGAATATGTTATTTTGAAGGTAATGTCTGCCAAGTATAAATTTGACAAGTTAGTCAAATTTGGTAATATACTGGCAAAGACTAATAGTCTGGATTTGACAAGTGAGAAAATTGACAATGCACATTGACATACATATCAAATTTGGTAATATACCGGCAAAGATTAATAATCTAGATTTGACAAGTGAGAAAATTGACAATGCACATCGACAGGTAATTAACTGGATACGAATATTAGACAGATAATGCTATCTAACTTTAAAATAAGAAACATATGATTATATGTAGAAAGTATGGTTATTCAATGAAGATGATAAAATCAGTCTCTGGAATTGAAATAATTGACTATAAAATACTCGACAAGAAGTAGAATTTAGATTTGAAATGTAAGAACACTACAAATGAATTAATATAGAAAAGGTAGTTATTTATTAAATTTGATGAAGAACAATTTATGGGAAATTGAATAGAAACGAATGAAAATGTTAATTTAAGTAAAATATGCCAAAAACTAAGAATTACTTATAATATTAGAGTAAAGGAAAACTTGATTAAACGAGTATGAAGTGCAGGAACGTAACGAAAGTTACAGAAAGAATATGAAGAACATGATGAATAAACTGGAAAGTGTATGAAGAACTTGAAGGAAATGAACCAATATTGTATTGAAATTGAACATTGTATTGATGATAACAGGGTGGAAGGAATACTTGAGTTAATCCGTCAGTCTGCTGTGTGATCGAGACGTGTAGGATGTTTCAAGTTCCAACACTTATTACATTGTAATAACTAGTATTTATAGGCAAATAAAATAATTACCTAGTAGTAACTTCCTATCTAAATGACTGCTACGTATCTTGGCAATTTTCTAAATTTCAAATTTAAACTGCTTGTTAAACAACTCTGATAACTGTTTAATTTCTTGAACTGCTCCGCGTCAACTTGATTGTTTTCGACGGTCTGGCTGCTTGACAGCTTATCTTGCTAATGCCTTATCAGTCTTGAGGACTTAGCCATTTTTACACTTCTCTGTACGTTTGACAACTCTTCTTAATACTTTGTCAAAAAGCTTGGTTGTCAATTTATCCTTTATGTCGACCAGTATTTTCTTGTCAACTAAATATTTTCAATACTTAGAAAATGTTAGTCATTACTCTGATTCCTTCGTCAGCCTGTCAAAATGCACCTGTCAATAATCAGAAATTTCACCCCTAACAGATGCGCCCCAAGTTTTGCTTTTTGACGGCCTTATTTGTTTGACATGTCAACTGAAGAACTTCTTGTCAACTCCACACTTGTCAATTCTTCTATAATCTTCCGAATTCAACGTTCTTCTTTATGTCAAATTTTTCTGTCAACTTTCCATCTGTCGATTTAGTACTTGTCAACTTTCTTTTAGCCAAAACAATATATATCAATTTTGAGACTTCTTTCTCAATTTTTTATGTAGCTTCTTTCTGTCTGTCTAACAAAAGCTCAAATTTGAAAATTCACTCCTAACAGTTTGCTTCCTAAAAAAAATATGATCCAATCCAATCCAATCAAATGCGGTTTAGATTGGATCGGATAATTTGGTTTTTGTCATATTTTATTTATTTTTTTCTTATGTCAAGTGTCCTTTCTATTTATTTAATAGTGAACAAAAGGTAATCTTCATTTAAGGGAGCTAATTTAAGGTGTCAATACTTATTTTAACATCTTTCTATGTTAGAACAACAGAACCTTTATGAATGACAATAACTATTTTTCCTTATTAATCAATATTTTATTTAATGACCAGTGAGAAAATTTTAGATAATTCTTAACAAAATTTTAATTTTGAAGTTTGAGAAAAAATAATTATTGATATTTTTAACATTTTCTTATCTGTTAATCTCTATATCTCAATAAGTATATATATGTTGTGCATCAAACTTTTAGCAAAATATAACTTCAAGATATTAATATTTATTCTAAATAGTCTCATATATGTTATTCCAACAAAAATATTAAAGAGAATGAGGGACATAAAAATATGAAAAATAATACTTGAGTATGGGTAATAATATAATTTCAAAAATAATAGTATATATATAGTAGATCGATTTAGATTGGATTGAATTGGATTTCAATGAGATCCAAAATCCAATCCAATCCAATAAAAAAAAACTGTTTTTTTGGGTAAACACTATACTTACTGGTTGGACCCAAGAATGAGGAAGTAATTCATTGTTCTTGCCTTAAACACTACACATGAATAGGTTATTGTTTCATCCAAGAAAAGAGCAAAGAGATTAGTAAAAGTCTCATTTGACATTATAAAATAATAATATTAATAACCCAAAACGTACAACCCTAAAAAAATTGTAGAATATCTTCCAATTCTTGCTATGACCTTATAGACACTCCAACTTCTAAAGTTTCAAACATCAGATGTTGAATTTGCTTTCTAGCACATAGATTTCTGAAACTCATTCTAAAAAGAAGGGGGAACCTCATTGTACTCGGAATTTAGTTTTCGCCTGGCCTCATCAACAAATGTCAAATGGCGTAACATCATGAACCACAAACTTGTTGCCGAAGCCAGTGTCTGCCGGCTGACCCCCTCCTTGCGGATAGAAGATTGTACGGTCCATAACAAAACCATGTCTGCCATCTTCTCCCTAATCAACAAATTGTAAACACAAAACTCGCATTGAATGGCAGATAGAGATATTAAAAAATAGAAGAAAACGTATGAAAAACTCCAAATGACTGTTCAGTGGAATCAGTTCTATGTCCTTCAGACTGAAAAAATAGAAGATATAAAATGTATTGAATGTGAAAGTTAATGTTACACTTAATTACAATTTTATTTTATTTTAAAGGAATTTTATCTTTTATATAGAAGTGATTTTACAATTTTGTCCCGACACTTCCATAAAGATAAAGAATGTCCAAGTGATTTGACATATATATCTTAACCACTACCTTCCTTTTAATAATAAAGAATAAAGATAAAGATAAAGATAAAGATAAAGATTGTAGATTTGGAGTAGAGCTCAGGTGATGATGCAGAGGTTGTAGTTAGAAGCCAAAACAAGAAATCAACACGAAGTCTTTTTCTTTTTATTTTTTGTTTAATTAGGTATATTATTTTTGTTTTTTATGTTTATTTTAATTTATATAGCATTATTTTTATTTGTAAATAAAAGTTTTACATTTTTTTAAATAATTAATACATGGTTTATCAATAATGAATTTTTCAAATTATTAATCAATTAAAATAAAATTATTAAAAATAAATGTTGAATACGATTAGAAATATGGATGATATGATAAGTAACCTTAATAGGGAGTGGGAGTTATAGAATCCAAAATTTCTGGCCATAAAAAAATAAATTATTATTTGTGTTATAAAATATGTCTTTTTTTTGGTAGAGTGTTAAAAAATATGTCTAATAACACATAAATAAAGATATAACAAGTGTAATAACTATTACACATTTCCTTTTTTATTGAAAAATAACACCATAAATAATTATAAAAAATTATAGCTAAGATTTGTCCTTTAAAAAATAGCATGAATTTAGCCCATTGATGCAAAAATGATATCAATTTACTAATTTAATTTTTATAATCTTACAGTTTGTGTATAAAAAGATGGTTTTGATGTCAATTTTTTAATGTTCGGTAGTTTAAATTAATGTCACGAATACCCAAAATTTTTTTGCTATTAATTCAATCTTTTAATAACTAAAATGAAAGTTTATCAAAAGAAATAAAAAAACCAAATAAACGACTCGTATTTCTTAAGTAAATGTTTAGTTTTTCGACTCTCGACTTTTATATATCTAAAAAAAATCTAATTAGGAGCGATCAAACATTAAATGTCATTTAGGTCGCTCGATAAGGATTAATCATTATTTACAATGATAAATACTTCGTACCAATATCATGATTTATGTAAACAAAATCAATCTATAAACTGTTCTATTAGCATGCTCCCTGATCTAATCGGGTATTATTTCCGTGAGCGCACAACCAAACAAACTCGATTATTATTGGAAGGTTGAGGGAAAACGAAACGGAAGCAGAAGAAACGCGCTGATTTTCCCGTATAGTGCCTTGAGGTTTCTACATGACATTCCCAGAAACCCCAAAGAAACGCGCCGTTTCGTCGCCACGTTTTCGCTTCGCAATATTCTATGCTCTGCTAAGGTAAGCTAAATTCTTATTCACCTCTCTCCTTTTCCTATATATTAATATCATAATAATACTCCAATGTCATTTCGATTCCCTGATTTTTTTCTTCAACTAGAAGGAATTGTCCACAAGCTATGCATAATTTCTAATTTAACTGAAGAGTTTCACTACCCAATGTCTGTGTTTGTCCACTAACTGTTTATTTTATATTCACAATTTGCTTTGTTTCCCAACATTTTGAGAAAACCTAGTCCACAATTCCAAATGGGGTTCCCAAGTATGTCAATGATCCACAAAACCCGGTTGAAAGTTCACTCTTTTGAAATATGCTTTTTATGTGAAAAAAATTAACTTAAAATCCAAGTAACACATTCAAGGGAATAACAAACAAATGCTGTGAAATGAAACTATCAAGAGAGCACATTTGGCATTTGAGTGGCTTGAAAAATACAGACTAAGGATTAGAGATTGAAAACCTTGTTGTTATAGAGGATGGTTTTGTTGTTGACTAGAGAGTTTTGGTGAAAATATCTTTGATCGATAATGTTGCTTTTTGTTAAATCATGATAGAGTGAGAAAAAGAAATTAATGTTAATGAGTGTTTAGGACTGGTAGAAAATCTGATATTAGAAATTTTGAAGTGGAAGAAGGGGACAACAAAGAAGTTTATGTTTTTTTTATATGAAACCACTCTGGTATGCTGGACATGATAGGATGGATCCAACATACATGGAACCTTAATGATTAGATGTTTCTGTTTAAATTAAAATTAGATGAAAACTAAAGTATGCTAGACTTTAAACTAGGATATTCAGAAATTTCAAGAACGGCCACTTGAGTTCTTGTAATGAGCCGGTACCTTAGTATGTTATTTCCAAGGAAGCTGGCTTGGTACAGAAAATTGCAAAATTGCAATCTCTTGTGAGTGGAAGAATGTTTCAAGTCACTAACTGTTTTATCTTCCCATTATGCAATTGGTGTGTATATGTGGAAAATCTGACTAGGACTTGGAGGGATGCTATGTTGTCTCTAATGTCAATGAAAGCCAGGTCACCTAATTCAAACTACATGATGATCAGGGATTTGGGCTGGTTGTAGCAGAGCATTCATATGTAAATGGTTTACCTTCTAGTTTAGATATGTTTATGTTCAGTGTGATTTCTGCAAGGTTAGCAACTTTTGCAAAGCCTCGAGTGCTTGGCTAATGTTTTCATGGCATTTGAAGAATTTTAATATGGTGTTTTCATTTCTTTGGAATTTAATCTTATTTGATGTTTCCACATTTGTGGTATGCAGTAACCTGAGTTGGAAGGATGCCATCAGAATCAGATAAGTGGGGATGGAAACATGTAAGCGTGTTCGGTGGGTTTGATAAGGGAAGTGGTACAAAAAGATGGAAATGCAATCACTGCAATCTACGATACAATGGATCATATTCACGTGTTAGAGCCCATCTTCTTGGTTTTTCTGGTGTTGGAGTCAAAAGCTGTCCGGCTATCGATAGGTCTTTGAAAGAATCATTTCAAATCTTAGAAGAAGAGAGGGTTGCTCGGAAAACGAAAAGAGCTTCTGGAACTGGAAAGCATGGCAAGCGTATTCGGACTTCTCGAACTAATCTTACCTGTGTTACTAAAGAAGATGTAGACAAAATGTTAGCAACATTCTTCTTTGCTGATGGATTAAATGCAAACATTATTAACTCGCCCTATTTCCATGACATGATAAAAACAGTTGCAGCTTTTGGCCCAGGCTATGAACCCCTCTCAATACATGAGTTGTCTGGTTCCTTTTTGAGTAAAGAGAAAGAAAAGATTGAGAAATATGTGGCTCTAGTTAGGGAGTCTTGGCCACATACAGGATGCACGTTACTGTGTATTGGCCATTTACATGGTATGTCAGGTAGTTTTCAGGTTGACATATTTGTATCTAGTCCTAGGGGATTCTCATTCTTGAGAGCAAAAAGTGTGGACAATGTTGATGGAGCAGGCAATTCTGTTGTTGGTATCCTTAGAAACGCAGTCATGGAAGTTGGGCCTACAAATGTTGTTCAGATCATTTTACATCTAGGCCATGCCCGCACACATCCAGAATCTTATACTTTGTCAGAGTTCCCTCATATCTTCTGGTCTCCTTGCTCTTCACATTCTGTCCACATTTTGATGGAAGATATAGCCAATTTGGATTGGACAAGACATGTTATCATATGTGCTAAAGAAATTGAGAAATGCATGATCACATTGCAGAACTTCTCTACTGGTTTCTTCACTCAAAATTTGAAAAGGACCTCTGACTCGCTATTTGCTAAAATTGCACCTTCCTGTTATGTTGTCCAAAAGATACTTGAACTAAAGCAAGCATTTCAAGAAGTGGTTGTTAGGGAAGAGTGGAAGCAATGGAAGCTTAGTATTCCACAGGATTTTGGAAGCATTGAAGCAGCGATATTAGGGGAAGATTTCTGGAGCAAGGCTGATATGTTGTTGCAAATATGTGAACCTTTCATCAGATTGTTTGCTGCACTTAATATTGACAGATGTGTGATGGGTGATGTCCATGAGTGGCGTGTTCAGGCTATTGATGCTGCAAAGAGAACAGGTATAGATACCGGTGCGTTCAATCAACTAGAAGGGTTGATAGATAACAGGTGGGATATGCTGTTCTCACCTCTTCATTCAGCAGGTTATATATTGAACCCTAAATATTTTGGCAGAGGCCAGACCAGAGATAAAACCATGATGAGGGGTTGGAAAACCACATTAGAGAGATATGAGTGTGAAAGTGCTGCTAGAAGAGTTCTAAGAGAGCAGCTCAGTTCTTACTGGCGACTTGAAGGATCATTAGGAGAGGAAGATGCTGTGGATTGTAGAGATAAAATGGACCCTGTTGCATGGTGGGAGAACTTTGGTTTTGAAATACCCCAGTTACAGACCCTAGCCATAAAAGTTCTAAGTCAGGTTTCAAGTGTTGCAATGTGTGAAGAGATATGGAAACATAATGGTAATCCATGTCAAGTAACAACTACTGGGTTAGGATTAGAAAGAGGGGAAGACCTTGTTTATGTCCAAAGCAATCTAAGACTTCAAGGTCATAAAATGGATTTTCAGGCTCCCCATCCTCTTAGAGACATGGTACTGAACTCCACCACAGAATTCAAGACAAAAGATGTTCTTTGTAGTTCTGACTGATTATACTAGGTTAGGTCACTTCCTATTGTCACTTTGATATTTCATATTTGGAATCAGACATAGTAGTGGTGTGGAAGCTTGGTAGGTAAATAATGCTTGGACATCTGAATTTTGTCTTAGCAAATTTTGTTCGTGCACACATGCTGGAAAAGGAGGAGGTAGAGTTCTTGTTTCCAGCCTAATAATGAGTGGAGAATCTGTATATCCTAGCTGATTCTAAGTAGTGCTTGGATATATCAGGTGCATTACACAAATTTTTATGTGGTAGCGGCCAAGATTATACACATGGAATAATATATTGTTGTAATTATTTCTTATTTTCAGCTTAGGATAGAACCATTCCAACACTAATCTGATTATTTTTTTAGGCTAAATTACTCTTTTGGTCCCTTATCTTTATTTTAGGTTTCGTTTTGATCCCTCATTTATTTTTTATTCTGTTTTGGTCCATTCCGTTAGTTTTGCACCGACGGCGTTAGGTTTCTGCCGTCAGTCGCCGGAAACCGCCGCCACTCACCGAAAACCGCTGCCGGCGACTCGCCAGAATCTGGGTTTTTACCATTTTCTCTTTCTCTCTCCTTCCTCCTTCCTTCTCTTCCTCCCTTATTACAAAACTCTAAAAATGATACCAACAACCTTGGTGACAACACTTTGCATTGTATTGCAATTCCATATTCCATTGTAATATTTGCCTTGTACACCTTTTCGATCCTAATATAATGACATTGACTCCCAATTTTGTTGCTTACCCTTGTCCTTCTATTTTACCTTTTTGCTAATTGTGTGCATTCATCTTGATAAGTATATACTGAAATGTGAAGTCAGTAATGGTCTTTTTTTTAAAGCAGTTAGAATTCCTTAGAAAACCTCAAAAGGTCATGGGGGGCACGATGGTTCCCCTATGAAGGGCACCGAAGAAAGGAAAGAATATTAAGAATCAACCATTGGGATAATTATCATCAAGGATGTGTACCATCAAAAAACAAAAGTGCAAGATATCTTTTCCACCGATAAGATGGGCCTTGTTTTAATTCATCCTCAAGATTAACTGTGATCGATGCTTTTAAGGGGTCAAGGATCCAATAATGAAAAGGTAACAGCAAAGAAGAAATAATTTCTCATCAAAAGTATCTCTTGCATTGTGCCAAAAAATATAATAAGGGTTTTCATCATTAGCATTTATCAATGAAAGGCATCTCATACATTATCATTCCATCAATGAGCAAAACCAACATTCATGCATTGCATTTGTCTATATGGCCTCACAATCGAGCTTCTAACGGGCAATCCACCCCGTAAGGTCATTTTATCTCTTTGTTCGGAGCTTCTAACGGGTAATTCACCCCGTAAGCTCATTTATCTTTCTTTTCGAGCTTCTGACGGGCAATCCATCCCATAAACTCATTTATCTTTCTGTTCGAGCTTCCGACGGGTAATTCACCCCGTAAGATTATCTATCTTTATATTCGAGCTTCTGACGGGTAATCCACCCCGTAAGCTCTTTTTATCTTTCTATTTTTGACGGGTAATCAACCTCATAAGCTCTTTTATCTTTCCGTTCGAGCTTTTGACGAGCAATCCACCCTATAAGCTCTTTGTTTTTAAGCTCAGCAGACAATCCACCCTGCAAGCTTTTTATGTGTAAACCTCAGTGGACAACCCAACCCGCGAGTTCTTTACAGGAAATCAGTTTGTAGACACAGGTCCTTTGCTTGTTAGTGTACCCCGGACAAAAATTGGAGTTCTTGTCTTTACTAGTTTCTTATAATGATAATCGGTTAACTACAGTTACACCTATTTTCTAATAAGAAACAAGTAAAAAAGGATAGCTGTGAATACCTAATTTTGTCCAGGTATTTTATCATTTTTTTAATAAAAAAAAAATGAAAAATGTAAATAAAAATAATTTGTTTGTTATTGGACCAATTTGTTTTATTGCAAGGTTGTTTTAGTCCATTAACCAACCCATCTCATCTTCGCCCATTAGCTAACTTTTGGTAGTAAGCCCAAGCCAACTTAAACAAAAATAAATACATCTGTTTTCTTGCTTTAAAAAAATAAAAAATAAAAAAATAAATAAAATCTGCCATATCCTCCCTCCTCTATTGTACAGTGTCCCATTCCCCAACATACACAATATCTTATTTTTATTATTCTACTCCAGATTTAATCTTTAACCAACATGCTCACAATTTTTTTTGAACTTAATCAGAAAGCAACCGGTCATTGGGAACCTTAGTCCAACCACAAAACATTTTCCCACAAGGCTCATATCATCAAACACCATTTTGAGTAACTTTTCAGAGCCTGGGAAGGGTTCATGCCATGATCAGAGGAGAAATACAGAAATCGAAATTGAGAGCACTAAAGAGAGTTGAATGACTGCAACACTCTATTTCAACTTGTCCTAATGTCAAAACTGAATGGATCTTCACTTCTTCTCTTCTCTTTAAATACTGATCAAAAATCACAATGAAGGGGGAGAACGAAATTGACAGTAGAAAAATTCTATAAAAAAAAAAAAGAGAACAGAGGGAGCATACAGAAAAATGGATGCACATCATCCTATTACATGATCAGTTATGAGAGAATAACCAAACGAGAATCGTTTTTACCATATTCCCACCTTTTTTTTTACATTCTGAACCAACCTTAACCCATGAACAAACTCATAACCATCCTCTTACCACCATGAACCTGAGCTTCAAGTGACAGTCGGGAGTCCGCCGTCACCGCCGCTCGCCACCGCGTCTCAACCACCACACCAGCTCTCTGAACCACCGCTGTCCGCCACGTAGCCCAGCTCAATCCGCAACCAGTTACGCTACCACCACGCGTCACCCAACTCTGCAGCTCCGTTTGCTGCCGCGCCCAACCGCAAGCCACCGTTCAGATCCGCCGCAAGCCACGCAGATCTGCAGCACCGCACTCGCCACCGCGACCTCGACCGCCTGAGTCGCGCGTACAGATCCAGATCTGCCACCAACTCTTCTGGCGCCGTCACTGACCAGCACCTCTAACTCCATCTCCGCCCCTTTCACACCCTCAGCAAAGTTTCTTGTCTCTGTTGTATGGGTTAACGATGGAAGCTAGTTGCTTCCTTTCCTTTATTTTGTTGGTTTCATTTATCATTTATTATTTCTTTTCTGCCTTAGTTGTGTGAATGGATCTGATTTTCTGTTTGGCCCAGTTTTCCTTTTTTGTTGGTGTTATCTCATTAGAACATTGGGCCCATTGCCAGC
This sequence comes from Sophora flavescens, assembly GCA_030762895.1. Lineage (NCBI taxonomy): Eukaryota > Viridiplantae > Streptophyta > Magnoliopsida > Fabales > Fabaceae > Sophora > Sophora flavescens. Next base: position 165,972,286 of record CM061066.1, on the reverse strand, counting down.
ATAAAAAATAGTTATCTGAACCTAAGCAAAAAAATCGTTTTGGGCCACATCTGTGAGGCTTGAATTTAGTCTTTTTCGTTTTTTTATTTCTAATTTTGTGTAAAAAATAATTTAAAAAAAATAAAAGAAAGAGGTTTTATGACTCAACCAAGGATGTAGCGAGGCCCATCAGCATGAAGTATGAGTTGTGGGCAAGCCGCTAGGCCTCTTTCCTTTTTAACACTAGGTTATAAAGTTTGGGATAAAACTAAAACAAAACAAAACAAAAATATCAAAAATAAAAAATAATTACTTGTAAATAATTTTGAGATTGCTTTGTGGGAGGTTTCACACTCAATTCCTTAGATGCGGGATAGCTCTGTGGACATATTTGCCATGTTCTATCTCGCTTAGGAGTTTTCGACATAAAAATAATTAATAAATAAATAAAAAACGAAAAATATATAAAACCCTTTTTTAAAAATAAAATAAAATAAAATAAAATAAACATTTTTTCATAAAAATTAAAATCAACCGACCAATCAAATATTTTCTATAAGAACTACGTGGCTTTGAGTTTCTCATCGCACCCGGGAATACGTATGAGCAGAATCAATCATTCTGTCAAGCCAAAACTAAAATATTCCTTTTTTTAGTGTCTCTTTTTTATGTTCAAATAGTTGATCAAAATAATTAAACTTGTGATATTTAGGAATGTTCTATGGACACTGTGCCATTTTCAATCCCTTATATTTGAGGTTGTCATGTGGACTTATGTGCCATGTTCAACCTGATTTAGGTTTTATCAACAATAAATTTAAAAATGCAAAAATCAATAAAATACAAAATATTCAAAAATAAAATAATTCTTTCCTGTAAATAATTTTTGGGGTAAAATACCGTTTTTTAAACGAGCGATGTATGGTGCTAACACCTTCCCTACTCGTAATCGACTCTCGAACTCAAATCTCTATTTTTTTTAAAGACAAATTTCCTTAAAATACATGGTTTTTTGAATGTTTTTCCCAAATAAAATATTGGTGACGGCTCCTCTGTTTTTTTTCCACCTTTTTCGCGGCGTCCGGACGGGACGGTCTCGACAGAGTAGAGGCATCCCAACCAAAGCAAGAGAGAGCAAGTGTGTGAGTGACCGCTTGTAGAGAGAGTCTCTTGTGTGAGTGGGTGTTATCATTTCTTATAACTTGAGTGGGGTACTTGAGTTTGTAGAGTGATACACAAAAAGCGGGGTGTGTTACAGTCTTGTAATCATATTTGAGATGGTGAAATACTTTGTTGAGGCATTTTTGTGGACGTAGGCAAGAGATGCCAAACCACATTAAATCTTTGTGTGTTCTTCTATTTTTCTCTTTGTGGTGTGCTTGTGTGTGTTTCATATAAGATCCTTGGGTTTATCCAACAGGAAGAAGGAAGGAGGAATTTTTTCCTGTAAATAATTTTTGGGGTAAAAACAAATGTTTAAAATGTTATTAAAATGTTTTGCAGAATTAACTTGAGGTACCATTTTTTAAACGAGCGATGTATGGTGCTAACACATTCCCTACTCGTAATCGATTCCCGAACTCAAATCTCTATTCTTTTTTTAAGACAAATTTCCTTAAAATACATGATTTTTCCAATATTTTTCCCAAATAAAATATTGGTGGCAACTCCTCTTTTTTTTTACCTTCTTTTTCGCGGCATCCGGACAGGACGGTCGCGACAGAGTAAAGGCATCCCAATCAAAGCAAGAGAGAGCAAATGTGTGAGTGATCGCTTGTGTGAGTGAGTGTTATCATTTCTTGTAACTTGAGTGGACTACTTGAGTTTGTAGAGTGATACACAAGAAGTGGGATGAGTTACAATCTTGTAATCATATCTGGGATAGTGAAATACTTTGTTGATGCGTTTTTGTGGACGTAGGCAAGAGGTGTCAAATCACATTAAATTTTTGTGTGTTCTTCTATTTTTCTCTTTATGGTGTGCTTGTGTGTGTTTCATATAAGATCCTTGAGTTGGGTTTATCCAACATGAAGAAGGAAGGAGGAAGAAAAGGAAGGAGAGAGAAAGATAAAATGGTAGAAACCTGTTGGGTGGGTTCCCTCCTAAATGGGACCCACTAGATAAAAAGTAAAAACAAAAAAAAGAAAAAAAAGGAATGGTTGTTAATGGGCCAAGCCCATGTGACATTAAAAAAAAAAAAGGAAAGAAAGGGTTTTTAGTTGGAGTGAGGTGCCTGATGAAAGAAACATAAAAACGAGAAACAGAGGAGAGAAAAACGACGGCAGGGAGAAGAAGAAGAATAGGGAGGAACTTTGTGCTCTTCATCAGATGAGTAAACTGTCTCTATTCTTTATGAAATTTTAGTATGTTGTTCCTGGTGTTGAGAGCAATATTTTGATATCATTATATTGTTGGTTTGCCTTCTCTTTGAGCTTAGTTGTTATACCCATTGTTGTGGGATTTCTCTCTTGTTGCTTGCTTGTATCCACCTTTTGGGTGATGTATTGTTGATTTGGTGTTCCCTGGTATTTCTAGGAAGACTTGGTGTACCCATTATTATTTATAGTGGAAGTTTTTGCTGGACTTGGTCCCGTGGTTTTTATCCCTACACTGGGGAGTTTTCCACGTTAAAAATTATGGTGTCATTGTTGTTTATTTTTCTGCCATTGATATTATCCTGTGGAAGAATATTGTTGTTGTGCCTATTTATTTGCACAGGTGAAGGGGAAAAAATATTTGCTTCATTAGAGATTGTTATCTCTGGTTTTTTTCCCAACAAAGTGGTATCAAGAGCTTAGGTTGTTCTATATTGTGCATTTAAATGGAGGAAAATCAAGGGCCATATATGATTAAGCTGAACTCTACAAATTATACACTTTAGAAGACCCTCATGGAAGATATGTTATACAGCAAAGACTTGTATGATCCCATTGAGGGGACACTACTCGACCCAAGGATAAAAATGAAAGTGATTGGAAGAAGATGAATAGAAAGGCAGTTGCTTTGATTAGGCAGTGGCTGGATTTGAGTGTATATCCTCATGTAGACACAAACAGATGCCTAGAAAATGTGGAAGAAGTTGGCCGAGCTATATGAGCGGAAGAATGTGCAAAATAAAGCACTTCTGATCCGGAAGCTGGTGAATATGAAATACAAAGAAGGGTATTCAATGGCAGAGCATATGAGTATTTTTTAGAATATTGTGAATCAGTTGACAGCAACAGATATTAAATTAGATGATGAGTTGCAAGCCTTGTTGTTGCTTAGTTCCTTGCCTGACACTTGGGAAGTTCTGGTTGTGACATTGACTAACTCAGCTCCTAATGGGAAGTTGACAATGTCAATGGTAAAAGAGAGCATGTTGAATGAAGAATCTAGAAGAAAGGAGCGTGGTTTGAATGGTACCTCCACTCAGTCAGAAGCACTAGTTGCAGAGTCACGGGGGAGAAGTCAAACCAGACATTTCCATAAGCATGAAAAATCTGACAGTCGTAGCCAGTCAAGAAGCAAGTCCAGGACTAGAAAAGAAGTGAAATGTTATCATTGTGGCAAGGTGGGACACATCAAAAGACAATGCAGGTTCCTAAAGATAGAGAAGTCAAGAGAAAGAGATGAAGACAAAGAGAAGAAAAATGATAAAGACACAACTGCAGTTGCATCTGATAGTGATGTTTACATTGTCTGTGATGATGATTCTATAAATCTAGCATGCCATGATTCTAGTTGGATTATTGATTCTGGAGCCTCATACCATGTCACTCCTAGGCGTGATTTCTTCTCATCTTATACTGCTGGTGATTTTGGCACAGTTAAAATGGGAAATGAAGGGGTATGTAAAATTGTTGGTATGGGAGATGTTTGGATTGAAACTAGCATTGGGTGCAAGCTGCAATTGAAGAATGTCAGACATGTTCCAGATCTCCGTCTCAACTTGATTTCTGTTAAAGCCTTGGACATTGAGGGTTATCATACTTACTTTGGTGGTGGCATATGCAAGCTCACCAAAGGGTCACTAGTGGTGGCAAAAGAAGAAAGCCTCACTACTCTCTACAGGATGCCTGGAAAGTTAAGCAAGGAGGAAGTGAATGTAGTTGAAGATGCTTCTTCTGATTTGTGGCATGTGCGCCTTGGTCACTTGAGTGAGAAAGGACTCAACATCCTTGCCAGGAAAAATTCTCTTCCTATGAAAGGTACACCTCTAAATACTTGCTCTCATTGTTTTGTTGGAAAACAACATAGAATTTCATTTCGTAGTTCTGGTCCTCATAGGAGGCCAAATGTTCTTGATTTAGTTCATACTGATGTTTGCACTATGGATTGTAAGTCTCTTTGTGGTGCTTCATACTTTGTTACTTTTATTGATGATCACTCTAGAAAAGTGTGGGCTTTTGGTTTGAAATCTAAAGACCAGGTACTTGGTGTCTTCAAGCACTTTCATGCAAGTGTTGAAAGAGAAAAAGGAAGCAAGTTGAATTGTGTTCGAGCAGATAATGGTTGTGAATACAGGGGTCCATTTGAAGAATATTGCAAAGAACATGGAATCAGGCTTGAGAAGACAGTTCCAAAGACGCCTCAACATAATGGGGTTGCAGAGAGAATGAACCGTACCATTAATGACAAAATCAGGTGTATGCTCTCTCATGCAAAATTACCCAAATCCTCTTGGGGTGAAGCAATGAGAACTACAGTGGATTTGATCAACCTTTCTCCTTCCGTGCCACTAGATGGTGATGTTCCAAACAGAGTATGGACAGGGAAAGATGTCTCTTATAGTCATTTGAGAGTGTTTGGCTGCAGGACTTTTGTTCACATTCCAAGAGATGAGAGGTCCAAGCTTGATGGAAAATCCAAACAATGTGTCTTCTTGGGTTATGCTCATGAAGAATTTGGTTATAGACTCTGGGATCCAGCTGACAGGAAAATTATCAGAAGCCGGGATGTGATATTTCTTGAAGACCAAACCTTTGAAGATTTTGAGAAAGCTGAGAAACAGAAACCAGTTGCCAGAAGCTATATTGATGTTGTCCCTAAACCCCCTACTGGAACTCTTGTTGAAGGGGGAGATATACAGGTAGATGATGGGAATGCAAATGACGACCTTACACCTCACCATGATGAACCAGTTGAAGAGGTTCCATTTGAGCCACCAGTTGAGCCTCAGTTGAGAAGATCTACTAGAGAGCGTCATGCTTCCCAAAGATACACTCCACATGAGTATGTGATGATCACTGATGGTGGAGAGCCAGAAAGTTATGAAGAGGCTATTGTAAATGTGCACAAGGAAGAGTGGTTGAAGGCCATGCAAGAAGAAATGAATTCCTTGCATGAGAATCACACATTTGAATTGGTGAAGTTGCCTAAGGGTAGGAAAGCACTTAAGAACAAGTGGGTGTTCAAGATGAAATCAGAAGAGAATAGCTCCCAACCAAGGTACAAAGCAAGATTGGTTGTGAAAGGCTTCAATCAGAGGAAAGGTGTTGACTTTGAAGAAATTTTCTCACATGTGATGAAGATGTCCTCTATTCGAGTTGTAATTGGATTAACAGCTAGCTTGAACCTAGAGGTTGAACAACTTGATGTGAAGACAACATTCCTTCATGGTGATTTGGAGGAGGAAATTTATATGGAGCAACCTAAAGGCTTCAAGGTCAAAGGAAAAGAACAGGTTGTGTGCAAGTTGAAGAAAAGTCTGTATGGACTCAAGCAAGCACCAAGGCAATGGTATAAGAAATTTGATTCTTTCATGGAGAAACATGGTAAAACCACTTCAGATCATTGTGTGTTTGTGAAGAAATTCTCTGATGTTGATTTTATTATCCTCTTGCTATATGTGGATGACATGTTGATTGTTGGTCATGACACAAAGAATATTGATTGTCTGAAGAAAGATTTGAGCAAGTCCTTTGCTACGAAGGATTTGGGTCCTGCAAAGCAAATCCTTGGCATGAGAATTACTCGTGATAGGAAGAATGGTAAATTGTGGTTGTCTCAACATAAGTATATTGAGAAGGTATTAGAGAGGTTTAACATGAGCAATTCCAAACCTGTTAGTACTCCACTTGCAAGTCATTTCAAGTTGAGCTCTCAACAATGCCCTACAAGTGAGAAAGACAAAGAAGAGATGAAGAAGGTTCCTTATGCATCTGCGGTTGGTAGTTTGATGTATGCTATGGTATGCACAAGGCCAGATATTGCCCATGCTGTTGGAGTTGTTAGTCGTTTTCTCTCTAATCCTGGTAGAGACCACTGGCAAGCAGTGAAGTGGATTTTCAGGTATCTCAGAGGCACTTCCAAAGTATGTTTATGTTTTGGGGGTGGTCAACCTGTGTTAGACGGCTACACAGATTCGGATATGGCCGGTGATGTTGATTCTAGAAAATCTACTTCTGGATATTTGATGACTTTTGTAGGGGGAGCGGTGTCTTGGCAATCAAGATTACAAAATTGTGTTGCTTTGTCTACCACTGAGGCTGAGTATATTGCCATTACTGAAGCTTCTAAAGAACTTTTGTGGATGCAGAAATTCCTACAAGAGTTGGGCCTCAAGCAAGAGAAGTTTGTGTTGTTTTGTGACAGTCAGAGTACTATCCATCTCAGCAAGAATCCAACTTTTCATTCCAGGTCAAAGCACATTGAGGTGCGGTATCATTGGATACGAGATGCGCTAGAGATGAAGACATTTTCACTTGAAAAGATCCATACTGATGAAAATGGTTCAGATATGATGACAAAGACCTTGCCTATGACAAAGTTGATTTGTTGCAGAAAGATAGCAGGCATGGTTGAGCAGTATCTTCCCACTTAGTCGGGAAGGGGGAGATTTGTTGGGTGGGTTCCCTCCTAAATGGGACCCACTAGATAAAAAGTAAAAAGAAAAAAAAGAAAAAAAAGAAAGAAAAGAAAAGAAATGGTTGTTAATGGGCCAAGCCCATGTGACATTTAAAAAAAAAAAAAAAGGAAAGAAAGGGTTTTTAGTTGGAGTGAGGTGTCTGATGAAAGAAACATAAAAACGAGAAACGGAGGAGAGAAAAACGGCGGCAGGGAGGAGAAGAAGAACAGGGAGGAACTTTGTGCTCTTCATCAGATGAGTAAATTGTCTCTATTCTTTATGAAATTTTAGTATGTTGTTCCTGGTGTTGAGAGCAATATTTTGATATCATTATATTGTTGGTTTGCTTTCTCTTTGAGCTTAGTTGTTATACTCATTGTTGTGGGATTTCTCTCTTGTTGCTTGATTGTATCCACCTTTTGGGTGATGTATTACTGATTTGGTGTTCCCTAGTATTTCTAGGAAGACTTGGTGTACCCATTATTATTTATAGTGAAAGTTTTTGCTGGACTTGGTCCCGTGATTTTTATCCCTACACTGGGGAGTTTTCCACGTTAAAAATTGTGGTGCCATTGCTATTTATTTTTCTGTCATTGATTTTATCCCTATTTATTTGCACAGATGAAGGGAAAAATATTTACTTCATTAGAGATTGTTATCTCTGATTTTTCCTAACAAAACTCAGGACCCGACGAACCAATTGAACTCAGGACCAAATGCCCCTCGCTGCTTGTTGTATTTAGCGAAAGAATTTGTACCGTATAACACTGCTTCCTGGATCGTATGTATGTTCTTTCTCCGCATTATTGTCCATCAAAGAGTTAAATATGCTAATTCTAACACTGTTTTTAAGGGCATGGGAAACTATCGTCCTGAAATTCTTTGACAGTTTATCATATATTCTATTCTATATTCTAAATGTATTAGTGGAAAGTAAAGTGTCCCGAACATAAAATGATGGGTGTCTACCCTACCTATTGTACACATCTGGAGCATCTGCTTTACGTGGAAAGTAAATACTGCTTTTTAGAACACAGTCTTCTTAATTAGAGTGTCTTTTATTTCACATTGAAAATATTTAGAATTGATTCTATCATCTGTTAAACATAATTCTAATAAAAATGAGATATTTGATTATAAAATTGATTTTGCCTCAAGAAGTGAGACTAGAAGCTACAAAAAGTAGCTTTTGAGTTGAGTTGAAAATTTTATACTAAGTTTTACATCAAACTTGCTTTCAAAATAAAAATATTCAAACATAAATCATTTTACTTCAAACTTAATTCTAACCAAATCAATTTTAAGAAATCAATTACATTCAAAAACACTTTAATCAAATGCTCATTCAGTGCCTTAAAAAGATGGTGGTTAAGAAATCTAAAAATAGAAATATTTTATTGAAAAACACACGTTTAAAATGTTCAATGATTTAAATACACCAATTGTCAATATAACTTTTTATGTTTGATTTTTTAACCAATGTATTAAAGATATTGATTAGTATTTGTCTTATTATATAATTTATATAACTTATATAACATAGTCTATTAATGCAGGGGCTGATCAGTATTTGATGTCAGGTTGGCTCTCTTTGTTCCTTCATAATATTCAACAAATTTGTACCCACAAGATGTTCTTCTTTTTCTTTTGAGGGAGAAAACAAGAAGACAAAAGTAGAAAAGAAAAGAAAAAGGGATGGCTTTGGAGATAGTGATTTCACCTAATTTTTTGTAGAAAACAAACCATAGTGAGGGACGACTAGCATCAACATAATTTAACTTCATTTGATTAGTATTTTTTAAATTTTATAAATAGAAATTACACAACAATGACAACCTTTCAATTAATATATATATCATATATTTACCGAAAGTGGAATTTAATTATGAAGTGTCACACTTAATATAAAAGAATTTACGCACCAATTAGCTGTCACGTTATTTTCTTAGGCGACACATTCAATTAGACACATCCAATTTTGTAAATGTATATGTTATTACATTGTTGAAATGGATGCACCGGTTATTATCACTGTCTCGGCTGTCAATCGTTATCTAGAAGATTGAGGAACCATAGCCACCGACAACCTCATAAATTGAACAGTAGTCAGAGCAATTGAATTAGCATTTAACACCAAGAAGCTAAAGCTAGTGTAATATTCCAAGGTTTTGTTAACCAGTGTTCTTAGAGAAAGGATCTGGTTTCAGAATCTAAAAGAAACAAGTTGTTATATTATGAGAAAGCAAAATACATCATTACTCAAAATAATAAATAGATCACTTCCTACTAAAAACTTACTTTAGTAACATTTGGTATAGTATATGTTTAAACATTTGGTATCCTAGAAATGAATCCCCAAGTAACTTAATGTCCATCTATCATAAAAATTAGATCCATCAAGCTCTATATATACTACAATACATCATGCAATATATACACTTATTATTGGGTTAACATTTAAGTCCAATAATAATAAACATTAGGACATGGTGACTTTCAAATCCATAATAGATCACTATCTTTAGGAAGAATACCAGGCTATTTATCAATCCATTTTAATTACACAAAATTCATCAATCAATAAATAAAAAAAAAATCTATCATCATCTACGGACTAATAATACTGAAGAGGTGGTAGTTGGTTAATTCGTCAATGATGGCAGACAGAAAAAGATTAGGAGTCGCTAGATGGTGCATATCAAGAATGGGTCGAAGGGATATTATTTCTTTAAGATTTATGTTTGCATACCACATTTTGGAAATTAAATTATTATTTTTTAAATCCACACCTTTGATAAAGTGGTTGATCATTCAGCTTAGCTAGATTTCTTTGTTTTTTTTCGTATAAACCAGTATAGAGTAATTTTTAATCAGGATTATTCTATTATGATGAATGATTTTTGTATACAAAATGGTGACACCTTATGGTGTCCTTTTGTTTTTTTAGTGTATTTTTGAGAAGCGTGTATATAAAAAAGATAGAAAAATAAGTGAGAGTTAAAGATAAACATATATGATGTTATATACAATGTCTAAAATTTGTGTTCAAATAACACAACCCTTCTATAACAGACACTCAAATAATTATTTCACATATAGAAACTTATAACAATCATGATATAATTATATAAAATTTTAAATATACTTTTATAAAGATCAATAGTAATTTAAGTGTATGATAAATGATGTAATTTTTTTTTCACATAAAAAATGATGTAATAAACTGTGACTAATTATTAATTTTCTAACCGCATATGCATGAGACAGAATTAATAGGCCTGCAGGCTGCAGCTAAATAGCTGCTGTTCATTGTGTTTTTCGGATGAACGATCCAAATCACAGCAAGTCAGCACTCAGCAGCCTAGAGTTTTAGGCCATGCACGATAGATGATAGATAATAGATTATTAGATGGTTGATACTAGTATCATTAGGATATTCTTTAAGTAATCTGAAAAAATAAGTTTATATTAAAAAAATAATTATTATCTCTGTACTCAATTATAAACAAAAGAGTATCTATATTTTTTGGACTAAAATATAAGTAAAAGTCAACCAATTCAATTCTATTTAATATCAGTTCCAAAAGTCAAGGCAATCAATTAATTCTCATTTTACTTTTTCAAGAGCATTGCACACTCCCGAAATAATTAAATGGTAGTTTAGTAATTGAAACTTATTTTTTTTTACATAAATCAAGATAATTAAATTAAATTAATTAATTTTTTTAATAAGTATGACATTAATTAATTTTACTTATAATTGAGTTCCGATGTAGTATTTGACTTTTTAAATTTTAAATACATGAATTTCTAGGTAAACTTTTTTTTTTTCCTAAGTACGCTAGTTAGTATTTTACTTATTGGATTTAGCATAGCACAAATTTAAAAAGCAATGGGTTTGTTTGCATTTTGCTGCTAAGTTTACACACCGACATATACAGGATGAGAAGTCAGTATTTGTGTTTCTTGTCTTTCTCATTTTATTTTTTTCCTTAGAAAAAAGGGTAGTCTTTGTCTCCAATTTACCTACGGAATTAAAGTTCTTCTTATTGATTACGTGGAGCATTGATTAGAGATTTAATTATAAACGAAAAGAGATTTAATTATAAACGAGATCATTAAGTAAACAGAACAATTGAAGGTGTAGAAATTATAAGGTTGTTGTGTCCGGAAGGTTGGAGAGTACAAATTGACATGTCGTGTCCGTTGTAATGTCACAAACTCAGATTAGGACTTGATGGTTATAATAAATGTATGCATGGATTGTAGAGTCTTAAAATATTTGGAATCTACACTCGTAAACATCTTCCTTTCCATCTTTTTGTTGAGGTTTGGGAACCTTTCCACCTAGAAACCCATGATCTACATTATTTTTCGTTTTTTTCTCCCATTTTTACCTTTTCATTTTAGAGAGTTAGTGGTGATGGGGTGTGTTATAAATACTTTATTTTCTTATATTCTGCAAGAGAAAAAAAGGCTATCTTATTTAATTAAATAAAACAAGAGAGGAAATTAAGAATGAGAAGAAGAAAAAACTATGGTAGGTTTCCGCGGTAGTCCACACTCAATGTGTTAGGTCAAATTTCTAACCCATTTTCACATGACAATTGTGATAATCTCTCCAGACGCTCAATAAAATTCAAAACCGGTTATAACCAAGTAAATTATTCACTTGATAAAATGTGTGCAATCATATAATTAATACATTAAAAAAGCCTTGGGTTAACACCAGTGCTATTATAAGATTTAGGTAGTAACTTTTCTTTTTGGACCAATTTAGGAAGTAAGTTGGTAGGGATTTTGTTAGTCTAATCTAAAAGGGGTCAATTGAAACATTTTTTTTCCCTAATATCATTTTTCCTTTACAATATTAGGATGAGAATGTTGTGCGAGACCCGTGCAAATTGTTCATATATAATATAAATGTTTATTTGGAGTAAAACTGTAGTCACAACAGGAATAATATTGATAGAGCCAAGAGCTTAGATGTTTTTAATATATCGTTAGCACCTCTTGACAGAACAGGTTGTGAAAGTAACAAAAACTATGCTCTCTGTTGCCTGTTGGGGATATCGGCAAAGTTTGCACAATTCAACTTTGAATTGGCTTGAAAGACACAGTTTATTCAAAATTTTGCACATAGACAAAATGAATAAGGGACTTTTCTGTTTTCTGATACCAGAGTGGTAGTGATTCTTGGCATTCTTTAACTCGGCGCATATTACCAAAGAATTACATGAATTAGTCACCATAACTAATTAAATACTCCGCCGTCTCTCTATTATAAGCAAAAAGGTTCCAAACTTTTTGATCCAATATATAAGTAAATTTTAATTACTTCTATCCTATTTAATCACGTTATTTCCAAAATAACATTTATTTAATACAAATTTTGTTTTCCAATTACTTACTTTATTCCCAACAACACAAAGTTAATAAATAAGACGAAGGATAATTTAGGTAACAAACTTAATTTTTTAAATAAGATTAATAATATTAAATGAGATTAACTAACCACTTTAATATGTGTTTTATTTAATTTTTGCGACCGGAGGGAGTAACCCTAAGGGGTTGGTCTAGTGGAGCATGATAGGGTCTCGTATCTGACAGGTTGCATGTTCGAGCCCTCACTAGTCTCCTTGCACTAGTGGAAAATATACATTAGACGGTAAAGGTTTACGTCAGTTAACCAAAAGCTAGATGTTAAAAAGAAGGCGGTGGCAGTTTTGTAAATATCAGAGTTCATTAATTCAATTTTAACGTAAGTTGTTTTAATGACTGACGTTAAAAGTGAAGTGACTCACTTTTAACGTCAGTTCAATAAAAAACTGACGTTAACATCGAAGATTTTAACGTCAGTTCTATAAAGAACTGACGTTAAAAGTAAGTCACTTCACTTTTAACGTCAGTCCTTACATCAACAGACGTTAAAGGTTATTTTAATAATTTTTTTTATCTAGTATACGATCCCTTCCGCATTGCCTTCCTCAAAGTTTCAGTTTCACATGAATTGCTTTGATGTTTTGTGTTTCTGTTTTGAAAACTATAAGTTGAATCAATAACCCAAACCGGATCTCATTCATGAAGTGTAATACAGACTGATACAGAAGATTGAAAGGGTTTAAAATCCTATAAAAAGTTACATTGAAAGGGTTTAAAATCCTAAACATTAAAGCTACATCCCATCAGAGAGTTTTATGAAATATGCCAAAGGGAAAACTATACTCCGAAGACCTCAGAAAACCGGGGGGCATGAGAGAGCTCAAGAGAGAGGCAAAAACAGGTGCACTAGATCTGTTTCAAGCAAAGGCAGTGGTTCCAGAGACTTCCAAGACGGTCACTTGCTGCCAAAGTTGAGGTTTTGGAATTGTGACCCCCGAGCACCTGATTAGCCCTCCAGCAGCTGATTCTCCAAAAGGCGATAAGGTGAGCAACTCACATAATGTAATTTACTCAAACTTATCACCCACGTAATGTAATTTACTCAAACTCAGAAGTTGTTTGACCATTAAGACAAAGACCTTTGAGTCTAGGAATAGGAAGAAAGAGTGATGAAGTTAATCTCCACGGCAGAGCCATATTGTGAAGCAGAAAATTAAAAGGATGGAAGGAAGCTATTTATAGGAGCAGGGGATAAACTTACTAAGCTATTCTGATTTTCTTGAAAACTTACCTATAAACTTAATGCTCATTAAGAGGATTGAGTTACAAGGTGCATGGGTAAGTAGAACAGTACAGTCAAAGGAATGAATATTTTTGCAGATATCTACACACTTTTAACGTCAGTTTTTTAAAAAAACTGACGTTAAAAGTGTTTTTCAAATAAAAAATATTTATTGTTAACGTCAGTTTTTTATACAACTGACGTTAAAAGTTTGATTTTTACTTCAGTTAAATAAATAACTGACGTAAATAATCCTATATATTATAAACGTGCAGAATGAATATTGGAAATAATGTAATTAATATACGGGAACTTGGCAGTCATAAATTAAGCTGACGTTAAAAATAAGGTGGTGTGTAAACTATTTGCGTCAGTTCTATAAATAACTGACGTAAATAATTATGAAACTCATTTCATTGGTTGTCATGTCCCTGTTGTCCCTCTTAACGCAGATCACTCCATATAGTACTGCAGTTTATTTCTAAACCTTTTTTTTATACAAGTTTATTTTTAATTTTTATTAATTAGCTTGAATTAGTAAACAAATTATTGTGCAAATTAAAATAAATAAACACTTAACATAAAACAAGTTATATGTATAATCAAATCGTATGACATTGAAGCGATTCATAAGTTAAAATTACATGATTAAAAGATAAAAAATTTCTGCAACATAGCCCTAAAATATAAAAAAGTTTCTGCATCAACATCATTTTCTTCTCATCTGTCATCGAAACTCCAATGGATGCGTCACCTCCCTCACTTGAATTCCATGATGCAAAGTAAATCCTCGATCACTAGCAACAAAAGCAAAGTGAAATGGATCTTTGCATCTTTCTTCTTTAGTGGAGTTCCTTGATGCATCATCTTGAATCCACAATCACTTGCTTCCAAAGCAAAGTGAAAGGGATGACGGGGATGAAATAAAGTGAGAGAATCACATTACGTGATTCATCCAACCTTAATATCCATGTAATGTGATTTACTCAAACTCAGAAGTTGTTTGACCATTAAGACAAAGACCTTTGAGTCTAGGAATAGGAAGAAAGAGTGATGAAGTTAATCTCCACGGCAGAGCCATATTGTGAAGCAGAAAATTAATTAAAAGGATGGAAGGAAGCTATTTATAGGAACAGTGGATGAAGTTACTAAGTTATTCTGATTTTCTTGAAAACTTATCTATAAACTTAATGCTCATTAAGAGGATTAGGTACAAAGGTGAATGGGTAAGTAGCACAGTAGTCAAGGGAATGAATGTTTTTGCAGAAACTAATAAACCTTTAACGTCCGTTGTGTAATACAACTGACGTAAGAAGTTGTGAGTGTTTTTAATGTCAGTTTCTTAATACAACTTACGTTAAATATATGACATTTAACGTCAGGTTTTACTAACAACTGACGTAATAAGTGTGAGAGTTTTTAACGTCCGTTTATTAAGACAACTGACGTTAAATATATGATCTTCAACGTCAGGTTTTACCAAAAACTGACGTAAAATGTTGTTTTATTTTAATTATAACGTTTACCCCCGCGCGCCTTCTCCACTTCTCTGTACGTCTTTTCTCTTTTCATCACGCTCAACCCTCACTCTCACTCTCGCTCTCATTCTGCCCTAATCGCGAGCTCATCTCCACCGCAACCACCGCGAGGGCTTCTTCGCCACCACCGTGAGGTACACTCTTAACCCCTAACTCTGTCTTTCCCGCTCATTCTTTGCAATAACTTGACATCTCTCTTTCCCCTTCCCGCGCACTAACTCTCCTTGTCCCTCTGCTCTCAGTAACCACATCGAACGTTGGCCACCACTCGAGCTTCCCCCCCCACCACCACGCGAGCGCCTATTTCTGGTGAGTCTTTAATTAGGGCACATTTTTTTATTTTTGGTTTTGAGTGCATGCATGTTGCTCTGCTGGTTTGAAACTGTAGTCTCAGTAGTTGAAACTTGAAACTGTGAGTTTGAGTTGTTTGGAATGTCTCTATTTTTGGTTTTGAGTGTATGTTGCAACTGTAGTCTCAGTAGTTGTAACTTTAAACCGTGAGTTTGAGTTGTTTGGAATGTCTCTATTTTTGGTTTTGAGTGCATGTTGCTCTGCTGGTTGATCTGCCACGGCCGTGATGCTCATCACGGCTAGGCCGTGATCAGTTCTGCCTATGAGGGTCTGGTTCAGTTGGCACGTTACGGCCGTGATGGACATCACGGCCAGGCCGTGACCAGTGCTTGGCAATCTTCAAAAACTTTAGTTTTCAATCTCCAGTATTGTCCTTATATTGGATATATAGATGTTTTGTATATCTACAGGACCTATCTAGTTATTTTTATTTATACTTCTGTATTTATTTTGAGTTATAACCTATGTTAATACATATATATTGTTTCTGAACAGGCATACATATGGATCAGTCGGATAGCCCACATGCACGGGAGGACACTGTGGGGGTTTCGTAGGACCCGATCACGCCTACGCCTGATTCTAGTGTAAGTTTACATTTTATATACTATCTTTAGTCCTTCTTGTTAATGTAAGTTTACAATGTTACAACCCTCTATTTTATCATTTTTTTTGTCCATACAGACATCACAGGCTCATAGGAAACGGGGTAGAGGAGCCACATCGTTGAAGAAACTAGAGAAGGACAGGCAGAGCGGACAGAAGCTTGAGGTGTCCTTCGATGCTAATCTAAATGCCCAGGGACCCCGTGCTAAAGAATTTAATAAGTGGGTGTTTCTACAAGCGAAGCAACACGTAAGCATCAACTACAACCACTGGAATGATGTTCCACAGAACGTTAAGGATCAGATTTGGGATGTTATCACGGTATTTTACCTTTACATTCGTTTGATTTACATTATTAGATAATTATCCGAGTTATAATCCATCCAGTTGTTATATATGTATCTAATGTGTAGGTAGCTTGGACTGTGCCAAATGACGAGGATCATCGTCATAAATGTATGAAAATGGCATCAAAGCGTTGGAATGGGTTCAAGCATGATCTTACTAGGTACTATGTATCTAGGAAGAAGCGGCTTGATAAAATGTTCTCGGATTATCCCTGGATTGATCAGGATACTTGGGATATGTTTGCCAGGAGTCGACAGGATGGAGAATTTCAGGTTGATTGATTAAGTTAATTTTGTATGCTTATTATAGATCATTTAACTGTATTTAATTATGTGTTTTTGTTTGAATAGGCTAAGGCAAATAAGGGTCGGCAGAATCAGGTGAAGAACGTCCACCGCCACACCATGTCTCAGGGTGGGTACCATACTCGGATCCAGCAGATGATGGCGGATAGGCTGAGGGCGAAGCAGGAAGAGCACTCTGCTAGGATTGAAAGAGGAGAGGTGCCTGAGGGCACACCATCAAGTCCTCCGTCGGACATCGACCGTGAGGATGTCTGGTTAGCCGGCCGCATGACAAAGGCGGGATCTTTTAAAGTTGATGCCACTCGCGAAGTGGCAGATAAGATTGTAAGTAAATAATTAACTTGATTTCAATTGATATTTGTATAGATATTTGCAACACTTTTCACTTGCACGTTTTTTCATTTTTTTCATTGTAGATGGATCTTAAAGCAAAATCCTCCCAGGGCGCATTCGTCCCTTCCGGACTAGCAGGACGTCTTGATGACTCGCTCTAGGCAAGAAAGACCATCCTGGTCGGGTTCTCGGTGTTCGTGGGAACGTTACCATCAAACAATTTTATGGCAAGTCTGCTTCATGAATGCGGGTGGTCAATGAAGCATCAATTTTGGCAGACATTACTCAACACATCATGTCCAACCCAGATATTACAACACATCTGATGCAAGGCTTAATAGCCAACCCAGAATTCAAGCAGGTGCTTGCCAGAGAGCTTTCCTCCGTCGGTACATCCCAGGACACCGCAGGGCTTGCCAACGCTTCACATGTGAGCACAAAAGAGAGTTTTAGTATGGCACATGTGGAGGACGATGAGTTGGCAGCTAGGGAGCGGGAGTTGGAAGTCCAGCGCCATGAGCATGAGTTGGATATGAAAAGGCGTGAGCTTGAGTTGGACTCCAAACGACGTGAGCTCGAATGTTAGCAAAGGTATTTATTCATTATTAATGTCCAAATTAGTCAAATAATTACTTGTGTTTTTTTTAATTATCAAAAACTTATATATATTTTATTTTTCCTAAACTGAAGGCCAAGTCGACGTCGGTGTCGCTGTCACCTATCACTCGTTTGTTCTCACTTGGTGAGGATTATGCGTTTGAGATTTTTGAATGTACATTGGATCACGATGGATGGGTGGCACGCCCAGATCAACAGAGGATATTTTCCTTCGTTGGTGACGATCTCGGGAACGCCTGCAGAAATAACGTCTGGATGAACAACAATGTCATCAGTCTCTGGTGCACGTAAGTTAATTTTAATTTTATAACTTATTTATTTTTTGTATTTTTCCATTTAATAATTTATTTTAATTTCAATATATATATTATGTAATTAACATTCACACCTTTTCATATCTTAGGTATCTCCATCGTCTTTAGCTTGATAAGGGCGTTGCATCAGTTTACGGTTTCTTAGATCCGTCAATCCTTCTGCCCGAGTTCTTTGCTGGCGATGCATTGAGTAAATACTTAGGGAACTTGTTGGGAGACAATCCGAAAGAATTATATCTGGCTCCCTACTGTATGGAACGCCATTGGCAATTGTTCGTACTTCACCCGTCTAGGCATACTGTCATATTCTTCTGCTCTCTCCACCAAGATCCGCCACCGAAGGTGGTGGAAGCTGTAAATATGTAAGTAACTAATCTTAAATGTAATTTAAGTTTTAATATCAGTTGTTTTTAGTTTATTACACACATGATATATGAGTTTGTTAATTGATCGACATGATTATTTGTTTATGATAGCGCGCTGAAGGCGAGTAGCATAAGTTGCGCCAACGGGAGAAGTAGGACTTCTAAGGCTAAAGCAAATCCTGTATGGAACATCCTCAAGGTTTGGTAGTTTATTTATCAAATAATTAATATTATAATTACTAATTTATGTGTATATTCAACTGACGTTGAAATTAATTTTGTTGGTAGTCTCGATTTCAAACTGACAGTTGGTCGTGCGGCTATTATGTGATGCTTCATATGCTGAACATAGTCTCCGCATCTATTACGGATGGATGGAAGAAGGTAATATTTAAACAACTTGTTAAATTATTTATTATAGTTTTGAAGATGACTTGCATTGATGTTATTGTTATTATTTGAACGTGTCTAGGCATTTATCGACCAATCGCCTATTGAAGAAGATGAGTTAAGAGACTTGAGGATGCGCTTCGCTGAATTCTTCTTCAAGTATGCGGCTGAAAAAGGAATTGACAACATACCTCCGCACTACTTAGATAAATAGTTTTTTTTGTTAGACTTTAGAAACTAATTAATAACATGTATATATATATCCTTAGATAGTTTTGTTTTTTAGACATTGGAACTAAAATTTATTTATATATATACATGGGTTTTGGTTTTAAGTCCCCCCATTGTTCAATTTTCCTTTGCAATTCTCAGAATGTGTGTGATATTCTCATTCTTGGGGATCGAATGCGAGGGATAGGCGAGGGAGTGATATTTTAAAACTGAATTTAAAAAAAAAAAACCTATTAACGTCAGTTGTATCAAACAACTGACGTTAATAGTATTTTATAAAATATACAGTACATTATTAACGTCATTTGTTTATTACAACTGACGTTAAAATTAAATCTTTAACGTCAGTTCTTTATAACAACTGACGTTAGTTTTAACAAAATCAACGTCCGTTGTATTAAAGAACTGACGTTAATAGTTTTAATTTAACGTCAGTTGTTTAAAAAACCGACGTTAATTTTTACAAAATTAACGTCGGTTTTGTTAAGGAACTGACGTTAATAGTTTTATATTTAACGTCAGTTCTCAATTGACGTTAAAATATTAACTATTAACGTCAGCTGTATTTACGTCAGTCAGTATTCTGAGGTAAAAAATCAATTTTAACTGACGTAAAAAGTACTTTTTGCACTAGTGTTGGGGTAAGGTAAATGTAAATCTCTTTGTAAATACTCATAGAACCCGAAGATCTTTCATACCATGGATCGATGCACCATCCTCTCATCCTAAATTTATGTAAAAAAAAAAAAGAAAAAGACTAGAGGGAGTAAGAATTAGAGATCATCCTCTCATAATAACAATTAAAGTGGTAGGAATAGATGAATTTAATGGAAGGGAGCAGAAGGGAGGGTATGTAGACCATTTAATAGGGTTACCTGCATTTCCCTATGCATTATGGTCTTGCTCTTAATTATTGAGAGAACGAATAAGCAATCAATGATAAATGCAAATGGGTGCATTATAAAAGAAAATTTATTGCTAAAAAGGGAAAATAGCGTATAGTCATCCTAAACCAACTCATTTATAAATAGACATTCTTAACTATTAATTCTTCTCAATTAATCCTTAAATTTTATAAATTAGTGAAATTGATCCATCTGTTAACCATATATTAAATCATTAACGGTGATCTAATCTCAGTCATCCGTTTTTTTTAAATATCAACCATTGATTTTTTATTATTTTACTTTTTAATAAAAAAATGAAAAAAATCCACCTCTTTCTGCATTTCTCCACCTCCTTCTTCTTCTACCACAAAAGTAAGAAAACATGATGCTATCATCAGATTTTACCACAATTCTTCTCCTCTTTATTCTTCTCTTATTATTCTTCTTTTATTTACGAAAATCTGTTGGTTCTAATTCTGGTATAACAACAACTAACATTGTAAGAGTGGGTAATGCTCTGCTTTACAATACAATCTCTAGCATAAACTAAACTCTGTTATACCGTGTCAACACCAGATTTATGCTAATTTATATTGCTCTGCGATGTGTCTTGCTTGGTGAGGCGAAGTTAATTTTGGATTCGACCTTGTTTTCTTTTCAATTTGTAAAATGCTACCACTTCAAGGTAATGAAATGTGTGGCCTTTTTGTATAGATTCCTTTTGTTTAATTGTGCACTGCTGCTATTGATAAAATCTGATGATAGCATCATGTTTTACTTTTGTGGAAGAAGAAGAAGAAGGTGGAGAAACGCAGAAAGAGATGGACTTTTTTTTTTCATTTTTTTGTAAAAGATAAAATAATAAAAAATTAATGGTTGAGATTTAAGAAAAATGGAAGGCTGAGATCACCGCTAATAATTTAACATATGGTTAACGGAAAGATCAATTTTACTAATTTATAGAATTTGTGGATTAATTGAGAATAATTGATAGTTAAGGGTGTCTATTTATAAATAAGTTATAGTCTAGGATGACTGTATGTTCTTTTCCCTTGAAAAAATATGTACTTAATTCATGAAAATTATCATTTCTAATAATTAAGAAATTTTTATACATTAATTTATTAGCTAATAAGGACATTGGTTAGCATAAATCATTTAATATATATACCTGATTTTCAAAATGGTTCATCACAATATTGAAAGACAAGGTTGTCCCCACTTCTCCGGTCTAGTTTGTGTAAAATAGCCCCATATTATCATCACAAGCTCACAGCGTGTCTCATTTTTCCTTATGGACCAAAACGTAAGTCTCTTTCATGAATGAGTCATCACCTAAGAAAAACAATAAATCTTTTCGATACATTTTTTTTCTCTATTTTTTATGCATAAAAAGCATACATTATTGGAAGCCGTATGGTTATTGATTTATATAATATTTAATGATATATGTTTTTCCTCTTCATACAATGATGATTACTAGTTTATTGTAATTTGCATTTTTTTTTATTAAAAAAAAAACTTCTTTTCTTTTTCATGTTGACATATCAACTTCTTTTCTTTAATTTAGAGCCAGCCTCGAAGGCTGTAAAAATTACCTTCATGGTCATCTAATCTTATCGAAGGGTGATGTTTCTATCAAAGTGGCGGACTTGCGATCTAAACTTTTATCATTATGGAAGTCTACTGGTTCTTGGAACATGGTCTCTTTGGGGAAAGGGTTTTATGAATTCTCTTTTTCTTCCTCATCAAACCTTCGCAGCGTTTTATCGATTGGTTCTTGGAGTTTAAAGCCTGGTGCGTCTTA
Organism: Sophora flavescens; assembly: GCA_030762895.1. Taxonomy (NCBI): domain Eukaryota; kingdom Viridiplantae; phylum Streptophyta; class Magnoliopsida; order Fabales; family Fabaceae; genus Sophora; species Sophora flavescens. The sequence continues at coordinate 165,950,721 of CM061066.1, read as the reverse complement.
CTTCCCCGACCCCGGACTTAAACCCCTATACCCAAAAGCAGACTCATGCCAATTGTTGGGTGCGCATCATAGGATTGTGGCAGGTGTACTGGCGTGCTAAGATAATCTTTGCGATTACAGCTAGTATTGGTGCACCTATTGCGCTAGATGAGGCAACTAACAAGAAGATGTTCAGACATTTTGCAAGAGTGCTTGTTGATATTGATTTAAGTGGCAGCCTATGTGAGCAAATCTTGGTGGAAAGAGAAGGTTTTGCCTTCTTTGTGGGAATAAAATATGAGAATATGCCTTTCTTTTATTCCATTTGACAAACTATTAGTCACTCGGTTGATAAATGTAGAAGTAAGCCTTCTTTTGATGCTAAGGATCAAGAAGCGCCCAAAGATAAGAAGATTAACCATCTTCCTCGGAAACGTGTCCAGAAGTATGTTCCTAAGAAGTCAGAGAACGAAGGGCCAAATAATGGTTTAGTCAGTTAACAACATTTGATTGAGGAAGGTCAGAATAATGGTCAGGTAAATCAAGGTGTTAATGAGGATCAAAGCCAGGTTAATGTTTTGCAAATGCAGCAGAATTCACCTGGTAATAGCTCTATTTGATCAATTCGAATTGAGAATCAGAACATGACTCATTGGAGCATGTGTCTAATTCTATTCAGGAACATGTTATTCAAGGGACTAATAATGATCAACAGAATTTGATTGGGTCAGGTCAGCCAGATGATAGTCCAACTAATCGATTAGATAATTGGTTATAAGGTAGACTCTACCCCTTTGTTGGGACTCGCCAATATGGAAACGGTAGGTGATTATAGTTTGAATGTTAGAGGTAAGACTCCTGTGATTAGTTCAACACCTATGCATCATAATGTTATTCATGATATGAAGGTTCTTGCAAATTTTTTTGGAGATGGGGATAAGGATGACTTAGAGAATGTCTCTCTTTCAGCAGAGCAGAATAATGATAATGTTGCTGAGGATGATAATTTCACAGTGGTTATGTCTAAATCTCATAAGTATAACATGAGAACGAATAGAAAGCTTAATCCTAAATTTACTTGATTTTTGCATGGGTTTTGGTTTATGTCCCCCCATGATTTTGTTTTCTTTATTTTTCTTCTTTTTAATAAATTTATGGTGACTTGATAACATTGCTTAAAAAAAATACTTCTTTTCTTTAATTCTATATTTCAACCACTTGATCACAAATTAAGAATACGTACCATTCTTTTTTGTTTATGCGGGTGAAATTTTTCAAACAACACAAAATTGTCAAGCGTATTAAGCGTTATAGAGGGATTAGCACATTGTGTTGGAACCAAAGTGATTTGGATTTAATTAATCTCTAAATTTTGATGTTAACAAAAGGATTAAATTTGCTTGGCAAAGTGTTAGTTGAGATCTAACAATGTTATTCAGTTTTTGCAGGATTACTTGAATCATTTAAGTCACGAGAAATCTTGTATAAAGTTCTTTATATCCGCTTGGACTGAGAAAGAGAATTCACATCCAATCGAATAGACGAGCTGATAAAAAATGTTTGGTAAATTTACTTTCTGTTTATTTGAGTAGACAAGAGTTTAAGTAGACGAGGCTTAAAATTTTCTAAGTAGACGTGCTCAGTTTGCCACGTCAGCAGACGAAAGTTTTTAATAGAATAGAACAGACGGAAAAATAAATTAACAAGCAGACGAGCTATAATTGCCACATCACTAGACGGAAATCAAAATTACTCACTGAGATATAGCAAGTCCTAAGACTTGATAGACGAGAGGATGTGCCACGTCAGTAGACGAGCGAAATAGAAGGAGTGACCAAACTTAGTCTCACAAATAACTGAGTAGAAGGAGATTTTGAGTAGACGAGTATCTATCTCCTATACGTTCTTCTAAAGTGAATAAATGCAATCCGGTTCTCTTGAATTTATTTCAAATGATTGATATTTATTCCAATAGAATATTTGTTCTTCTCATTTGTTTTATCCGATTAATGCTTTGTTTCCTTTTAAGAAAATCATAGTATCATCGAGGAAATACAAAAAGCAAATAGTACAATGAGTAAATGAAAAGTGACTTGTACAATGACAACTTTATGGTTGGAAAAAGCTGGCCTGTACACAAAGGAGGAAAAACTTTTTCAAGCTGCAATGCTCAGAGCAGCGAGCCTCCATTTTGTACTACCCTGATAACCAAGAGTGCATTTCAGCATTGCTTCAATCAAGCCTTCAGTCACAACGGATATTATGCTATCTCTAAACGGGAAATTAAAAATGACCGTCGAAGCTTTTCAAGAGAAGGAGAAGGTCACTATAAGTAGAAAACCTCAGATACTGAAGAATAACTTTTGCAAGCCAACAACTCCTGACTATAAAATATTTGCGAGAACAAGCTCTTATTCATTCTTTCAAAAAGCAAAAGTCTGTAATCTCTTAGTTTGAATATTGTGAAAATATTCAACAGATCTCAAGCTTTCATATCCTCACACATTGTGAGTTAAGAAGATCTAAGTAAAATCTCTTTATTAGAATTAGAGCCTGGAGAGGCTTGGTAAGAAAGAAACACTTGTAAACCTGGAGAGGTGTTGAATACTTGGTTGTAATCTATTTGGAGAAATAGTGGATAAATCCTTCAAGTCGAAGGGACTGGACGTAGCTCTTGGTTGGAAGAGGGTGAACTATAATAAAATCATTTATGTGAATCTTTTATCTCTAATCTCTTACAGCTTTATTTGTTTATACTCACTGTGGGGTTTTGATATTGCTTTTGTTAAGTTTCTAAATGATCTATTTTTGTGTGCTTGCTTCTGATTTAATCTTCTTGTGTGAGAAAACAATTTTGAAAAGGTTGTTTTCGAAAATTATTAACAAACACAATTCAACCCCCCTTATTGTGTTTGACTGTGTCAACTTCGGTTGGTATCAGAGTCCGACCTCGAAATGTTTGAGCATCTAACAAGTGTTGAGGGAGTACGATCCAACAACCATGGATGCAGAAGGACAAGCTATTAACAAACATCCTCTCTTTGATGGAACAGATTATGACTACTGGAAGAAGTGGGTGATGGCCGTTTTGGATGCATAGAATGTTGATATCTAGGAATTGATTGAAACTGGCTACACAGAGCTAAGAGATGAAACTCGAGCTGCTGTTCCTAGAGCCCAATGGACTCAAGAGTAGAAAAACCAACATCAACTTAATCTAAAAGGTAAGCACTATCTCATGTGTGTTATTACTATATCTGAACATGACAAAGTTCACAGCTGCAATACTGTTAAAGAAATGTGGGATACTCTTACCCTAGCTTATGAGGGTTCATCACAAGTGAAGGGATAAAAAATAAGCATGTTGGTTCACCAGTATGAACTGTTTAAGATGGTTGATCATGAAACTATAGATCAGGTGTTTGGAAGATTTCAGACTATCACCAACAGTCTCAGATCACTTGGAAAAACGTATGAAAATAGAGACCATGTAAGAAAGATTCTGAGAAGTCTCTCAAAGTAATGGAGACCCAAAGTGACTGCTATTCAAGAAGCCAAAGATCTAAACACTCTTTCTCTAGAAAAGCTTCTGGGATCACTCAAGGTGCATGAACTTGAACTAAATGCAGAAGAAAATTCTAGAAAAGGAAAATCTATTGCCTAGAAGCAAAGAAAGCAAGTTCATCAAAAGTCCTCAAAGCTGCTGAATCATCAGATGATACTGAACCTTCAGACAGTGATGAAGGATCAGATGATGATGAACTATCTTCCATCTCCATAAAGATTCAACATATGTGGAGAAAGAAAGGTGGTTTCAGAAGGAAGCAGTTTAATAGAAAGTTTTCCAAGGAGAAGTCAGACTCCAAGGAAAAAGGTCCACCCTTGTGCTTTGAATGTAAGAAAACTGGTCATTTCAAAGCTGACTGCCCTGAGCTGAAGGATAAAAAGAAATTCTTCAAAAAAAGAAAGGTTCAGTGGCTACATGGGAGGATCTTGATATATCTTCATCAGATGAAGAAGATAATGCTGAGGAAGAGGCAAATATCTGTCTCATGGCTAACACATCATCAGAAAGTGAATACACCGATGCTGAGGTAATGGATTCTGACCCGTCCACTGATTCAAAATGTTTTTGATGAATTGTTGCATGAGTCGTCTATACTGTCTCGAGAGTATAGGAGTCTCAAAAAGAAATTTTCTAAATTGTTTAGAGAATATGATAGGGTCTGCATTGAGAAACAAAACCTTAAAGATGAAAATGAGATACTAAAATCAGTGAATGTCGGTCTAGCTGACAAAATGGAGTGTGAGCCTGATGTTTCTTGTGAAGTTGCAAAACTGAAACAATATGTAACATATCTGACAGACTATCTGTAAAAGCTTGTAGGTGGCTCAGATAAACTTAGTCTCATTTTAAGGTACTCTAGGTCACCACATGATAAATCTGGCGTTGGTTATGACAAAGAGAAGCAAGAGGCTTCTCACCAAAAGTCAACACCACATACATAGCATACAGCTTCAAAAGCTCAAGCTAAACATGCTATAACCAAGTCTGGCCCGTCCAACACCTTTTGTAAAGTGTGTGGAAAGAATGTGCATACTACATCTAGATGCATACATAATAAGCATAGAAAACATTCTCATCCAGTGACTACTAACAAAGAAGGACCCAAGTCAGTTTGGGTACCTAAAGATAAGATAATACATGTTGCAGATTTGCTTAACAACAGGAAAGAAACAAACATCTTGGTACTTGGACAGTGGGTGCTCACAACACATGACAGGAGAAAGGTGTATGTTCCAAGACCTTAGACACAAAATGGTGGCTGGGTTACATTTGGAAGAAACCAGAAAGGAAAGATCATTGGTATAGGTAAAATTGGTAAACACCCATTTCCTTCCATTGATAATATTCTATTGGTAAGTGGCATAAAACATAATCTGCTGAGCATAAGTCAATTATGTGACAGTGGATATGCTGTTTCTTTTGATAAGAACACGTGTATTATCAAGAAAGATGATGGATCACTTGTATTCACTGCTAAGAGGCAAAACAATCTTTATAAGATTGACTTGGAGGACCTCTCAAATCAAAGTGTCCCATGTCTAGTGTCCATTGAAGATGAGTGATGGATTTGGCACAAAAGGCTAGGTCATCCAAGCTTGAAGTTAATCTCAAAGCTCAATAAGCATAACCTCGTGAGAGGATTACCAAACCTTAAGTTCAAATTTGATGCTCTGTGATGCATGTCAAAAGGAAAAACAAGCCAAAGGTTCTTTTGAATCTAAAAATGTTGTTAGTACCAATAGACCACTAGAGTTGCTACACATTGATTTTTTGGTCCAACAAGGACTACTTCTGTCAGTGGTAAGAAATATGGTCTAGTCATTGTAGACGACTACACTAGATGGACATGGGTTATGTTCCTAGCTCACAAGGATGAGTCTTTCAAGGTCTTTTCTGTATTCTGCAAACGTGTACAGAATGAGAAAGGCATGTGTATCACTTCAATCAGAAGTGACCACGGGGGAGAGTTTAAAAATGAGCTATTTCATAAGTTCTATAAAGGAAGTGGTATCATTCACAACTTCTCAATACCTAGAACACCACAGGAAAATGGTGTGGTAAAGAGAAAGAACAGATCTCTACGAGAGATGGTTAGGACTGTGCTCAATTACAACTCGGTCCCTAGACACTTCTGGGCTGAAGCTGTTAATACTGCTTGCTACATTGAGAACAAAATATACATTAGACCTATCTTGAACAAGTCTCCTTATGAATTGTGGAAAGAACGAAAACCCAACATATTTTAATTTCACTCTTTTGGTTGTAAATGCTATATACTAAACACTAAAGATCAACTTGGTAAGTTTGATGCTAAAGTAGACAATGGAATTCTATTAGGATATTCTGAAACTTCAAAAGGCTTTAGAGTTTACATTTCTAGAACTTCAGTCGTAGAAGAATGTATTCGTGCCAAGTTGGATGACAAGTATCCTGATAAGAAATTATCAGAGCTAGATGAAGCTTTTGTAGATCTTGATCTAAACATCTCAGGAGATACAACAAAGTTAAAAGCTGATGATCAAGTAGACGACCCCACTCAACAACCAGAAACCTCCACTTCTCAACATGATACAGTTCAGAAATCTTGGTACTTCAGGAATTATCATCCACAAGATCAAATCATTGGAAACCCCAATGACAGGCTAAGAACCAGATCAACTTTATGAGAGCAAGAAGATTCTGCAATAGTCTAAGTTGGAACCAAAGACAGTAGACGAGGCTCTGCTGGACGATGGTTGGATTCTAGCTATGCAAGAAGAGCTGAATCAGTTTGAGAAAAGAAATTTTTGGACTCTGGTACCCTTGCCTAAAGATAAATCAGTTATTGGAACAAAGTGGGTTTATAGAAACAAACTTGATGAAAATGGTAAGATTGTGAGAAAAAAGCAAGACTTGTTGCTCAAGGTTACTCTCAAGAAGAATGTATTGACTATACTGAAACCTTTGCACATGTTGCAAGGCTAAAAGCAATTAGAATTTTAATTTCATTTGCTGCACATCATAGTATTTTGCTTTTTCAAATGGATGTTAAAAGTGCTTTTCTAAATGGTTTTATTAATGAAGAAGTTTATGTTATGCAACCTCTGGGTTTTGAGAGTGAAACCCATCCTGAATATGTATATAAGCTTAAGAAAGCTTTATACGGTCTTAAACAAGCTCCTAGAGCTTGGTATGATAGGTTGAGTTCTTTTCTTATGGAAAATGGATTTAATAGAGGAAAGGTTGACACAACCTTGTTCAGAAAGTACATTAAGTATAATTTCATAGTTGTGCAAATATATGTTGATGACATTATTTTTGGTGCCACTAATGAATCTCTGTACAAGGATTTCTCTAAGTTAATGCAGAAAGAATTTGAAATGAGCATGATGGGAGAACTCGAATTCTTCCTTGGACTTCAAATTAAGCAATCAGTGGACGAGGTGCTCATCCATCAAACCAAGTATACAAAGGAACTCCTGAAGAAGTTCAACATGGATGATTGCAAATCAATGAACACTCTTATGCACCCCACGTCCATACTGAACAAAGATGATAAAGAGAAAAAGGTAGACCAAAAGGTATATAGAGGTATGATAGGATCTCTTCAATATCTTACCGCGTCCAGACCTGATATTATGTTAAGTGTATGCTTATGTGCTCGATTTCAATCTGATCCTAGAGAATCTCACTTATCAACAGTTAAAAGAATATTTAGATATTTAAAAGGTACTACTAATTTGGGTTTGTGTTTTAAGAAATGTAAAGATTACACATTAGTTGGTTTCTGTGATGCTGACTATGCTGGTGATAGAATTGAAAGAAAAAGTACCAGTGGAGGATGTCACTTCATTGGAGCTAACTGTTGGAACCAAAGTGGTTCTGGTTTATTTAATCTCTAGGTTTTGATGTTAACAAAAGGATTAAATTTGCTTGACAAAGTGTTAGTTGAGATCTAACAAGTGATTTCAGTTTATGCAGGAATATCCAAAATAATATAAGGTATACAATGCTTGGACTCTTGCAAAGAGTTATCCCTCCAAAGGTTATTTAAACTGTTTATATTTTAATCGTTAAGTAGAAGGCTAACTATATCTCTGTAGACGTCCATAGTAGCCACGTCAGCAAACGAGTGCTCTTCTTCAAACTCAAGTAGACATCCATAGTGCCTAACTAAAATTCAGTAGACGTCCAAAGTGCCACGTCATTGGACGGAGTTTCTCTAAAGACTTAGCAAGTCCAATGACTTGTGTAGACGAGCGCTTCTGCCACATCAGTGGACGGGCAGAATAAAACCTTGTGTGGACGCGTTCTAAAACTGAGTGCCTGTAGACGGTTCTACATCTTCTATATCTTTACTACCTTGAATGTGATTTAATGCAATCTGGACCACATTGAATTTATTTCAAATGATTGATATTTATTTCAATGGCATATATGTTCTTTATAATTGTTTTATCGGGTTAATGCCTTGTTCCTTTGTGAGAAAATTCATAGTACTATCAAGGTAATACAAAAAGCAAATAGTACAATTGAAATTGCAAAACGATATGTACGATGACAACTTTATTTCTGGACAAAAGCTGGGTTATACACAAAGGAGGAAAGAAAGTTTTTAATGTACGATTGCTCAGGACAGTGAGCCTCCATTTTTGTGCTTTTTCTGATAACCAATGATGCTTTTCAACACGGTCAAAATCAAGCTATCAGTCTCAACGGATATCATGCATTTAGTGCTATCTCTAAACGGGATGATTAAAAATAACTGTTGAAAATTTGCAAGAGAAGTTGAAGACCACTATATATAGAAGGTCTCAAGCACTAAAGAATAACTTTTTCCATTTGAACATTTGCAAGATATCCAAAGCTCGTATTCCCTTTGTAAAGCAAAAGTCTGTAATTCTTAAGGTTGAATATTTGGAAAAATATTCAGCAGATCTTAAACCTTGATACCCTCACATATAGTGAGGTAGAAAGATCTTAGAAAAATCTGTGATTGAATTAAAGCCTGAAGAGGCTTGGCAAGAAAGCAATACTTGTAGCCTGGAGAGTTGTAGAATACTTGTTGTAGAAGCTGTTTGGAAATAGTGGAGAAAATCCTTCAAGTAGAAGGGACTGGACGTAGCTCTTGTTTGGAAGAGAGTGAACCGGGTTAAAATACCCGAGTGAATTTTCTATCCCTTATCTTTTACACTTTTATTTATTTATACTAACTGTGGGATTTGATTTTGGTTTTGTTAATCTTTTAAAAAGGATGTCTTGTGTGCTTAAACTTTTTATCTTCTGCTTGTGAAAATGTTTCTCAAAAAGGGTTTTTGCGAAAATAATTAACAAACACAGTTCAACCCCCCTTCTTGTGTTTGCATGTGCCAACTTCAGTTGGTATCAGGGCTCAGCCTTGACAGGGTTGAGCATCTAACAAGTGCTAAGGCAGTACGATCCTACTATCATGGATGCAGAAGTACAAGCTATCAAATGGAACCGATTATGATTACTGGAAGAAGAGGATGATGGTCTTCTTGGATGCACAAAATCTAGACATCTGGGAGCTCATAGAAACTGGTTATACTGAGCCCATAAATGAAGATGGGGTTGTTGTTCCTAGAGCTCAATGGACTCAAGAGCAGAAAAATAAACATCAGCTTAACCTATAAGCAAAGCACTATCTCATGTGTGCCATTACCAGATCTGAACATGAAAAAGTTCACAGCTGCAATACTGCTAAAGAAATCCGGTATACTCTTGCCCTAGCTCATGAGGGTTCTTCACAAGTTAAGGAATCAAAGATCAGCATGCTGGTTCACCAGTATGAGCTATTCAAGATGGCTGATCATGAAACTATAGACCAGATGTTTGGAGGATTCCAAACAATCACCAACAGTCTCAGGTCTCTTGGAAAGGTCTATGAAAATAGAGATCATGTGAGAAAATTTTTGAGAAGTCTCTCAAAGCAGTGGAGACCTAAGGTAACTACTATCCAGGAAGCAAAGAATCTGAATACTCTTTCTCTGGAAGAGCTTCTAGGGTCATTAAAAGTTCATGAACTTGAACTTAATGAAGAGGAAAAACTCTAGAAGAGGAAAATCCATTGCCTTAAAGGCCAAGAAAGCTAGTTCCTCAAAGGTGCTTAAAGTTAATGAGTCCTCAGATGAATCTGATTCATCAAATAGTGAAGGTGACTCAGATGAGGATGAACTATCTTTCATCTCCAGAAAAATCCAACACATGTGGAGAAAGAAAGGTGGATTCAAAAGGAAGCAGTTCAACAAAAAATTCTCCAATGAGAAGTCAGATTCCAAGGAGAAAGGCCCACCCCTGTGTTTTGAATGTAAGAAACCATGACACTTCAAAGCTGACTGCCCAGAGCTGAAGGAGAAAAAGAAATTCTTCAAAAATAAGAAAGGCTTGATGGTTACATGGGAGGATCTTGACCTGTCTTCTTCAAATGAAGAAGATGAAGCAGGAGAAGAAACAAACATTTGCTTCATGGCTGACACTGCATAAGAAAGTGAATTCACTAATGCTGAGGTAATGGACTCTGATCCATCTACTCTTCAAACTGTTTTTGATGAATTACTGCATGAATCATGCATACTGTCTAAAGAGTATAAGAGTCTCAAAAAGAAGTTTATTACACTCTCTAGAGACTAAGATAAGGTCTGCACAGTGAATCAAAACCTTAAAGATGAAAATGAAACATTAAAATCAATCAATGTCAGTCTGGCTGACAGGACGATGTGTAATTCTAATAGCTTTTGTGAAGTTGAACAACTGAAACAAGATGTGACATATTTGACAGACTCTCTATCAAAACTGGTTGATAGCTCAGGTAAATTAAACCTTATTTTAAGGTATTCTAGATCACCACGTGACAAATCTGGTATTGGTTATGATAAAGAGAAGCAAGATGTATCTCTGAATAAACCAAAGGTTCATACATAATATAAGGCTTCTAAAGTCCGTCCATAGCACACTAAGTCAAAACCAAGCCATTCCAATATTTACTGTAAAGTATGTGGAAAAAGTGAGCATGTGTCATCTAGATGCATACATAACAAGCATGCAAAGCAGTCACGACCTATGATCACTAACAAGAACGGACCCAAGTCAATTTGGGTACCTAAAGATAAGATAATCCCTGTTGCAGATCTACTTAACAACAGGAAAGAAACAGAAGTCCTGGTACTTGGACAGTGGGTGCTCACGACACATGATAGGAGAAAGGTGTATGTTCCAAAACCTTAGACCCAAAGATGGTGGCTGGGTCACTTTTGGAGGAAACCAAAAAGGAAAGATCATTGGTATAGGCAAAATTGGTAAACATCCTTTTCCCCTCCATTGATAATGTTCTGTTAGTAAATGGTCTTAAACACAATCTGCTTAGCATTAGTCAATTATGTGATAGTGGGTTTGCTGTTTCATTTGATAAGAATGTGTACTGTCAAGAAATCTGATGGATCACTCCTATTCACTGCCCAAAGGCAAAACAATCTGTATAAGATTGACTTAGAGGACCTCTCAAATCAAAGTGTCTCATGTCTAGTGTCCATTGAGGATAAGCGATAGATTTGGCACAAAAAGTTGGGTCATGCAAGTTTGAGATAAATCTCAAAGCTGAAAAAGCATAACCTTGTAAGAGGTCTACCAAACCTTAGTTTCAAATCTGATGCTCTGTGATGCATGTTAGAAGGGAAAACAAGTCAAAGGTTCATTTGAATCTAAGAATGTTGTTAGTACCAACAGACCATTAGAATTGCTGCACCTTGATCTCTTTGGTCCAACAAGGACTGCCTTCGTCAGTGGTAAGAAATATGGTCTTGCCATAGTAGATGACTACACTAGATGGACATGGGTTATGTTCCTTGCTCACAAGGATGAGTCATTCAAGGTCTTTTCTGTATTCTGCAAATGTGTACAGAATGAAAAAGGCATGTGTATAACTTCAATTAGAAGTGATCATGGGGGAGAATTTGTCAATGAGTTATTCCATGAGTTTTGTGAAGAATGTGGTATTTAACACAACTTCTCAATACCAAGAACACCACAGCAAAATGGTGTGGTAGAGAGAAAGAACATATCTCTTCAAGGGATGGCTAGGACTATGCTCAATGACAATTCTGTCCCTAAGCACTTCTGGGCTGAAGCTGTGAACACTGCCTGCTACATTCAGAACAGAATATACATTATACCTATTCTGAATAAGACTCCTTATGAATTGTGGAAAGGTAGAAAACCCAACATTTCATACTTTCATCCTTTTGGATGTAAATGTTACATTTTGAATACAAAATATCAACTTGGTAAATTTGATGCTAAGGTAGATAATGGAATTCTACTAGGATTTTCTAAGTCCTTAAAAGGATTTAGAGTCTATAATTCAAGAACCTTAATAGTAGAAGAGTATATACATGTTAGATTTGATGACCAACAGCCTGATAAGAAATTATCAGAGCTAGATGAAGTCTTTGCAGATCTTGATCTCAATATTTCAGGAGACAAAACAGAAATAAATACTGATGATCAAATAGATAATTCTCCTCAACAACAACTAGAAACATCCACTTCTCAATAAGAAATTCAAATATCTTGGTACTTCAAGAACTATCATCCACAAGATCAAATCACTGGAGATCCTAATGACAGACTGAGAACCAGATCAACTTTTAGAGAACAAGATGATTCGGCACTTGTCTCTGAATTGGAACCAAAGTCAGTAGATGAGGCTCTACTGGACAATGAATGGATCTTGGCAATGCAAGAAGAACTGGACCAGTTTGAAAGAAGTGAAGTTTAGACTCTTATACCCATACCTAATGATAAATCAGTCATTGGAACAAAATGGTTGTACAGAAACAAGCTTGATGAAAATGGTAAGGTTGTAAGAAACAAGGCTAGACTTGTAGTTCAAGGATATTCACAAGAAGAAGGTATAGACTACACTGAAACTTTTGCACCAGTTGCTAGGCTAGAAGCAATTAGAATTTTAATATTGTTTGCTGCACATCATAGCATTATGCTTTTTCAAATGGATGTTAAAAGTGCCTTTTTAAATGGATTTATTAATGAAGAAGTATATGTCATGCAACCTCCTGGCTTTGAAAGTACAAATCACCCTGAACATGTTTATAGGCTTAAGAAAGCACTGCATGGACTTAAACAAGCTCCTAGAGCTTGGTACGATAGGTTAAGTTCATTTCTAATGGAAACTGGTTTTAACAGAGGAAAAGTAGACACAACTTTATTTAGAAAATCTATTAAGTCGGATTTCATTATAGTACAGATTTATGTTGATGATATCATTTTCGGTGCTACTAATAAATCTTTGTGCAAGGAATTTTCTAAGTTAATGCAAAAAGAGTTTGAATTGAGCATTATGGGAGAACTCAAATTCTTCCTTGGACTTCAAGTTAAACAGTCTATGGTCGAGGTGTACATCCATCAAACTAAATACACAAAGGAATTACTCAAAAAGTTTAAGATGGATGACTGCAAACCAATGAACACTCCTATGCATCCCACAACCACACTGAACAAAGATGATAGAGAGAAAAATGTAGATCAGAAGGTATACAGAGGTATGATTGGATCCCTCTTATATCTAACTGCTTCTAGGCCTGATATAATGTTTAATGTATGCTTATGTGCTAGATTTTAATCTGACCCTAGAGAAACTCACTTATCAACTGTTAAGAGAATCTTTAGATATTTAAGAGGTACTACTAATCTTGGTCTATGCTTTAAGAAAGATGAAGATTAAAGATTAGTTGGTTTTTGTGATGCTGACTATGCTGGAGATAGAATTGAAAGAAAAAGCACCAGTGGAGGATGTCACTTCATTGGAGCTAACCTAGTATCATGGTCAAGCAAAAGGCAAAGTACCATTGCTCTATCAACTGCTGAAGCAGAATACATATCAGCTGCAAGTTGCTGTTCACAACTTCTATGGATCAAACATAAATTGGAGGACTACAATGTATTTGTAAGTAGTATTCCACTTATGTGTTATAATACTGCTGCAATCAATTTATCTAAGAATCCAATATTGCATTCTAGAGCTAAGCATATAGAAATCAAACATCATTTTATTAAGGATTATGTGCAAAAAGGTGTGTTTGATGTTCAATTTGTAGATACTGACCACCAATGGGCAGCTATCTTCACTAAACCTCTTACTGAGGACAGATTTATCTTTATAAGAAAGCATTTAAATATGTCGTGTGTGGATTGAGTTAGTATATTTGTTGTTAATTTGGCCGTCTATTGCATGTTTTCTCTGCACGTCCACTAGTCATGGCGTCCCGAGCACGTGGAGTCTACGCATCCGCTTCTGTTGGTGTGCTACGTCCACTACATACCACTACATATGTCTTTAAGCGTCCACTCTTAATCTTATGTGGACTCGTCTATGCATACATTTATTGTTTGTATTAATTTGTCCTTGAGTACATTTGTATAAAACGTTTTTTTCTCTTGCTGAGTCAGATACCTCCATCAATCCCATCATAACTTTTTATGGTCCCAATTTACCAACACCGTTTTACACATAATGACATGTCTTGTCAATTTTTTTTGGAAACTGTTGTTTTTCAGAAACCTTTAAAAGTAACCACTTTCCCTCTGAAAAACTTTTTGCTTCTCTTCATCCCTGTCAACCTCTCTCTGAAACTTTCGAACTCTCTGTCTCCCTTGTTCTTCCAAACCTTAACTCATCTTACTCAACAATGGCTTCAACCTCTGCTCTCGTGCCTGCTTTTGCAACTGACACTATGTCTATATCTGTGGAACATCACTTCAATTTTGGAATTCTACAAGAGTACAATCTAGATGTGAGTAAGTTCGTTAACGCTGTTGGATGGGATGTAATCTTTCTGGAAAAGGTCTCTGTATCCAGATTTGATAAGGGAATTATGGAGAAGACCAAAGATTTCTGAAACAGAAGTAGTTGGGTTTGTGCTGGGAAGAAAAGTAATAGTGTCCGAGAAAACCATCTCTGATGTGATTGCATGTGCTCAATAGGGTTAGGGCTTCATGGAGAACTGGGAAGAAGACCTAGGTGGTTCAGAGACAATTGTCGTTACCCTAATGAGGCAAGACACCGTAAGAACTCACTCTGGGAAATCCTCTGAGATGAAGGATCACATCAGGATTCTTCACCAAATCCTGAACAAGGTGGTGCTACATAAGATTGGTTCTAAGGACAACTTATCAGATCTTCACAAGTTCTGCCTTTGCCATCTGGCTCTTGAAACAATGATCAACTTACCCTGGATCCTGTTTCATTGCTTCAAGGATGCCATTACCAACAAAGAATCTGCTTCTCACATCACCTTCACCCACCTTCTGTCAAATATTTTCAAGTAACAAGGCTTGTACGATGTTCTGAGTGCAAAGCCTAAGGATGAACAAGAAAGACTCCTTCGTGAGAAAGGATTGCAAGCTACGAATTTTGGCAGAGTTAATCTCAGTGGCATGTAACTTAGCACATACAAGCAAGTGGAGTTGGCCAAGCTTGAGGAGAAGATGAAGATTAAAGAAGAATCACCTGAGGACAACAATGCTGCAATCCTTGGTCTAAAGAAAGGAACCAAGAGGAAGACAATGGCTGTCAGGAAGCCTAACCCTAGAAGGTCTACTAGAGGCATTATGATTAATGAGCCTACAACTGAGGCACATCAACCCGATCCTCAACCTGCTCCTAAGAGATCAAAGAAGCTGGTTCTGCCTTCAGATGATGATGAAGAAGACAATGTTCCTCTGGGAACAATATTGAAGAAGAAGAAAGCAAGTGAAACTACTATTTTGCCTACCAAGAAGAGGCAACCTGCAAGGAAAGCAGGGACCTTTGCAGCCTCCGAGGTAAACATCTCTGCTGAAATTCCTGTTAATTTAGCAGAAGATGCTCTTGTTGTCAACACTGTGAATGATAATGTCTCTGCTCCTGAAGGATTCTTTGATAATGTATATAGACCAACTCTAACCACACCCCAAACCTTTACCACAAAGAACCCAAACTAACCAAACCACAACTCCATCCTCACCACAAAGCACCTCAAATAAACTGACCGTACCACAATTTACACCTATCAAAACTATCTTTTCACCAATTATACCTGATTTTGACCCCTGGTTTCATCAAAATGATGATGGAATTTGCCAAGGTGCCCTTTTTCCTAAACCTCTTAGACAACTCTTTCCACCCATTGTACCCTCATCCACTCTCTTTGCTAACAAATCTGAGAATTGGGCCAAGATCAAGAGAGATTGGAAAGCTCTGTTTCACACTCACCAACCTGACCCTGATATTGACCCTAACACTCCTCTCACCAGGTGGTACCCTCTTGCTGAATATGAATTTGAACCATATGAGGACAACCCTTAGACCAACAGATATCCAAACACTCAGCCTTCCAAAGGACCCTTTCCCTCGGAAATGCACAACCGTCGTGGACCTCTTCTTACCCACTTACCCCTCAAACGGTTCCCTAGAAGAAAAATTTACCATCACCTCATAAAAACCCCTCCATTGATCCCCTTCACTGATGGAGTAGAGAGGCATATCATAACAGTATGGTAGACTGACCAAAAAAGGAACAGACTGCGTACCCTATCTGAGAAGATAGCCAGATCTTCTGAGCATGTTCCCATCATCATGGATGGCAACACAAAATGGATGAAGTTAAAACACCCCAGTATCTATGGAAGAGCCTCTGACTTCTTCCAAGATCAGTTTTTCTATGAGATACCAAAATGGGAGTTCAGTCATCTCCAAGTTGACAGAGCAGCACACTTTGTTCCATTCACCTGGCTAAGGCATGGAAAGAAAACCAACCTAGGAATTGCTCCTTACCCTGTCTTTCCAAGGCTTAGCATGATTGATCTTAATAAGGACAAAGACAGAAAGTGCAGAAGAAACAAATGAGTCATGCCTAAAGCTCATTCTGCAATGCTGGACTTATCTGAAGAAACATTTGATTACTCTATGCTTGAGTACTATCTGCACTTGGAAGCTGTTGGGAAAATAGAAGAAATAATAGTTGCTGACTTCTAGAAGTCTCATATAATCCACTGCACTAGGGAAGCCTCTTCTTCTGGCCTATCTCAAGAAGAAAAGCAGAAAATTCCCAAAGTCAGAGGAAAGTGTGGACTCTCTAAGTTCAGACATATGATCTACAAAGATTTGTGGGCACTCCCCATTACCAGCAGAGATGTGGAGGAAATCACTCCTATTCATTGGGCAAAGGATGTCCCTGAGCCAATTCTACAATATGCCTTTGCTTCAGTTTCATTCTCAGCCTCTGAACATACAACTGAGGGGTTAATTGTAGAAGGCCCTGAGCTAAATGCTGAAATCTTTTCCAGACCTGCTTCTGAACCTTCAACTATTTTAGCTGATGATGTTGTTGTTGCTACTGTTGAGCCAACTCTGACGGAGCAGTCTGCTAAGGTCTGTGCTTCTAAGCAAGGTGCTGAGTCTTCTAAGACATCATCTCAACCATTAGCTCTTGCTATGGTTCATCCACCAGCCCAAGCTCAAGACACTGTCTCAGACAATGCAGAGAGCTCAAGACAATTATCCTTGCCACCAAATCTTGAGGACATCATTGGAAAAATTGTTGATGATAAGGTTGGTAAGATAGTTGAAAAGAAGATAGAACAGATGGCACAACAGATTGAAGAAAGGGTACAGAAGCAAGTTCAAGATACTTTGGGCCCTACAAATTCAATGGTGACTCAGATGCTGGCTTTATTGATGGATTTTCAGAAAATCCAAAACCCAAATCAAAACCACCCCCTCCACCACATCCTCCTACCTAAACCTTTTCTTTCTTTATCTTATCTGTTTTGCTGACTATGATGGTCCACTCCTTTTACCTTTTTGTCTGATGACAAAAAAGGGGGAGAAAGGAAAGATTAAATTTATACAGTTTTTTTTTGTCTGCATATGCATAAGTTTAAATTATTCATATTGATGATACATTGCCTTGACTTATTATGCCTAAATTTTGTCTAAAGTAAATTATGCTCTGATACTGCTTTGAACTGTTTATTCACAAATGGTTGATAAGCTACTATCTTGGTCTGATAACTTATATTATCTTATAAATAAGACTTGGTTTTATATGCCTTAACTGCTTTGATCTGTTGAATACTATGTCTTAGGGGGAGCTTTGAAAGCTCTCTTAGACTTTGCTACTTTAATTTAATTAGTTTTTGTCATCATCAAAAAGGGGGAGATTGTTGGAACCAAAGTGGTTCTGGTTTATTTAATCTCTAGGTATTGATGTTAACAAAATGTTTAAATTTGCTTGGTAAAGTGTTAGTTGAGATCTAACAAGTGATTTCAGTTTATGCAGGAATATCCAAAATAATATAAGGTATACAATGCTTGGACTCTTGCAAAGAGTTTTTTGTCAAAAGGTTATTTAAACTGTTTATATTTTAATCGTTAAGTAGATGGCTAACTATATCTCTGTAGACGTCCATAGTAGCCATATCAGCAGACGAGTACTCTCCTTCAAACTCAAGTAGACATCCATAGGGCCTAACTAAAATTCAGTAGACGTCCAAAGTGTCATGTCATTGGACGGAGTTTCTCTAAAGACTTAGCAAGTCCAAAGACTTGTGTGGATGAACGCTTATGCCACATCAGTGGACGAGCAGAATAAAACATTGTGTAGACGCATTCTAAAACTGAGTGCCTGTAGACGGTTCTACATCTTCTATATCTTTACTAACTTGAATGTGATTTAATGCAATCTGGACCACATTGAATTTATTTCAAATGATTGATATTTATTTCAATGGAATATATGTTCTTTATAATTGTTTTATCTGATTAACGTCTTGTTCCTTTGTGAGAAAATTCATAGTACTATCAAGGTAATACAAAAAGCAAATAGTACAATTGGAATTGCAAAACGATCTGTACGATGACAACTTTATTGCTGGACAAAAGCTGGGTTATACACAAAGGAGGAAAGAAAGTTTTTAATGTACGATTGCTCAGGACAGTGAGCCTCCATTTTTGTGCTTTTTCTGATAACCAAGGATACTTTTCAACATGGCCAAAATCAAGCTATCAGTCTCAACGGATATCATGCATTTAATGCTATCTCTAAACGGGATGATTAAAAATAACCGTTGAAAATTTGCAAGAGAAGTTTAAGACCACTATATATAGAAGGTCTCAAGCGCTGAAGAATAACTTTTGCCATTTGAACATTTGCAAGATATTCAAAGCTCATATTCCCTTTGTAAAGCAAAAATCTGTAATTTGTAAGGTTGAATATTTGTAAAAATATTTAGTAGAACTTAAACCTTCATACCCTCACATATAGTGAGTTAGAAAGGTCTTAGAAAAATCTCGGTGATTGAATTAGAGCCTGAAGAGGTTTGGCAATAAAGCAATACTTGTAGCCTAGAGAGGTGTCGAATACTTGTTGTAGAAGCTGTTTGGAAATAGTGGAGAAAATCCTTCAAGTAGAAGGGACTGGACGTAGCTCTTGGTTGGAAGAGAGTGGACCAGGATAAAATACCTGAGTGAATTTTCTATCCCTTATCTTTTACAGATTTATTTATTTATACTAACTGTGGGATTTGATTTTGGTTTTGTTAATCTTTTAAAAAGGATTTCTTGTGTGCTTAAACTTTTTATCTTCTGCTTGTGAAAAGGTTTCTCAAAAAGGGTTTTTGCGAAAATAATTAACAAACACAATTCAATCCCCCTTCTTGTGTTTGCATGTGCCAACTTCACTAACCTTGTCTCATGATCAAGCAAAAGACAAAGTACTATTGCCTTATCAACTGTTGAAGCTGAGTATATTTCAGCTGCTAGTTGCTGCTCACAACTTCTTTGGATCAAACATCAATTGGAGGACTACAATGTGTTTGTTAGGGATTATGTGAAAAAATGTGTTTTTGATATACAATTTGTGGATACTGACCCTCAATGGGCAGATATCTTTACTAAACATCTTGCTAAGGACAGATTTATTTTTATTAGGAAACATCTGATTATGTTATGTGTAGATTGATATAAGTGTCTAGACCTGAGAATGTTGCTCTGATGAATATACGTCTATTGATTTTTTCCCCGTCCAATGCATGTTGAAAATTTCAAGTCCATTGCATGATTAAAATACGCGTCCATTACATATCACGTCCTTTGTATTTGTGTACCACATCCACTGCATGTCGCGTCTATGCTTGATTGTAATTTGCTTGGACTCGTCCATACTTGCTTATGCTTAAACCCGTCTATGCAAATATTCATTAATTGCATTTATTTTGTCTCAACGACAAATTTATCCTTTATTCTCTTTTTTTAGTCAGTACTTCCGTCAATCTCATCAAAACCTTATTATGGTTTCAAGGTACCAACGCCATTTTATCCTTAATGACATGTCTTATCAAATATTTTCTTTTTGATTTATTTCCAAAAGAAAAAACCTTTGAGATTCAAAACCTTTTTAAAAGCCATTTCTTCCCTCTGAGAAAACTTTACACTTCCATGAACTCTTGTTGAGCAAAATTGGCAAGTGCACCAAATCGCTTTGTAGTAATAAAAATATCGTCCTCAGGGATTGAACTGTTAACTACTAACGTGTCAATTCAATTTCGTTTGAGCGACCAAATGGTTTGAAATTGGCTTTCGCCAATAAGTAAAAATAGAAATTTAACAAAGAAAAGAAAAAAAATTTGGTATTTTTTTCAAATGAGAAAATTAAGCAACCGAATAATTGGCTTTTAACAATCAAGAAGAAATTGTTAGAGGATCGATTTCCCTGCCTTTCCTACTTGTTCAATCCTGGAAATTAACTTGAACAGTTTATCCAATTTCAAGAAACTGAGTTTTGTAATTTATCCCCTAATTCCTTAGGTGGAAAAACCTTTCTGTCTAGATTACTAATTCAATTCCTTGAGTATTAGATAATTAGCAAAAGCATTAAGATTAAGTTCAACTAAAAAAAAAAAGTTAATCTGATTGTGTTCTTATTCCTAAGTAACACGCGCAAATCGTTCATTCACAAATAGCAACTATGAATCCGAATTTCCGAATTGCAAAATTCATATAGTAGATAACCATGAAAACAGTGAATAAACTCTTGAAATTAAATAAACCAGAACAAGTAATTATCCAGAATCAAAACAAGTTATCTAGGCAGTTCCATCTACCTCTAACAAAAGAAAATTAGCTAGACATAATAGTAACAGAACAAACTCCGGAAGAAGATGAAGGCAAGGTAATCATCATGAGTCTCTACTCGTCAGCTTCAACTCTCTTGATTGCTCCATTTTCTCCCCCTCAAAACTGTATAGTTCTCTTTATATATATATATATATTTTCCTATGCGGCTACTGTGTCTGCCCCTCGTTCCCTTTTCCTCCTGACGCTGTGGCTATATATAGATGCAAGCCTCCAAATCTTCAATTTGCGTGGGCGCCTAGCAATTCTTGTATCACGTTGCTGCAGTTATTGCAAATTGCAATTCATGATTTAATTTAATTTGGATGAAAACTAAATCTCCTAAATTTGTGATCATGGCCCACATCAATTAATGGCAATTGCAATTCTTCATATCAATTATCATCAATTTAATGACTTGGAGCCCCGCTTGCTCCATATCACAATATCAATTTGCCCAATTCTCATGCTGCTGCCACTTTTCTATCTTCTTTTTGCAATTTTCGTTAGAAGTCAAATCTATCAATCTCTTAAATTTTCCATCTCATCTTTATTATTTCCTAAAAATGTAAACAAGTAAAAATACTATTAGATTAACTATAACATGAAATTAAACTAAAATATTCAAAATATTGTTAAAAATAAAATTAGCTAAACTTAGGGACAAAACTCAATCAATCGACACAATTGGGGGCAAAAATCTATTTAATAAGCACACAAAAATCACATAATCTAGAATATTATCAACTCTCGAGCTCTCTATCTCTTTGCTTTCAAACCCTAACTCTCATATCACCAAAAATGGCTTCTTCTTCAACCTTTAACGTGGACAAACTCAACATGGCTATTGAGCATCACTTCAACTTTGGAGTTTTGCAAGACTACAATTTAGATATTAGCAAGTACATTAACGCTGTTGCTTTGATTTTCCCAACTTAATATGGGATTTCTGGAGGAGACTTCAAGTTACTGATAATAACTTATCCCCTACTGTGCTGGGAAAGAGGATTGTCGTCACTGAGAAAACCATTGCTGATGCCATCTTCTGCGCTCAGGAAGTAGTGGTACTTACTGAGTCATGGGAGACTGAACTGGGAAGCATCGAGGTGAGTGAAGTCTTCTTGATGAGAGAGGACACATTTTGAAACCATTCTTGGAAAGCTGTTGAAATGAAGGACATCATTCGTATCCTTCATCAATTACCGAACAAGGTAGTTCTTCACAGGTTGGGTCCAAGGACAACCTATCAACCCTGCACAAATTCTGTCTTTACCATATTTTCACGGAAACGAAGATAAATCTTCCCAGAATCTTGTATGGAAGATGCATAGATGTTGTGATCAACAAGAAGAAACTCTCAGCATTTCCTTATTGCCATCTTCTCTCCAAAATCTTCAAAGTTCAAGGAATCCATGAATTTATTACTGCAAGGACTCCTGAAGAGCAAGTCAGGATCTTAATTGAAAAACCTATGAGTGCTGCTGACTTTGGTAAAATGAACATGTCTAATATGAATCTTGGCACCTATACTGCTGCTGCTATTGCTAAGACAGAGGAACTGATGAAGGTTAAGGAAGAAATGGTGGAACAGAACAATGCTGAGGTTCTGGGGCTGAAAAGGAATGTCATGAAGAAAACTACAGCTGCAATGAAGCCAATACCAAAGAGGCCTACTGGTGGAATTGTCATCAGAGAGCACACAGCTGCTCCTCAACCTGCCCCCTCATAGAAAAGGACAAGAAATTTGATCTTGTCACATAATGAGGATGAAGATGATGAAGACAGGGTTCCCATCAGCTCAATGTTGAAGAAACAGAGGATTGCTACCTCTGCTGATGCTGCTGCTACTTCTGCCATTCCAACTAGGAGAAGGCAACCACAAAGAAAAGCCAAAGCTGTCATATAAACTGAGGCAACCTTACCTGCTAATGATGCTGTCAAGTTAGCAGTAGATGCCCTAGTTTCCAGTTTTATGCATAGGGTAGATAACTCTGGATCATCTGTAAATATTGATCAAAACATAGATGATGTGTACATTCCTACACCCCTCACACCACAAACAAACTCACCAGACCAACCACAAATTGCCTTACCTCATAGACCAACATTCCAACCCATTATCCCTGCTGTTGACCCCTGGTTCAACCAACCAGATGATGGTATTTTCCCTGGCGCCCCTTTTCCTAAAATCAGGAAAATCAGGTTTCTTTATGTTGATCCATCAGTTCTGTATGAGGGGAAAGCTAAAAAATTGGGCTAAAGTTAAGAGAGACTGGAAAATCTTATTTCACACCCACCAAACTGAACCTGAACCTATTCTAACCAGATGGAATCCTCTACCAGAATATGAGTATGAACCTGAAAACATCTAGCCATATTGGGTTAACCTTGAACCACATACACCTACTGGACCATTTCCATCAGAATTATTCAATTATCTTGGACCTCTTCTCACCCATCTACCACAAAAGAGATTCCCTCCTAAGAAGATCTACCCAAACCTCATCAAATCTCCACCCTTCAAATTTTCACTGATGGTGTTGAAAGACACATCATCTCAGATTGGCATACAGGCCCTGCCAAGAAAGACCCCACCAATGATACATGTAAGCGATCCAGATCCTACAGTCATGTCCCCTTCATCATGGACAGAAACACTGGTTGGCAGACATTTAACACCCCACTGTATACTGTAGAGCTGCAGACTTTGTTGATCATCTGATGTACCAAATGCTGAAATGGGAGTTTGAACATTTCAGAGTTGTGAGGGCTGCAAATTTTGTCCCTCCAACCTGGATAAGGCATTCATTGGAGAAAACCAAGATAGGAATCAAACCATATATGATTTTCCCAAGACTGCCAATGATTGACCACAACAAGGACAAAAGACAAGAAAAGAAGAAGGTTCAAAGGCAAGAAACCAGAAAATGAGCCAATCATGCTGGACCTCAATTCAGAACCATTTGACTACACTCTACTGGAGTTTTGGCAATCTCTCTCAATTGAGGAAGTCTCTGAAAAGGAACCTGCAGTTGACTTCTGGAAATCTCATGTCATCCACTACACAAGAGAAGCCTCCACTTCAGGACTGACTCAAGAAGAGAAGAAAGTCATTCCGACTGTCTGAGGAAAATGTGGCATTTCAAATTGCAGATTCATCATCATCAAGGATATCTTTGGCCTTCCTGTTACAAATCTACACATTGAGAATGAAGATGTAATTCAATGGGCCAAGGAATTACCTGAACCAGTGTTGCAGTATGCTACTTCACCTCCCCCACCACCTACATCAGAGCACATCGAAGAAGAAATCATTGTTGAAGATCCTGCTGTAGGGCCTGAGTCTGTTAATATAGTAATTGAGCATGAGGAAGTTGCTGAGTCTACTCCCAGACCAAGCACTTCAGAGAAGCACTCATCTCAACCTTTAGCTCTCACAATTATTCACCCTCAGGATCAACCTCAACAATCAAGAGCATTGGACACCATGCCAAGTCATGCACATGCTCAAGACAGTGCTGAAAGCTCCAGACCATCACTCTCTACCACCAAACTTTGAAGAGATGATTGGCAAAATTATTGAAGAAAGAGTCAAAGCTGAAGTGAAGGACCAAGTAAGAGAACATGTTGCAGAGGCTCTGGTCCAACAAATATAATGATGAACCAGATGATGAGCATCATGCTCAACTTTCAGCAAAGCTAGAATCTGCCAACACAGATCCCTGCTCCTACTCCAAATCCTGATCAAAATCTGAACCAAAACCCTCCTCCTTCACCTCCACCTTCCTCTTAATTTATTTATTTTCTCTTACTGACAATGATGGTCCACTCATTTACCTTTTTGTCTGATAACAAAAAAGGGGAGAAAAAGGAAAGAGAATTAAATTAAATAAGAAAAGTCAGTTTTTGAAAAGCATATATCTGTTTGCACATGTATGTCTCTGCTTATGCTTTAAATATTCTATATATCTGTTGTCTTGAATGCTGAGACTGATTTGTTTGTTGTTATGATATATTCTAAGTCTAAATCCTCTATCTCTGTCTGATATAATATAAAAATAAAAAATATTTGCTCTGAACCTATCTATAAGTTTGGTTAAATCCATAATACCCTGATAAGTAATTACACTGATACAATCCTAATCTGATAAGTTATATACATGTGTTGTTAGAAGTTTGAATGCTTTGTCTTAGGGGGATCTTTGTAAGCTCTCTTGGACTTTGCTACTCAAATTTAATTAGTTTTTGTCATCATGAAAAAGGGGGAGATTGTTGGAACCAAAGTGATTTTCATTTAACTAATCTCTAAGTTTTGATGTTAACAAAAGGATTAAATTTACTTGGCAAAGTATTAGTTGAGATCTAACAAGGTTATTCGGTTTTTGTAGGATTACTTGAATCATATAAGTCATAAGAAATCTTGTATAAAGTTCTTTATATCTGTTTGGACTGAGAAAGAGAATTCACGTCCAAACGAATAGACGAGCTGATCAAAAATATTTGGTAAATTTACTTTCTGTTTATTTGAGTAGACAAAAGTTTAAGTAGACGAGGCTTAAAATTTTCTAAGTAGACGTGCTCAGTTTGCCACGTCAGCAGACATAAGTTTTTAATAGAATAGAACAGACGGAAAAATAAATTAACAAGCAGACGAGCTCTAATTGCCACGTCACTAGACGGAAATCAAAATTACTCACTGAGATATAGCAAGTCCAAAGACTTGATAGACGAGAGGATATGCCACGTCAGTAGACGAGAGAAGTAGAAGGAGTGAATAAACTTAGTCTCACAAATAACTGAGTAGACAAAGATTTTGAGTAGACAAGTTTCTATCTCCTATACGTTCTTCTAAAGTGAATAAATGCAATCCGGTTCTCTTGAATTTATTTCAAATGATTGATATTTATTCCAATAGAATATTTGTTCTTCCCATTTGTTTTATTTGGTTAATGCTTTGTTTCCTTTTAAGAAAATCATAGTATCATCGAGGAAATACAAAAAGCAAATAGTACAATGAGGAAATGAAAAGTGACTTGTACGATGACAACTTTATGGCTTGAAAAAGCTGGACTATACACAAAGGAGGAAAAACTTTTTCAAGCTGCAATGCTTAGAACAGTGAGCCTCCATTTTGTACTATCCTAATAACCAAGAGTGCATTTCAGCATTGCTTCAATCAAGCCTTCAGTCACAACGAATATTATGCTATCTCTAAACAGGAAATTCAAAATGACCGTTGAAGCTTTTCAAGAGAAGGAGAAGGTCACTATAAGTAGAAAACCTCAGATACTGAAGAATAACTTTTGCAAGCCAACAACTCCTGCCTATACAATATTTGCGAGAGCAAGCTCTTATTCATTTTTTCAAAAAGCAAAAGTATGTAATCTCTTAGTTTGAATACTGTGATAATATTCAAAAGATCTAAAACTTTCATATCCTCACACATAGCGAGTTAAGAAGGTCTTAGTAAAATCACTTTGTTAGAATTAGAGCCTGGAGAGGTGTTGAATACTTGGTTGTGATCTATTTAGAGAAATAGTGGATAAATCATTCAAGTCGAAGGGACTGGACGTAGCTCTTGGTTGGAAG
This sequence comes from Sophora flavescens, assembly GCA_030762895.1. Taxonomy (NCBI): domain Eukaryota; kingdom Viridiplantae; phylum Streptophyta; class Magnoliopsida; order Fabales; family Fabaceae; genus Sophora; species Sophora flavescens. Next base: position 165,924,421 of record CM061066.1, on the reverse strand, counting down.
AGAGTGAACCAGGATAAAATCATTTGTGTGAATCTTCTATCTCTAATCTCTTACAGCTTTATTTGTTTATATTGACTGTGGGGTTTTGATATTGCTTTTGTTAAGTTTCTAAAAGATCTATTTGTGTGCTTACTTCTGATTTAATCTTCTTGTTTGAGAAAACAGTTTTGAAAAGGTCGTTTTCGAAAATTATTAACAAACACAATTCAACCCCCTTCTTGTGTTTGCCTGTGTCAACTTCACATTGGAAACATGAGGGATCTCTGTTGCGGTTGTGACATTCTTATACACGAATCATCAAGAGATACAAATCAAACCAAATAGTTCCCCTTAATATTTCATATATAAGAATGTTTCGCGAAATCACATAGGATTAATTATAACACACTTAACACGAAAATCACCTCATGCATGGATTGACATTGCAAGCTGAGTCTATGATTAAATCTATTGGGAAAAAAATTTATTTCCTTGAGTCAGCTCAGTTGATTATTTGTAAGATATGAATTGTGAGTGCGTGAATTCAAACCCTTATGATTCCTTTTCTATTTCATTTTTTCCTCTCTCTCTATTATCTAAGACCTATTATAAACATCGCTTTAAAATAGAAAGGGAAACAAAAAATAGAAGCTTCCTTCTCTTTTTTTTTGTTGATAAATCCTTCTCATGTTTATATTTTTATTTTTCTACTTCATTTACACCGGAGAGATACATATCACTTTCCCTTTTTGGTTGAAGATCTAGCTCCAAATTTGGACTCAGCGTTTTTCCTCCCTCGCTAACGAACTCATGATATTTTCATTCGAATACCATTGTAATGTCTTAACATCTATTATAATATATTAAAATAGACCCTGAAAGCCTACTACAGACACATTAGCCTAACTATTTGCCACCTCTCCCTAATTCTTCCACGTCTGCAACATATCTGAGGTGTCATTCTTTGTCTTCAGAGTTCAGCCTCTTGTAAACACAGCCTAAACTATATGCTTGCTTATTACAAATCATATCCATCTTCATCACCGTCGCCACCGTTGGCGGAACGGTATTGGGTAAACACTATCTCTAAACACCCTATCTTCTTTCCCATCCCATCACGCACAGCCTCTTCTTCCCCATCGTAACTATTAACAACAAAAACAGTTTCTGTATTCTGTTTCTATATCAGTGGCTGTTCCTTGATATTAGGCTTCTGTTTAGGCTTCTGTTTCTATTGTTTGTTACAATATGTTATTGGATAGGTTTCTTGAGTAGCTTTCTTTAGTTTTCTTTGGCTGTAACTCAGCTATATAAACCTTTGTAAATCATGCAGTTTATCAATGAAGTATTATTCAATTCATAAGCATTCTCTGTTATTCTAATATGGTATCGGTTTAATACTGCATTACCTTGCTTCCGCTGTCTTTCTTTCTTTTCTTCCATTCCTTTTCAGCCATGGCTGATGAATCAAATTCTTCAAGTTCTACCAACAATCAAATCACAGGCAGGGATGGTGCCCACACCAACCCACCAGTTGATCCATCTATTAATCCCAACAGTCCATACTATCTTCACCCTGTTGAAAATCTAGGTTTTGTTCTTGTTTCTCCTCCCCTCAATGGAGACAATTATTACAATTGGAGCAGGGCTATCAAAAGGGCTTTGTCTTCCAAAAATAAACTCAGATTCATCAATGGAGGTCTTCCCCAACCTGCTGCCAACGATCCATTACATGAAGCCTGGAGCAGATGCAATGATATCGTGGTTTCATGGATCACTCGTACCCTTTCTCCTCATATCTCTCAAAGCTCTTCTTCCTTTGATGTTGCTAGGGATCTTTGGTTAGATTTGGAACACAGATTCACAAAAGAAAATCATTTCCGCATGTCCGACCTTCTCCAAGAAATCCATTCCATGAAACAAGGTGACCGTTCATCAATGGAGGTCTTCCCCAACCTGCTGCCAACGATCCATTACATGAAGCCTGGAGCAGATGCAATGATATCGTGGTTTCATGGATCACTCGTACCCTTTCTCCTCATATCTCTCAAAGCTCTTCTTCCTTTGATGTTGCTAGGGATCTTTGGTTAGATTTGGAACACAGATTCACAAAAGAAAATCATTTCCGCATGTCCGACCTTCTCCAAGAAATCCATTCCATGAAACAAGGTGACCGTTCCCTCCCTACGTTCTTCACAGAAATGAAAATCTTATGGGATGAACTAGAATCTTTACGCCCTACCCCTTCTTGTTCTTGCGTTGTAACTTGCACCTGTGCCCTTAGCAAGTCAGTCAATGATTACAAAGCCAAAGAGCACACCATCTGTTTCCTTAAAGGCCTAAATGATTCTTACAGTGCTGTAAAGTCACAAATTCTCTTCTTGAATCCCTTGCCTCCTATCAGCCAGGCATATTCTATGGTTCTTCAACAAGAACACCATATTCCTATCATTCCTATTTTGGATTCAACCGTTCTTGCAGCCAATTCCAGAAGCGACACTCAAACTTGGAGAACCAATACTTCACAAGGTCGAGGCCGTGGTCGATCATCCAGGAAGCAGATGCTTTGTACACACTGCAACAAGACCAATCACACTGTGGACACATGCAGTTAGCATGGATTTCCACCTGGCTATAGATCCAAGAACCATGGCACTACATTGAAGATTACCTCCTCTGCCCAGACATCTGCACCTGCTGCTCCTGCTGCCCATTCTCCTGCCATTTCACAACATTTTGATCCACCTCTTTCACTCAGCAGGGAGGATTATCAGTACCTCATTTCTCTCCTACATGCCACCAAGAAAGACCCTGGTCCTCCTATACCTACATTAAGTAAGCCTTCTGCCACTGACAACAATCCTCATATCATTTCAAGTGTGACTCAATCAGGTATATTACCACCTTCAACTTCAATTTGGATTTTAGATTCTGGTGCCAGTGATCATGTTTGCCCCCATATTCAATATTTCTCTACTTATAAACATATCTCTCCCATTCATGTCAAACTACCTAATGGATCCACTATTACTGCTCATTATTCTGGTTCAATTTTCTTTAACCACAATCTTTCTTTACATAATGTCTTACATATCCTAGATTTCCACTGCAATCTTATTTCCATTCATAAACTCACTCTCTCTCTTAACTGTCGATTGATTTTCTCATCTTCTGCTTGTGACATACAGGACCTCACTACCCAGAAGATGATTGGGCATGCTGAAATCTTACATAACCTTTACATCCTCAGGCAGCCAACACATCCTTTACTTTTCCCCCATAATGTTTCTCATACTAATACTTCTTGTGTTGTTAATTCTGCCAAGGCACATTCTTTTGATTTGTGGCATCTTAGGCTAGGCCACCCTTCTTCCAATGTATTGCAAAATATCTGTAACACTTCTCCCTATATTGCTTTCAATAAAAACTTAGTTTGTGATTGCTGCCACTATACTAAACATTGCAAACTTCCTTTCCCTGATAGCATTACTAAATCTTCTTCTCCTTTTAATCTTTTGCATATGGATATTTGGGGCCCTATTGCTATTTCCTCTTTTCAAGGCCACCATTATTTCTTAACAATTGTGGATGATTATACTAAATTTACTTGGATTTTTCTATTAAGGAATAAGTCAGATACAAGAACCTGCATATTTACTTTCTTTAACTTAGTTTCCACACAGTTTTCTGCCAAAATCAAACAGATTCGTTCTGATAATGGCCCTGAGTTCCATCTGCCTACTTTTTATGCATCACATGGCATTATCCATCAAACTTCTTGTGTAGAAACACCTCAACAAAATTCAGTTGTTGAAAGAAAACATAGACACTTGTTAAATGTAACTCGGGCCCTGCTTTTTCAGTCTACATTACCTAAAGCTTTTTGGTCCTTTGCTCTCTGCCACTCTGTGTATCTTATTAACAAATTACCAACTCCTGTTCTTAATAATAAATCTCCATATGAACTGCTCTATGGTCAACCTCCTAATTTCACTGATTTAAAGGTATTTGGTTGTCTTTCTTATGCTACAACTCTTATCCGCAATAGACAGAAGCTTGACCCTAGAGCAAGGAAGTGTATTTTCCTAGGATACAAACCTGGCACTAAGGGATACCTTCTGTATGACTTAAAAAATTGTGCAACCTTTGTTTCTATGAACGCTATCTTCTTTGAATCTATTTTTCCTTATTCTGAATCCATTTCTAACACTAACGGCTCTTCTGTTTCTTGTCCCTCTTCCACAGATTCGGTTTTTCTCTTTGACTTCCCTGCTGTTATTCATCCTTCGGTTCCAACCCCCCTGCTCCTGTTGCACCTGATCTTTGCACACACGAGGGAGACCCCGAAGTTCCAACTACTAGTGCTCTACCTATCAGGCAATCTACACGGATTAGAAAACCTCCATCCTATCTTAATGATTTTCACTGTAAATACATCTCTGCACAGCCTGCTTCTTCTAACCCCATTCCATACCCCTTATCATCTGTTTTATCTTATTCGAATCTTTCCCAATCACACTTACACTATACTTTATCTATTTCTTCTCACACTGAACCCACTACATATAATCAAGCCATTAAATCTGCTCCCTGGATTCAGGCTATGTAGACTGAACTAGAAGCTTTACATCATAACAACACATGGCTTCTCACTAACCTACCTCAGGGTAAGACTCCCATTGGTTGCAAATGGGTTTATAAAATCAAATATAAAGCCGATGGTAGTATTGAAAGATATAAAGAAAGATTAGTTGCCAAAGGATTCAATCAAATTGAAGGGATTGACTTCTTTGACACTTACTCTCCTGTAGCTAAACTCACTACTATAAGACTCTTACTTGCTTTGGCTTCTGCACAAAATTGGTACTTACATCAATTAGATGTTCACAATGCCTTCCTTCATGGCACCTTAGATGAAGAGGTATATATGCAAATACCCCCTGGGCTTCCATCTAGACCGAATCAAGTATGTAAGCTTCTTAAATCCATTTATGGGTTGAAGCAATCTAGTAAACAATGGTTTGCTAGCTTATCTACTTTTCTTATTTCTCAAGGCTTCTCCCAATCTTCTTCTGATTCTTCTCTATTTATCTACACTTCTAATGTTTCTTTTATTGCTATCTTAGTCTATGTAGATGATTTAATTGTTGCAGGCAATGACTTATCTTTATTAAATAATATCAAACTCAAACTTAACAGTAAGTTCAAGATCAAAGATCTAGGAAATCTCAAATTTTTTCTTGGTCTGGAAATAGCTAGATCAAAGGCAGGCATTCATATTTGCCAACGCAAATATGCTCTAGAGATTCTTTGACTGCGGTTTATTGGCCTGCAAACCGGCTCCTACACCTATGGTGAAAGGCACTCATTTAACTCAACAGGAAGGCACTCCTCTCAAGGACCCAGCAGCTTACAGACGCCTTATAGGTAAACTAATTTACTTGACCACAACACGTCCTGATATCTGTTTTTCTGTGCAACAGTTGAGTCAGTTTATGCATCAACCAACTACATCACACCATGAAGCAGCAATTCGAGTCCTCAAGTATATCAAGGGTGTTCCAGCACAGGGATTGTTCTTTTCAGCCAACAATACACTTCAACTCAAGGGATTTAGTGATTCTGATTGGGCGAGCTGTCCAGACTCCCTCAAAAATCAGAATCGGGTTTTTGCATCTTCCTTGGTGTCTCCCTTATCTCTTGGAAATCAAAGAAGCAGCCAACTGTCTCTCGATCCTCTTCCGAAGCTGAATATCGGGCTTTGGCTTCCACAGTGTGCGAACTACAATGGCTCACCTATTTGCTACTTGACTTCCGGATTCCATTCACTACTCCATCTCTTCTATATTGCGATAGTCAGCCTGCACGTCATATTGCTGCTAACTCGTCTTTCCATGAGCACACCAAACATATAGAGTTGGATTGCCATCTAGTCCGCCAGAAACTTCAGGACAAACTTTTCCATCTTCTGCCCATTACATCTTCTGCTCAGCTAGCTGATATTCTGACTAAAGCCTTGGACCCTGCGCCTTTTCAATCTCTCTTATCCAAGCTGGGAGTTAAGACCATTCACTCACCCGCTTGAGGGGGCTATTAACAACAAAAACAGTTTCTGTATTCTGTTTCTATATCGGTGGTTGTTCCTTGATATTAGGCTTTTGTTTAGGCTTCTGTTTCTATTGTTTGTTACAATCTATTATTGGATAGGTTTCTTGAGTAGCTTTCTTTAGTTTTCTTTGGCTGTAACTCAGCTATATAAACCTTTGTAAATCACGCAGTTTATCAATGAAGTATTATTCAATTCATAAGCATTCTCTGTTATTCTAATAGTAACCCACTCCGCAAACATGCACTCTCCTAAACCCCATAAACACTTGGCCCATCCTCCGGTCTCCCACAGCCTGCATACACGCACATGATTTTTTCTTCTTCTGCTTTTCACCTCTGCAACAGCAGCGCAACACCTGGGCACACACGCTCAGTTTGAGTTACTAATGCTCTGGGGACTTACGGACTATAATTTAATTAGTCAATTCACTGATTCCCTGTTACTAATTGGTTGCATTATTAATGGTTTTGGCTAAGATGCACCACCCATATTTTGCACCACCTACTACACTATCCATATGTGGCAAATTTTGGACCACACACACGGGTTGGGCTAAGATGCACCACCCATCACCCATATTTTGCACCACCCACTACACTATCCATATGTGGCAAATTTTGGACCACACACACGGGTTGGGCTAAGATGCACCACCCATATTTTGCACCACCCACTACACTATCCATATGTGGCAAATTTTGGACCAATCAAATTGCCACATGGGTTTGGTCAAAATTTCAAATTTTCTAGTTGTATTTCTACTGTAGTCAAATACATGAATACAATATATTGTAGTATAGTATATGTACCTTTTGTATTCGTAAATTTAACCCATATTAAAATAATGTTTTTTGATTAAAAAGACTGATTATATTAAAAATAATATATTAATATGAATTAAAATAATGTTCGTTGTCAATAATATTTTGTAATATAATCAGTTTTTTTAAATAAAAAAATTATTTTAATATGGATTAAATTTACGAATACAAAGAGTACATATATTATACTATAATATACTGTATTCATATAGTTTGACTACAGTATAATACAACTAGAAAGTTTGAAATTTTGACCAACTTATGTGACAATTTGATTGACCCAAAATTTGCCACATGAATGATGTAGTGGGTGGTGTAAAATGTGGGTGGTGCACAATAGCCCCCAACACACACACACACGCGCGCGCGTACGAAATCTACTTTGGTCTTCTTAATTGTTACTCCATATATAATACTTGATAAAGTGCAAAAGAAATAATAAAGATTGGTTGCAGTAACAACCATATTGACTTAAACTTGGAAACACCACTTTGGAATGGTTTAAGAAATATCTTTATCCTTCTGGCAAGGATAAAAATATTTGAAGTAACACCCCTTCAATATTTGGAGCATGAGGAGGATAAAGATAGTACTAATTACAACTTGGAAACTTGCAATTGTTATTCTAATTTTGAGTGAACTTAACATTATGATTGGAATGAACGATGACAATTACCTATTTGCAGATTCAAGTGGGCAATACGGTTCTGTCTTTGAAGTGGTTTTATTGTTTTGAAGATCGTTGAGAAGTATAGTGTTCTATCTATGATTTGTGCCTCCCATTGCAGCTTAAGCATTATTTCATGGCAATTCCTTTTATGTAAAAATTCTTTATATGGTTGTCAAGACATAAATTTGAAACATATTTATGAAAAATTACTTTAGTTACATGAATATCAGAGGTTAGTGGATCAAACCTTTTTTGATTAATATTCATAATTGGTTCTACAAATATTGTTTTTTATTATTGTCTAATTTATTGTCAATTTATTCTTACTTTAACACTAAAATTTTAAAATAATACTACAACCGAGCAATGCACGGGTCACACAATCTAGTAAGTAATAATTGTCAAGTGTTACAATCAGAGCAAACATAATTAATTGTGTCGCTATCAATTGAATCATTGTTTTTAATCATATTTGAATCAATTTTATATGCAGAGGTATGTGTAGTTTTTGGGTGTTCTATAAGTATGTGCTTGTTGTAGGTTTATAGATTATTAACATTCATAATTAGTTATCCCGCTTTGTTATTTGAACACAGCAATGTTATAGGACATCATATGTTTATACGATTTAGTGTTTCTTTTTAATTGGGTTCGGTAAGTGTTTGCTTTGATAAATATGGTGTTGGTTTATTGTTGTCTGAATCATGTGTAAAAAAAAATCATTTTTGTTAGTTATTAGAGGCTGGTGTTAGCACACATGCGAGAAAAGTAGGTTACATGCGGTTGGGTGTAAATTCTGGAAGAGTTGTATTATTTGAACACAAATTTTAATTATTGTGTGTGTTTCTTTTTATATTTTATTTATTTTTTTATCATCTTTATATACACAAAATACATAAAAAAAAACAACAAAAGACTCAATTTTATGTTTAAAAAACATTCCTCGTTCCGTAAATGACTAAAGGAATATACATAAACACACCTTTCAAGAGACCAAATCTATATTATAATAAATATCCTGATAATATATATATATATAGGGGTAAAAGGGGGGTCAGCTCAACTAAGAGGAATGTATTGCTGGAAGAGTCAGAGAAGTAAATCTGGATCATTAAATCATATATGGATAGTCAGAATAGTCATGTGATCACTTAAAAAAACACATGAGTTTATGTTATAATTTTGATCATTCATGTATGATTCAAGGGTCGAGATGTACTCATCTCATCTCTCATAATAACACACTTCTCTCACTTGAGTTTATATATATATATATATATATATATATATATATATATATATATAACATGCATAAAACTAACACTTATTTTTTAAAAAGAAATAATTTAACTAATTAAGACATAACATATTAAGAAATCTATCTTTTTTATAAGATTACCCGTCATATAATATATTGCATAAAAAGAAAAGTGATCTCTAATGTAAATATCATCATAACCTGTATAGATAGTTGGATTTTTTTTAAAAGCCCGACTGGACCTAGAAGAGTCCCCACTCTAAGATGGTAATTATAGGATTTACTCATGTTGCTTAAGATGTCTCTTTACTAATATAATATAGGTTAAAGGAATATTTTGGTCCCTATATATAATACTGATTTTTAATTTGGTCCTTATACATAAAAAGTTATCAATTTGGTCCCTATACGTGATACTGGCTTTCAATTTGGTCATCATCGCTAATTGGTCCCTATATAAGATGACCAAATTGCAAATTATTGTCACATGTAGGGACCCATTCAACAAAAAAAAATTGAAATCGGTCCCTACATGTGACAATGATTTTCAATTTGGTCTCTGTATGTGATAATAATTTGTAATTTGGTCCTCTTATACAGGGATCAATTAGCGGTGAGGACCAAATTGAAAATCAGTGTCATGTATAGGGACCAAATTGATAATTTTTTACCTATAGGGACCAAATTGAAAATCACTATTACGTATAGGGATCAAAAGATTACTTTAACCTACAATATAATAAAGTTATGATATTTTGACACCAAAGTTTGACATCATGGGGACATCCTAGTTTTGAGTAGGTTGTGAACGAATGAAATAAAGAGAGGGAAAAAGTAAAGTAATAAATAACCTACTCAAAACTAAAGTATCCCCTCCCATAATATCAAATTTTGATGTCAAAATATTATAATTTAATATAATATACCTCTGGTCCCTGCTGGATTGTAATCCTGGTTACTCCCTCACTCCATATGATTTTTTATTAGATGATGACATTTTCTCGTTTTTACTACTTTTTCCTCGCAATTACTCCTGCACAGCCAACTGTGCAGATATTTTCTTTTGGGTCGTCCTAACTCCTAACACTGACCTGGAGGCATTAATTAACAAATTAATAAAAGACAACTTTTTATTAAAAAATTAAACACATCATTTATAATTTATTAAATGTATCACCTTTTAATAAGTTTTTTTTTTAATCTTTTAAATAAGGATATTACTAATCAATATCAAGTATATATTGAAAAATTAATTAAAACATTTATCACTATATTAAATGCATTAATTTTCATACAAATTTCCTTTTATTAATACATTAATCGATATTTTTGAGATATTAATTAGCATAATCCTATAAACAATGTTATTAAAACACTGATTAACAATCCAAATAGGTTGGCATAGTGGAAGCGCGTGCTAGGTTTGTAAGTGTATAGTAGTATGTATAGAGATAGTCTTGAGAGTGGGATGAAAAAAATAAATTCCTTGAGAAGAGACCATATCCATATTGCTTACGACCCGGAGTGGTAGCTCACTCCCCACCAAAACACTGATTAACATTTATATTATCTACTTAGAAAAAACAATGACATCCTATTATTTCTTCAATCATGACCAACAGAACAGACTTTTAAATAACACACTGGGAAGCAGGAACAGTCAACTCTAGCCTAGTGACCAAAAGGGAAACCTCATCTGAAATCCAAAGAATAAAGATAGAGGAGGGGAAAAAATAAGTAATACTCCCTAGCAAAAAAAAAAAATCTCAATTTTTGTGTATAATATATAAGCAAATTTTAACTATTTTTATTTAATTCAATGATATTATTTTGAAAATATCTTTAATTTAATATAAATTTTATTTTTCAATAACTCTTTTTATTTTCAACAACACAAATATAATGAATAAGAAAAATGATAATTTAGATAATAAACTTAACTTTTTAAATAAGATTAATAATTTTTAAATGAGATTAACTAACCATCATAAAATATTTTATTTAATTTTTGCTTAGAGATCATAATGCCTAACTAAAAATACAGTAAAAGCAAATCTGTCATCAAAATCTAACTATAAAGTAAGCCCTTTCTCTCTCCATCTATTGCCCCCCCTTCACACACTCTCTCACACACACACAACACACACAGACATCTCTGTCTATGCCTGCAATGCCTCTGTTTGGTTCTGTCTGAGTTCCACTCTGATCGAAAGATAGGGAAGCATTCCTTGGCACCTCACTGTGTGAGAGGTGGCATTGACAGTAAGGAAAGTAGTGTGCTTTTCTACTTTCCATGTGTGAGTGGAGACAGAGAGATCTGTAGTAATAGTATGAATAATTAACTATCCTTCCAAGTTTGCAAAAAGATGAATCAAAGTTCTTGAATCATTAACTATCCTTCCAGCTGAATTACAACCCAAAACAAAACCACCACATTTTTCACCATTTAAAACCCATTATCCAACCCAACTTCATTGTTCCTTTTTGTTCTTTCTCCTCATTTTCTTCTAGTTTTTTCACAGTGAGATAGAGGAACAAAAAAAATGGAAGAAGTGCAACCCAAAGTTTTGATACCAGACTCAACAAGTACAACCTATGGTGTGAGTTATGACATAAGTGGGCAGATTCAACTGATATGGGAAGTGATGAAAGCTCCATTGATAGTTCCTTTGTTGAATCTTGCTGTGTACATTTGTCTAGCAATGGCACTCATGCTCTTCATTGAGAGGCTCTACATGGGTGTTGTCATCATCTTGGTCAAGCTCTTCTGGAAGAAACCAGAACAGCGTTACAACTATGAGCCCATTCAAGATGATGTGGAATTGGGTAGCTCCAATTTCCCTACTGTTCTTGTGCAAATCCCAATGTTCAATGAAAGAGAGGTGAGATAAATAATACATTCTCTTGTTTTGTTGGGTTCTGTTTTTCTGGGTTTGTTATGTTTATGCCAAAGGAGAAAACTTTGAAGTTTGAGATTGGTGCTTATGATTTTTGGTTGGTTGGTTTGTATCTGGGTCAGGTTTACAAGGTGTCCATTGGAGCAGCTTGTGGGCTTTCATGGCCCGCTGACCGTCTCGTTATCCAAGTCCTTGATGATTCTACTGACCCTGTCATTAAGGTACTATTACTCATTCGTCAATTCTCAATGAAAACTCTTCATTCCTGTTCCTTAACGACTATCCTAAAGACGTTAATTAGCATTCTCTTTGCTCAAAAGGAAAACAAGATTTTATACTTTCTTCTACTATATGCATGTTTGGTTGTGAATTGTGATTGATTTTAAGGGAGAAGTTAAAGTCTGTTTATTTTTTAAAGCTATTTTAGTTTTTTGGTTATAAACTGATTTATATACAAAAATAAATCAACAAACATTATGTTGTGCCATATTTTGGCTATGTTATTGATAAATGATAAATTGTTGCCCTGTTGGTATTTTCACTTCAATGTGGAGTACTTCAGCAGGAGCTCAAAATTGAAAATTTTAATTTTTCTGATATGGGTTCTTCTGGTTTTTGCACATGTGTTCAGATGTGTATTTTTGCCATTTCAAGTTCCAAGGGAACAAGAGTGACTTTCCCTAGTGAGGTTTTTGTATTGTAGTTCACTCTAATCATTTTCATCATTGCAAATTCCAATGCGGGGAATCATTACATTTATGATTTGTATTTTGCTGAATGAATCGATTTGTTACAGCTTAAACTTGTTTACTTTTTTCTCTAGAATAATGCTGGTTAGAACATTGGTTAAGGAAATGATAAAAGAAACTTTTTATTAAAAGTGTTGTATTTAACATTTGAAAGAATGATCTACTCAGTTTCGGAATGAAAAATTTCTTATTTTGCATTCCTTAGTATGACCATTTTCTTTATAGTATTTATTTTGGTTCTATTGTATTATTAGTGAATGAACATTAAGTTGCATTGGTTGCAGCAAATGGTGGAGCTGGAATGTGAGAGATGGGCAAGCAAAGGAATCAACATAACGTACCAAATAAGAGAAAACAGAACGGGTTACAAAGCGGGTGCATTGAAAGAAGGCCTCAAACGAAGTTATGTGAAGCATTGTGACTATGTAGCCATTTTTGATGCGGATTTCAGGCCAGAGCCAGATTTCCTGAGGCGTGCAATTCCCTTCTTGGAGGGCAATCCTGACATTGCTCTGGTTCAAGCTCGTTGGAGATTTGGTAAGTCTTAGCATTAACTTAATCTATAGTTAAAACACTTAATAATAAAAAGTTTTCTGGAAAAACTTCTAAAAAATAAATAATCTTTTTCAAATGTGCAATTAGTCACCGACATGTGGTTTGTCCAAGTGATAACGACCTTGGACCCCTTAAACGAGTGGTCGGGGGTTCGATCCCCGATTCTTGCGTATGAAGAAAACCTGGTTGGGAGAAGTCAGCCCTAGGAAACCAAAAAAAAAAAAACCTGCAATTAGTCTCCTTACAATACAATTCCTCTTTGTTTTGTGACACCAATTTAGCTTCATAATACATAATTCAGTGTTGAGAGAAATTGTTGCATATTTTAATTAATAAAGTATTGATCTAATCATGCAAGATTTCTTACATTGAGATTTGTGGTGTCGGTGGCATCTCATTATCTGTTTCTTTTTAAAAAATAAAAATAAAAAATCAACTTAGGGGTCATTTGAGTTGATTTTATTTTCCACAGCTTGTTTAATGTGTATTATTGTGCTTTGCCCTTGTTGTGTGATGACATGACTGGGGTAAAAGGTGTTAGCCCAACGGGTCCAAGGAAATAAACGCATCAATCACGGGTGGGACCATCAATGAGTGCATAACACCAACCTCTTCTAGCAGCCAAGCTAAGCCAAGTAATAACCATCATCATCCTCATTGCATGCATAAGTGCATAACAAATAATAATCTCCGGTGGGGTGCTGTACCAAAAATGAAAAATCCTTAGGTGGGGAAAAATGAAAGAAAACATCTATTTTCGGTGGCATTATGGTCACTGACAAATCATATAATACAATTAAAGTGACGAAGTGTGATGTCCTCATCTTGGGGGGCTGATGGGAATGTTCAAGGTTGTGTGGAGGGATAATTTTGTATTTTTGTCATTTTTCAGATAAAAAGTCTGTAATCAACCTTAAAAATTGTTACACTATATTAAGAGCATCTTCAATAATGTGGCTGTAACTTTTTACTTTATAATACTTTTTAAGCATCACTTCACTTCAATTTTGCAACTCTAAAGTGTTCCCGGATGGTTTCAAAGTTAGCACGCATCTTTATTTGTATTTATTTATTCTCTATTATTATTTTTCATTGGGTTCTTATCTATCAAGAGTGCTTGAATAAAATGGCACGAGTCTCTTACAGGTTAATCATTAGTCTCGAATTTGAATCAGGAGCCTAGAAATGCAGCAGCATTAAAACTCTTGAGGAAAAGTCTTACCATCCTTGTGGGCTGTGATGCTACCGGCTGGAGGACTTAGTCTCCACAATTGCGTGGGGAACCAAAAAATATTGGTTCTTATATAAGAATCATTTTATAAAAACAACTGTCTAACATATAAATGTTACATCATCTTACTCAAATGATATAATTGTGCAAGAACAATTTAAAAAAAACAAGTTAAGCAACTCTTTAATATTTCGGTAAAATGACTGAAAAGAAAAACAATGGCATTTCCAAATCCAATCCTGCAAGCCCACTTCCCACGTGCTTTCGTAGTATTATTATACAACTTTCAATTCGGACCCAAAAAGAAATAAGTAATATTGTGGGCTGTATCATGTGCCTAATTGTGGACCTCATCCTTTATTAGTTGCCGACACTTTCTTATCCCTCTTCCCTCTTGCATGTTGCATCTATTACCGATTGAGTCACGTGAGGACAAAAAAGTATAATGATTTATTTGCTTTCTCAATTTTTAATCGTGACTAATTTTGTACATATTTATATTATATTGTTATTAAAGCTTAGGTAAGATTATATATTTGAAGATTAAAAATTCCTCATTGCTTTTTCTTTTAATCCTTAATTGGATTGCAATTAACAATTTTAGAATTTTCTTACTAACTCCCCTTTTGATCATGGTGTTTGGTTTGTGACAGTGAATGCAGATGAGTGTTTGTTGACAAGAATGCAAGAGATGTCCCTGGATTACCATTTCACTGTAGAACAAGAAGTTGGGTCAGCCACTCATGCTTTCTTTGGTTTCAATGGTAATTCATTTACCTTACTCTTCCAAACATGCTGGAGTGCATCACCTATATAATATTATAATATAATGCTACATTATGCATAACTTCCTTTATGATTATTAACACAATTGCTGTAATGCTGCAGGCACAGCTGGTGTTTGGAGAATTGCTGCTATCAACGAAGCAGGAGGGTGGAAAGACAGAACAACAGTGGAGGACATGGATCTTGCTGTTCGTGCCAGTCTCAGGGGCTGGAAATTTTTGTACCTTGGTGACCTTCAGGTATCCATTCTTTTGTACCAATGCAAGGATATATAAATTCCAAAGTCGATTATATATGGAAAATATACTCAATTTGTGTACCACTTTTACACCAATGATCAAACATGTCATGCAAATAACTTGTTAACAACGTATATTATGCGATGATGACCGTTAATATTAATTGATTATCACTTAATATCTTCAATCATTATGTAATACACGTTATTTACACATTGATCACTAGTGTAAAAGTGATGTGAAAACTTTGGTATGTAATATATAAACTGCATGGTGATGATGATTAATTGGTTGTTACTGATGTGCAAAAACCAAAACCATGTATAGGCGAAAAGTGAGCTTCCCAGTACTTTGAGAGCCTTTCGCTTCCAGCAGCACCGATGGTCTTGCGGTCCTGCTAATCTGTTCCGCAAGATGGTGATGGAGATAGTAAGGAACAAGGTTAGCCTTCTTAATAATATGCTGCATATTGGAGGGGAAAAGGATAACTGTTAAGGGTGAAAGAAAGAAAGAAAGAAAGTTGATGAATTGTCCATAAACATTCTCATGTTTTATTTTTGGTGCACAATTCTGCAGAAAGTAAAATTTTGGAAGAAGGTTTATGTTATATACAGCTTCTTCTTCGTTCGCAAAATCATAGCCCACATGGTCACTTTCTTCTTCTACTGTGTCGTGTTACCCCTTACCATTTTGGTCCCTGAGGTCCATGTTCCAATATGGGGAGCTGTTTATATTCCTTCCATCATTACCATCCTCAATTCAGTGGGAACACCAAGGTCTCATTTAATCATATGTTTATTATTTGCCATATTATTTATATCTTAGTTTTAATTAGTCCCTTAATGCCATTGGAAACTTTGGCAGGTCCATTCACTTGTTGTTCTATTGGATCCTTTTTGAGAATGTCATGTCTTTGCACCGTACCAAGGCAACCCTCATAGGCCTGCTTGAAGCTGGGAGAGTCAATGAGTGGGTTGTTACTGAAAAACTTGGTGACTCTGTCAATAATAATAAGAATAAAGCAGGAGATGCTACTAAGAACAAGACTAATGCCACCAAAGCAATCAAAAAACCTCGATCCAAATTGGTTGAAAGGTCAGTTTTCTTTTGAAATAACATGATTCTATCTTCATTTGCCATTATAACATAATTCAGTGTCCCACTTTTGTCGCTTGTATGGAGGTTTGGATTTTGGTCTTTCATATACACTCTGGCATTATGAAAGAGACATGCAAATAAATTAATGATTGTGAAGGACTAATATGTGGCACTCAACCATTTAGTGTGACTGATTTTGGTTTTAGCTTCATCGTAGTTGTTGAGATTCTTTGAGTAAGCAAATTATTATATTTGACAGTAAAGCACTTAGAAATTCTTTTTTATTCTCCTGGGCCCTTGACAAAATAGGCACTGTTCATGACTCTATAACACTATACGTTTCTGCCAATTGCATATGACACAAGATTTTAGAAAACCACGTGATGGAAAAATTATTATATAGTGAACCAAAAGTATGTGAACAAATAAGTTATAACTGAAGAAAACCGGAATATAATTTATATACTGAGTATAAATTTCCTTATATTAGGATTTAATTACTATCAATATCTATTTTCTCTAGTTAATAATCCAAATTTCATATGCAATAGAGAAAATCATTCATCTAGTCTTCTTTTGGCTAATGTGTACGTTTTCTGTTACTTCCTGTTGAACATGAACAGACTTAATTTATTGGAGCTCGGATTTGCTGCCTTCCTCTTCTCCTGTGGATGCTATGACTTTGTGCACGGGAAAAACAATTACTTTGTGTATCTCTTCCTTCAGACCATAAGCTTCTCAATTGTAGGATTTGGCTATGTTGGCACCATTGTCTGAAGGTTGTTGAGACAACTTCTCAAAGTTACCTAAGTTTCACCAATATTGTGTTCATATCTTTATAGTCTCTCTCCTCTATAAAATACATAATGGGGGGACTGATTACTTCAAGCAACAAAATGCTGTACCAAATCTACAGCTAATTTAGAGCAGATCATTTTCATGTTGGGAAACACAAGTTCTTCCCAAGATTTATTTCCATGTCTTCAGTCAAGAAGATCTAGACAAATCACTGGCAAATAGTGCAGTTGAAACGCATTTTACAGGCTTAAGGATAAGCAGGAAGATCTACCAAAACGCTCTTAAATTAGAGTCAAAAAGTAGATAATGGTTTTTTTTTTTGTTTAGTTTTTTATTTCTTTGTTCCTCTATTTTTTATCTATAGTCTGAGCCAAATAATGTGGTGGATAAAAGATGAACTTTAATTCATGTTGTTTGTCATTATTTTTCCTAAGGAATGAATTTTAATAATGGTGTATGTAATCATAAAGCTGCTGTTGTGACAAGTTATTAATGAAGTTTTGGAGTTAAATTAATTTTGAAAACAATGCTTGCAAAATTTTCAGAGCTTTCTTCTCCCAGAGCTTTCTACTGTAAGCAAACTTGATTTCCAAAACCTCAATGTGTTCTCATTTGAAACCAGCAATTTTTCAGGTCATTTGGTAATGCTTGCAAATTACCTTGTTCTCTTCTACACAGACTTCTGCCACTGCCCTATGGTCAAGATCCAGTGTTGTAGTTTTATGCAAAAACAATGCTCCATTTTTATCTAATTTTCTTTTCTTATAAGCTCTAGTCTCTTTGATTTCTCAATCTTCCGACAGTAAAGCAAATAATTGCAAAAATTCAGAAATCCTCAAATCAATTCATTTTTAATTGCCATAGGGGGCGGGGGGGGGGACATTTTTTTTTTATTTGAATTATAATATAATGATAAAGCATGGGAGCCATCATTCAGTTTTTTGTTGATGTCTTCCATGCCATATAAAATAAACACTACGATAACTGGATAAGGGATCACATGCACCATTATTTTGTGGAAAATGGTCACATGCACTTGAGCATATGCTGTTTGTTATACTCTCTCTGAGCCAGACAAACAATCAAACATAAGTTCTTACCATCAGTTAGACTTGTGCGTCAACTATCCAATGTTCTTAAGCCAATTGTCATAACTCAACAGGTCCAATCATAACCCCATCACAATCTTCTTCATTTTTTTTTTTTAAATCGGGGTATCCTTCGGTCGGGAGCCAGAGACTAATCCCTCAAGATACTGAGATCCATTCAGGGTTGACCTTTCCCAACAGATGCTCTTCCATATGCATGAACCAGGAATCGAACCCTGACACATGCTTAAGGGATCCAGTTATGTACCAACTGTATCATACAATTTTTTTTTTATTTTTTTTACATGATGTTCTTTTGATAGCAAAGTACCCTTTTGGTTTCACCTAAAAGATTAAAAAAATTATCCTTTTGGGAACACTTTCACGCTTCACACTTATGCGCCTTGTGCTCAATCATATGTAATGTAACCCTTTGATCGCAAGAATCATGAACTGTCATCTTGGTTACTTCAAGCAAAAGTGTCATTATTTATCTAAAGTACCTTCCCCTATTTTTTTAATCACTATAAGTTAGTCTTTATTTTATCAGGAGAGTAAAATGTGTACGCACATGCAATCTAATCCTTAACATGGATACTTTAATACTGTAAGTAATAATGAGAGTGCATCAAATTAAGCTTCTTTAGATCATTGAAAGGGCCAACACCATTTTTACCCATTACTCCAGACAATTTGTCAATGATTGCCCACTTTATGTAATAGAAACTTCTAAGGAAAGATTTTTGTCAAAAGAATCGTTAAAAAACAGGGTGTCACAGCAACAACCAATTGTTCTTTGCAAGATATCGATGCTTAAGACAAAGCCTATTACCAAAGTTGGGTCTCTACTACCACTGTTCAATGTGATCAAATTCCTTCAGTTCTATTGCATTTTTTTTTTATTTTGAATAAAGCATAAAATCTGACACATACAATTACGCTTGCTATTTCTAAGCATTGAGTTAAAAGCATTTTGACCATATTATATTATTATAGCACTATGTAAGTATCACAATGGATGTGGATAGGAGGGTGGCATTTGCGATGTCCCTTTGAGTCATTTGGAATGCAAGAAATGATAAACTCTGGGAGGGAAGGACACCAACATTGGATGCTATTATTCATAGATCCTCCAATTTTTATCTGGATTGGAAGCATGCAAATTCACCAGGCACTCAACTTCAAAGTGCTGGACGCAATTTGGGTGCTACAACATGGGAAGTTCCACCTCTATGTTACTATAAATGTAATGTTGATGCAAGTTTCTTTGAAGATGCAGGGAAAACTACTTTTGGTATGTATATTAGAGATGATCATGGTGCTTTTATTCAAGCTATGACTGATTGGGTGCCCTCTTGTCTCCTAGTTCTTGAGGGGAAAGTCATGGGTCTTCTCAAAGCTATTCAATGGGTCCAAAAGTTGAATATAGACCATGTTATTTTTGAGCTAGATTGCCAAGTAGTGGTCAACCATGCCAAATCTCCTAAAGTTGACATCTCCGAATATGGAGTAACTATTAGAGCATGTTATGACTTTCTTTGTTCTTTTCCAAACTTTGGGATAAATTTTGTTAGGAGACAAGTGAACAGAGTAGCTCATTCGTTAGCCAGGGCGACTCTTTTCACTGCTAGTCCCCATATTTTCTATCATGTTCCCTTGTATTGTTGCTTCGATCGCTAATGAGATTCCTTGAGCTTCTTAAAAAAAAAAGCACTATGTATGTATCAAAAATATTATTATAGCACTACACTGCTCTCGTGGCTTCCCGTGAATTTGATACTATCAAGCAGAAAACACATACACAAACAAGTTGGGTAATTATTATGCTAATTAAGTAACATCGAGTCTAACAATTAGTAGTGAAAAGACAAAATTTTGATGTTGTTTAGGGAAAGAAAATAGTAATTGCATTCTTCTATTGAGTATAATTCAAGCATAATATCCTTAGAAGATTCATGTTTTTGGAATTGTCCCATTAAATAAATTAGTTTTGGGAAGGAACTAGAAGCAAGACTGATAATGAACCTATGACGTGAACGTGATTTGATTCACGTGATGAACTGGCTAAAAAATATTAGAGTATGGTGGCAATTGGCATACTTCTGGTCAAGGTATTATTAGGGAAGCCTTTTTTTAAAAGTAAATCCAAAAAGACTATTTACTTAAGACAATGTGCACAATAAAATATTATTGTTCCTTGATTTGTTAAAGTATATTGAGATCCTAATCCATTTTAGGGTATGGTTATGGTACACCACCCACATTTTACACCACCCACTACATCATCCATGTGGCAAATTTTGGGTCAATCAAATTGTCACTTTGGTTGGTCAGAATTTCAAACTTTCTAGTTGTATTATACTATATTCAAATTATATGAATACAGTATATTGTAGTATAGTATATGTACTTTTTGTATTCATAAATTTAACCCATATTAAAATAATATTTTTTGATTAAAAAAACTGATTATATTATAAAATATTATTGACAACGAACATTATTTTAATTCATATTAAAATATTATTTTTTTATATAATCAATTTTTTTAATCAAAAAACATTATTTTAATATGGGCTAAATTTACGAATACAAAGAGTACATATACTATACTATACTATATTGTATTCATATATTTGAATACAGTAGAAATACAACTAGAAAGTTTGAAATTTTGACCAAACCCACGTGGCAATTTGATTGGTCCAAAATTTACCACATATGGGTGGTGCAAAATATGGATGGTGCACCTTAGCCCAACCCTCCATTTTAACTAATTAGGGATGAATATATTCTCATTTATAGTTTTACTTATTTTAGAAGAGTTTTAATCCTTATGAAATACAAGTGTATTATAAAACAGCTGTCTCAAGTAACTCATATTGTCTATTGATGGTATTTTGGTTATTGTTTGGTGATGTTCGAAATTGAATCTTATTTGCTGACTACATGTCAGCATGCAAATAGCAAATATTATGTTGTGAAACCAAGCCCTAGAGTGAAAATTGTTAGATGTACAAACAATTTATGGATAAGTTCAATGGTGCAAAGGAAGATTCGCTAAACTTAATGCTATGCATAAAATAAAATAAAAAATAAAAAACATAGAACCATGGTGGTGACAACTTAGGTGGAAGGAAGTCTTGCCGAAAGCACTGGCCCAACAATCTCCCATATCATCATGTTAAAGCAAACACCACGGTCCAATGCTCACCAAAAAAAAAAAACCACAGTCCACATGTATCTCTATGGGTTTGCTGGATCTAAAATGTTGGACCATATTAGGACTACTGGACCAAATTGCCCAACTTAAAACATAAGATGCTTGATTCAGTGACCAAAAATATTATATGACCAGAAACCAAAAAGGATAAAAAAAAAATAAAAAAATTGTGATATAGGATCATAAAAATGCTGGCTGTGGGGTTCGAACCCACGCGCACTTATGTGCAGAAGATCTTAAGTCTTCCCCCTTAACCTCTCGGGCAAACCAGCTGATTGAGGAGTTGAATGAAATTTTAATATATATTGTTTATATCAAAAATAGAAATGTCTAGATCTAACGGAACTCTCTAGAAAGATGGAACAAACAGTATATGACAGAATCCCCAATTCCCAAAACCTAATTGGGTTAAACTAGCATCTTGATTCACTCATTTCCCTTTGCATCAAAATAAAATCGAATCGAGAGAGTGTAACAAGAATGGCGGAACACTTGGCTTCAATATTTGGAACAGAGAAAGACAGGGTGAATTGTCCATTCTACTTCAAAATCGGAGCATGCAGACACGGCGATCGATGCTCGAGGCTCCACACGAAACCCAGCATCAGCCCAACCATCTTGCTCTCCAACATGTACCAGCGACCCGACATGATCACCCCCGGCGTCGACCCACAAGGGAACCCCATCGACCCTCGGAAGATTCAACACCACTTCGAAGAGTTCTATGAAGACCTCTTCGATGAACTCTCCAAGTATGGCGATATTGAAACCCTCAATGTCTGTGACAACCTCGCCGACCACATGGTACCATCTAATTATTCCAATGCCCCCTTTTCTCCTTTTTTATTTTCAACGATGATATTAAAGTTTTGATTTTTCAGGTGGGTAATGTTTATGTTCAGTTCAGAGAGGAAGAACATGCTGCAAATGCAGTTAAAAACCTCACTGGAAGGTTTTATGCTGGTTAGTTACTTGTTATCTCATTTTACTTTGGTTTGTTTGGTTTTGTTCAACAATGTTTAATAATTAGTCACAATCAAATACTAACTGTTTACTGTTAGAGTGGTAGTTATGAGTTAATGAATATATACTTTTATAGATAGGCTTAGGATTAATTATGCCCAAGTTCTGTGTTAACATAGTGAGAGTATGGTTAGGGGCAGAGCTAGAGGATTTTCATTGATGGGGCAAAAGAAAAACAACATTTTATTTAGGGAGCTAACTTTTAAAAAAAAATATTATTTTTTCCTAAGAAATTATATGTATAAAACTTGTAGATTTAAGAATTATCGGGTTGCCATGCCTACATTACCCACCTCCCCTGAGTATGGTTAGAGATTAGTTAGCTTCATCAGAAGTTAGTTTGATTAGTGTCCTGAGTCAGACTTGTTGGTTGTTAATTAGTTACATTTCTCTTGTTGTGTGCAAGTCACATGATTGGCTTTTTGTACACGCACAAATAAGTGACTGGAAATGACATCTGTTTGACCATCCACTCTTCTTCATTCGCATGCAGGCCGGCCGATTATTGTTGACTTCTCTCCGGTAACAGACTTTCGGGAGGCCACTTGCAGGCAGTATGAGGAGAATACTTGCAACCGTGGTGGTTATTGCAACTTCATGCACTTGAAAAGAATTAGCAGGTAATATTTTAACCATGGTAGTCAAGCTGCTGCTTTTTCCCCCGTCTTTTTTTGTGTGGTTCTGAAATAAAAGTTCAAATTTGTTTAACCCGTGTTATATCCAGGGAATTGAGGCGCCAATTGTATGGGATGCATGTCAGAAGGCGCAGCAGAAGCAGGAGCAGGAGTCCTTACAGGCATCGGAGCCATGAGGAGAAATCACATCGGGGTCATAGCAGAAGGTATGATGACAGAGATTATTATCATGAAAGTCTTAGAAAAAAACACAGGAGCACAAGCCCTAAACATAAGAGAGGACGAAGTCGCAGTCAAAGTCCTGGAGGAAGGAAGAACCATAGTCCAGTCAGAGAAGGCAGTGAGGAGAGACGTGCCAGAATTGAGCAATGGAACAGGGAGAGGGAAGAGCGAGAACACGCAAGTAAGGTTAATACCGAGGAAACCAACAATGGATACAATGAGCACATGCATAATGGTAGCAAGTATCATGGGTTTCAGCAGCAAGAGCAGCAGCAACATCCTCAGGAGGGATATTGATCTGCTTGTTACTATGGTTTGTGTTCTCTCTCTCTTTTGTTTACATATTTCTATACTTATAGCCCTAGGCAGGCAGGAGTTTTTATTACAGCATAGACCCACAGGATAAAGGTATCTCATCCATTTTCCACTGTGCAGGTGGTGCAGGTGCACTGCTCTTTGATATGGAATGTGTTTCTCCCCGCCCCCTTTGGGTTTTGTCTTTTTATGCATGATATTACTTTGATCCATGTTTTGAACATGGATAAAATGTATTCAAAATTCTGAGCCCTTTTATATTTCCAGTATATGAAGTTCAGCTGAAACTGATGGGAAAATGTTCTCTTTTTCTGCCTTGTGCTGTTTCTATAGATTTAACTATCCTCCAGCTGAGAATTCTTGTCAGTTCTTTCTTTCAAAAAGATTTTCCACTTTGTCATTCCTGTTGATTTCTTCAAGTGTGATGCCAATTGCTTTGCACTTCCTTGTCCGTCACTATTTGCAGAATAGCCTTGAGCATTTGGTCTAAATGCTTGTGCTTCACTGCAATTGTTTGTATCTTGACATTTTCTGCAAGAAATGGGTGTTCCCTCTCTCAGCTGGCTAATTATTAACTTTCAATAGATCAAGTATGCTTGTTACTGTAGTTGATTTGCAGTTCATGCATGCATGCATGCATCATTTTACAGTCAGGGACACTGATAACATCATACATGAAGACTAGTGAACCAATTTCAATGGTTCCATTTGCTTTTTTTTCCCTATGATCTCTGTTTTACCCTTTTTTGATCTAATCTGAAAAAGCTTTATCTTACACTATGTTATGAGTTTTGCAGGTTCAGGTATCCCTGCTTCTAAGAATCGAGCAATTGAGTTAATTGCAGTTTACCATAAATTTTGTTTACAGGTTCTGGGTGCGGTCATGAAGGATGTTTTAATGGGATCTTTCAGGTTTTGTTTTGGAGATCTTCAAAAGCACTTTCAGCTATCAAGTAAACCATGTTAGGATGAATTTGTAGGTGACACCTTTGGTCATCTGTGTTTTCTTATCATTGCAAGCTGGGGAAGACACCTCTACTTTCTTTCCATTTCTTTTTCCTTGCATATTAGGATGCTTTCTTATTTTGTAAGCTTTATATGTATGCTTGGGATTTGTTCTTACTTGGAGGATGTAGGTTTTAAACGTTTTAAACATGGATGCCATGCATGCTTTTCTTTGAACCGTGATGGAATAGTTTCCCTGTTGGGTGACTTTATTTGAAAATGAATATATGCATGATGTGATCATATATTCGTGGTTGTCTAAACCCTTTTTCTGTAACTGGTCAAAAGACATGGAGGAATCAACTTAAGACACATTACATTTTGTGACTAACAGCAGCCTTTTCTGTTCAAGAGTTTATAATCGGATAAGATTTTGCCGAATGTTGCTCGTGTTAAAAAAGAAAAAGTTTAAATGTGTTGTTCCCGATAAGTGCAATATATCTGTTGCTTGTTTTCCAAATTGTGGTCAGGGATCTTTATGGGATTGGTTTAGCCAAATGAACCAGAAAATTCAATACGAACTAATCAAATTTGTTTCATTTGACTTGAGTAGTCAGGTTAGTTTGAGTCATTTTGTTTAAATTTAAACCTACCCCATAAGCAAACTCTAACTGAGGCATAACATGAGTGTGTTTGGGACAGTTGGGAAAAATAGATTATATCAATAATTAATTATTTATATAATTGATTATAAGTAGAATTTGTTTTTGTTTGTACATTCTTGTTGAAAAGTGATTTTAAGATAATTTATTTCGTTTGAATTGTGCGGAAAAAAAAAATTGTATATAGTAAATTATAAGAGCTAAAAGTTGTTTGTATAAAATAGTATTTGTTATAGTTGATCGTATAGGGATAAAATAAAAGTGATTGATTTCAAAATAATCAAAAACTTTTTTCAAATAGGTTTTGATCTTTAGCCTTTTTTTTATATTTTAAGCTAATTTATCGAACATGTCCTATTAATTTTAAAATAGATTTTTTAGAAGAAAAAAAATCTTTTTGATTTTATTCTCTAAAATCAATCTTTCCAAATGGGACGTTTAAGCAATTCACTCACATTTGTTCGCAATACTTAAAGCAACCATCTTTGATTGTTTATCTTTAATTAGGAGGGTCTCTCACTGTCACATAACATTTAAATAACTCACCCACATTTTGAACAAAATTAAAAAAATTTATTTATAAGCAACATACACTGACAGTTATATCAAACTCCAATGAGGGAAAGATTAACAGCTCCTTATCACAAAGATTTAAGAACTCAACCAACAAGCATTGGAGTTGCTTGGCCACATGCAGGTTGGAGGACTGGGGGAAGCGTTTTTTTTCTAGAGAAACTATCTTGGATTTTTTTGACTTTCGGTCCTTACAACGGTACAAGATGATCACAACACAGTATATAAGACACATGACTCTGGCAATCTAAACTTCCATGACTCTGCTTAATTACGAAGGTTTAGAGTGTTTCTTTTCGATAAGAGCATCAACCCAGGGTTTTTCAAGATTTGAACCAGTTTTTATTGTGACTGTATCTGCAAATTAGTTTGTGTTCTGGATGTGAGAATGCTTTGATTAGGCGAGGATTGACCGATAAAAAGCATATTGAACGACCTTAAGAAGCAAGATAGGAGTCATCTTTTTTTCCCTATTTGAATGACTTTAATTTGTTGAATACTATTTTGCAACTGAAATCTTTATATGAAACTATATTTTAATTTTAAAAAGACAGCTAAACAATCATTAAAATTTCACAATTTCAATCTCAAATCCTTTTCCATGATGCAATACAGCATCAGGATAATCACAATAATTCATTACAATAATTGGTAGATTGCCTTCTTCAGTAACTACTTGATTACCCGATACTTCATGCATAGTTAATACATAAAACAAGCATGGTAATACATTATAAAATTTAATTTATACGGTAAATTTTATCTACTGGCAAAATATGAAAAATATTTTATGGGAATGGAAGGAAGCTCCACTTCAGTGCATGCAAGGCTGGAGATACAGTACCTAAACTTTTTTTTACGAGTATTAGATTCCAGTAGTACCAATTTTTAATGGCATGATTCTGAAGTTATAAGAACGATTAAAATAAATAACATAAAAACATCAAACGCAGTAAAATTTAGGATACAATTGAGCCGCCAGGGCAAAAGTCAAAACAAAACTTCCAACATGCGTTCATCTTAAACACTTACACCGATTACTAGGCCAAAAAGCAAGGACAAAACTAATGTCCTTAGCATGCTCACTGTAATAAGGGAAAAACAATACGAATGGAGGTGACAAATGCAATATCACTTCTCATGCTTAGCCTTGTTATGTTGTTGCAGACCACCTTCCGAGTTGAAAGACCTGGAACAAAGCAACTAAAGGTCAATAACTATCCAATTTAACTAAGTCATGCTTCAGGTTTTGCTAGAATCATACTTCTGACAACTGCTGCAACTGAATTGTCCACCAGACTTGGGGGTCTGGCCCTTGGCTTCACTGTTAGGGGTCTTTCCAGCTTTCTTCATAGGGTGAGGAGTATCGGTATGTCCACTTTTCTTACCATCTACATTACAAAATCATTTAAGTAGATATCACTGGTGCAAAACTGCATATTAAGAAGCTATATACATGGAGAATGAATGACAAGTGAGCAAACTCCAATTTAAGCATTAACATATGATATTTTCAAACACTAGCATAAGCATGCAAATGAAAAACTCATTTAGTCTTACCAGTCTTTTCAGGAGTAGCATTTTTAGCTTTCTTGGTAGGAACTGGAGTTTTCGTTGCAGAATCATTGGGCCTCTTCTTTCCAAGATCAGCCTTCAAAACATAGTCAATTATGGACAGATTGTTCAGTCTATTCATCACACGACCAATAAGATGTTATACAACAGAAAATAAAAATCACCACACTACCTTCTTAACAGGGGTCTCTTCGTCATCTTCATCGCTCTCGCTGTCATCATCACTATCAGCATCCTCCATCTACAATGATCAACAATATAATTAAGAAATCAACAACAGCCAGTAAAAGCAAGACATTACTCTTATTCAAGACCAAAAACCAATAATTACCTAAATGAATATTCATGACCAATATTCAAGACCAAAACCAACACAAAAAAATCTTTATCAAAAGTATCTCAACAAAATTTTGTACATTGAATAAAATGCATCTTGACATTACTACCTTAAAAAGGGAAGCAAAATAACAACAAAATGTGAATTAAACCCAAATAACTTAGATACCTCATCATCATCATCAGAACTTCCAAATGCATCATCCTCATCAGAATCATCATCAGATTCATCCTTCTTGGGTTCAACAACCTTGACCTGTTTTGCAGATGCACCACCCCTGGCAACAGATTTTTTAGCTTCAGGGACCTTTGAGACTTCAGCTTTAGTTACAGGCTTTCCTGGAAAAAGATAATTACTCATTAGTAACATGCATACCAATATCAACAGCCAAAAAAAAAAAAAAATAGGTTGAGAGTAAACACCTACCATTTTCTTTGTTCATCAATGGGATTTCCTCATCACTATCTGTTCAAAGTCATACAAAATGCAAAAACCTCAGCAACAAACTCAGTCAAAAGGCAATTATTACGAGTTTAAGAGAAATGTTGGAGCCTCACCAGTGAACCCTTCATTATCAATAGTGCTAGCAGAAACAGATCAGTAGTCAAGGAAAAATGTACCACACAAAAAGAGAGATTCAATCTAATGGTTTGTAACAATTTTTCAGTTCAAAAAAGAACTCAAAAACATTTAGGACCTTATTAGAATAGTGGTTTCAAAAACATAAAATGTTAAAAAAAACAATGGAAACAATTAAAAATATATTATGAGTGTCAAGGATATTCATCATCATCTTCATTGAAAAGTGCTTTGTAACCAAGGACATGAACACTGCAGTTTTTAGAATTGTGGGATAGCTCAAATCCCTTGTCCAGAACAACTTCGAGAGTTGTCTGAGGGATTTTGTCCCTAGAAAGGGTTCCCAAAACAAATTTCTGGTCACCAACTTTCAGGTTCAAAACCACAGGCTCATTTGCTTTGTCTTTTTTAGACTCACCAAGAGCAGCCTACATGGTAAACATGTCAGAAAAATTCATCTAAGCTGAAAATAGCTTACAAAAGAAAAACAATAAAAAAAACTCTAACCATAGAAAGGTGTACATAGGCCTCAAATTCTTCTGGGTCCACCTTGACAACCTCCCCAACTTTAACCTCAGCACCTAGATTACGAACCAACCAATTCAGTATACGGTTTAACAGATCACTATACATACATGACATAAGCATACATGACGAAATATGAAAAAACTATGTCAAAACAGAGATCGGTAACGCAAATAAAAAAACACGTTCGCAGAAACGATTAAAACGGAAAAGTAGCTAACGACGTGAATACCGAAAAAGAATCATTCAGATGAAAAAAAAAATAGAAGTGCAAATACAGATGCGAGAGAAGAAGATGAGTGTATAGAGAAAGTTACCCCAAAACTCCATTAGCGAAAGAGAGAGAGAGAAACGCGATTAGGGTTTTAGGAGGGAGAATGAGCAACAATGAGAGAATAGAGATCAAGATTGGGTTTAAAGGGTTTATAGTATATATATATATAGTAGTGAATGAAAAATGGTTTTGGGTAGTGGCGCTCACTAGGGTTTTTTGGAGCTCTGCCTCTGAGATTCTTTCTATCTTCGTTTCTCTCAGTTCTTTTTTCTTACTCAACAAAACTCACCGTTTTGCTGTTTCTATACATGGATCACTCATCCAATAATCTCGGCCTGCTTGGCTATGTGAGGCATGTTTTATGGGCTTCGACTTCGAAATCCCATCTGTTTTTCCAAACATTTTGCTATATTTATCTACCCGTTATTGAAATCTCAAGCGTTCAAAGTTCAAACTATCAAGTCATGAGAAAATTGTTTTTTATATGTACAAATGGACCGATATCCAAAAATTTTAAAAAAAGTAATTACTAATAAATAAATAATTTATTGAAGCTCAAATTAGCGAGTCTGCTCTTCGTTAAGGGTTCGTTTGATGGTCAGAATAACAGAGACATGATAGGATAAACTATCATATCATGTCTGAAACTATTGTATGGCGAGCCAACGGGATAGGATAAATTAATCTTGTCACCTATCATATCATGTTCATTTAGTTAAAATTCTATCCTGAGGGGAGGGTTGGGTTAGAACTCAACAGGACATGATAGGGTGATCTAAAATATAATAAAATATAAAAAATATTTTATATATCAAACAATTGAAGTATAATAAAATATAACATTGTTACAAAACAAGTATAGTAAAATATAAAATATTTAAAAATATTAGTAATTAATTTTTAAAATTATTTTTATTTTGTCACAAGGCTAATTTTGTCATTTTATATTATTTTAAAAACTGAAAAAAAAATATTCAATAATTTAACAATGTGTAAAGTAACTAAAAATGAATTTAAGTCAAATAAATTTTTTTTTGATAAACAGTCAAACAATATTTTAAAAATTTAAAATCTTATATGTAATTTTATCACAGGATAATTTTGTCTTTTTATATAATTTTTAAAAATAAAAATTATAAAAAACCAAAATATAATAAAATATGAAAACATTTAGAATAAAAGCGAAAATTTTAAAATTCATACTAAAATTATAATGCTATACGGTTGGTTATCTGGTGGACACCAAACATCAAATAGGATAACAGCTTATTATGTTCATATCATATCATACTCTCTTATCATATCCATCATTATCCTATCCTGACCACCAAACGAACCCTAAGTCTATTCTTTATATTTGTTTCATACCACACAAAGGCTCAATAGGCCGATTCAATTAACTATAGGTAAGGTAGATCCACCGAATGGGTCCAAAGATCCAAATGTGTCATCATTGGCTCAATTGGCTTGTCGACCACCCCCTGGAGATGTCACCCAAGTTATGATATGGAGCGCATGACAAGAAACTCACTTGCCCTGTGTTCCTGCCAAATTCCGACTTGCCGGAGTCTAGCCGGAGTGCGTATAATCGAGGATGAATACAAAGGTTGTTTTAGATTTTAGCTTGACAGAATATTGTATTTCGGTCCTGCGTATCCCAAAGGGAATCAAAGTGAACGTAGTTCTTGTTCATCCTTCGATCATATGGTGAAGTCAATCCCTTAATCTTGTATATGACGAATACCAGTGAGCAATGACTCTTTGGTAGTCTCTTGATTCGACTGGTTCCTCAAGTACGCTTAAAGGAAATTCACCGAAGTTAGCAAAAGTGATTCTTTCTCTTATGGTTTTCCTCTTTTTATAATAGGATCCCTATATCTCTTAGAGATTAGTTTTATCTCTTCCTATCTCTTATCTTTTAAGCTAACTTCTCGATATATGATAGATGAGATATATCTCTTATATTTGAAATTAGGTTGTTACCTAAGCTTAGGTAAGTGTTATCTTCTAGGCTTTTCTTTCCTATGTCTTTGGGAGATCAAGTCTCCAAGCTCGATGACCGAGACTACCACCTCGGCCAGTACACAAGTCCCCCCAAGCTTTAAGCTCCGAAGAGTGTAAAAGCTTTCATGATTGAAACCGTGCTTGGCTTTAATATTACCATCAGGAAGTCTAAGATTTATTGTGTAAGTCTCCTTCCCTTGCCTGCTTGAGTTCGGTAGCCGATCTTTACACTTCGGCCAATACTTGAGTTCATTGAGCTCGGTAGGCAGGCGATCCTAGTAACCCTTTCCCTCTGTTTATTTGTGTTTAGTGACCGAGCTTTATTTCTCGGTCAACGGTCTAGCTCGATGGCCGGGCTTGCTACCTCGGCCAATACACAAGCCCCCCAAACTTTAAGCTCGAAAAAGAGTAAAAGCTTCATCAAAAGAGTCGAGTTGTAGCCTAATATTGACATTATACTTTATTCTTTTGGCCAATATGTTAGACTCTTGAGCTCTGAGTTTAGAAAAGATGTGGGAGCTTCAATCAAAGCATGGGCTTGCAATCAAGTTTCTAGCTGCTGCTGCGCGTATTCCGATGTGTTTGACACGTGGTTCCCTTGTATTGGTATGCCGAATTTGTGCAGTTCTGAAGAGACGTTTCCCCTCCTTCACACGGCAACTACCATCATTACTTTCAACAGCAATGTTCCAATTTTGAAACGACATAGTCTCTATTATAAATTGAAGTAAACTCGTTATCAGGAGTTTCACTTGTCTTCCTCTTCCTCAAACTTTTCTACTTCAAGCCTCTTCCTCTCCAAGCATTTATGTACTCTCTCCTATCTTCCAGGTACGCCTTCCCGAATTCACTTGGTTTTTCTGTTTCATCTTTCTGTCTCAACATGGAACCTTCATTCGAGGTATCTCAAAATGCTTCCTCAGAGGTTCAAATCATAGGGCTTGAAATAAATCCCATCGAGGGTTCTCCCCAGTCTTCTCCTCCTTCCTCAAAGGGAAATAAAGGTAACCCCGATGACTCCTCTTCTTCCTCCTCTAATGAGAGTAGTTCTGCTACTCCTCAGGCCGCCATTGTCCCGAAGCGTCGCAAACACGCTACCAGGGTTCCAAAAGACCCTATTCCAGACATCACTATTCCTGGGTATTTATGAAGGCTTTTCATATCCTCTGTGGCCGAGTAGGGATGGAGGCTACTGCTTCGAAGTTCCTTTACGTTTACAAAGTTCGGTTCGGAGATAGGATTGGTTGGATCTCCCTCGGCGGGGTTGAGAAGAAGGGCATTATCGGTCTCTATAAGAGTTCTTACAAATTCTTCAAGTCGGACTTCTTTAAAATCCGACCCACTGAGGGGAACGAGTCCTTCTTTTTTGACTCTAATGGAAAACCCAAGTTCCCCTTTTATTGGCAGCCTTATCTTTCAAAATTTTCCAGCTTTGATGTCGGTCACATGACTCTCCAGGAGCAAACTGATGTCGGTATCCTTGAAACCTACCCTCGGCCATTGCCCTGTGGAAGGCTTTTGAAACTTCCTTCGTCTTCCACTCAGCAGGCCGATTTTGATTGTAAGTATTATGTTTTTACAATATATCTTGGTTTATTCAACAAATAATAACATTTATTAAATTCCTTTGTAGTGATCATGGGCAAATTCAGCTACAAAACTCTAGCGAAGAAGACAACCAATCAAGATGTTGGAGCTTCTAATCGAGTTGTCGATGTCAAGACTAAGAAGAAGAAGGTCATCGAGCTTTCTGAGCCTAATCGTCCTTCTAAACGAGCTCGGACTGAGACCCTTCAGGAGGCTCCACAAGGTAGGAGCTTTTCTCCTACCCCAATGTCTCAAGCGAGGATGAATACAAAGGTTGTTTTAGATTTTAGCTTGACAGAATATTGTATTTCGGTCCTACATACCCCAAAGGGAATCAAAGTGAACGTATTTCTTGTTCATCCTTCGGTCATATGGTGAAGTCAATCCCTTAATCTTGTAGATGACGAATACCAGTGAGCAAGGACTCTTTGGTAGTCTCTTGATTTGGCTGGTTCCTCAAGTACGCTTGAGGGAGATTCACCTAGGTTAGCAAAAGTGAATATTCCTCTTAGGGTTCTCCTCTTTTTATAATAGGAGCCCCATATCTCTTAGAGATTAGTTTTATCTCTTCCTATCTCTTATCTTTTAAGCCAACTTCTCGATATATGATAGATGAGATCTATATCTTATATTTGAAATTAGGTTGTTAGCTAAGCTTAGGTAGGTGTTATCTTCTAAGCTTTTCTTTCCTATGTCTTTGGGAGATCAAGTCTCCAAGCTCGGTGGCCGAGTCTACCACCTCGGTCAGTACACCCTGCAACACGGCTGATGCGATAGGACCTCGGTCCTCTTATGCACACCACCTCAGAAGTGGCTCGGTTCATCCCCCTTCAACCAAAAGTGGTCGAGAAATGACTAATTCTCAAAAATTGGTCACTCTAAATAGGTCAGTTACACCAGGCTCAAGGGACATATGAAGCTTATAAATACAGGGAGCATTCGCCAATCAAGGGTTTTTATACTGCTTCTCTCACATTCCTTTTACTATTTTAGGCATTGGAGCATCTTCATAGACACTCACCTCATACTGTGTGTCGAGGAGGACCGACCGGTAAGCACACTAAAGTGTCGCCGCGAGTGCTCGACAGAGGAAATATAATTATCATTGCCATTGTACAAACTAGTAATTGTTGAACCCGCAATTGTACTCCGTGCTATTAGATCTATTGGACCATAACCGAACAATCTCCAAACTCTAATTAGCAAGTCAATTAACTTACTTGTGAGTCTCTTGTTTGAGCATACATAACGGTAGGTAGGTGATCTTATTCGTTGTTTTCTAAAAAGTAATTATAAAATTCATGTAAGAAGTTGTCTATTGGATTTCACTGTTAAACTATTTTTGGTGAACTCTTCTTAAAGAAAATGAGAAATAATTTCCAAGCTGTATAAACTCAAATGAAGAATGAATCAATGATAAGAACAACACCTTAATGTAGGGGGATTAGGATTCTCTAACTATAAAAATAATTGCAGGGAGTACAATTCTTAGTCTAATGATTGTCATTAACCGAATTACATTTATATTTTCATTTTGCCATAAAAGTGAACATTTTCTATGGTTGAGATTGGATGGTGTTCTTTTAAAAAAAATGGCATTCGATTCAATTCCATTGCAAGGGTGCTACTTTGTCCTGGAGTGGACCCTGACCCATCGCTCTCGTCTTGCCCTATTAAGTGCATGTTTGGATTCACTTCTGGAAGAGACAAAAGTGATTCCAGGGACATAAAATTGGTTTTGACATGTTTGGGAGCTCTTGACTAGAATTGATTTTGCCTTTGGAATTGATTCTACTTTGAAGCTAGAATTTGGAGCTTTTGCCCCCAAACGTGATTTTTAGCATCAAATTTATCGTTTAACTCACTTTTATGTGAATCTATCCAAACATAAATCAATTTATTTTAAACTCAATTCTAAATAAATCAATGGCTAAATTAGTGTTTTCGTCCCTTATCTTTATTTTAGGTTTCGCTTTGGTCCCTCATCTTTTTTTTTTGTTTCGTTTTGATCCCTTATCTTTCAACAATTAACTCATTTTGGTCATTTTCGTTAATTATCCCTAACGGTGTTGGCCAGAAATTATCTCCGGTCACTAGAATCTGGAAACGTCGCCGAAATTCGGGGAAAGTCGCTGGAGCCACCCTTTTTCTTCCCCCTCTATCAACTCAGTCACCATTTCTGATTCTCTCTCACACTCACTCACTCATTCACTCACTCTTACCACTATGTTCCAAATCTTAACACAGCAACAAGCACATCAACATCCTGGGCAACAGCGGAGCGCCCATCTTCCCACAGAGAGATTTGAGCGCGGCGGAGTGTTCTTGGTTCGTTGAAGGCTTGAAGCAGAGGGAAGGACCTTCGATCTGGGTAGATTTGCTACGCAAAAAGCAGCAGCAAGAACCAAGCACCTTCGTACCTGATCTGGTGGCGCATAAGACGAACCAAGCAACATGAAGAACCAAGCGATGGCGTGGCATGGTGGCAGAACTAAGGGCGGCGGTGGCAGAACTGAGAGGAAGACAACGAGGGGAGGGAGCTATGGGGGTTGGTGGTGAGTGGTGCAAGGAAGGCAAGGAAGGAGGAAGGGAGGAAAAGAAGGAAGAAGGAAGGAGGATGGGAGAAAGAAAAGGAAGGAGAGAGAATGAGAAAATGGTAAAACCCAGATTCCGGTGAGTCGGCGGCGGTTTCCGTTGAGTGATGAAAGAAACCTAACGCCGTCAGTGCAAAATTGACGGAAAGGACCAAAATAGGCTAACGATTGAAAAATAGGGGACCAAAATGAAACAAAAAATAGATTATGGACTAAAATGAAACCTAAAATAAAGATACTGAACCAAAACACTAATTTAGCATAAATCAATTCTACAAAATCAATTCCATCTAAAATCACGTTTATCAAATTCTCATCTAAACACACTGTGTAAGCAACTATTTGGTCCCACACCTTTTGTTATAAAGATGTGATATTTCTCCAAAAACAAAAATTTATTTAGGCATCAGCATCTAGATCGATATATGGTGCCGCGAATTATCGTCCACTACCACAATCAATAGGTTCGTACTGTAAAAGCGTCACCGACTCACCGGAGCAAAATTACTTCACAATAGTGGTTGTAGTTATGAAAATTATGAGAAAGCTGACGAAATCTTTGTTTGTTCATTTTGAATAACGTTGAAAAACAGTGTTACTTTACCCGTTTGTCTATATTTAATTGTCACGTTTGTGTATTTTGGATACATGATTAATTATTCAAGTGCAAAACAAATTTTTAACCACTTGAAAACAATTTTTAAAAACAAAATAAGAAATCCCAGTTACCAATTTTTAGTCATAATATTTGCTACCCAGATCATCCATCAGCAAAAAGCAACTCCAAACTTTGCATCCACTACTCCATGAAGCTAGTCGAATGGTGTTGGTGGAGGTGTTGAACAACTTTAAGTTTGTCTGTTTTCTTCCATCCAGAAGGTATCATATTGTTAACTTGAAGAAATTCTCATAACGTTCACAATTTGTATATAAAAAGCAAATCATGGCTTAACACATATGATGGTAACGTTTTTGATATAAACAACGTTTAAAAACACTATAAGCCAAAACATAAAATAAATCATTCCACGGCATGTGAAGGAAGAAATCTTTCCCTGGAAAAGAAATCAACCAATTGACATATAAAGACAAGAAAGCAAGTCTCGCTTAAAGTAGTGATCTTCTCAACTTCTATGATACAGAGTTGTATAACAATTAGACTTTACTAAACAGAAATTGCTTGTCATGGAAGGAAAGGACATGCTTAAAAGGGGAAAAAGCAAATTAGACCAAAGAGCTTTGAGATATATCATATATGTGTTTGGAAATCAAACATGCAACTTTACAATTATGCTTTGCATGCCCACAAATCTCAAAACTCCCTGCTTGCCCACCTAATAATTTTTACAAGGAGAATTTCCTAGATGCTCCAATGGTACAGATCTAAGAATTTCTCTTTTACATTACAAGTAAACAAATTAAAACAAAGAATTTAATTACTTGAATATGTATGTATCCGGCTGGCATTGGCAACTATCATATTAATCATGGCAGCAAGAAATTCATGAGCTTCAACCAAGCAAAGCCACCACGATCACCACCATGGCTCCCTTTCTCGGACTCTTTGGCACACGACACAAACGGTGTCGTCATGCCACCCTCCCTGCCAGCACCACCTTCCACGGCAGCGGCTGGCTTTCTCGGGCACAGAAAGAAGTTTCTGGATCCAAGTTCTATCAGCTTCTCCTCCTTGTCCAAACCTAAGCACATGTCAAAACCAAATCAATTTTCCAATGATCACCACTCTTGCTCAAGAATCAATTAACCAAAAAGTGATCTAAGGAATAACG
The DNA here is from genome assembly GCA_030762895.1 of Sophora flavescens. Taxonomy (NCBI): domain Eukaryota; kingdom Viridiplantae; phylum Streptophyta; class Magnoliopsida; order Fabales; family Fabaceae; genus Sophora; species Sophora flavescens. The sequence continues at coordinate 165,887,280 of CM061066.1, read as the reverse complement.
TGTTTAGCTTTGATTAATGAAAAAAATTCTTTTATTTGTAAAACCAAATTTAACATCTAGAAGAAATATCAATATTTATACAAAATACAAAACAGTATCCAACACCTACCCACACGAAAGTATGTTCTACGTGAATCAAAATCGATAACGCAAAACAATTTCTTTATTTGAACCTTTTTTTTTTTTACTGGATTGTTTGAACAAGTTAAATACACGAGAGACATATCATATGAATATAGCTTATGTCTATTTGAGTTTACTTATCTAATATTTAATCTCACTTATATAAAAACAAGAACATTTTTTTTATACTCATATAGGGCCAATTCTTACATCAAACACGCCACTTTCAAAATCACGCATGGAGTTTTGTGATTCGTCAATAAACGATTAAAATAATGTCTATTCCAATGTTAAATTTAGTATTTGACTTTGTTTACCTAAAAATACAGAATCTTCTACCATGACAGATAATTGGTCCCAAAACAATTCGTACTGAAAAATGAAAAATTATCTTAACAAAAAATCTCAACTAACAGTCAAATTAAATTTTTTAGGATACATTTAGGGACACGTTAATCCCATATAAAGGACTATTTTTATCTTTATTTGAGATTTTTCATTTTTTAAGACCAGAGGTGTATCTTTAGGGACTAATCTAGGTCTTTACTTAAAAAAAAAATAGATATAAAATGTAAACATAGAAACTCACTTTCTAAGCTAAACTGGGAATAATGGAGGTCGAAATCGGAGGCATTCATGGTGGGCAAGATCGGACGGCGGCCTTCCTTCACGTACTGCCGCAGCGCGGTAGCCACCAGATCGTCGACGGTGGATTCCGGCCTAATCACCACCTGAAGCGGCGCAACGCTCCCCAGCACCGTCACCTTCAGCAGCAGCTTCGGCGGCTGTCTAGGCAGTCCCTCCGGCGCAGTTCCGGCAAGGCTGTTCCTGTACGATATAAGGTCCGGCATGGTCCTCGGACGGCGGATTTGTGCGGCGGACATCGCGTTTTGGCCGTTGAAAGACGACGATTTCTCGGTCGACGATAACCTTCCGTTGTGGTTTCTGTGGCTCTTGGGGCTTGGCATGGAAAATATGTACAGAGAAAAGAAGAGAAGGGCAAAGTTGTAATTTCAGGACTTCCGACGGTGGTGATATTTTAGATATCTGAGGCGGGGGAAGCCGAGAGCGGTGGAAGAGCTTTGGCTCTGCGGTTCAGACCGACCGGGAGCTATCATAACCAGGAGGGTATCGCCGGGCAGCGAAGGGCAGAGCCAAATGAAATGATAGATAGAGAAAGAGAGCGCCAAGGTTTCTGAAGAATGAAGCTTCGGCTTGTTCGCGAATTTATATACGAGGAGAAATAGGAAGATTTTTTTTTTTTTGAAATAAATAAAGGGGTTAACTGGGTGTAGCCGGTTAAGGAAGATTGCTTGAGTTGAGGGTTTTGCGGAGAGCCGCGTAAAGGGGGGATTGGGATTTGGGATTGGGAGGTTGAGAGTTGAGGGAAGCAGATTTTAGATTGACACGCGTGGATCATTCACTGGATTTTGAGCTTTGGAGATTATCAGTGACATGGGTTTGTCATATGTCGACACGCGGAAGTTAAACTGAGCCAAAAAAAATTTGATATTGATACTGTAAAACAATTAAATCCTTTTCATTATAATAGTTAAACTAAATTTTATTTATAATTGTGAAAATATCACTTTTTGTTTTCATTGTCTCTCTTTCAAATATTTGAAAATATGAAATAAAATAAAAATAAGATAGGACTTCCATCATTTCTCTATTTTTCTCAAAATAAAAATGTAGATATGATTAAACCTTTTATTCTAGTTTTGTTTACTCCGTGTTTTGCTAAGATTTGGAGGCGGAGTTATGGTTTGAACATTTAGGGGATAATTGTGGGTTTTTGTTGACAAAAATGCATTTTTTTTCCTAAATGACATTCATCAACACTGAAAACACAAGGTTTTTTGCTCAATTATTTGACACCTCTAACATGTGTGAGCCAACAAAGTGCCATGTTAGTGAGTTAACATGCCTCACAAGCACAATAGTTAACTCAAACAAACAAATCAAATAAGAAAGAAGAACTAATGCGTCTCATTGTTATAATTTTGAGAGACTAATGTTTAACATTATTTATCAGGAAAAAAAATTGTCTCATTGTTGTAATTTCGAGGAATTAGTGTTTAGCATTATTTATCGGGACAAATAGTCGCATCTGTTTTATTTTATTAGTGAAATATAAGGTATCCTCATAATTTGATTTACTTAAATTGTTCACGAGACTCATCCTTGTCATGAGATATTATGTTGTCTCTTGATGAGTTGCTCAATTTAATTATTTGGTGCACTAGGGGTATTCCCAATCGATAACCAAATATTAATCCATTTTTAGACGTAAAGAACATCAAAGTGAGTTTTGTCTCTCCCGACAAAACATTTTTAATATATACGACAAGAATAGAATCTCTGACATCTTACTTAAGGAATCCAACTATCAACTAATTATACTGTGCTTTGTTGATACTCAACTTAATTTTAATATACAATTTGTAAAATGATAAATATACAAAACTTTCAGATGGTACAAACATAAACCCTTTTTGAAAATTTATACATTTGTATTATATTTTTTTATATTTAATTTTAACTTTAGATACAATTGTCAAAAGTTATACAAAAGATGTGTATGTGTTGTAAAACATTGAGAAGATTCCTTCTTCTTTTTTTTGTATAATATGAGAATGATTTTATTAAAATAAAAAAAGTAATGTAGTCCTATTATAGCCTTGATTAATTAATGAGTTTAGTTTTGATATATGATCTGCGGAAATTATTTTACACCAGTAATAAATCATTCTTTTTTTTAATAAGCAGTAATAATCATTTTATATAACTTTTAAGATAAAATTATGAGAAGATTCAAATATCTTTAAAGATATGTAACACTTTATAATTAATTGACTATGTAATTTTTTTACCATTTGATAAGAGAATGATTGATTGCAGTGAAAACAGGCACGTGACTGGTCGAGGATTTTTTTTTTTTTTATCAAACTGGTGGAGGAATCTAATCTAACGTTGTTGAATTATCGCCATCTTATTAAGGATTTGGGTTGTCTTGGACTTTGGAAGGATAAAATAATATGTGATTGGAGAGAAAAAAAATATATATAAATTTTTTAAAATGTAATTAGTAGCCCCAATCTTGTATGAAAAAAAATGTGTTATTCTCTTACTAACATGAACATTATTGCATCTTCCAAAATAGATCGATCCAAATCCTAAATTAATTTATTTTGGTCCCAATGATTGACTTCAACTTGTAATCTTGAGTTATATCTTCTAGTGTAGGCAACAACTAAAAGTGTAAACATGGCCCAGAAAGGGCAACTCATTCAATTTCAAATAAATGGACACGCAAGTGGTGGAGGTGATACTGAACCCTTGACCAAAGCCAAGGCATGGCAAAGACATGTGCGCGGAAAGAGACAACTCATATAATTGCCACTCTTTGGCGTCTAAAAGACCAGCTCAGTCCAAATATGGTCTCCTATAATTTATGTCTATTACCCATATATTCCAAAAGTTAGCTCAAATAATTAGGATGTTCAAACATATATAAGTATTGCTTATGACACAGATACAATTTTAATATCCATCCTCATCCGTAGATCCTCGCGTACAGCAAGCATATGTAAACATTGTACAACCTAAAAACCTTGATAATATGGGACATAAATACAACTTCAATAATATGTGTGGGTTAAACAAGTGGTCATTAGAAATTTGGAGGCAATGTCCCAAAAAGCTTGTGGTATTGATTAGGCCATTTGCCAATGTTCCCTTATTCTAGTTCCCATATATTCTATAACTGCAACTAGATGCAAGGATTTGATTTTGCATTAATTTTGAGTTCTCCATCTCGCGTACGCATTAGCAAAAGTAGAAAACAAAATGTCTAACGTTAGGTATCCTTTCAGAATATTCAATAATCTACACTTAAGATTTGCTTACACAATCAGAGTCTCACTACCTTTCTAAATTCCTTGTGAAAAATGGTAACGTAATTGAAAACATGCAAGTTAAAGCTTCGGTAGGTGACGTATTTGCCACTCAAATTATTTAGTTGACTGAAGATAAGGTTTGGCAACCTTCGCGGTTCTAGTTTTTATTTTATTTTTTGTTGTTAACTGTTAAAATACTAATTTTTGAAAAATTGTATAGAAAATAATTAAAATAATAAAATATTATTTTCGCTATTTCTTATACAAAATTTTAAAATTGGGAAACTAAATGAAAGTAGAGTTTGTAACTATGAATAAAAACAAGAAACTAAAAATAAAACCAAACGTATCCTTAAATTCTCATATAGTAAAAGTTAAGTGAGAGTGAAATACCTAATTACGCCCTACTTGTATTCCATGTTGTTTCTCTGATAAATTATTGGGATTTTAATTACCCAAAAAAATGATAGGGATTTTGGTTGGACGGTTTGGTTAAGTTTTGTATCATGTTATGAGTACGACCCACTATAAATTATAGGGAATTAGCATACTTAGTCCATCCCACTTAATTATAGAATGGGTTGAATCACAAAGTTCAATATATATTCTAAAAATGAGTTTTTCTAACCAGCACTATAGGATAGGATAGTGGTTAAGAACTAAGAAGTAAAAAAATAAACAAAATAATCGGAAACCATTTCTTTAAAACTTTTGATGTATTGATTACAATATTTTTCAAAACAAATTTATTATATTTGATTTCTTAATCAATGTCTTAAAGATATTAATTAGTATTTCCATAAAGAATTTCTACTAAAGTAGATGCCAATATAAATATACCAAATAAGACAATGGGGCTGCCAAAATGTTCTACTCCACTTTTTTTTATATCTCGTTTTAGTTTTTTTTATTATAAAAAATTAATAAATATTAGCTGTCTTAAATTTTATTGTTTATTATACTAGTAAATTAATGAACATAAAATTATTAAAATAAAATATTTCTAAATATTTTAATAAAAGTTCACTCGAATATAATTTTTCTTATTGATAATTGAAACTATTCAATAATTTTTTTAATTCTTGTAGAATAATTTTAAATGTCACAAGATAAAGTATTGAGAGTTAAATGACAGTATTTTATTTTATTATTTTTTATCTAATGGAAGGCTCATAGTGTAATGACCCAAAATATGACAAGTAAACCCAATTTCCCCAATATTAAGCCCAATTAGTTTTAACCCTCTTAGGTGTGACAATGCACCTAGATTAGAAAAGTCTAGAATAATGATGAGTCACATCATTCAGGAAGAGTCTAGAATAATGGTGAGTCACTATGAAGAGTCACTACTAAGTTTGTTAGGTTTGTTATTAATAATGTTATATATATAATGAAGGAATGCAATGAGAAATAAGAAGAAGAATTATGAAAGAAAACATTTTGCTTTAGGAAGTTGCTCCCCCTTGAAGAGGAGTGTCTTTTATTTTCTTTATTGTTTTAGCAATTCTCTGTTTGGTATAATCTTTATACCATTACATTGGTGCTCTCGTTGATCCTCTCATGCCTCCATCAACACCTATCTACCATGATGTTCTTCACCTAGAGAAATCCATCAACAAATTCAAAGCTTCTTTTGATCATTTCAGTGAATCCTTCATTCAGACCATCCTCTCCCTACAATCTGAACTCCAAACCCGTCAGAATCCACCCACAACCCCAAGCCAGATAGACTCCCATCATCTTCAATCCATCTTCAATGAGAACAACACCGCTGTCACTGCCAATGTTCCCACCCCAGTCACGGCCAACACTGCATTGGCCTCTGCTCCTGATGACACACAACACCCACACGGTAAAGGCACGTCCACGCCTATTACAGTTCCGGCAATCCCCAGGGCCTTACAAGATCTGGGTTCACCAAATCACGCAGCGGCTCCTATCGATTTTGCCTTGGAACCATCGCATTTGGACGCCGTCTCCACCGTCCACCTCTCTGGTTCACGATTCTTCTTCTCGTCCCTCTTCCTTGCATCAAATCCAGTCAGTTCTTCATGCTCGGAGTTTGTGTCGCTTTGTCTGGCACCCACCTTTGTTAGAACCAAAGTGGTTTTGGATTAAAATAATCTCTCAAGTTTTGATGTTAACAAAAAGGTTAAATTTGTATGGCAAAGTTTTTGTCAAAGATCTAACTTGTTTATTATAAGTATGCAGGGATTACTTGATTTTATGCGAGTCAGAGGAACTAAAATTTAAAGTATAAAATCTACAGATTCTAGTTCAAACCTCTAGATCAGTCTACAACTCTTGGTAAAATTCTGAGTCTTTAGCTTTATGGTAGACGAGATCGTTAAAATAACAATAGATGAGGTCTTAGAGTTAACTAAGGTAGAAGCGTTACTAAGTCTAAAGTAACCTAGTATACGAGCTCCATATGCCACGTCAGCAGACGGAAGTACTTAAACACAAGGTAACTTAGTATACGAGCTCCATATGCCACGTCATTGGATGAAGCTTTTCATCAAGGACTTAGCAAGTCCTAAGACTTGTGTGGACGAGCGCCTCTACCATATTAGTAGGCGAGCGCTTCTGTTAATTCAGTGGACGAGCGTTTCTATCACATTAGTAGACGAGCACTTCTATCACATTAGTAGACGAGCGCTTCTATCACTTTAGTAGACGAGCACTTCTACCACTTTAATGGACGAACGCTTCTGCCACATCAGTAGACGAGCTCTTAAGTATAACACGTCCATCTCTCTGGACTAGGCAGAAAGTATATAGACGCATTATCAGCAGATGAGCCCATCTCACTGACAAGTAAATCTTGCTCGTCCAAATACCTGCGCGCCCACTAGTTTTAAGACGTGAACCAGTATAAGCTTAAACGTATTTATTTCAAATGATTGCTTATTTAATTCAAAGAATATATGTATTTTACCTTGATGCTTATTTTGTATAAAATCTTTATCTCTTGGATAAAAGAACTTCGTACCATCGAAACCATAAACCTTTGTACTCTATCAAAATACATTGTTGTAAAGATCAAGTCAAGTATAAAGATGGTAAGTCAAAAAGCAACCTTTGGTACTATAGAGAAGTGATAGTTCTACTTTGAGCATTCATCTGTTAAACAAAAGCACTTCTCAGTGAAGCATATCAAGTTATCAGTCTCAACGGATCCAAGCATTTAATGCTAGGTCTCAACGGATACAATTTGAAGACCGTTGAAGAAGATCAAGACAGAGAAGCACTTCAGCTATATATATACTTGAAGAACTTCAAGGAGCAGATGGACATAGATTCAATATATAGATATACACAGTAACACAAGCTCTGATATCATAGTGCAAAAACTCTGTTGAAATTGTAACACAAGTTTACGTGTAAATATTGTTGATCTTAAACTTTCAAATCTTCACACATAGTGAGTTCTTAGATCAAAGCTTTAAATCTCTTTGTTAGAGTTAGAGGCTGAAGAGGCTTGGTGGAGAAAGAATACTTGTAGCTTGAAGAGGTGTTGAATACTTGTAAAGATATTGGATTATAGTGGAGAAAAACCTTCAGGTAGAAGGGACTAGACGTAACTCTTGGTTAGAAGATAGTGAACCAGGATAAAACACTTGCGTGAATCTTCTAAACCCTTATCTTTTATTGTTTTTGTTTATACTAACTGCGGGGTTCTGAATCTGAGTTTATTAACTCTTCAAAAATGTTTTCCTGTTTGTGTGTTGTTTTTATTGTTTTTCTTGTAAAAGGTTTGAGAAAAGACTTTTTCGAAAATCTGTTAAGAAACACAATTCAACTGCCCCTTCTTGTGTTTCCCTGTGTCAACTTCAGTTGGTATCAGAGCTCAGCCTCGAAAGGGTTGAGCATCTAGCAAGTGCTGAGGGAGTACGATCCAACAAGCATGTATACAGAAGGACATGCAATCAATAGACCTCCTCTCTTTGATGGTAGTGATTATGACTACTGGAAAAAGTGAATGATGGCTTTTCTTGATGCACAAAACGTGGACATCTGGGAGCTGATTGAAACTGGCTATGTTGAGCCAAGAGGTGATGCCGGAGTTGCTATTCCTAGAGCTCAATGGACTCAAGAGTATAAAAATCAACATCAACTCAATCTGAAAGCTAAGCACTATTTGATGTGTGCTATCACCAGATCTGAGCATGATAAAGTACACAGCTGTAACACTGCTAAGGAAATATGGGATACTCTTGCCCTAGCTCATGAAGGGTCATCCCAAGTTAAGGAGTCAAAAATAAGCATGCTGTTTCATCAGTATGAGTTATTTAAAATGGCTGAGCATGAAACTATAGATCAAATGTTTGGAAGATTCCAAACTATCACCAACAATCTTAGATCTCTTGGAAAAACCTATGAAAATAGAGATCATGTCAAAAATTTTGAGAAGCTTATATAAACAGTGGAGACCTAAGGTCACTGCTATTTAGGAAGCAAAGAACCTCAATACTCTCACTTTGGAGAACTTCTTGGATCCTTAAAAGTTCACGAGCTTGAGCTCAATGAAGAAGAAAGTTCCAGAAAAGGAAAATCTATTGCCTTAAAGGCAAAGAAAGCTAGCTCTTCCAAAGTTCTTAAAGCTGAGGAATCATCTGATGAAGCAGACCCCTCTGACAGTGATAAAGGATCTGATGAGGATGAACTGTCTTTCATCTCCAGAAAGATTCAATATATATGGAGAAAGAAATGTGGTTTCAGAAGGAAGAAGTTCAACAAAAAGTTCATCAAAGAAAAATCAGTCTCTAAGGAAAAAGGTTCACCTCTGTGCTTCGAGTGCAAAAAGCCTGGTCATTTCAAAGCTGACTGCCCAGAACTGAAGGACAAAAAGAAAAAGGGTTTGATGGCTACTTGGGAGGATATGGATCTGTCTTCATCTGATGAAGAGAATGAAGCAGAGGAAGAGGCAGATATCTGTTTCATGGCTGGTACATCATCAGAAAATGAATACACTGATGCTCGGGTAATGGACTCTAACCCTTCCATTCTTCAAGATGCTTTTGATGAATTATTGCATAATTCATCAATTCTGTCTCATGAATATATAAGTCTGAAAAAGAAATTTTCAAAACTATCTAGAGAATTTGATAGGGTTTGCATGGAGAAAATAAGTCTTGTAAATGAAAATAACAAACTGAAATTAGAGAAAGTCAGTCTAACTGACAAACTCAAGTGTGAGCCAACTGTCTCCTGTGAAGTTACAAAACTGAAACAAGATGTAACATATCTGATAGACACTCTGTCTAAATTTGTAGGTGGCTCAGATAAGCTTAATTTAATTTTAAGTTACTCTAGGTCAGTACATGATAAGTCTGGCCTTGGCTATGACAAAGAAAAGCATGAAGCATCTTATAAAAAGTCAAAACCACATGTGCATAATAGAACCTAAAAAGCTCAAACACAACATGTCAAAACTAAACTATGCTCGTCAAACACTTACTGTAAAGTGTGTGGAAAAAGTGGTCACATAACATCTAGATGCATACATTATAAGCATATTAAAATGCTAGTCAAGTGACTACTAACAAGAAATGACCGAAGTCAATTTGGGTACCTAGAGATAACATTGTACCTGTTGCAGACTTGCTTAACAACAGGAAAGAAACACACATCCTGGTACTTGGACAGTGGTTGCTCACGTCACATGATGGGAGAATGGTGTATGTTCCAAGACCTTAAACATAGGGATGGTGACTAGGTTACCTTTGGAGGTAATCAGAAAGGGAAGATCACTGGAGTAGGTAAAATTGGTAAACATCCTCTTCCCTTCATTGGAGGGACAAAGTTTGTAGCCCTGACATATCTTGGCAATTCAAACTCATTATACAGGAAGGCATACATGAGGTGGTCCACAAGACTCACATGACGAGGCCCAAGTGTACATGATGTTGCTGTTATGTATGGATTGACTGAATGTTGGTTGAACGAGTGATGTTGGTTATAGTTGAATGATTAATAAGACTCTAATTGATTTAATAGGGCTCTTAATTAATGTGATGCTTAAGGGATTAATTCCCCAATGCTTCATAAGACATGAACTGCTAGTGAGAGGCGAGGATTGATGCCAACTAGATTAGTCAAAGGACCCTAGGATATGATTCGAGAGTGTTAGGGAGTTTTGGCTCCAAGAACATGAGTTGAATCTGCCCAGAACAGTACGGCTTGCCCTGGAGCACGACCGTGCTGAACAGGGAGCATGCTCGTGCTCCCAGTTGAATTCTGGAAGATGGCCGTGCATTGAGCACGATCGTGCATGACAGTGAACACGACCGTGCTCCACTTAAGTGGCAGCACGACCGTGTTGGGGTGAGCACGCCCGTGCTCCCCTTATTGGTCAGAACGTGAATTAAAGGTTCTAAAAGGGCGTTTCACCCCAGATGTCCCCAATAATGTAATAAGATACTAATCTAATAAAGAAATGTGATGAGCCTCTGGTTGACTGGTTTTATAACTAATAAAAACCTTGGCTTTGTGCTAATTTTATATCATTTTCACCCAAATTAGACTTGATTGTCTTTAAGTAGTATTTTGAGTCTGTAAAGTATTTTTAGGTTAATTTAGTTGATTTAGAGTTAAATAAATCACTTATGCTATTTTCTGTTTTCAGGTTAATAAAAAGAAATAATTCTGGAGTGTCTCGCCCCGCGAGAAGGCATTCGCCTCGCGAACCAGAAGGTGACTGTTCCAAAAATTGCAATCCACTCTGTCTCGCCTCGCAAGTAATCCAAGTCTGGAAGTCAGAAAGCATCACGGTTTACCCGTGTGAAAGGTCACGGGTGTGGCAGTTTGGAATCTGAAGAGTCTCGCCTCGCGAAGAGAAGCTCGCCTCGCGAGAATACCAAAAGCTGAAGACTGTTCGCATTATTCGCCCCGCGAATGTGTGCTCGCCTCGCGAGACAGCAAAATCCAGAAATTGTATTTAAGCGTTTTAGACAGAACTGAAGAGTTAGTCAGAGTTAGCCAGTTTTGGCTAGTTGTTAGCTTTTAGTAGTCAGTAGTTTCAGTAGTCTATTTTCTTTTCTTTTACGTCTGTAATGGAGAGCTAGTCTCCTTGATTAATCTACCGGGATTGGTTTCCATTTACATTTGAGGTTCTGTAATTCCTGTTTTCACTTACTTTTCTCTTTTCAATACGATGCTATATGTTTCTGTTTGCTTAATTCAGGAATGTATAGTGTTGTGTTGATTTGTTTCGGTGATGTTATGTTCCTATATATAATCGCGTTTGCTTAATTCGCGTGTGTTCAATCATGTTCGCTTAGTTCATGAGTGCTTCACCCCGTTTGCTTAATTCGGGAATAGGGATATATATTTGTAGTAGTGGTTTCGCTTGTAAATTGTTGCTACAACCGGGAGGGGATTAGAATCTGCGTAGGGCTTGGATTTATATGAACCGATGATAGTGGGAAACCAAGAACAGTAGGTTGATCGTTCTTTAGCTTATTTGGTAATTACTTTTTATTGCATTGTTTTTTTCTGTTCTGTTTTCTTTATTTAGTTTTTAATCTCAAAACCCCCCAAATCTGACTTTTACTGATTTTCTGTTAATAACAACAACACCTAAGAGTCCTTGAGAGATGATACTCGAGTTGTCGCTTCCCTATCTACATTCTTTTGTAAACGCTCGTTCTTTTTGGCGCGTGGCGACAGCGCGACCAAAAATTGGCGCCGTTGCCGGGGACTCTTGTTTGTGTTATTAGCAGAAAAAAAAAACTTTGCTGAATTAGTTTTGTCTGCTTGTCTAGTTGTGAATTTTATTTTGCCCCATGGATAATTATATGCAAAATTATGTGCCTAATATTTATTATGAGCAACCATGCATGTATTATCCTGATTTTGGTATACCACCACCATGCACAAATTATCCTAATTTTGTTGGAAGTTATGAGTTTAATAGTGATTATGGCGTGCTTGGAGTGAATAATCATTTTAGCCAACAAAGTGGAGGACAGAGGACCTTGGATGAGATTGCATCTCTGATACAACAATTTGCCGAGAACAATCAACGGATGGCAATAAGCCAGCAATATCAGCCTAATCCTACACTAGCCCAACTCAGTCTGGAAGAAATGATACAACAAATGGAAGAGAACAATCAACGGTTGGCACAACAAAATCTTGAATTCCAACAGAGGATGGAGGGTGAATACCAGAGGGGAGAAGCTGAATCTCGAAAGTTGTCCATTCTAATTGACCAAATTGTCGCCAACTCGGCTAAACTGCAAACTCCACATTCCCTTGAAGAACATACAGAGTCACCAACAGTTGTTCTTGACAATGCTCCATCTGAGGATGATTTTGATAATGATGTTTCTGTTGATGAACTGTGTGTTGAATCCCCTGATTCTAATTCATGTGCTGATTGTTATTGTGATGGCACTGCTTTGTGTATAGACTGTTATGCAGGTTTAATCTTTTCAGGAAACATAGAAAATGAGGATCAAGAGGATCAGAAGGACATCTGCTTCACCGTGCTTGAGGATGATGAAGAACCTTTGGAAGTAGATGATTCAATTAAAGCAAATGCATGTGTTGAGAGTGATGGGGTGGATGAATTGAGTGCTGGAAGTCCAGACAATCAGACCTTTACTAATTCAGTTTCTTTTACTACATGTACTGACTGTACTGACACTAACCCGTGTGCTGTTTGTGCTGAGTTTCTTGACTCTATTTTGCAGGGTGATAGTGAGAGTGAAGCTGTCTGTTCGACCGAAGTTCCAAATATACCATCCATTGAGCAGCCACCCTCCTTAGAGCTCAAGCCACTTCCAGACATTCAGACCTTTTCTGATTTAGTTTATTGTAACATATCTACTAACTGTATTAACTCTAACCTTTCTGTGGTGTGTGCTGAAATTTCTACAGGTTTAACAAGTGATGAATCCGGTAGTGCAGTGGATGAAGACCTTGCAGAAGTTGAAGCAGCACCGGAGACACCAGTGTCCTATTTGCCACCTCCCACTGTGGAGCCACCAGCAACGGAGTTCAAGCCTCTCGAATTTGCACTATGGCCAGTCCAAGAGGTTGAGCCCTGATATTATTGTGAGGACTTTATGGACAAAGTTGAGAAAGAGGTCATCTGTGACCCAAGAGGGAGTGAGAAGTCCGCCGTACTCGGCGAGGTCATCATAATTATCAAGTGCTCACTTCCATATAAAGGCTGCAAGTTAGGGAAGCATGGAATGAGCTTCCATCATTTGTCTACGACGTGGGCATTATGCTGTAGGCCATGGGATCCGGGAGGATCATACTACAATTTGGGCATTCTGTGGCCACTGTATCACAGACAATGGGATCCTGGTGGACCACTTCAATGAGTTTTTCTGAACCTTGCTCTTTTAATTTTCTTTGCTTTACTTTATTTCTGTTTTGTTTTCCATAAAGCTCCTGAATAATTTGAGAAGCTCAGGAGTTGTGTGAGTCTGGTATTGGCAAGTTTATTGGATTTTATTGATTTTGCATAGATTGATTGCATGATAGTGTTGACTGTTTTCCCCCCTAGGATATGAAATTTTTGAAAAATGATCCCCATATGATTGAAAACTGAACTTTGAGATTTTATTATGATGGCATGATTTATGATAAGTTTGGGGTGATAGGAAGCACACGCTAGGGGTAGAATCTCTGTCAAACAATTTGCATGAATGTCCAGGTGAGGTCTTGAGCCTCCAACATGTTTTTGACTGTGTGAAAATCACTTTTTAAGTTGCATTTTCCCGAATTTGCTTGAATCTCTTTTTGGTTTGCATGATTATGTGTTTGCTTCAGATGATTTAGGTGTTTTCTTTGTAAATAACTACCTAGCCTAAAATAACCAATTCCTAATGCATATTCCTTAGTTAGCCCCATTGAGCCTGATTAGCCTGTTGTTCTTGATAACCTTATGTTACAAGCTAAAATCTGAAAAACCCATGTTAACCCGATCTTAGGATTAGGAGAGCATGGAATCTTGATAAGAGAAAGGTTGCAAGACACTAAGTTTGGGGTGGCTACAAGGACATGATGTGCTGTTTGGAATTGAGAAAAAAAAATACAATAAAAATGTTGGAGCCAAAGGCTTGTAGAAAAAAAAGAAAGAAAGAAAAAAGAAAAGAAAAGAAGAAAACAAAAAGAAAATTGTAAAAATGTTAAAAATAGAAGTATTAGAAGAAAAAAAAAAAAGAGGCTGTAGTCACCCAGAAGCATAAAGAAAAAAAATGAATGAGGAAAGGAACTTGAGTGGAATTTCAAAGTGTAAATAATGTTCATGCTCTCTTAGTTCCTAGGGTCTTCAGCCTAGTACCTTTGTATATCCTACCCTTAGCCAGGCCCCATTACAACCCATAAAAGACCTTTTGATGTTGCATGCAAGTTTTCTGTGGGAATCATTGGGAGATGAAAATCAAATTTATGGGAAGTGTTCTTTAAAAGTTAAATTGAGTGAATTGTTGATAACCTGACACAAACTGAGCGATTGAGTGAACACTAAATGCCCTTGTGAGGAAGGCAGTTGTTTGGAATTTGGTGATCTCCCTCTTGTGTGTAACTTGTATCCCCTGCTTAGATTGATGATTGTTTGAATGATAAAATTCTCAATTGTTTAGAATGAATGATTGTGGGGATTGCTTTGTTTGAAAGGGGGAACATTGAAAAATATTTTGCTAAATTGCTTGAATCCTGTGCGAAAGTTGATTGAATCTTTAAGCTTGCCATGTTTTGCCAGGTCTTGAGTCTTTTTAAGTTTTTAAGTTTTAGTTTGCTTGGGGACAAGCAAAGTTTAAGTTTGGGGTATTTTGATGAGCCTCTGGTTGACTAGTTTTATAACTAATAAAAACCTTGGCTTTGTGCTAATTTTATATCATTTTCACCCAAATTAGACTTGATTGTCTTTAAGTAGTATTTTGAGTCTGTAAAGTATTTTTAGGTTAATTTAGTTGATTTAGAGTTCAATAAATCACTTATGCTATTTTCTGTTTTCAGGTTAATAAAAAGAAATAATTCTGGAGTGTCTCGTCCCGCGAGAAGGCATTCGCCTCGCGAACCAGAAGGTGACTGTTCCAGAAATTGCAATCCACTCTGTCTCGCCCCACGAACACTTTACTCGCCTCGCGAGTAATCCAAGCCTGGAAGTCAGAAAGCATCACGGTTTACCCGTGTGAAAGGTCACGGGTGTGGCAGTTTGGAATCTGAAGAGTCTCGCCTCGCGAAGAGAAGCTCGCCTCGCGAGAATACCAAAAGCTGAAGACTGTTCGCATTATTCGCCTCGCGAATGTGTGCTCGCCTCGCGAGACAGCAAAATCCAGAAATTGTATTTAAGCGTTTTAGACAGAACTGAAGAGTTAGTCAGAGTTAGCCAGTTTTGGCTAGTTGTTAACTTTTAGTAGTCAGTAGTTTCAGTAGTCTATTTTCTTTTCTTTTACGTCTGTAAT
Organism: Sophora flavescens; assembly: GCA_030762895.1. Lineage (NCBI taxonomy): Eukaryota > Viridiplantae > Streptophyta > Magnoliopsida > Fabales > Fabaceae > Sophora > Sophora flavescens. Next base: position 165,871,829 of record CM061066.1, on the reverse strand, counting down.
GGAGAGCTAGTCTCCTTGATTAATCTACTGGGATTGGTTTCCATTTACATTTGAGGTTCTGTAATTCCTGTTTTCACTTACTTTTCTCTTTTCAATACGATGCTATATGTTTCTGTTTGCTTAATTCAGGAATGTATAGTGTTGTGTTGATTTGTTTCGGTGATGTTATGTTCCTATATATAATCGCGTTTGCTTAATTCGCGTGTGTTCAATCATGTTCGCTTAGTTCATGAGTGCTTCACCCCGTTTGCTTAATTCTGGAATAGGGATATATATCTGTAGTAGTGGTTTCGCTTGTAAATTGTTGCTACAACCGGGAAGGGATTAGAATCTGCGTAGGGCTTGGATTTATATGAACCGATGATAGTGGGAAACCAAGAACAGTAGGTTTATCGTTCTTTAGCTTATTTGGTAATTACTTTTTATTGCATTGTTTTTTTCTGTTCTGTTTTCTTTATTTAGTTTTTAATCTCAAAACCCCCCAAATCTGACTTTTACTGATTTTCTGTTAATAACAACAACACCTAAGAGTCCTTGAGAGACGATACTCGAGTTGTCGCTTCCCTATCTACATTCTTTTGTAAACGCTCGTTCTTTTTGGCGCGTGGCGACAGCGCGACCAAAGTGCTAGATAACTTAATTAAAGATTAATTAAGATGAATAAGAATAATAAGTTGGTTAAGCCGGTGCCCTTTGGGCTACCGTGGGTTGATATGCTTTGGTGCTTTTTGGCCAAAGTGGCCTCGATGCTTTTCGGTCGAAGTGTTGATAAGTTGAACCTTGGTACTTTTTGGCTAAAGGGGCCTTGACCCAGAAGGGTTAAGGTGTTGATGTTGACGTTGATGTTGGTGATAAGTCTTGGGTGCTTATTGACCCAAACAAAGAAGGTGGTTTCCCTGTTTGTTGTTATGCTCATGCATTCATACGTTGAAGTTATTAGTGGGGGAAGTTCAACATAGGGGAGGTAGTCCTAGAGTACGGCTATCTGACCAAGTCTCGGGTGGTTTACTCAAGGTTTGGTAAACCGTGCGCCCCCGCGGTGGCGTACCCTCGTTATGGTGCGCCGGCTATCCAAGGGGTTCTCCTATGGTTTGATGGACCGCCGGCGTTGGTGCTTTTATGCTCAATGTGGATATGTAACTCCGAAGTTGCCTTCCTGAGATATTTTGGATCCACATACATAATGGAGTAGCTGAGTAGTGGTGCACCGCATAGTGTAACACCCGGGTGCCGATGAGGGCGGGGAGTGGTCGCCGGTGCAAGAAGGCACGGACAAGGAGCGGCTCCTGGCAGTCTTCTAGGCGGAGGGGCACATGAATGAACCGATTACACACCCGAATGAGAGGGATCCTGAGACTGTGTAGGTATGGGACTATACAGTTGAGGATGACTTATAAGAATTGATTGGTACTACCCATATCAACAAGATGCATCTTCTTTTCGGTAGCCCATTGATGAGTGTGATTTCACCTCATATTTTCATAACATTTTGCATGCATTTTCATATAGATTAGGCTTGTTTTGTTTGATTATTAGTTAGTTTTTCCTTGGAACGAGTAAGGTGGTTCTGTGTGTTTGTGTGCAGGAAAATAGATTGAAATGCTCGGATCGATCGCAATTAGAGCCGACACAAAGATGGGAGCCTGGAAGGCAAGGAAGAGGAGCAAACAGAGCTGATCACGGCCAGGCCGTGATACCCATCACGGCCGTGATCGAGTGAAGCTGAAAAGGGATGAAAAAGTCAGAATCTGTCACGGCCAGGCCGTGATGCTCATCACGGCCGTGATCGAGTGAAGCCATATTGAGCCGAGACCCTCGGGCGAGAGATCTATCACGGCCAGGCCGTGATGGCCATCACGGCCGTGACGGATCACTTCATCGAGCAGAGCACATGGCAGAATGCATCACGGCCAGGCCGTGATGACCATCACGGCCGTGATGCGTGTTACTTGGATCAGAAGAAACAGAATTGGATCTAATTTGAGTTAGATTAGGACTCCAACTGCCCAGTTCTATAAATATGGGATCAAGTCAGAGGCTTCCACACACTTGGCTGCTACCATTTAGGCTTTAACTTAGGATCTCTTCTTCTCCTCCTGTTCTTCTCTGATTTTCTGATTTGATAAATTTTGTAATCAAGCTTGTTGTCACTATGACAAAGCTTGAGTAGTCGTCTAGTTTCTAGGAATTGGGGCTATGCCCGAAACTTGTTTATGGTGATGTATAGATTTTGACTTCTTGTTAATTCAGATTTGTTTTTGATTCGATCCCTATCGTTTTAATTACTCGCGAATTCGGTGGCCACTTGTTTGCGTGCCATAGATACACTAAGGACGAACCTAGCGGTGAACTTAGGTGTCGGATCTATAGGAATCGAACTTGGGACTGAAATCACGAGAGTTAGAAGCCGTCCCTCGAGGATCCACGAATCGTCACAAAACTCAAGGGGTCCGATCTAAATTCAATTACCACGAGAGTAGGGATTGATTTAATCGGGCACGGCTTTTGTAACCCGAGAGGGAGCATTAGCTAACTTAGGACAGATTCGCCTTCAAAACAGATTTTTTTGGTAATTGATAAGAAGAGAAATCGATTCAGAATCATAAACAGTTTTGTGGTATCCCAATTCCTGGGAACCCATTTTAAATTTGAAAACCCCCGATTCGAATCGCTTTCTGTTTTATTTAATTGCGAAATTGAAATTGGCTGTTACTTGATCTTATTTCAAATATTCAAAAAACCTTTTCAAAACCTTAGTCCAGTTTTATCGATTTCCTAATTAGTTGAAGTTTGAGATCACGGTCCCTGTGGGATCGATCTTTTTATAACTTGGCAACGAATCCGGTACACTTGCCGGGATTTATCACATCAAGTTTTTGGCGCCGTTGCCGGGGACTGTGTTTTCTTAAATTTCAATTGATTTTAAATTGATTTTTCTGGACATTTTTATTTATTTATTTTTTATTTCTTTTTCTTTCTCTAGAGTATCTATCTCTTCTCCCTAGGTACTCTTCCCGTTTATGCAAAGATCCCTAAGTCTCGGAAGCCTTGTTGAAGCCGACCCCGAGATCGAACGGACCTTTCATAGGCGAAGAAGACTACAAAGAGAGAGAGAGCGGTTGATTCCCATTCCACTAATGGCGAATCTACCGGATACCAAACCGCTAAAGGACTACGCAGCCCCAAATGCTAGGGGTCTGCGAATCGGGATTGCAAGGCTGGAATTGAGGCGGAAAACTACACCATCCCGCCTCACTTAATTAGCATGATTAGGCAGCACCGGTTTGGAGGATTGCCTCGAGAGGACCCAACGGATCATGTGGAAACATTCTTGGAATTCACCGATGCGATAAGGATCCAGGGTGCCTCGATCGACGCTATACGCTCGAGATTATTCCCATCCTCTCTGTTGAAAAGCGAAAGCTTGGTTGAAGCAAGTGCCTTCTAACACGTTGACAACTTGGGACCAATTAGAACAAGCATTCTTGGAGAAATTCTTCCCTCCATCCAAGACTGCTTACCTAAGGACCCAAATCACAACTTTCTTCCAAAAAGACGGAGAATGTCTATCTGAAGCTTGGGATCGCTACAAGGGATTGCTGGAGTCTTGCCCACATCATGGGCTGGAAAAGTGGCTGTTAGTGCACACCTTCTATAACGGATTGGATTATTCATCAAAGGTGTCACTCGACTCATGCATGGTGGAGCCTTCATGAACAGACCCACTGATCAAGCGTTCAACATCATTGAGAACGTGGCCACCAATTATCACCAATGGGGCTCGAGAGAGGTAATAACCCGAAAAAGCTTTCGGGGGTAAGTTCGAAATGAATAGTACCGACCTGATTATGTCTAAATTTGACTCACTAAATAAACGATTAGATAAGATTGAAAAGGCTCATGTGAGTTCGATCGGTGCTACTAATGTTGTTTGTGAGATTTGTGGTGTGCGGGGGACATGATATAATGGAGTGCCCACATGGTGTCGCTTATGAGTCCGGTGCTTCAGGGGGAGCAAGTGAACTCTTGCCACAATTTTTACGACACAAACCCGAAGCTGCCAAACTATGTTCCCCGAATCCCTACAACCAGAGGAGGAATAGTCCTTACCTTTCCTACGGAAACAACTACAACACATTGAATCACGAGTTCCAAGAAGGACAAGGTAATAGGAAGCCAGCATCTGGATACCCTCAGGTTCAAAAATCTAAGCTCGAGTCGCTTATGGAAAACTTTGTTGCCACTCAAACTAAGCAGAACGAAGAATTTAGGCAACAAGGGAGGGTAGTTAATGAGGCAATAAAGGAACTAGCATCTAAGGTCGATAACTTAGCCATCCATAACAAGATGTTAGAAACTCAAATTGCCCAACAAGCTGGAAATTCGATGAGGCAACCGGGCCAGTTTCCTGGACAACCTGAGGTAAACCCGAATAATGAGCAATGTAATGCCGTGTTTCTAAGGAGTGGTAAGAAACTTGAAAATACTGAGGCTAAAGGTGAGAGTAATGACAAAAGTGTAGCGGAGGAGGAGGAACCTACTAAGACACAACCCTCAGACGAGGAAGAGCCTAGTGAAAAAGTGTCTAAGTATGTCCCTCCACCACCTTACCAACCACCGATACCTTTTCCTCAAAGGCTGGCGAAGGCTAAGTTGGATAAGCAGTTTGGAAAATTTCTAGACGTCCTTAAGAAATTGTACATTAATGTACCCTTCACCGAGGCATTACAGCAAATGCCAACATATGCTAAATTTCTTAAGGATATCTTGTCAAATAAGAGGAAGCTAGAGGACTATGAGACAGTGGCCTTAACTGAGGAGTGCAGCGCTTTAATTCAAAATAAATTGCCTCCTAAATTGAAAGATCCTGGTAGTTTCTCTATTCCCTGCTTAATTGGTAACACAAGTTTTGATAAGGCTCTGTGTGATTTAGGGGCTAGTGTTAGTCTTATGCCCCTCTTTGTTTGCAAGAAGTTGGAGATGGGTGAACTAAAACCCACAACAATCTCCCTTCAATTGGCGGATCGGTCCGTCAAATTTCCAGTGGGCATCTTGGAGGATGTCCCTATTAGGGTTGGTAAATTTTTCATTCCTGCGGATTTCGTGGTACTCGAAATGGAAGAGGATTCCCAAATCCCCATTATTCTTGGTAGGCCTTTCTTGGCAATCGCAGGAGCCATTATTGATGTTAAAAATGGGAAACTGACCTTAACTGTGGGTGATGATAGGGTTGAATTTGATTTAGCTAAATCTATTAAACACCCTTCTTTTGAAGATTCTTGTTGCAGGATTGACTCAATGCATCAGGTGAAAGAAGAATCTGCACAAGCTTGTATCAACGACCACTGGAAATGTGTTTGATTGGTGGAGACTTAAGCGCTCATGGAGGAGAAGTAGGGAATTATGCCCGCTTTCGGAGGCTAGTCCAGAAATTCCTCCCAACAAAATAAAGAAGGAAAAACTTGAGTTGACACCGAGAAATGAAAGATCTGAAGGATGAAGAAGCTCCTAAGGTAGAATCGAAACCCCTTCCCTCAACATTGAGGTATGAATTTCTCGGTCCTAACTCTTCCTATCCGGTAATTGTAAATGCTAGCTTGAACGAGTTGGAAACTGAGAAATTACGTGGGGAGCTTAGAATGCATAGGAAAGTGATTGGATATACGATTGATGATATTAAGGGCATAAATCCGTCCTTTTGTATGCATCGCATTTTAATGGAAGATGAGCATAAACCATCCATTGAACATCAACGTAGGTTAAACCCTAACATGAAAGAGGTGGTTAAGAAGGAAGTGCTCAAGCTGTTAGATGCGGGGGGTTATCTATCCAATTTCGATAGTGAATGGGTTAGTCCGGTGCATGTGGTTCCTAAGAAAGGGGGAATGACTCATTGTTCGAAATGAAAATAATGAACTTATCCCGACTAGGACAAGAATCCGGGTGGAGGATGTGCATCGATTATAGGAAACTGAACAAGGCAACAAGGAAAGATCACTTCCCTCTCCCATTCATTGATCAGATGCTTGAAAGGTTAGCTAGGCATTCATACTTTTGTTACTTGGATGGATATTCCGGTTTTCACCAAATTCCTATACATCCTAGTGATCAAGAAAAGACCACGTTTACTTGTCCCTATGGCACTTTTGCCTATAGGAGAATGCCTTTTGGTCTATGTAATGCACCGGCTACCTTTCAAAGATGCATGACTGCAATTTTCTCTGAATTCATTGAAAACATCATGGAGGTTTTTATGGATGATTTTTCTGTTTATGGAACTACCTTTGATGATTGTTTAACAAATTTGTCCAAGATTTTGCAGCGATGTGAAGAAACCAATTTGGTGCTGAATTGGGAGAAATGCCATTTTATGGTAAAAGAAGGCATAGTGCTTGGGCACTTGATCTCTGGTAGAGGCATTGAGGTGGACAGGGCCAAAATAGATGTCATTGAAAATTTGCCCCCACCAATAAATGTGAAGGGAGTTAGAAGTTTCTTGGGTCACGCTGGGTTTTACCGGCGTTTCATCAAGGATTTTTCAAAAATTTCTAAACCCTTATCTAACCTTTTAATGAAAGATGCTCCATTTGACTTTAATGAAGAATGTTTGACAGCATTTTCCAGGTTAAAGGAGGCTCTGACCACCGCTCCCATTCTGCAAACACCAAATTGGGATGAGCCGTTCGAGGTCATGTGTGATGCTAGTGATTATGCCGTGGGAGCAGTATTGGGACAGAGGAGAGACAAGAAGGTCCATGCAATTTACTATGCAAGCAAAACTCTAGATGGAGCTCAAGCGAATTATGCCACAACTGAGAAAGAGTTGCTTGCAGTTGTCTTTGCTTTCGAGAAATTCAGATCTTACCTCGTGGGTTCTAAAGTCATAGTGTACACTGACCACTCCGCACTAAGGCATCTCATGACTAAGAAGGAAGCAAAACCGAGACTCATCCGATGGATTCTGCTTCTGCAAGAATTCGATTTGGAGATTCGAGACCGGAAAGGGACTGAGAACCTAGTTGCGGACCACTTATCCAGACTGGAACCATCTGAACATGAGAAGGACACTCGGCCGATAGATGATTCTTTCCCCGATGAGCAACTATTTGCCATTATGGGGGAGGAAGCTCCATGGTATGCGGACTTTGTGAATTACTTTGTATGCGGGATTCTACCGCCGGAGCTCAATTATCAACAAAAGAAGAAGTTCTTTTCTGATCTCAAGAACTACATATGGGATGAGCCTTATATTTTCCGCAAGGGTGCGGATAACATATACAGGAGGTGTATCTCAGAAGCCGAAGTCCCAAGTATCTTGAGTTATTGTCACTCCTCATCTTACGGGGGACATGCCAGTGCCTCGAAGACAGCAGCGAAGGTTCTCCAGGCTGGTTTCTATTGGCCTCATATTTTCAGAGATGCCCGGATGTTCGTACTAGCTTGTGATCCATGTCAAAGAACGGGAAACATCTCTAAGAAGCACGAAATGCCACTCAACACCATGTTAGAAGTGGAGGTATTTGATGTTTGGGGAATCGACTACATGGGACCCTTTCCTTCATTCTTGTAGCTGTTGATTACGTCTCTAAATGGGTGGAGGCCATTCCTTCCCCAACAAGTGATGCCAGAACTGTAATCAAGCTATTCAAGAAGGTGATTTTTCCAAGGTTTGGGATTCCTAGGGCAGTGATTAGTGATGGAGGGTCGCACTTCATTGAAAGACAATTTGAGAAACTCTTACTCAAGTATGGAGTTACTCATAGGATCGCTACACCTTACCACCCTCAGACGAGTGGACAAGTCGAAGTTTCCAACCGAGAGATAAAGAGCATTCTTGAAAAGACCGTTTCAGGGTCGAGAAAGGATTGGTCCTTAAGGCTTGATGACGCTCTTTGGGCATACCGTACGGCTTACAAGACTCCTATCGGGATGACACCCTTTAGGCTTATTTACGGTAAGCCATGTCACTTGCCAATCGAGCTTGAGCATAAAGCTTTGTGGGCCATTAAGATGCTGAACTTTGATATGAAAGCCGGGGGAAAGGAGAATTCTTCAACTTCAGGAACTTGATGAGTTAAGGCTGGATGCCTATGAGTCCGCACGATCTTACAAAGAGAGAACAAAGAGGTGGCACGACAAGCATATCCTTCGTCGAGAATTCCATGAAGGAGAACTCGTGCTACTTTATAACTCGAGGTTGCGGTTATTTCCGTGGAAGCTCAAGTCAAGATGGTCCGGGCCATTTAAAGTAATGAAAGTATTCCCGTATGGTGCCGTCGAGGTCTGGAGCCAAGAACGAGGAACATTCAAGGTCAATGGACAGAGGCTGAAACACTACCTCGGGGAACATCCACTTGAGCAGGGAGGTTGCAATTCCCTCCTAGAACCAAGAATGAAGGATTGAAAGGACGGTGGTCAAGCTTAAGACCGTAAATAAGCGCTTCTTGGGAGGCAACCCAAGTTTTCTTTCTTATCTTTCCATTTATTTTTGAATATAACTCTTGAATAATTTGAGAAGATCAAGAGGAAAAAGCCCATAAATAAATATTTGTCAAGTGATTTCAGGTCGAAACGACGAAGAATGAAGAGGAATGGAAAGGAAAGGTCGGACTCTCACACGGCCAGGCCGTGATGGCTATCACGGCCGTGACAGGCAAGTCCTCACAAGTCGAGTCCATCGCGGCCGGGCCGTGACATAGATCACGCCGTGAGACAGCAATCGAACAGAACAAAAATCATCACGGCTAGGCCGTGATTGGTGTCACGGCCGTGATGTACGTAACATGGAGAGACAGAGCCTATTACGGCCAGGCCGTGATTATGGTCACAGCCGTGACAGGCACAAAGGGGAGGTCGAAGTCATCACGGGTATGCCGTGACATACGCCACGGCCGTGATGTCCCATTTCCCGAACGGAATGCATCACGGCCAGGCCGTGAAGCCCATCACAGGCCGTGATGCGTGTCAGACCTAGGTTTTAAAATCCTATTTTCTCAGATTTCCACTCCATCACGGCCGTAACTCTTATTCTTCCTTCTCCTCACTGTTGAGACAGAATGAATAACAAGAGAAGAATGATGCATCTTGATTCATAACAGCAGCTCTTATAAGAGCCAAAAATACAACAGATCCTAACCACCTAAAAGATAACCAACTGCTAAAACAAAAGAAGAAGCTAAAACAGATTTTGTAACAGATTTTCAGTTCTTAGACTCAAAATAGGACTCACTCAACATTCCCTCCCTTAAACTATTTGTGCAATAAACAGAACACAAACAGTTTATTTATGGCATAACACACACTCCAAGCTGCTTTCGAAATTTCAGAAACGAGTCCAGCTTCAAAGGCTTAGTAAACAAGTCAGCAAGTTGATTCTTAGTACCACAATGAATCAGATTAATGGCTCCAGCTTTAGACATATCTCTAAGGAAATGAAAGCGCACATCAATGTGCTTACTTCTGCCATGAAGAACAGAATTCTTAGAAAGTTTAATGGTTGAACTATTGTCACACAAGATAGTGATACACCTATCTTGAAGATGATTAAGTTCCTCCAGGATTTTCTTCATCCATACTGCCTGAGCTGCAGCTCCAATAGCTGCTACAAACTCTGCTTCAGTTGTTGACAGGGTCACGATCGGTTGCTTCTTGGAGGACCATGCCACAGCACCTTCACTCATTAGAAACACATATCCTGATGTACTTCTTCTATCCTCCAAATCCCCAGCATAATCACTATCGGAATATGCTAATAGATCTTTGTTTCCTCCCCTTTTGTACAGAATTCCAAGATCAGTTGTGCCTCTTAAGTACCTCAGCACTCTCTTCGCTGCAAGTAGGTGCATCTGAGTTGGCCTGCTCATATATCTGCTGATGATGCTCACAGAATACATTAAGTCAGGTCTGGTTGCTGTGATATAGATCAAACTTCCTACCAACTGCTTATACTTAGTCTCATTTACCTTTTCCCCATTCTCATCTCTTGACAATTTGCATCCTGGCACCATAGGAACTTTTACTGCATTTGATTCTGCCATACCAAATCTGTCAAGGATCTCTATTGCATACTTTCTTTGACTCAAGTATATCCCTTGATCTTCTTGAAGCACTTCAATTCCCAGAGAGTATCTCATTTTCCCTAGATCATTCATGTCAAATTCCTTCTTCATAGAGGTTTTGAAATTATTCATCACTTCTTCATCATTGCCAGTATATATAAGATCATCAACATATATGCTAACAATAAGAATCCTTCCATCCTTGTTTGTTTTTAGAAACAAAGTATCCTCATTCTTACTTCTTTGAAAGCCTTCTCGAATAAAATAAGCTTCTATACGGCTAAACCAAGCTCTTGGAGCTTGTTTTAACCCATACAAAGCTTTATGCAGCTTGTAGACTTTGTGCTCACTTCCTTTCTTTACATAGCCCTTTGGTTGTTCTACATATACATCTTCAGTTAAAGTGCCATATAGGAAAGCTGACTTTACATCTAATTGATACAAAATCCACCCTCTTTGAGCAGCAATTGCAATTACCATCCTCACAAGATCCATCCTACTAACAGGAGCAAAAACTTCATTATAATCAATTCCTTGCTTTTGAGAGTATCCCTTGCTACCAGCCCTAGCTTTGTATTTATCAACTTGTCCATGCTCATTTAGTTTAGTTTTGTAAATCCATTTGACTCCTATCCTCTTAGCTCCAGCAGTAAGTCGATTAACTCCCAAGTATTATTCTTCACTATGGAGTTAATTTCGCATCCATAGCTTTTCTCCATTTTTCACTCTTCACAGCTACTTCATATATTTCTGGATCGAATTGTCAATTCTGGTTAAGTTTGCCAATTCCTCTTCTTCTCGATAATCCTTCTCCACCGACATAATCATTCATCCATCTAGGCTCATTTCTGCTTTCGGCTTGATCACCATGCTGAACTTCGATTCTGTTTTCGCTTTACGCATTGGTTCCGTAATCTGTTTCTTCATCATTTTCAGTTGAATCACCACCGCCTTGAATTTGTCCTTCAATATCCCGAGCTACTCAAGTTTCATTCTCATCCCATTCCAAATCCATGGCTAGATCTTCCTTATGGCTCTTATTCCATTCCCACTCCGCCTCTTCTTCAAATCTCACATCCTCTGCGATGATAATCCTTTTTGCAATTGGATCATACAATCTATAACCTTTAGACTCATCACTGATTCCAAGCAGCACACATTTGCAACTTTTATTCTCAAGTTTAGTTCTCCTAGCATCTGGAACATGCGCATATGCAACACATCCAAACACTCTGAAATGAGCCACATTCGGCCTTCTACCACTCCATACCGCTTCTGGAGTTTGATATTTCAGAGCCAAGGTTGGAGATCTGTTTAAAACATATACTTGCCCAATTGGCTGCCTCGTGCCAAAAATCTTAGGAACTCCTTTTCCACACAACAAAGATCTCACCATGTTCATTATAGTCCTATTCTTCATTTCCACCACTCCATTCTGTTGAGGAGTATATGCAGTAGTCAGCTGTCTTTTAATGCCAGATTCTTGACAGAAAACATTGAACTCATTCGATGTGAATTCTCCTCCCCTATCGCTTCTCAAACACTTAATTTCCAACCCAGTTTCTTTCTCCACAAGTTTTTTAAAGCATTTGAACTGCTGAAAAGCTTCAGATTTGTCTACTAAGAAATAAATCCATGCCTTTCTAGAGTAATCATCTATAAAGCATAAGTAATACCTCTTATTGCTATTGGATGCTGGAGAAATTGGGCCGCATATATCAGCATGAATCAATTCCAGTTTCTGTGAAGCTCTCCACTGACTTTTCTTTGGCATTGCATCTCTGTGCTGTTTTCCTTTCATACAAACAGCACACACTCTAGTTGCAGTGGACAATGATGGAAGACCTCTAACCATTTCTTTGTTCTGCAGCAGCTTGAGCCCCTTGTCACTCAAATGACCATATCTGCAGTGCCACAGATATGTTAGATTTTTAGCCATTGAATGAAAACAAGACTCCTTTTGTTGAAAGTTTTGAGCACTCAGTACAAACATCCTGTTAGATGTCATACTGGTCTCAATGATCAACCCCTTTTCTGGATGGTAAACCTTGCACCTTCCTGCTTGAAACATCACAGTGAGACCCTTTTCTTGTAACTGTCCTATGCTCAAGAGATTATTTTTGAGATCTGGCACAAGATATACATCTTCAATCATAAGCATAATTCCACTGATTTTCAACTTGACAGTGCCCTTTCCAACAACCTTCATCTTGGAGTTGTTTCCAAGTTTAACAGATTCTTGGAATTCTTCATCAATTTCATTGAACCATCCTTTGTTTCCACACATATGATTTGAGCATCCAGAATCCAAGAACCATGCATCCTCCCTTTTCTTGATTGTGGCTTCTTCTTGTGCCATTAACAGGAGCAATTCTTCATCTGTTTCTTCTGCATAGTTGGCTTCTTTTTCCCATTCAGGACACTCATTCCTGTAATGTCCAAGTTTTCGACATTTGAAGCACTCTATTGTGGCTCGGCTCTGTCTACCTCTGCCTCTTCCCCTTCCTCTAAAACCTCCTCCGCCCTCTGCCTCCAAGACGCTCGGTTCTCTCCGCAACTACCTTTAAGGCATGTTCCTCTCCATGGATCTTGTGAAATTTCTGCTCATGAACCACCAATGAGCTTTGAAGTTCATCAATAGAGAGATTCTCAGTATCTTTAGACTCCTCTATTGAACAAACTATGTAATTAAATTTCTCGTGATAGGGATCTAAGAATCTTCTCAACAACAGACCACATCAACGGGTGTTCACCATGGATTCTCATCTTATTTGCAACACTCATAACTCTAGAAAAGTAATCAGTAATGGTTTCACCTGATTTCATTTCCAGAGTTTCGAAATCCTTCCTCAAAGCTTGAAGCATTGATCTTTTCACCCTTGCATTGCCTTGGTACTTCCTCTTCATGGAATCCCAGATCCGCTTCAAGTGTTCTTCTAGAAAAATCGTCTCCAAGATTGCTCTATCAATTGCTTGGAAGAGATAATTCTTGGTTTTCAGATCTTTCAACTTCAAATCATCAAGTCGTTTCTCTGAGCCTCATTCAACACAACCCTTCTACCTGGTTCTGTAACCTGTTTCGATTAGGGTCCAATACTCCTTGGACCTCAGAAAGTTTTCCATCAACATGCTCCAATGGTCATAGTGACCATCAAAACGTGGAATAGCAGGTTGCACAAAACCTCCTTCGATTTCTTTCGACATGGATGCTCTTCGACAGAGATCTCTCCTTCCTGATTTCAGATCTTTGACAGGAACCCCCCTTTTAGTTCTTGAAAGAACTCCTACGAATCTCCTTCGATTTCAGATCTTGAGAGAACTCACGATCTTCTCTACTCACAATCTTGAAAGAAAATTCTTCAATCTTGTTATATTTTTCTTGTTTATCAAAGGCCCTTGATCAGAGCTCTAGATACCAAATGTTGAGACAAAATGAATAACAAGAGAAGAATGATGCATCTTGATTCATAACAGCAGCTCTTATAAGAGCCAAAAATACAACAGATCCTAACCACCTAAAAGATAACCAACTGCTAAAACAAAAGAAGAAGCTAAAACAGATTTTGTAACAGATTTTCAGTTCTTAGACTCAAAATAGGACTCACTCAACACTCACCACTCACACTTCCAACCCAACGCCATCCTCCTCCTCTCCTTCTTACCCTCTCCTTCCTCTGGTTCCCTTCCCCTCCATAACTCCTCCATAGCTAACACCAACTCATCAACACCATCAAGCAAAAACCTCCACTTTTGGGTAACTTCAAAAACCCCAAATTTGGATCCCTAACCACCCATTACAGAAGCAGAGGAAAGGAGACTGGGATCTTTAGCACTCTCTGGATCATGGCAACAAAAAGGCAAAGAGCAGCCCAGGCATCGCGTGCTCGCGGTAAAGCAGGTAACCTCTCTGACTCTAGCTCTTCACATTCTGAAACTGATGGGTATGGGTTTGGCATAATTTTTAGGGACAGTGCTCAACAGGATAGGTTTAATGTGTTAAAAAATAGAAAAATTGTACAAACTAAATATCTTGATGACGCCTGTTTAGACACCTTAGGATTGACTGTGGATGTTAACTGGATGTTGCAAAACGTAGGGTGGAGCGAGTTTGCTCGCACCCGCTACCCTGCATACGCGGGCCCTACGCTGGAATTCCTGAGCTCCCTGAACGCAGAAATCATCCAGGGGCAGCATTGCAAAGAAGGGCGGATCACTTTCCGCCTCTTCAACCAGGACTTCACACTGACCCCCGGCTGAGTTTAATAGAATTTTTGGATTGCCAGTAGGGGGTGAGCGAAGATGCCCCGTAGGGTTCAAGACGCATGATTTCTGGTCGGTATTAGACTGTGAGGGCAGGAGGTTTGACCTCGCACATCCAAATCCACAGCCTTCGCTAACCCCAAAGATCGAGATACATGCACAGGGTAATAGCCAACACCCTGTTTGGCCGGGGCGAGAGTGATGGATCCGTCCGTCGGGACGAGGTCCTTATATTGTGGGCCATGCTCCACCGTGGAAGCAATGTGGACACAGTGGTCCTATTTGGCTAGGCACCTCTTGAAGGTTGCCAAGAGTGCGTCCTGGCACTATTGTCATTGGTGGCCTCATCACCACCATATGCCTCCACTTCAACTTTGATTTGGATGGTTTTGAGGCCGCTCCCGGACGGACCCGTATCACCTTACAGGCTTGTGAGGCCATGGGGATGATCGTCCGGAGGACGACATTTACTTGCCTGAAACACCCCAGCCGTGGCAGCCAATTCCTCTCCCGAACCCGACACTCGTTAGATGTTTCAAACCCGCGACTTGGAAAGTACCGGTAGGAGAGAGGAGCCTCAGCCCATTAGAGTAGAGAGGCCGATACGCCCGCCACCGCAGGCTAGGGCCGACCGGGCACCCATCTTCATCCGCTGCAGTCCGTCATCCGAGGACCCCTATGCGCGGTTCGCATCCTCATTCGACACCATTTTAGCGAACCAGGAGCGCATCATAGAGGAGCAGCGAGGCATTAGGCAGAGCGAGTTGGAGCGGAGAGCTATGCTCCAAAGAGCTCTACGACCGGCATTTGAGCCAAGACACCCACCCCCACCTCAGTGAGTTCCTTTTTCCTTTTATTTTCCTTTTATTTTATTTTATTTTCTCCTCCCTCCAGCCTAATTATTTACATTGAGGACAATGTAAGTTTTTAAGCTTGGGGTAGGGGTATCAATTTTGCATCCTTGCATGTTGCATTCATATAGGATTAGTTTGCACAAATCACATGATTAAACTGTCCCCGGCTGAGGATCTGCCTCCAATAGTGAAAACTTTGTGCCGATTAGGACAATCGATTGAATTATGACACTGGATTTTTGAACTAAATTTTTGAATTCTTGTGATAGGCTAAGAATGAAAAATGCTTGAGACAATCTTTTGAAGTTAACAATTAGCAAATGGTTCCTAGACTTAGGTTTCTCATCGATTCTAGACCACTAAAGGTGAGATTTTGAGCCGAAAGGGGTACTCACTAAATCTACCCCATTCCTTGTCATTGAGTGATTTATTTCCTCTTGTATTGTGCCCTCTAGAACTTGACTTGAAACCGTTTCAAAGCTTAAAAATTTTTGAAAACACATTTGAAAATGATTGAGGCACTAGGTATTTTTCAGGCCTCCTGAACTCTACTGATAAATTGCCCCTTAGTTGCCCAATTTTGAGCCTAAAAGAATAAATATTTTTCTTGGTACCATTGATCTATTTTAATGAACTATGCTTAGTTTGGCACCTCTAAAATGTTGCAAAGGGCAAGAAGGCTAGTTGAAAGGATAAAGTTGGGATAAAAAGTTACGAGAATTTCTTGAAAAGTTGAAACTCTCCCCTTCTCAAAATAAAAAAAAATAATAAAAAAAAGGGAGAAAGGAGACGAGAAAAATAAAGCGAGAAATAAAAAAAAAAAAAATTGGGGGGGGTGTGAAAACTGACGCCCGAAAAAAGGAATTTTAGGAGGTGTCATGCTTGCACTGGTCAATTTTGTTTAAGCCTCTAGAATTTTCCCTTTTTTTTATCTCCCCACCTAACAATAAATCCCTTGGCCCCGTTACAACCGAAATAAAAGACCTCTTGATTCTTGTGTGTTTTCATTGATAAAGTAGAGATTTGGTTAATAGTCAAGCTTATGGTAGGGCACCTTACTTGAGGAAGCTGAGCGAATTGTCACAAACCCTCAAACACATGAGTGAGGTGAGAAGAGTACCCGAATTGGTGAGAGATGAGAGTCTGGGAACCTAAGCTCCTAATTGGACTTAAGATCGATTGTCTCTTGGTTTCTTATGAAATATGCTTGATTGCTTGAATTCAAGACTTGGGTTCTAGGTTCACTGTCCATACTTCGATTGGTTAACTTTTCTGGCATTGGTTATTGCTTGAGGACAAGCAAAATCTTAAGCTTGGGGTAGTTTGATGAGTGTGATTTCACCTCATATTTTCATAACATTTTGCATGCATTTTCATATAGATTAGGCTTGTTTTGTTTGATTATTAGTTAGTTTTTCCTTGGAACGAGTAAGGTGGTTCTGTGTGTTTGTGTGCAGGAAAATAGATTGAAATGCTCAGGATCAGTCGCAATTAGAGCTGACACAAAGATGGGAGCCTGGAAGGCAAGGAAGAGGAGCAAACAGAGCTGATCACGGCCAGGCCGTGATGCCCATCACGGCCGTGATCGAGTGAAGCTGAAAAAGGATGAAAAAGTCAGAATCTGTCACGGCCAGGCCGTGATGCTCATCACGGCCGTGACAGGCATATTGAGCCAGAGACCCTCAGGGCAGAATCTGTCACGGCCAGGCCGTGATGGCCATCACGGCCGTGACAGATCACTTACTGAAGCAGAGCACATGGCAGAATGCATCACGGCCAGGCCGTGATGACCATCACGGCCAGGCCGTGATGACCATCACGGCCGTGATGCGTGTTACTTGGATAAGAAGAAACAGAATTGGATCTAATTTGAGTTCGATTAGGACTCCAACTGCCCAGTTCTATAAATATGGGATCAAGTCAGAGGCTTCCACACACTTGGCTGCTACCATTTAGGCTTTAACTTAGGATCTCTTCTTCTCCTCCTGTTCTTCTCTGATTTTCTGATTTGATAAATTTTGTAATCAAGCTTGTTATCACTATGACAAAGCTTGAGTAGTCGTCTAGTTTCTAGGAATTGGGGCTATGCCCGAAACTTGTTTATGGTGATGTATAGATTTTGACTTCTTGTTAATTCAGATTTGTTTTTGATTCGATCCCTATCGTTTTAATTACTCGCGAATTCGGTGGCCACTTGTTTGCGTGCCATAGATACACTAAGGACGAACCTAGCGGTGAACTTAGGTGTCGGATCCATAGGAATCGAACTTGGGACTGAAATCACGAGAGTTAGAAGCCGTCCCTCGAGGATCCACGAATCGTCACAAAACTCAAGGGGTCCGATCTAAATTCAATTACCACGAGAGTAGGGATTGATTTAATCGGGCACGGCTTTTGTAACCCGAGAGGGAGCATTAGCTAACTTAGGACAGATTCGCCTTCAAAACAGATTTTTTTGGTAATTGACAAGAAGAGAAATCGATTCAGAATCATAAACAGTTTTGTGGTATCCCAATTCCTGGGAACCCATTTTAAATTTGAAAACCCCCGATTCGAATCGCTTTCTGTTTTATTTAATTGCGAAATTGAAATTGGCTGTTACTTGATCTTATTTCAAATATTCAAAAAACCTTTTCAAAACCTTAGTCCAGTTTTATCGATTTCCTAATTAGTTGAAGTTTGAGATCACGGTCCCTGTGGGATCGATCTTTTTATAACTTGGCAACGAATCCGGTACACTTGCCGGGATTTATCACATCACCCATCACTTAAGAACTCCACGGTTAAGCGATCTTGACTTGGAGCGATTCTGGGATGGGTGACCTCCTGGGAAGTTTTCCCGGGAAGCGTGTGAGTGAGTACAAAGCACGCTGAAAAGACCCGTGTTGGTTTGTGGGGACAGTCGTCAATCCATAAAGAAGTCAGGGATGTTACAAATGGTATCAGAGCGGCACCTCTCCCAGTACGGTGTGGTTCGGGGACGAACCAAGCGGAAGATGGTGGGCATGTAACACCCGGGTGCCGATGAGGGCGGGGAGTGGTCGCCGGTGCAAGAAGGCACGGACAAGGAGCGGCTCCTGGCAGGCTTCTAGGCGGAGGGGCACATGAATGAACCGATTACACACCCGAATGAGAGGGATCCTGAGACTGTGTAGGTATGGGACTATACAGTTGAGGATGACTTATAAGAATTGATTGGTACTACCCATATCAACAAGATGCATCTTCTTTTTGGTAGCCCATCACTTAATAACTCCACAGTTGAGCGAGCTTGACTTGGAGCGATTCTGGGATGGGTGACCTCCTGGGAGGTTTTCCCGGGAAGCGTGTGAGTGAGGACAAAGCACGCTGAAAAGACCCGTGTTGGTTTGTGGGGACAGTCGTCAATCCATAAAGAAGTCAGGGATGTTACAAATGGTATCAGAGCGGCACCTCTCCCAGTATGGTGTGGTTCGGGGACGAACCAAGCGGAAGCTGGTGGGCATGTAACACCCGGGTGTCGATGAGGGCGGGGAGTGGTTGCCGGTGCAAGAAGGCACGGACAAGGAGCGGCTCCTGGCAGGCTTCTAGGCGGAGGGGCACATGAATGAACCGATTACACACCCGAATGAGAGGGATCCTGAGACTGTGTAGGTATGGGACTATACAGTTGAGGATGACTTATAAGAATTGATTGGTACTACCCATATCAACAAGATGCATCTTCTTTTCGGTAACCCATCACTTAAGAACTCCACAGTTAAGCGAGCTTGACTTGGAGCGATTCTGGGATGGGTGACCTCCTGGGAAGTTTTCCCGGGAAGCGTGTGAGTGAGGACAAAGCACACTGAAAAGACCCGTGTTGGTTTGTGGGGATAGTCGTCAATCCATAAAGAAGTCAGGGATGTTACACATAGCATGCGTTGATTGTTTAATGCGTTGATATAGTTTTATGTTATTGATAAATTCTATATGATGGTAAATTATATGTATATGATGTATGTTCATCTTGCTTACTACTTCCATGCCGAAGTGTTTACATGTTTTCTTACTCTCCGTTTCTCTTTTTCTGTTGTTGGTATGTATCTCTTGCGCAGAGGACGGTGAGCAGCCAGTGGGGGAGTGGCTCTGAGGAGCCGTGACTTTAGCTAGGATGTTTAATTGCTTCAGTAGTTATAGTTTGTTGTTAGATCAGTTTCGTTGTATTCCGAGGATTTTATTCCGGAACGATTATACCAGCTGTGTATGTGACATCGGGGTTAGGTGATGAGTGTGATTCCACCTCATCTTTGTCCATCATTTTGCATGCATTTTCATGTAGTTTAGGCATATTTTTATTAGATTTTAGGTTAATTTTCCTTTGGAACGGGTAAGGCGGTTTTCGTGTGTTGTTTTGCAGATATCAAGGGTAAATTGCTCAAGATCAATCATGATGAAGTTTGGATGAAGATGGAGCTTTAAAACTGAAGAAAATGAGCCAAACAGAGCCCATCACGGCCTAGCCGTGATGCCCATCACGGCCATGATCGAGCAAAACTGAAAAAGAACAAAGGTCAAGTCGAGTCATCACGGCCTAGCCGTGATAGCCATCACGGCCGTGACCCAAAACCACCACAAGTCGGAAGTCGTCGGGCCAGGCCATGATGGCCATCACGGCCGTGATGGCTGTCACGGCCAGGCCGTGATGAGCATCACGGCCATGACAGATCAACCAAGAAGAATTTTCAAGGCGAGAATCCGTCACGGCCAGGCCGTGATAGCCATCACGGCCGTGACGCCGATTACTTGGCTCAGAGTAACAGAATTGGATCTAATTTGAGTTGGATTAGGACTCTAACTGCCCAATTCTATAAATAAGGGACCAGGCAGAGAGGAAAAACATCGACCTTTGGGGCTACTACTCTAGGCATAGATTTAGGATCTCTTTCTTCTTCTCCTTCTTCTCTTAGTTATTTTCATGTTATTTGTAATCATGCCTGTCATCTCCATGGCAAGGCGTGAGTAGTAGCATAGTTTCTAGGGATTAGGGCTCTGCCCAAGTTTGTT
Organism: Sophora flavescens; assembly: GCA_030762895.1. Lineage (NCBI taxonomy): Eukaryota > Viridiplantae > Streptophyta > Magnoliopsida > Fabales > Fabaceae > Sophora > Sophora flavescens. Next base: position 165,851,632 of record CM061066.1, on the reverse strand, counting down.
TATGATGTAAATTTGATGTAAACTCTTTGTTAATTACGATTTACTTTAGATCTGATTTCTAGTGTTTAATCAATCGTAAAATCGGCGACCGCTTATTTGCGTGACGTAGACGTTCTAAGGAGGAACCTAGCGGTGAACTTAGGATTTCTAGTGTGTTTCACACGTAAAGTTCGGCGGCCGCTTATCAGCGAGACGTAGATATTCTAAGGAGGAACCTAGCGGTGAACTTAGGTTATTTGCATGACTTAGACATTCTAGGGAGGAACCTAGCGGTGAACCTAGGTGTCGGATCTATAGTCAGACTTGGGACTGAAATCACGAGAGTTAGAAGCCGTCCCTCGAGGATCAACGAGTTGTCACGAAACGCAAAGGGTTCAATATGGGATCGACTACCACGAGAGTAGGGGTCGGGTCAATTGGGCACGGCTTTTGTAACCCGAGAGGGAGCTTAAGCTATCAGAGGATAAACTCGCCTTCAAGGCAATTTCGCTAATTAACAAGGGTAATCAATTTCATAACGTAAACGATCTTGTGGTAACCTAAATCCCTAGGAACCCATTTAGATCTGAAAAATCAAAAAGATTTGTTTTCTGTTTTGTTTGATTCTGTTTTATCTCTTAAATTCAAATTCAAAAACCATTTCAAAAATATAAAAATCTTTTTAAACAGTCCAGATCTAATCGATTTGATAATTAGTTGCGATTCGAGAACACAGTCTCTGTGGGATCGATATCTTTATTACTTGGCGACGATCCGGTACACTTGCCGGAATCGCACGTGCATTCGCACGCTATCAAGTTTTTGGCGCCGTTGTCGGGATCGTGCCTTTTCGAATCTCAATTCAAATTTGGCATTGATTTTTCTAGACCGGTTCTTTTTATTTGATTTTTCTTTCTGAAATTTAATAAATTAAAACAAAAAATCAAACATTTCTTTTCCTTCTATTGTATCCATCTCTGTGTGTTATATGCAAAGATCTCTAAGTCTAGGGAGCCTTAGTGAGATTGATCCGGAGATCGAGAGGACCTTCCACCGACGTAGAAGACTACAAAGAGAGGAAGAAAGGTTGAGTCCCTTTCCATTCATGGCGAATCAACCGGATACAAAGCCTTTGAAGGACCACGCAGCCCCAAATGCGAGAGGCTTGCGAACTGGGATTGCAAGGCTAGAGATTGAGGCGGAAAACTATACCATACCGCCCATGCTAATCAACATGATTAGGCAACATCAATTCGGAGGATTGCCTTCGGAGGACCCGACTGATCATATAGAAACATTCTTAGAGTTCACCGATGCAATCCGGATTCATGGAGCCTCAGTCGATGTTGTGCGTTTGAGATTGTTCCCCTCATCTCTCACTGGAAAGGCAAAGGCCTGGCTAAAGCAAATTCCCGCTAACACCTTGACTACTTGGGACCAACTGGAGCAGGCGTTCTTGGAGAAATTCTTCCCTCCATCCAAGACGGCCTACATAAGAACCCGGATCACCGCTTCTTCCGAGAAAGACGGAGAATCATTATCGAAGCCTGGGATCGTTACAAGGGACTGCTGGAGTCGTGCCCACATCACGGACTCGAGAGGTGGTTAATAGTGCACACCTTCTATAACGGATTAGACTACTCTTCAAGGTGTCACTAGATTCTCGCAGCCGGTGGAGCGTTTATGAATAGGCCTCTTCTGAGGCATTCAACATCATCGAGAATGTCGCCACCAACTACCACCAATGGGGATCCGAAAGAGGTAATAACCCGAACAAGATTTCGGGGGTAAGTTTGAGGTAAATAGCACAGATCTTATTATGTCAAAGATAGACTCACTTAATAAACGTTTTGATCGGCCGAAAGAGCTAATGTGAGTGCAATAGGTGCTACTAACCTTGTTTGTGAGATTTGTGGAATGCAGGGACATGACATGATGGGATGCCCACATGGATCCGGCGCTTCAGGTGAACAAGTGAACTCTTGTAACAACTACTATGATACGAACCCGAAGCTGCCCAACTATGCTCCCCCAAATCCCTACAACCAAAGAAGGAACAACCCTTACCTCTCCTACGGCAACTACAACAACACGCTCAACCATGAGTTCCAAGAAGGTCAAGGTAATAAGAGAACCACACCGGGGTACCCTCAGGTACAAAGATCTAAACTCGAGACTTTATTTGAAAGTTTTGTCGAAACTCAGACAAAACAGAATGAGGAGTTTAGACAACAAGGAAGGGCAGTGAGTGAGGCAATAAAGGATCTAGCATCTAAGGTAGACAACTTAGCAACTCATAACAAGATGCTAGAAACCCGGATTGCCCAACAAGCCAAAGACGTAATCGTGACCGAAGGGTGCATTCCCGGGTCAACCCGAAGCAAATCCCAATGAGCATTGCAATGTCATACACTTGAGGGATGATAAGCTTGGGGTGGGGGTAGCTGAAATGGACGTGGAACCGGAGGAGGACACGAACGAAAAAGAAGAGCCAGAACCGAAATATGTCCCTCCACCACCGTACCAACCCCCGATACCTTTCCCACAGAGGTTGGTCAGAAAAAAGCAAGTAGATGTAGAGACTAAAATGCCTACTAAACTGAAAGACCCAGGTAGTTTCTCCATCGCTTGCTCGATTGAACAAGTGCAAATTGACCAAGCCTTATGTGACCTAGGAGCTAGTGCGAGCTTGATGTCCCTCACTATCATGGAAAGGTTGGGAAGCAAAGAGTTGAGACCATTCAAATTCCCCTTACAAATTGCGGATGGCTCAACTAGGACTCCTCTAGGCATACTAGAGAATGTTCCTGTAAAGGTAGGGAAAATTCTCATCCCTACCGACTTCCTGGTATTGGACATGAAAGGGAATTCTAAATTCCCCATCATTTTAGGAAGGCCATTCTTGGCAACCGCTGGAGCATTAATAGACGTAAGGAATGGCAAACTCTCTCTAAATGTAGAGGAAGGTAGGGTAAATTTTCAGTTGATTAACTCTTGTAACAACCCTCCTTTTGAGAGCCATGTGTGCAGAATTGATGTAACGTCTCCAGCGGTAGAGAAAGAACTTAGCATGGAAGCAACCCCAAAGATATGCATGGTTGGAGATGCACCCAGTGGTGAAGTTGGAATTGCTGTCCATGCAGAAACAATACTTCCGGGAGGAAGGAAGGAAGGCTAGGAAGCTCCGAGAGAAAAGAGCAAAGCGGAAGCGTCATCGGGCCGTATGAGCAGAAACGGCTATTTGAAGGAGCTCCATGGAAAAGAAGTGTTCCTGCACTTCTACGCCCAGCCGACCCCGGTTGACTTGAGGAAGTATGGTCAAGCTTAAGACCATAAATAAGCGCTTCTTGGGAGGCAACCCAAGTTTTCTTTCCCTTTTTCCTTTTGTTTTTGATTTAACCTCTTGAATAATTTGAGAAGATCAAGAGGCAAAAATATCATTAATAAGTTTGTCTAGTGTTTTCAGGTTGAGAAAGAGAAGAAGAGCATAAAAAAATAAAGTCAGAGGCCATCACGCCCTGGCCGTGACAGTGGTCACGACCGTGATGAACTAAACAAGAGCACAGAGAGCATCACGGCCTAGCCGTGACAACCATCACGGGCGTGATGAGTAGGATGCCAAGATCAGAGAGCATCACGGCCTAGCCGTGATGTAGATCACGGCCGTGACAGGGCAACTCCTGAGGATCAGAAACGATCACGGCCTGCCCGTGATAAGCCTCACGGCCGTGATACAATTTCTACCCAAGTTTTGACTGGAATGTGAAGCCAACACCCGCTACCGACTCGGTAAGTTGTTCCATTTTTCTCCTCTCTCCGACTTGATTATTTACATTGGAGACAATGTAAGTAATCAAGCTTGGGGTGGGGGTATTTATTTTTGCATTTGCATTGTTGCATTCATGTTGCATTCACATAGGCTTAGATTGGTATGATCACATTCTCTAGATTTCCCCTCACTTAGAACATGCATCCGATTGTAAAAACTTGGAGCCAAATGAATTGAGATAGTGAATTTTGAACCCAATTTTTCATTATTCTTGTGATATGGCTAAAAATAAAAATTCTTGAGATAATCATTTGATAGTTGATAATTAGCATGTGGTTCCTTAAACTTGTGTACCTCACTGATTTTTGAACTACTAAATGTAAGATTTTGAGCCAAAAGGGGTATTCACTAAATCTACCCCATTTCTTGTGCTAGAGTGTTGTAATTCCTCTTGGACTGTATTTTCTAGAACTTGACTTGAAACCATTTCAAAACTTAAAAATTTCTGAAAACATTTTTGGAAATGATTGAGGCACTAGGTATTTTTCCGGCCTCCCGAGCTTTGAATGATAAATGCTACCCCTTAGTTGCCCAATTTTGAGCCTAAAGAAAAAATACTTTTCTTGGTACCTTGAATTAATTTGATAAATAGTGCGCTTGGTATGGCACCTTTTAAAGTATTTCAAAAAGGGCAAAATGGTAGTTGGAAAAAGTATGGGATGAAAAAGCTAGAAAGTAATTTCTCTTGAGCTATAAATCTCCCCTTCTCCAAACAAATAAAAATGAAATAAACAAAGAAAAAAAAATGGAGAAGGGGATGACAAAGAAAGTGAGAAATGAAAAGAAAAAGAAAAAAAATTTAAATGAAGGAAGAAAGGTGGAAAAGTAAACCAAAGCCCAAAAAGGGGTATTTTAGAAGGTGTCATGCTTTGTAATGTTTGATAATCTGTCTAGCCTTCTTGAAATTCCCTTTCCTTGATTTTCCCACCTTACAATAAATCCCATGGCCACATTACAACCAAAGGAAAATACCTCTTGATTCTTAAGTGTTTTCATTAATAAAGTGGAGATTTGGTTAATGGTCAAGCCTATGGTAAAATACTTTCCTTGAGGAAATGGAGTGAATTGTCATAAACCCTAAAACACTTGAGTGAGGTGAGATGAGTGCCCAAATCAGTGAGGACGTGAACTTGAAAAAAAAAAAAAAAAAAAAAAACTTCTTCTAATTGGACTAGAAATTGATTATCTCTTGAGTGCTTATTAAAAATGCCTATTACTTGGATTAGCTTCTAGGGTTCTTGGTTCACTATCCATGCTTTGAATGATTTATATCTTATGGACTGAGTAATTGCTTGAGGACAAGCAAAGTTTTAAGCTTGGGGTGATTTGATGAGTGTGATTCCACCTCATCTTTGTCCATCATTTTGCATGCATTTTCATGTAGTTTAGGCATATTTTTATTAGATTTTAGGTTAATTTTCCTTTGGAACGGGTAAGGCGGTTTTCGTGTGTTGTTTTGCAGATATCAAGGGTAAATTGCTCAAGATCAATCATGATGAAGTTTGGATGAAGATGGAGCTTTAAAACTGAAGAAAATGAGCCAAACAGAGCCCATCACGGCCTAGCCGTGATGCCCATCACGGCCATGATCGAGCAAAACTGAAAAAGTACAAAGGTCAAGTCGAGTCTCGTCACGGCCTAGCCGTGATAGCCATCACGCCGTGACCCAAAACCACCACAAGTCGAAGTCGCCGGGGCCAGGCCATGATGGCCATCACGGCCGTGATGGCTGTCACGGCCAGGCCGTGATGAGCATCACGGCCATGACAGATCAACCAGTGAAGAATTTACAAGGCAGAATCCGACACGGCCAGGCCGTGATAGCCATCACCGCCGTGACGCCGTATTACTTGGCTCGGAAGTAACAGAATGGATCTAATTTGAGTTGGATTAGGACTCTAACTGCCCAATTCTATAAATAAGGGACCAGCAGAGGCGTAAAACATCGACCTTTGGGGCTACTACTCTAGGCATAGATTTAGGATCTCTTTCTTCTTCTCCTTCTTCTCTTAGTTATTTTCATGTTATTTGTAATCATGCCTGTCATCTCCATGGCAAGGCGTGAGTAGTAGCATAGTTTCTAGGGATTAGGGCTCTGCCCAAGTTTGTTTATGATGTAAATTTGATGTAAACTCTTTGTTAATTACGATTTACTTTAGATCTGATTTCTAGTGTTTAATCAATCGTAAAATCGGCGACCGCTTATTTGCGTGACGTAGACGTTCTAAGGAGGAACCTAGCGGTGAACTTAGGATTTCTAGTGTGTTTCACACGTAAAGTTCGGCGGCCGCTATCGCGAGACGTAGATATTCTAAGGAGGAACCTAGCGGTGAACTTAGGTTATTTGCATGACTTAGACATTCTAGGGAGGAACCTAGCGGTGAACCTAGGTGTCGGATCTATAGAGTCGACTTGGGACTGAAATCACGAGAGTTAGAAGCCGTCCCTCGAGGATCAACGAGTTGTCACGAAACGCAAAGGGTTCAATATGGGATCGACTACCACGAGAGTAGGGGTCGGGTCAATTGGGCACGGCTTTTGTAACCCGAGAGGGAGCTTAAGCTATCAGAGGATAAACTCGCCTTCAAGGCAATTTCGCTAATTAACAAGGGTAATCAACTTCATAACGTAAACGATCTTGTGGTAACCTAAATCCCTAGGAACCCATTTAGATCTGAAAAATCAAAAAGATTTGTTTTCTGTTTTGTTTGATTCTGTTTTATCTCTTAAATTCAAATTCAAAAACCATTTCAAAAATATAAAAATCTTTTTAAACAGTCCAGATCTAATCGATTTGATAATTAGTTGCGATTCGAGAACACAGTCTCTGTGGGATCGATATCTTTTATTACTTGGCGACGATCCGGTACACTTGCCGGAATCGCACGTGCATTCGCACGCTATCATTAGGCTATGTTATTGCTTTGTTTATGTTTTATCTTTTTAAAATTATGTTTATTTCCGCGTTGATGAGATGTTACAATGTGGTACCTTTTATCCAAGTTTTTATTTTAATGAAATAGACGCATGTTTTTATATTACCTCTTTCAACTAAATGTTTTATATTAGTATGCGGGGTAGAGGGTGTCACACGCTGCACAATGAAATTGGAATGGCAGAAGGATGCTAGAATGGTGAACGCGTAGGACCAGTGGAACATAGCGATGTGGCGGTGAGGCCATGGGACGCTGCATCTATGATCTGAAACTTACTTCTTTGTGGTGGATCTGTGAGATGTTGCAGTACTGAGTCAGAGCGGCTGTGACAGAGTCGAACGGCGAAGAGAGCGGCGTGGTGGAATGAGACACGCAACAGGAAGGACCAGAGGAGGAACATCGTGCGGTGCGGTGGTTGAGCGAAAAGTCTGGTAGCTGAGCTGCTTGACAGAGGAGAAGAAAAGAAACTTGTGCCTGCATCAGTATAGGAGGCCAAGAGTGGTAGCTAAGCTGCTTAACTACACCCCCAAAACGACGTCGTTTTGTGGGCTGCCTTGAAAAAAAAAGTCATTCTAAAAAAAAAAAATTTTTTTTTGGGGGGAGCAACGCAACCAAGGTCCGCCACTGACCACATTAGGGTATGTTTGAATTAGTTTTGAATAATCATTTATTGCAATAATCGATTATATTCATAATTGATTATTGTTATAATCAAGGTTTACAAAACCGGACCGACCATCGAACCAGTAAAGGCAACGGTTCAAGGTTCAATGGTCCAACCGAGGTCGAACCGGTTATAATTAAATAATATTATTTTAATTTTTAATATAATATTTGTAACAATATTAAACAAAAAAACAACATAACAACTAAAATCATTAAGCACAATTTTTTTATTTTGAAATTAAACTAAATAAATGTAAAGATATATATTAAAATCATCTTCATAGGGAAACCAACCCAAAATCTACAACCAGCCCACATATATTAGAAAACAAAAGAATCGAGTTTTAGCTATGATGACCCAAATCCTTTTATACTAAATATTTTTTTTTCTTTTCAGGAAACCGGTCCAGGCCGATCCACAACCGGTTATGACCGGTTTTACCGGTTTTGAACCGGTTCGACAGTTCTGAGACCAGTTTCAAGCAAGGTCGGTTCTGGGGGTCAACCGAGCCGGCCTAGGTCCCGAGTCCCAGTTAAACCGGTCGGACCGGCCGGTCCAGTTTTGTAAACCTTGGTTATAATTGATAGTGTGATTTTACATCATATTTTCTGTATACTTTTGCATGCAATTTTCATATAGATTAGGCACTCTTTATTTGATTTTAGTTAGATTTTTACCTTGGAACAGGTGAAGGTGGTTTTGTGTGTTGTTTTGCAGAAATTGATGAAAAATGCTCAGATTTGGCCATAATGAAGCTTGGATGAAATAGAGCCTGAAAAGAGAAGAAATTGAGCCAAGCAGAATTCTGGAGATTCGCCCCACGAGATTGGATTCGCCTCGCGACCCTGAAAGCTGACTGTTCCAGAAAATGCAAGCCTTTCTGGTTCGCCTCGCGAACCCTATTTCGCCTCGCGAGTCTGGAAACCAGAAGCCATCACGCCCAGGCCCTGATGCTCCTCACGAGCATATTTGAGAAGCAATTTACGGCCTCGCGTCGCGAACATCTCTCGCCTCGCGAGAGTGCAATTCTTTGAAGCAACAGATTTTAACTTTCGCCTCGCGAGCGAGCGCAGAACAGATTGATATAAGTTGCTATTTTAGGGTAGAATTGAGGAGTCTCTTGGAGGGGGCTTGGAGAGGCAGACTTGGAGGCTGCGGCTGGAACTGGGTTTCAACCCTGAAGGGGGATGCTTTCCTTGCTCTGGGACTGAAAGAAGATTGGAGGATCCTCCTATGGAGTTTACTTCATCCTTTCTCTCCTTCTCTTTGTATTCTCTTTTTTATGAGTAGTTAAATCCCTGTTGTTGGGATTAGATGTAACCAAATTGATTATCATGTATTTATCTTGACTGATTATTCTATGTTCATGTCTTCATATTAGTCATTAATTTTCTGTGCTTAATGCTTGTTGTGGCTAGCACCCCCATGACTCGATGTGTGTTTTGGTATGCAATGGGGACGTTCGTATCAGAACCGGAATTGAATTTAATCACCTAGTAACCCTTTCATCTAGGAATGGAGTTAGGTTTACTAGTAATCGCGTAATCCCTAATCTTAATGCAAATTCATTGATCTAGGCCACCTAAGGAATTAGGGTCTATTAGTGGATTTAGGCTCTTGCCATCCGAGGAATCGGGGTTTGAGTAATTTAGTGGATTGATTTTAATATCTGAAGCATGAGTGGGAGGTATCTAGTCCTGTTAGTACATGAGACAGATGTTTGGTGAAGTCTAGTCCCAACATATCTTTCTGCACTCCAAGTGTTTGTCAAAAGTCCCCAAAAAGACAAAAAGATTTTATTTGTTTTCTTTTGTTTGATTTGATTTCTCTGTTTAGTCTAGATAGTTGCTGAGTTTGTGAATTGGTAGTTGACATCCAATCCCCGTGGATACGATAATCGGTCTCACCACCGTATTACTTGCACGACTAGGTATACTTGCCCAGATTCGTCAACAAGTTTTTGGCGCCGTTGCCGGGGATTGGTTTTGCCAATATCATTAGTAACAAAGGAGGCAACTAATTTAGACATTTTTTTTCTTTTATTTTTCTGTATATATATATATATATATATATATATATATATATATATATATATATATATATATATATATATTTGACATTTTCTTTGTACATATTTGATTTTTTATTTTGAGTGTTTGTTTGTGCAAGGAGCAGGAAACACATGGACTATCATTACCATCCAACTTGGGAAGCTCAACTTGACTGGATCGTGTTTGATGGTATCACTGTTAAGCATGTAAAGATTTACTCCAAGGAGGAATGGCAGTGCTATTTGTCATCCTTGCAACCACCACCACACTTCGAGCTGGATCCTGATTTGCTAGAGATTCTTTGGGATATAGATGCTTATCCTCTGAGCTTGAGCATAGAGCGTAGCCTAGAAGAAATTGGTTCCATGATGCAGAGGGTTGAGATGCGAGCAGGGAAAAATGCTAGTAATATAATGGCGTCGCTAAGCGACATCTTTCAGAAGTTGGAAGAACAAGGCAGTGAATTTTTTAAATTACTAGCAGAAAAGCCACATGGAATGCAAACTGAAGAGAATCTATTGGCTAGCATGGATATGAATGAAGATGAAGTGGTGGTGGTAGAAGAGCAACAAGTTGAAGAATGGGAATGGAGGGAGCAACCACTGTTGAAAGCTGCTCTAGAACAGTATTCCCAAGAGCTATCCGCCTCTGAGGCCAAGACAAAAGCCAATTGTGAGAGTATCGAAGCTGTGATGCAGAACTTCAAAACACAAGTTGAGGAGATTTGCAAACAGTTAGTACAAAAGTCACATGAAGCCCAATTTGAGGAAAATCTGGTTTGGGGGATAGTTCAAGATGAAGACGAAGTGGTAGTGGATTCCACCATGCTTGCTGATTTTACTGCATTAGAAAAATATGTCGGCTTGCATGCATGTGTGGACATTGGTAAACTAACCCCTTCCACTTGTCTGGCAAACTTCCTGGTGAAAATGCCATTTGACTCGCTAGGAAGTAAGTGCATTATTATAGTTGAAGAGGTCAATGGTGGTTCCACACAATGGCTGGGTGGAGTTGAGGATAAAGTCATACTACTGCTACAATCTCCACTCCAATTTCCATTTGATCCGGGAGGAGGATCCTAGAACGTCAAGCTAGTGACGTTAAAGAAGCGCTTATTGGGAGGCAACCCAACTTTTCTTAACCCTTCTCTCTAGTTGTTTTCATTTTCTTCATAATTTTGTTTTTGATTTTAACCTCTTGAATAATTTGAGAAGCTCAAGAGGAAAAATAATAAATTAAGAATTGCCAAGTGTTTGCAGGGTAAGAAGGGAGGAAGGGAGAGCAAGAAGACAAGGAGAAGAGCAAAAGGGGCAAAGAAAAAGGAAAGTCAACACCCGCTACCGCCTCGGTAAGCCGTTCCATTTTTATTTTATTTTATATTTTTCTCCTCTCTCTAACTTGATTGTTTACATTGGGGACAATGTAAATTCTTAAGCTTGGGGTAGGGGTATTTTGCATTCGCATTTTGCATGTTGCATTCATTTAGTTTTGCATGATAGTTTTGCATGATCACACAATTAGATTGCCCTTGTTTAGATTTTGCACCCAATTGTGAGAACTGAGTGTCAAATAAATTGTGATAGTGAATTGTTGAACCCAATTATGTTTATTCTTGTAATAAGGCTGCAAATGAAAATGTTTGAGATAATCTGTGATAGTTGATAATTAGCATATGGTTCTATAGATTTGTGTTTCTCATTGATTTCTGAACTACTAAAATGTGAGATTTTGAGCCAAAGGGGTACTCATAAAATTTTACCCCATTCTTTGTGTTAGAGTGTTATTCTTCTTGGATGTATTTCTCTAGAACTTGACTTGAAACCATTTCAAAGCTTAAAAATTTTTGAAAACATTTTTGAAAATGATTGAGGCGATAGGTATTTTTCTGGCCTTCTGAGCTTTGAATGATGAAATGTTACCCCTTAGTTGCCCAATTTTGAGCCTGAAATAAATGCTTTTCTTGGTACCCTGAAATGTTTTGATAAATATGCTTGATAAGGGACCTTCTAAAGTATTACAAAAGGGTAAAAAGTGTAGTTGAAAAAAAAAAGTTTGGGACAAAAGAATCAGAAAAAAAAAAAGTTTCTCTTGAACTGAAAAATCTCTCACTCTCCAACTAAACGAAAAAAGGGAAGAAAAATAAATAGAGAAGGGGATGACAAAAAGAAAAATGAGAAATAAAATGAAAAGAAAGAAAAGAAAGGTGGAAAAATAAATAAAAACCCAAAAAGGTATTTTAGAAGGTCATGTTTGCAATGCTTGATTTTGTGTAGCATTTTGAAATGTCCTTTTCTTGATGTCCCCACCTAATGATTAATCCCATGGCCACGTTACAACCAAGTGAAAGACCTCTTGATTCTAAATTGTTTTCATTAATAAAGTAGAGATTTGGTTGATAGTCAAGCCTATGGTAGGATTCATTCCTTGAGGAAAATGGAGCGAATTGTCTTATTCCCCTAAACACTTGAGTGAGGGAGAAAAGAGGGCCAAGCAAAAGAACAAGCTTGGGGTGAGCTTCAAGTGAGAAAGAGTGCCCAAATCAGTGAGAACATGAGTCTAAGGAACCTAAGCCTCTAATTGGACTTGAATTGATTGTCTCTTGCTGAATTGTTTGAATTGCCTATTACTTGGATTAGTATTTACTCGGGTTCTCGGTTCACTATCCATGCTTTGATTGTTTATATCTTCTGGCCTTAGTGATTGCTTGAGGACAAGCAATTGAATAAGCTTGGGGTGATTTGATAGTGTGATTTTACATCATATTTTCTGTATACTTTTGCATGCAATTTTCATATAGATTAGGCACTCTTTATTTGATTTTAGTTAGATTTTTACCTTGGAACGGGTGAAGGTGGTTTTGTGTGTTGTTTTGCAGAAATTGATGAAAAATGCTCAGATTTGGCCATAATGAAGCTTGGATGAAATAGAGCCTGAAAAGAGAAGAAATTGAGCCAAGCAGAATTCTGGAGATTCGCCCTGCGAGACTGGATTCGCCTCGTGACCCTGAAAGTTGACGCCCAGGCCCTGATGCTCCTCACGAGCATATTTGAGAAGCAATTTACGGCCTCGCGTCGCGAACATCTCTCGCCTCGCGAGAGTGCAATTCTTTGAAGCAACAGATTTTAACTTTCGCCTCGCGAGCGAGCGCAGAACAGATTGGTATAAGTTGCTGTTTTAGGGCAGAATTGAGGAGTCTCTTGGAGGGGACTTGGAGAGGCAGACTTGGAGGTTGCGGATGGAAGAGGGTTTCAACCCTGAAGGGGGATGTTTTCCTTGCTCTGGGACTGAAAGAAGATTGGAGGATCCTCCTATGGAGTTTGCTTCATCCCTTATCTCCTTCTCTTTGTATTCTCTTTTTTATGAGTAGTTAAATCCCTGTTGTTAGGATTAGATTTAACCAAATTGATTATCATGTATTTATCTTGACTGATTATTCTATGTTCATGTCTTCATATTAGTCATTAATTTTCTGTGCTTAATGCTTGTTGTGGCTAGCACCCCCATGACTCGATGTGTGTTTTGGTATGCAATGGGGACGTTCGTATCAGAACCGGAATTGAATTTAATCACCTAGTAACCCTTTCATCTAGGAATGGAGTTAGGTTTACTAGTAATCGCGTAATCCCTAATCTTAATGCAAATTCATTGATCTAGGCCACCTAAGGAATTAGGGTCTATTAGTGGATTTAGGCTCTTGCCATCCGAGGAATCGGGGTTTGAGTAATTTAGTGGATTGATTTTAATATCTGAAGCATGAATGAGAGGTATCTAGTCCTGATAGTACATGAGACAGATGTTTGGTGAAGTTTAGTCCCAACATATCTTTCTGCACTCCAAGTGTTTGTCAAAAGTCCCCAAAAAGACAAAAAGATTTTATTTGTTTTCTTTTGTTTGATTTGATTTCTCTGTTTAATCTAGATAGTTGCTGAGTTTGTGAATTGATAGTTGACATCCAATCCCCGTGGATACGATAACCGGTCTCACCACCGTATTACTTGCACGACTGGGTATACTTGCCCAGATTCGTCAACAATAATCAACTATGATAAAGTAAGTTTTATGTTTGGTGTGTTTGTTGAAATATGATTTTAAGAAAATCTATTTCATTTAGGTCATGTAAAAAATAACTTTTCTATAATAAATTAAAAATAAGTATGAATTTATTTATATAATTAAATAATATTTATTTGATTGTAGTTTTATAGAGGTGAAATGGAAAGAATATTATTGGTTTTAAAATAATCTAACTGATTCTTAAATAACCTTTCAAGCTTCTAACCTCCATAAAAAAACTGGTTTGCAATTTAATTGGTTTATTATTTTACTCAAACATATCAGCTTTTATGGAGAGAGAAAAAAAACAATTTTTATCATGAAAAAGTGAAAAACAGCTATTTGGATAAGATTTATTACCCAAACACTCTCATAGTTTATCCATTTTATTTATAGCCAAACCTCATTAGTGTTTATGCAAATCTCCATAATTTGTAAGATTCTTTAACTTTTAAGTTCTTGAACCTTACAAAATTTTGTTCGATTAGAACTATCAAAATGAGTTGCAACGTGTGAACAAACCCAATTCACCACGGGCTCAGGCGAGATTGGATTGAGCAAATTTCAGTTCACAAAAACTCAGGACAAATAGTTAGACTTTTATTTTTTAATTTTTATTACAAGACAAATAGTTAGACTTGATTCACTTAAATCGTGGCTCACTCAAGTTGAGCCCCGAAAAAATCCTATCACAACGGGGACAAACTTGCCAAAAAAAAAAAGAAAGATCCACTTAATTCATATAATATTTATAATATTATTTAATTAATATTCATTAAATATCTTTTTCCACTATGGGGAGAATTGCTCCCTTTGTTTACACCACTAAATTAGCATGGGATTGGAATTCAATAATTTACTTACCTAACATGATGGGGTCTCGGTGAAAGACATCTTTAACATATGATTTGCAATATATGGTTTCGAAGTCATTCCATTAAGGTTATATAAATTATTTTTTCGCCGCCATCATATTTTATTGTAACGGCTTTTGGGTTTTCTTCTTTGTACATGCGCAAAACAAAATATCCCAGCTTTCATCCTCACATTGCTAATAAATAATGGGAGAATGTTAATAAGTGTCTTTAGAATATTATTTAAGAAATTAAAAAAAAAATATATGAAAGTTGTATATTTAGTATTTTGAAAAATATAACACTTAATTTTTTAATACGAATTTTCCTTATGTGGATCTCTTAATCAATGTCTTTAGGATATTCATTAGCAAGACCCATAACTTTAAGAAATAGTTAGAGCTTCAATATCAGAAGTTATTGTACTCTGAAACGCAATAAATATATAACCAGAATAGAACAACTGGTCTTAAATTATTGAGTCAATATTTACATTAAGTTATTTTAAAATCAATGGTGAACATAATTTCCACAACATGCATTTGTTGTGTTCCAATAATATGATAGAATTTTTCCTAAAACCCATGTTTTAGGCGGCTCATACATGCATGGCGTCGCCTTCTCCATTAGTATGGTTGTGCCTTGTAACTAGAGCTGTAAATTCGGACCGGACCAGCCCATAACGGACTATTATATTTTCGGATCGGATCAGATTGTGTCAATTAAAGTATGGACTGCTAATTTACTAGCTCGACACAACCCTGTGTGGGTTGCGGGTCAAACGGACTGGCCCATGGGCCAATACGTTTCAATAAAGATAAAAAAAAATATTTTTAAAATTAATAAGACTAAAATTCAGTAGCTTATAAATAAAAAATTAATTTTGTTAAAAAAAATTATTTTTTATTCCTTAATAACGAGAGATAAACCTAAAACACACACACACACACATATATATATATATCATAAGACTACAAATATTAACGTGTTAAGTTACGTAATTAATGATGAGCAATTGAGTAAGCATCACATATAGAAAAGTGTATAATGGGTAGGAGTGTTCATCAACCGATCCAAACTGATTCAAACCGCAAAAACCGAACCGAACAAATCGAAAACCGAAAAAATCGAAAACCGAAAAAACTGCTTTTTTTTTCATTGGATTGGATCGGATTTTGGATCCCCTAGTGAAATACAATCCAATCAAAACCGATCTACTATATACATATATTATTATTTTTTGAAATTATAGTATTACTCATACTTTAAGCATTGTTTTCCATATTTTTATGTCTCTCATTCTATTTAATATTTTTGTTGAAAAGACATATATGAGACTATTTAGAATAAATATTAATGTCTTGAAGTTATGTTTTGCTAAATGTTTTGATGCATGACATATATATACTTGATTGAGTAACTATGAAAAATAGGAAAACAATTAAGTAAATTTGAAAAATAATTAGCTACAATTTATTTGTAGCTAATTCAAGGGAAAAATAGGATAAGTGAGAGTAGATATAGAGAATTAAAATAAAATAATATTTAACATAAAAGAACGTGTGAAAAATATCAATAATTATTTTTTCTCAAACTCCCGAATTAAAATTTTGTCAAGAATTCTCTAGAATTTTCCTCACTCGCCATCAAATTAAATAGTGGTTAATAAGGAACAAATAATTGTTGCTTTTCTTAAATGTTCTACTGTTCTAATATAAAGGATGTTAAAATAAGTATTAGCCACCCTAAACTAGTTCTCTTAAATGAAGATTAACTTTTGTCCACTATTAAATAAGTATAAATGACACTTGACATAAGGAAAAAAAATAATGTACGACAAAAACCGAATTATTCAATCCAATCCAAACCGTATTTGATTGGATCGGATTTTTTTTAAGGAAACAAACCGATACAATCCAAAACACATGTTATTTTTATCATTGGATCATATGACTTTTTAACTCAAAACCGATCCAATCCAATCCGTGAACACCCCTAATACTGGGTATTAAGTTACGCGTTTTCATCCAAGAGGCCAGGCAATGAAGTTTTAGTATTTGTTTAGTATCAAAATAAAACTCTGCAAGAAATGTATGTTGGACGATACAACATCTTTTATTCTTTTAGAGAGTAAGGCAACATCTTTTTTAAAATATTAACTACTTTAGTTTTTTTGACAAATTTAATTAGTAAAAATATATTATTCAAAACACCTGAAGGTGGAATTACTATCCTATAAACAACAATGTATTGTTTGTCAAAATAATGAGAATATGCAATATAAAAATGTAATGCTTGAGTTCAATTTAATTTATATATTTTAATTTTCAAAGTTCGGGCTAGTGGGCTAGCCCAGCCCATCACGGGCCAACCCATGTTGGGCCATTGAATTTTCGGGCTGGGCCAATATAATTTTGGACATGTATTTTATCAACCTAGTCCATACTTAATGTGGGCTATTCGGATCAGCCGGCTCTACTTGTAACCAAGCATATAAGGACATGCCGTTGAATGGGACCAGTGGTCCTTCATGTCTAGGTGTCCTACCCCACCAGTAAAGATAAGCTACTTGCAAAGAATGATGTTAATGGAGAAAAGCAATTCTTCTGTATTTGGACTCTGGAACTATTCACAACGCCGAAGTTGACTCTTCTGTTTTGAAAAGAACTAAAATGGTTGCTGGCAAACTATAATGTTTTGTTGGGTAGTGAGCCTTTTCCTACTCCAAGATTCACATGTCCCATGAAACATGTTACTTTTCAAATGAAAATCAACATGCTAGTTTTCAAATTACATCACAATCATTAAAAAAAATTGACTCATATTATAAGTATCTTAAAACTCACAGAGAATGATTTATGATTGATTGCCAGTATGAAAAAATTTATACTAACATTGAATCAAAATGAAACCCAATTTAAAATTAGGAGTGTCTGACACATTTCAAATATTGAAGCAACCCCAACCTCAACAAACAATAATGTTTCTTAAAAGATAACCCACCGCCCCATTCTAAAAAGCAATAAGTCAGTTTCTATTAGATAACTGATTGGCAATGCCATGACGTAGATTTGAAAAGATGGACTCTTTGCCAATAAATCATAAATGCAAATTGGCGCAACGTCAATTTTAGTTGGCAAAAACTACAATACTATAACCATTAGATGCAAGTGGCACCATTCTTTCCTGCTGCCATATATGATTACATTCTGAATAATTCAAACTGGAATGTTGGAAATTAAAGGTTAGAGTTGAATAGGCATTGAGTTGCCCTATGGTTTAAGTTTAAATTTAACCCTTTGGAGTTTCAGGATTTTAGCATTGTGTTAAAAAGTAAAACACAATAAAAATGAAAAATGCAAACAGTATTCAACAACTCTTATCAGCATATGCATTTCAGAATTTGAACGACTTATATAACGGAGTTCCAAATTTTCAAGTCTCTTTACCATTGCAAAAACTTGTGGACTCATTTTTGGTACAGAAAGGCCTACAAAACAATAAGAACATCCTTCAAAAATAGAACAAACTTGGTTTTGACGAGGAACCTCCCTTTGAATATTTGCATAAAAATAGACAGGATCAGATCATTGCATGGTCTCTCTATGTTCTTCAAAATTATATATTGATGAATGCAACGACAGTATGCTGTCTAAATCCCTCTCTGGTGCCGCACGCAACCAAGCGCCACCACTCACTATCGGTGCTTTTAAGTTGCTTCTGGAATTTGCAGAAGCCAAGAAACGTGATCGATTCTGGAGACAAAGTGCGCACGTCAAGAAATTTCCCGCCTGAATAGCTTCTTGCCTTGAGTTTCCCATGTGTCTGGCCTACAGCCTTCAAGCTACCCTTCTGGCTAATCACAGGACGGAAACTGACCGAATCAACTGTTTTTGCATTACTGAAGCGATCGATGCAGAGGGGAGGGATCGCCTCTGGTTTTGATCCACCCTTGTTCCAGAATGAAAATGATTGATGGAGTTTGGATGGAACCTGGTCAGCCAATCAACAAAGACAAAAGAATCAGGAGCTTGCCTGTGATCAAACTCGACAAATAAACAAGTTTCAATTCTACACATTAAAAATGAAGTGGAATTAAGAGGAACAATAGGACATATGTGTTGCTCCCTGGCAAAGTGATGCCGGCACAATGGCACATACACAATGACTAGCAAACTTATCTGCCTTCACAAACAAATATTTGGTAAGGTAAATATCAAATACACGACTTGAACAGACAGGGAAGCACTGCCCTAGTTTCAGCCTCATCAAACCAAATAAGCATTTTCAGAAGCTTTTCAGAGCATTTACATGACACCTGAAATTGATTTGTAACATCCAAAAACCTAGAAAATAGGTTGGAAATACATATAAATATCTGGTGAAGTATATTACTCGGAAATCAATCAAGCATTACTACAAATTGCTTAAAGGTTCAATACAAGCTACAGATTTGATGGTTGTATTTTGAGTTATATTCTACAATATGACTAAATTAAATTATTCTTCAACATACTTCATCTGGTTCTCTAAAACTGTAGAACTATGAGGAATATTTACAAAACATGGCTACCAAATGTTACAATACTTGGGTAGTTTTGACACCCTGATTTTCCACAACAAACAGGTAAAAAAATGATTTCAAGCTTCCAAGTGAATGGGAAATAGAACTCGTCGAAATTTACATCTATATTGTATCTAATGACTTCAGTCAAATAACCTATCAGCTAACTTGTTAAATTGTTCAATCAAAAAATTGTGAAAGGAATCAGAAGCATAAATACATTCTTAAAACTACATCAAAATATTGCTCAATGATGTTGAAAAGGAGAAAATTCTAAGTAGATGTCACACGATGAAAAGTACAATTCTCTAATTATTCAATGGCACCTGACAATCTGGCATACATGAGAAAGCACAGGATTCAAGAATAGTGGAATCATGGTTCCACAAGTTTGATCGAATGTAGGCACATGCGATACAGTCATATAGAAAAACATGGATAAAATGAAAGTTTGGAATCGTAACTCACTGCAGAGATAAGGCTACTAGAAGCGAATGCAAGTGAAGATGTAGAAAATGGTGATTTCCCAGGTTTTCCCTTCTGCTGATCTGTTGTCTGCTCCTTCTCAACAGACCCAAAACTTGATTGTGCAACATCATCCTCATCCTCATCTTCCTCATCCCCTTCCTCATCCCCTTCCTCTTCCTCCTCTGCAGGAGCTTTTTCATCTTGTTTGGTTACAAAAGTCGTATCATCTTCATCTGGCAAGCCCATTTCCGCCTTCTTTTCCTCTTCTTTCTCTCTTATCCTCAACACCTCATCCATATCCTCAATGGCCTCTTCCATACACAATTCAGCCTCTATCAGTTCAAGTTCTTTCTCAATTGCCTTTGTTTTCATTTCACGAGTTTTCTTCAGCTCTTCAATCCGTTTTCTAGTTTATCCAACCATGGCTTGCAAGTGTTTTCAATTGCCAGTATAAAATGCATCAATATGCCCACCTTTTCTTCCTTTGGACCGCGTCCGAAAAATTCATCATAACCAAGGGGTAGGAATTGGGCCTTTTCTGGGTCCACATCCTCACCCTTTTCCAAAGGTGGTTGCCAGAATAACCGTATCCCATGTTTCTCATCCTCAACATAGTTGATAATAAGTCCAGTTGGTGTGTGAAGGATGACAGGATCCTCAGTATATATAAGGTTTGATGGATCTTCAGGATCAGGCTCTGGTTCCTTGTTAAGAACGACGAATTCAGGAGTTTCGTGATTCTCATCTGATCAAGGATTTGGAGGATGGATTATAACAAAACTCTGTATTTTCATTGGAAGATAGATGGAGGATGATAAAAGTCACACCAACTATGTACTTGTTCAAACAAAAATAGAAAGAATAAATACCATTGGACCACCAGTACTCAAGCTCAGCTGGCATGGGTAACCTAAGAGGAGCCTTATAGAAAGAATTCAACCACATTTCTCTTTCCTGATCTACTTCATGGACATATGTTTTCCAGAGATCAGGTACCTGCAACAGAATCATATCCATTTTTCATTTCATTGCAAAAAATGAAAATAAGCAATGCATTAAGATAAAACTTTGACAGTGAGCCTTACTTCATGAAACTGGTTCCTGAAGCCAGGTGCCATCCACAGGTCCTCTCCTTCATAAAAGTAGGGATGTTGTGGATCATTATATGGACCTCTCTCTTCTCTAACCACTGTAAAGACAAAGTGTTGAATGAGAAGTAACAATTAAGAAGATACAATCAGCATGGCATCAATCAGGATAGGAAAAAAGAAGGAAAAAACTCATTTAAATATAGCGCATAGATGAATTTTCATCCATATAGCAAAAGAAGAAAGACTCCACTAATACACGAAGAATCACTGCACATGCTAAATCATCCATACTTGATGAGATAATTGTCGAAGGGCGGAGAGGTGAATCTGATGATGCACATATTTGTGATGTGAAGTTCTGGTTGGTCTAATATTATATTATGAGTCAAAGCCACAGAAACGAACAATGGTGAGGACTGTTCTTAACTGGTTTTGAGAAGTCTAAGCGGACCTGGTGAGGCAAGATGTAGGAGGAAGAAGATAACAGAACATGAACCTCTATACCTAAATCCATAATACATATTTACTAGTCGATGAATCTAGCAACCAACATAATGGCCAAACCGAAAACCAGTGACCCAAAAAAACATGATTATAAGGTTATCAGTATAAAAAGAGGTCAAGCAGCATACTTCCATCTGGCTTGTTAACAAACATGCGAGCCTTTGCAGCAGCAACTTCTGCTATACCAGCATGCAGCTGAAATTGACAGAATGTAAGACAAAATTAGAATTGGCCCACAGCTCCAATATATTTATGAAAAGAGTATTTAATACCGCTGAAGTTTCATCATCACATCCCGTGAATTCTTCATCATCATCACCCACAAATTCTCCAAAATAAAATCTACCCTGCATGCACACAGATAGTGTAACTAGGAAAGAAAATAGGTTTTCAACATGGTTCAAGTGTGATGAAAATGACATTAGGCCTTATGTTGAGATGACTGGCATTTTCCACCCTTTGCATTTGGTAGCAAGGTTCAGCCAAACAATACACCTTAAACATTGCAGTATGTAGAGTAAAAATAAATGTCTAAATAAGCATAAGGAATCTAGGACACTCTCCAGGAATCTGAATCTAAATCTAAATCAAATCATATGTTATTTATGCAATTATTTTTCATATTCAAAGTAGAGCTTTGTATCCCCAATTTTATAAAGTAATCAAAGTATGAAACAGGTTGATTAGACTGAATAAGTTGAAACGTACCACATATATGATACGCTCATTAATTTCATATACACCACATCCATGCATCCTCCCATGCTTCCACTGACCAGCATAACGGTAGCGACCTTTCTCCCTGAGTATTAAAATATAAAAAAACATTTTTAGGCCAGTAACAATGTACCAGTGAGAGCTAATAAAGACACGATGTAGAGAAGTCTGATGTAGAATAAGCAGTGATGTCTCACTTTGCATAAAGATAAAAATAAAGTGATTTTAATAGAGAATAGGCAACAAAGAGATCAATGATTAAACATACGGCTTCCTTCCAAATTGCTTAACCCATTCTTCATTCTCATAAAAAGGAATTTCATAGGTTCCATTTGCAAGCTGATAACTATCTTCAATATCCATCTCAAGCCATTCTCTGTCTTCTGGAGACATAAAATCCCTTGCTATTATCTTTCCTTCAGCTCGCATCTTTGCTTCAAGCCTGGGTGCATGGATAAAAACAGCCCATTTTGTTTACAAGAAATTAAATGTACATTCAAACTATGACACAACGTAAGACTCAAATAACACATATGGGGGCATATTCAAATAAGGTGCATACTTGGACCCAGGAGCAGGTTCAATATCAGGTATATCAACTTCAACTACACCATGACCCTCCATTTGGTTTTGAAGCCATTCACCTTCATACCTACGAAAAGAAAATACATTGTAAAATATCAATGACATGAAAAAGAGTTGCATGATATTACTGATAAAGCAAGAAATGATGAGATGATACATCTTTGGGTGAAGACAAGTAAATGCTGACACTAGATGAAATAATTAGCTAACAAAGAGTCACAGGTCACAATCATTCCGAGGACGAACCACAATATATGACCAACTGATTTTAATTTTTATTTTGTTTTGGGGGGTAAACCCTAACATTAATTTTGTATAATATGTTGTTGCCAAAAGAGATATAGCTATGGTTAATTAGTTTCATTGACATAGTATGAAATCCTAGTCGAAGTCCAAGAGCTTGGCCCTTGTTGCCACCATTTAATAAGAAAAGTGCTCAACAGTGGGTAATGAATTTGTTTACTAGCAAAAATGATCTACATAATTACAATGGTGGCTCTTATCATCAATACCATTTGGATTTTAAATATTTTTGTCAGCAGACCATGAGTACAGTAAGTAACACCCAAAACAAATTTCTTACTTTTGCCCCTATTCCATTTGGTGCTTATCACATGCACTAATCCCTTATAACTCATTCAATCTTCTTATAGTGTGTCAGTGCCACTATCACATAGGCTGAGACATAAGACATTGTCATAATGAAGCAAAGGCAAACCTGACAAGGTTATCTTGAGAAGCAAAAACACCTTTTCCATGAGCATAGTCATCCCAAACAGTGCCTTCATACCTTGACAAAAATAAATAAACATAAAAACAACAACAACAATATATCTAAAATGTGAATATGAATAATTGAATATTAACATTAACATACGAGCTTCCATCAGCAAAAATATAGCTGACCCATTTGAGAAACTCCTCAATCCTATCCAATTCTTCAATCACAGCCTTAGGATTCGAAATATCGTAATGATTATCAGGTATCGCCGGATAATGCTTCCGGTACGGCAAATAAAACGGCGCAATGGGAGGTTTTCCACCCTCAGCAATCTCATCCTGAACATACTCCCATTCATCTTCTTCTACAAAAGCTGGGTCCCAACCAGTGCCTCCAATCTCAAGTGGCCCATCGGCCCAAAGCTCTCCCAAATCCTCTTCGGTCCAGTTCTCAGGATCCTCGGGGAAATCGAAATGGTTACTCTCCACCACGAAGTCAGGGTCCTCTTCTTCGTGAATCTTCTGTAACCGCTTGCTATCTAGAACTTCCGCGAAGTCTCTGAAATTGATCTCCGGAGTGTTCTCTGCTTCCGGAAGAGGCTCGTCGCTTCTTCTGAAGCGGAAGGCTTGTCGGAAATCATTGTCTTGTGGCTCGTCGTCGTAGGAGGAGTATTCTGAGTCGGAGTCTGAGTTGGAATCCGAGTCGGAGGAATCGGAAAAAGAAGGATTTGGGTATTGTTGTTCGTTGGCATTGGAGGAAGAAGAGTGTTGTTGTTCTTCATTCGCCATTTCTTTGTTTCTGAGAAGAAGATAGGATCAGGGGTAAGTGCGGGAACACGGGTTGAGTTTAGTATAGCGAGTGTTACAAAGCTAACAAAAGAGAGGGTTTGCGTTTACCAAACGACAACATCGGGGGACATGCTTGTTGCCGTTTCTCTCTTCTGTAACGACAACTTCAGCTAAATTTAAGTTCTCGTATTGATTTGTGCCTCTGGAACGGCTGGATAGAGTTTAGGAAAATAACTTATGAAAATAAATTTAAATAAATAGTTTATAAAAATAGTTTATGATATAAAGTTTATTTTTATAAGTCTGTCAGAAAAACTTATAAAAATAAGTTGTTTTTAGTTTATTTTAAAAAAAACTTATTGTATAAGGATTTCAATAAATTGTATACCCAGAAGGCTAAATTATATTTTTGATGTCGTATATTTACTTTAGGTTCCAATTTGGTGTCTCTTATAATTTTTGTTCCGATTTGGTTCCTTATATTGTAAACGTTATATCAATTTGATTTTTTCCATATTAGATTTGCAGTAACACTGTTAGTTTCTGGAGGAATCTCGTCATAATCTGATCTTAGAGGGACAAACCCCATTTTCTCTTTCTTTATCTTCTTCCTTTCTTCCAAGTTCATCCCCATTTGCTAAACCTAGATTTCATAGTCAATCAAACAGGAGAAACAAATTGAGCGTCCATCTAGTCAACTTGCACAAGATTATTAACAAGGTAATGTGATAAAGTGTAACCTAACGCAGTTGTAAATGAATTAATTGAAATTGAAATGTTAAATGTTGAGGTGGATCTTGCCGATTATCGAGACAATGATTGGTATGGTGGAAGGAATGAAATCCAAGCTCTAGTTATCAAAATTCCCCTGAAAGCATGGATTTAAAGACTATTACAGCTAAAATATTTACAAAGTGTCACTTTGTTTTCATCATGTTTCTTGTTATTTTCAGTTTTTCAGTTGTTCCGTCCAAATATCTCGGATGAGATACTCGGCTGAACGAGGATTAGTGGGGTGTTTTTGGATTGTGCTTGACAGAATGTGGATTCTGCTCCTACGTATCCAAAAGGGAATCAAAGCAAACGTAGTTCTGAATGAGGGGTAAGCCCTCTATTTATAGTGATCTCTCAGGATCAAGCTCCGAAATAAGCGGAGGAATATTTGGATCAGATCGCGATCATGGGGAGAGATATCCGGAGCCTGATTGTCCGGAGTGACATTATGACTAGCGAGATATTCGGCCCAGTTAGCTGCGGATGGATAGCTTGGGGCCGAGGTACCTTCGTGCGTGGCCTGTCATGGAAAGGGGCCGAGTAGTTATCCTCGGGTGTCAGGTGTGCTGACATGTCCTCGGCTTCGGAGGAGTTTGGGCCAAGGCCCATTCGTGGGGGTAAGCTCGGTTGGTCCAGTGTATAGACGAGTTCTCGGTCTCACATTCTCGGCCAGTACACAAGCCCCCCGAGCTCCGAGCTTGAATAAGCGAAGGAGCTGATACGTATGAAACCGAGCTTATTTTTCGGCTATGCAGTTATCCACATTCTCAGCTGTCGTTTCAATCAAGTCTTCTCTCTCTGTCAGAGAAAGCAATTATTCCCCTATTACTTCTCCGGCACGCCATAGACAAGAAACCCTAGAGTTCCGCACCCATTTAATGGGGGGAAAATCAAAAGTCGCGTCGGGACAATCAAAAGTCGCGCCTTTTTTGGGCCCGATGGACAATGGGCTTCCAACCGCAGGCTATAAATATCTCCTCTGGCGCCAACTCCCTCCTACTTTGCTTACCCTTCTTTGCCATTCACCCTCGTCTTCCAAGTTTCTGCCATTGTCTCTCTGCTTGTCATCCTCCAGGTACGCTCCGTCTCTTCCTTTCCTTCATGCTTCTAAGCTCTATTTCTGGTTTCCAGATATGAGTTCATCTGTGTCTTCTGAGTCGAATACTTCGCCTCTGGTTGAGCGCGAAGTTTCCCCAATTGGGGGATCCCTTCCTGTTTCCTCTGTTCCTTCACAGGAACTGAGCGTCGGGGAGGCGGAACCGTCCTCCTCCGGGTCATCTTCGACTGACTCAGATTCTTCCGAGTCTGATTCGCCTAGGTCTGGTTCTCCCCCTCCCAGAGTGTCCAAACCCGCCGCTCGCAAACAACGCCCTAGGGTTCCAAAAGACCCTATTCCCGATATTACCCTTCCTGGGTATACCTGGGTTAAAGGGGAGGTTGGAACCTTTTTTTCTGACTACCAAACTCCCGATTCAATTGTTCAACTTAGGTCCCATATCAATATCTCGGCCTCCGGAGACGAGTCCGAGTTTATTTGTTCTCCGTGCTCGGGCACCGAGTGTGTCTTTCTAAGGGCTCGTCCTTCCGAGCCCCCCTTTACATATATGTATAAAACACTTTTTGAGAAACTGCATGTGTCTCTTCCTTTTACTAAGTTTGAGTGCGACGTTCTGAGAACCATGAACGTCGCACCTACTCAGCTTCACCCTAACAGCTGGGCTTTTATGAAAGCCTTTCAGATTCTATGTAAATACATAAGGATAGAGCCCACCACTCCAAAATTTTTGTACTTTTATCAAACCAGATTTGGCGAGAAAAAGGGATGGGTATCCCTTAATGGGTTGAACCGAAGAGGTCTTCTTAGTTTATTCGCATCGTCGTATAAAGACTTCAAGGTTGGCTTCTTCCGTGTTCGCCCTTCGAGTTCTCATACCTCCCACTTTTTTGACGAGAATAAATATGTCAAGTTTCCTTTATACTGGCAATCCTCTCCCACAAAATTCGTCGGCTTCGAGTATCATTCCCTGCCGGCCGAGGATAGGCGGGATATAGATGTACTAGAAAATCTTCCTCGGCCCCTCCATTGTGCACGCCTTCTGAAACTCCCCTTCTCCTCCACCCCAAGGTCCGACCTTAAAAGTAAGTGCTCGACTTTTTAGTTTCTTAAGTATTTTCTGCATGTGTTGTTATACTAACAACTCTTTCTTTTGATGATCATCATGGGAAAATTCGACTTTTCAAAGCTTGTCAAGGCTGGTGTTGGTAAAGAGGGTCAGGGTCCCTCTTCAACCGAGAAGAAGCAGAAAAGACCTCCCCCCACCAAGGCTTCTGCAAAGGGGGCTTCGTCATCCGCCCCTCAAAAAAGGAAGAGGGCAGAGGTTGAAGTGGTTGCCGAAGATTCTCCCCTTCCTGGCCCAAGCTCCCCTCGCCCTACTACTCGGGGGACGCAAATCGCGGGCGAGAACAGCCACTTTCTGCCCCCTCGAGCCAAAATGGTACAACACTACCCCAGAGCGGAGGGACTTCATCTCTCCGGGGTGAAGACTTCAACCCCTCCTCCTCTTTCGACTCGAGCCTCTTAAAAGCCGCCGATCTTCGGTTTATCAAGCAGCAGGGGACCCGATCCAAGCATGGAGGCCTCTCGGTCCTCACTTGCCTTGTGGCTGTAGCTTTGGCTCGTTTACGTAGGCCGAGAGGTGACGGAGACCGAGAGGAAGTCTCAACAATTGGAGTCTGAGTTTGCTGCTATCGAGAGGTTGAAGGGGGATCTTTCCCGGATTTCCTCCGAGAATGAACGCCTGACTACCACCATTGCTGACATTAATACTCGGAACTCTGAGCTGGATTCTCGGGCAAAATCAGCCGAGGAAGGCAGAGTTCTGGTTGAAGAAGACAAGGCTCGTGCCGAAGAAAAGCTCAAAGAGGCTCAGGCTGAGATTGATCGGCTCAAGGCCGCCTTGGAGGCTGAGATCCAGGCTAAGATGCTGCTCGAGGAGGACGTAAAGGAGGCCACCAGCTGCATTGTCATCGAGCACCGGAAAGGTTTTGACAAAGCCATTGCCCAAGCTGAGGTTCTAGTTCCCGGCATCGACCTTTCGGGGGCCGATGTGAACATGGAGGTGGTGAATGGGGAACTTGTTCCCATTATTCCCTAGGGGGAGGAAGAGGTGGACGTGGTGGGGGGCTCTCCCGAGGGTCACATAGAGGCCGAGGAAAGCCATAGGGGGGAGTAACTGTTGTAGTTTTTGTTTTTTGTCCATCCTTTGTACTGGGCTCATGCCCTTGTAACCTGACATTACTTGAATGAATATCATTATCATTTTGCTGATTCATTGTTGTGCCTGGCTTGTTGATCGAATCTTCGGCTAAGGCCGAAATACTCTACCGTCCAAAATGGACGGTGGTCG